>OX465296.1:119719023-120344146 GCA_949987735.1 Leucophora obtusa
CTACTTCTTCGAATTCGTCCACCATTTCATCCTAAAACAAACAGTAAGAATGTTATCAGTTTTAAATTATTTTCGCGAATAACATAATAAGGTTATGTGAAAAAATTTTCGTACTAACAGAGTGATATTCACGATTTAAAAGAATTATAAATGAGTATTTATTATAATTCACAATTAATAATTTCAGAAAATAAAGCTGGATTCGAAAAACCGCGAGCAAAATTGATATCAAACTCATGGAAACAGCGCGCTAGGTAGAAAACAGTAAAATCCAACTACACAAAACAAGAGGTAGGGACGACCTACGCGCGTTTTCAAGGTTGACCAACACGTTCCTGACGTCATGAGATGTGTTGCTTTCAAATGAGGCCAATACCAACACGCTCAGTGATGGTACACCAAAGATACACGTATTTAAATCCTTAAAATGGATCTCCTGAACAAAACCGTTTTTTACCCTTAGGTCCCTTTCTATTTTGCGCGTCACATATGTGTAAAAGGAACTCATATTTGGATAAATATGGAATTATATTTAATGCCATGAATAAAAAAAGGAACATTTGTAGCGCCTAATTTGAATGTCATACATAAATTTATATCTATAGTACAACCTTATAATAAAGGACAGCAACGTTCACATGTATGCGCATATATTTAATAAATGTATATGTTCATATATGTCCAAATATGCACATATACTTAGGTGTTAGATATATGGACATTTTTCACCGGGAAGTAAAAAAATTTGCATTTTTATATAAATTAATAAATACCGGTAAAATACCGGTAACTACCTATAAAAATATCGGTATCGGTACCGATAACGGTATTTGGAAATTTAGATTTAGAGTTATCGGTTAATTTTAGAGTTATCGGTATTCAATTGGAAACGGTATTTTAGCGATAACGGTATTATAACGATAACGGTAACCAACCTTGATTATTTTGAATTAATTAAAAATAATGGAAAAAATGTGAAAAATTCAATATAATTATTATGATCGCGACATATCAAATCTAATATATTTTTAGGTGTACATTACGAATATGAAATCAAAATTGAAATCGGAGTTGCGGATTTCGCGGATGGTTAGGATGTTTTCTTATAAATACATAATTATTATTAACAAAAAGGTATTAACTATATATTTGAATACCTGAAGTTGAAGGTTCCATCATAAAAAATTAATTTTGGAAAGGTTAAAAGAAAAAATAAAAACTTGAATCGTATTAATTTTCAATTTTTGCCACTGTATGCGAAAAAACTAATAATTTTCTAACTTTGAGATCCCACTGCAGAATAAGTAAACAACATAGACGATTGATTGATACAAATAGTGATGCAGAATTTTATCCACTTTTACCCGATACCAAAAATTATTTCAATTTAATTGAAATTGATTCTAAAATTTCAATTAATCGCCACTTTGGTATCATTTGAACCCAGTGTGCGATATCTAAATTCTCCATAAAAAAGCTAATGAAAACTATTAGCGCCACTTTAAACTCTGATTAGATAAAATAAATTGAAAAATCGATTTAGATTTAGCGAAATCACGTTCTGTTAAAAATAACTAAGCATTAATACGAATGGAATCGCTTCTTAAAATGTCTAAAATTATAAATTTACCCGCCACCAGATTAAACTTACACTTTTCACAGCGCCGCAATATGTATGGCATTTTACAACTTACCTCTTATTTTAAAAATAAATACCAAAAATCTTATTATCTGATTTCTTCTAAAATGAAAACTTTATTCTACAAAACCACATACATATATTTTATATTTACTTTGCATAAAACAATTCCACCACCTTTTCCTTTTTAATTCCCCTTTTTGCAACTTATAAATATTAACCTAAAAAGGTCTATAATATGGAAATCTGAAATTATATGGCATCACAGGTACACAGCGATTTGGCATTTGTTGAAGGTGCCAAGGTGGTGTAATTACATAAGGCATTGGTCTTATATAAGGTCGAGGATAATTAAAAACTGGAACAGGTATAAATATCATCTGAGTAGGAATGCGTTGCATGTGAGCAGTTGCATTAAATGGAATTGCATAACCAGGAGTGTAGTGATTAGTATTTGTTTTATATTTTCTGAGTGTGTCGCTGACATGTTCTTCCTTTTTCTTCTTAACATAACTGTGGCGGAATTTTTCTGGTGTTGTCTTGTTGTTTAGCTGATTATCATAAAGACGTTTTATTCGATCATGTTCACGTAATTTATCTCTATAATATGGTTTGCAGTATTTTGAAGATCGTTCCCTTTTTGGTTTGTCTGTGTTATTATTGGTTGAAATGTTCGTCATTTTTTCTGTAATAAAAGAAGATAGTGTGTAATGATTTAAAATAAAACATTTTTATTATTGTTTTTTTCATTTTAATATTAACGCTATTACAGACTTCCGGTCGAAATTGTTGTCAGTCAACAGTCAGTAAGGATATGTCCTGTTTTTTTTTTTTTTTGATACGAGTATAAAAAAAGCAATTCATTTAATGATCCATATAAATTTATACGTTCACAAAAACTTTCTCATATTAACGGACGTGTATATATTCAACAATGTTGTCAAATGTTATAAACAAAAAAAAACAACGCTATATAAAACAATTTGTTCTGTTTTTCATTGAATTCTTAATAACCCCCAGTTTATATTAGAGATAAACATGGGCCTGTTCCGAAATGCATTACTGCTCTGCATCTGATGCTTATTTGTGATTAGTCTGCAATGCCGATGAAAATCAGCTGGTGCTTTTGCATCAGACATTTTTGTGATGAGTGTTTGACCATAGGTCCATTCGTTTACTTTTCTTAGTAAAGTCCAGTAAAAATTACTCATTATCAGTACAGACTTACAGAGATTAAGACAAAATTTACTCTCAAAATAAAATTTTCTCAAGCATGTTCGCGAACATAAAATTCGCAACAGTTTGCAAGTTTGTAGACACAGCTGATTACCACACCGAATATACAAATAAATTTTAACTGGTCGCTATGGAAGAAGATAATTTTTGATATTAGATCTTAAGCAAAAACTTGTTTGAAGTTTTCTTATCTTTTCCATAATTTATTTTGAAAGTTTCATTGCTTTGCATTTCCATAAAATAACATAATTGTAAAATATTTTTTCTTTGTTTTCAATAAACAAAGATATGTTTTCGAATCATATGTTTTTTCCAAATAATAAAATAAATAAAATAGGTTGGTGCAACTGAATATTGGTTATCACAACAAAATTCGGTTTATACAACTGAATTTTAATTGCAATACCCAAAATATTTAGGAATCACATTCCAATATGGTTTCACCAACCGAATTTATTGGTTGTAGCTACCAAAATAGGCTTAGCAATTCGATTGCCACTCGAACCGCTAAAACTTTTGGGAAAAAAGCTTAATTGACAATGTTGATAATAACTTACAACATACATATTTGTACATAAACACATTCGTACGCACGTATAATATATATACGAAACTTGTTGCCTAAAGGTACAATCGTTAATAACAAACAACACAACATTTTTTGCAGAAATTGTAGGTTGAAAGCGCAAAAAAATAAAACATCTGCTTCTCTCGAGATTTTTGGAAAAACTCAACTCTTAAAGGAGGTAATGTATTTTGCTTTTTGCATTGCACTGATGGTAATGGTCAAGAAATCATTCAGAAACACACAGGAAAAGACACAACAATGCAACTGACAGGCAAAAGTAAACACCATTTAATTTTACGACACAACTTGTATTTCCAAAGGAAGGAAATACAAACAAATACACACACTCACTACCTTTTGTGGCACAAAAACATAAAACACACGCACATGTGTACAACACTTGTCATCATATTGTCACTCCTTTCTCAAATTTACTTCAACTACCTGTACCTGTGTGAGAGTGGCTTTATTTTGTAGGTTAATTCCTACAGGTGCGTTATTTCGTGTAATGTTTTAAATATTCAAAAATTGGAATTTCATAGGTGTTTTTATGACCTAAATAGTAGTAGGGCAACGTCTTTTAAAATGACAATAAGATTTTACAGCATAGATTTACCTACGTATTAACGCGGTAACAAAATACACTTGGAAAAAAGACATTGCTGAATATTGCAGTCCCATTTTTTGGGCTAACAATAATGACTCCGACTTACTTTCCACATTATTTTAAAATATAAAGTAATGAGTTACTAATAACTAGTAATAGTTTCTATTATTTGAAAACAAAAAATAAAGCGCTACGAATAATGACTTATTTTTATTATTATTTTAAATATAAAGTAATGTTTTAGATTTTCTGTAAATTTTTTGAAAATCTATTTTAGACGCAATATTTTTTAAACTCTTATAGGGATATACAGTGATGTGTAGGCCAACCAAAAAAAGCTCTAAAATCAATGTTTTAAGCTCTTAAAATTTAAATTTTTTTATTTAATACAATGCTACATTACTTGGAACTTCAGGAATCAGACAAAGTTGTGACATTCGTAAATTTATTTGCATCGGGATATACATTAGTTGCACTTAAGGTATTAAATGTGCTAAAATCCCAAAACTTAATTAAAAAATCGGCATGGCCCAATCCGAATTTTATTCTTGCCTAAGGAAATCGTCATTTTCATATTTGTACTATTAGAATTCAGGTTGGAAAAATAAAAAGTTTATTTTAACAAAAGAGATTTTTTAATTTAAAATAAATTTTAAAAAACAAATTTAAATAAAAAAATGTCGACTTAAAATAATGTTTAAGATTACTGATTTTATGAAAAAAAAACAACAATATTCTCTATTTTCGTATAAAAAAGCTAAAATAAGCCTAATTTTTAAAGAAAGTAGCAAAAATAAGCCAATATTTACAAAATAAGCAAAAACAAGCAAAATTAGATAAAATAAGCAAGAAGAGCTCTAACAAATATAGCTTAAAATTCTTATATTTTTAAGATCAGAACTTGTATTTAATCTAAATTGTTCTATCTTTTCAAATAAAAAACATGCTCTGGCTTGTTTTTGGTTGGCCTAGTGATGTGTAATATACATAATAGAGCCATTCAAGTTTTTTTTTATAATTTTATTCTCATTGCCTTTATTTTTAAAGATCAAAATAGATAAGGAGCATGCGCGGTTGCAGCAATTAATATAAGGGGAAAATCATACGCCACAGTAGACAAATACATTGAGTTGGCCACTGAGGCGTATGATTTTTCCCCTTATATTAATTGCTGGAACCGCGCATGATAAGGAGTGAGATCATAAAAATGTTAACACACATTTTTGCCTATAACTTTGGTTTAAAGCTTCTCATATTTCTTTTTTCGGCAGTTTACATTTTAAAAATATGTCAGTTAATAAATTAATTTATATCATGGGTTTTAGTTTGAAATTTTTTATAGAATGGACGATGAAAGAAAAGTGCGTTCAAAAATAATTAAATATTTTCATCAAAACCAAACATGGACATACAAAAAAATTGCCAAAGAAACTAATGTATACCGCCAAACAGTTTCAAAAGTGGTAAAAAGGTATCTGGAACACCTAATAATTGAAAGAAAGCCCTGAACAGGAACAACGACTGGTTATCGTAACATTGGTAAGGCATATTAAGTTAAAAGCATCCTTAAGAGAGCTCCTAACACATCTAGCAGAAAAAGAGCTCGGTTAGCCCAATGCTCGGACTTTTTTGTACGTAAATGAAACGTAAGACAGGACAAAAGTCCTACGAAGTTCAAAAAGATCCCGATAGAAACGCTTTTAAAAATTTGGAGGCCAAAACCAGAGCTCAAAAATTGAAATCAAATTTCACAAAAATACAACTGTTGTGTAATGGACGACAAAACTTATGTCCTGGCTAATTTTTCACAGCTGCCTGGTCAAGAATTTTATGTTTCCGATGTTCGAGGAAATGTTGCTGAAAAATTTAGGTCGAAAAAGCAAACGAAATTCCCTAAAAAATTCCTAGTATGGTAAGCCATATGTAGCTGCGGCCAAAGAAGCCAGTCATTTGTAACATCTGGCTCTATAAACAGCAAAATTTATAACAAGGAGTGTTTGCAGAAGAGACTTCTTCCATTTTTTTATCAGCACAATGTATCCACTTACTTTTGGCCCGATTTAGCATCTTGTCACTACAGCAAGAAAGCGCTGGAGTGGTATAATGATAATAATGTGGTTTTTGTACCAAGAGAGGCAAATCCACCAAACTGCCCGGAGCTCAGGCCAGTGGAGAGATATTTAGCTCTTGTTAAAAGAGAATTAAAGGGCACAAAAAATGTCTCCCAGGACATGCAAGATTTCAAACGTAGATGGACCACCTGCTCTAAAAAGGTAACAGAAACTACCATAAAAGCTTTAATGGGAGGGTTTCCGGAAAAAGTGGATAACTTTGTTCGTAGTGGTTAGAATTCCATGCGGTTTTTTTGTTTAATTTTGTATTAAATTTTATTTAATAAAAATTTGGTTTGAAGTCTTAAAATTCAGTGGTTTGTTTTTTATTTAACTTTATGTGTGTTAACATTTTTATGATCTCACTCCTTATGTGAAGCAGTAAAGTGTGGTAAATCAAACTCTTCTTTTAACGGATATATATTTTACTATTCGTGCCCGCTCGTGTATTTTTTTTTTATTAAAATCTTCCTACCTCTTATGCCTCCACGAAGTAAAAGAGGTAGGGAGATTTTAAAAAGTTTTGACAAAAAAAAAACCGCAAAAATATTTAAACAATCAAAAGGCATGAAACTTTTTGAAAAGCACCGCAAAAAGCGATGCAAACAATTAATCAACTTTGGTGTTTCATTACTGCTGTTTATAAAGTTAAACATTTTTAGAAGTACCAGTAAGGATGCAGCAAACGTTTCTACTGCTTCCACATTTTTGCTGGGAAGTATCATCATATTTTCAAAAAGACTACTATCTACCAAAATGTTTGAATTAAAATCACCCGCTATTACAACGTCATCATATAATAGATAAAAAAGTAATGTGTAAGTATTTTCCTAAAACGCATTTCTGAATATTTTGAGTTTTTTATGAGTTAACAATCACAGTATTATTATGTACGAAAACATTGCTATTATTATGTTTATGGAATGGAAACATAATAATGATATATTCCATCTTCCATATATACAATAAACTGTATATCGAAAAACTGTCTAATATAATACATTTGCAAGCAAACATATTATATTAGAATTACGGCAAATATATATTTACAATATTACTAGCAAATATGTTTCCATCAGGGCGATTGTTTTAAGCGTATAGGAAGTTATAGAATCTTGGAGATTTATAAATATAAATTATTCGGACATAAATAAATGCGGTTTTGCAATTTTTGCATCTCACCAAAGAAGCGTATATTAGATTGCCATATATCATTTTGTAACAAAAGTTTTGTTGTACCTTTGAACTATATATCTATCTAATTAGTTTAAGGTAAGGTAAGTAAACTATGGGAAGCATATGGGAAAATCTATGAAACAGGTCGATTTCAGATTTTAAAATGAAAAATTTCAAATTAGTGGCACACATTTTTTTCTAGATTAACTTATTTCAAATACATTAAAAGGAAGTAATCTGATCGCGTGAATAAATTTTTTTGAGTGCTGAAAAAGTTATAAACAAAAAACCGCACACATTTTCGCTAGTAAATATTTTTAAATTTTTGGATTTTTCGGTCATGCGACCACACATTTTCAAGAAACTTTTCCGTGCTAAGTCCGAATTTGGTTTCCAAATTTTTCCAGCACATCTGGTTTTTGAGCAAATTGAGGTCAAAGTTACCAAAAATTTTTTTCTGCTATTTTTGAGTTGTTTTTACACACTTTTACCTCGATTTAATGAAAAAATATGACACAAATTTTTCAGTCATCACGGTAATTTTATTCGAAAATGCATAGTCGTGCTATATTTGCATTACTGATTATAAGTAATGTTGTTTTTTTAATTTTTCTGTCCGTCCGTCTCGCTCTCCATGTATTCTTGTAGCGGGCGCACAAGATTGCACAGGTTGCAAATATTAAGATTTTTTGATAGATAGACCGATTTATATCGGCCCAAGGACGAAGTCTATTAATTTTGGATTAGATAGGTCTATGTTTGGACCTGTGCCCATATAAATTTCCCTCAAAACTGCAGCACAAAATTGAATGGCACATCCACGGTTTAAAGAATTATGGGATCAATCATGTCTTAAATGATACATATCTTCATTGCTATTATTATCTGAAAGTGCTAAACGGATCGGATGAATTTCGTATTCTCTACAACATATCTTTCTCCAAAACTCGCTAAAAGGTTAAATTCAAATTGAAGGCACATCCACAGTTTTAAGAATTATGGAGTCCAATCTATATGGAACGGTAATCTTTTACGTGAAAGTGCTAAACAGATCGGATTTTATTTTTAGGCTTTACATCAATTTTCGCTGTACAATACACTAAAAATCGAACTTTAAATTGACTAGCACATCCACAGATAAAAGAATTAATGGCTGAAATCTGGCTTATATGATATATATCGCAATTAATATTGTTGTGTGTAAGTGCTAAAACGATCGGATTGTCCGTTTAGTTTCTACATCACTTTTAGCTCCAGAAATCTATGAAAAGCTACAAAATCGAACCTAATATATGTCTGGACACCAAACTAATAGTACGATCCATTTAGCACTTACACACAATAATAGTATCACCGATATATACCGATCAAGCAGGACTGCAACTAATTATTTCTCAAACCGCGGATGTGCTCTTCAAAAAATATCAAATTTCAAGTTGTTCACGCATAGAGGTGAAGAGATTATTATTGTCATATTTTCTTTATTTTCGAAGGCGCACTTATTAATTTGATCTCAATTTTTTTGTTTATTTGTCAGTTATATGTCAGTATCAAAAAATTTTCAATTGCATTGAGGCTGAAAGCGCAAAAATTAAAAATGTCTGAAATTACTCTTTATTCAAAAAACAGAGTTACAAATTTTAAAGAGCTACCATTTACTCATAATCGAGGGCACCTATTTTTTTCAACAAGTGGGAGAATTTCTAACATCATAATTATTATCCACCAAAGGTTTTGGGCGATTGCCTTTTATGCTGAAAAAGTTATAACCAAAAGACTTGAAAAACTCTTGAAAGTTACAAGCAAAATTAGGGTAAATAACCCAGTGTAGAAAATAATTACCAGATATGTGGTTATGTAACTACATACTTGGTAATGGTAACTAGTTACGTTTGTTATTACATTTCTTATTACCTTTATATGGCGATGTCGCGAAAAATAATGAGTTATGGTTACACACCAGCATACGAAAAATCAAAAAATATATCGTTACCTATGTGCTTACCAGTACTGACAAAAATAATGAGTCTAAAAATAGATTTTCAAAAAAATAAATTATATAAAAAAAAATATTTTTTATTGTATTTTTTGTTTTTTAATAAAATTTGCTAGTACGGGAATCGAACCTGGGTCTACAGATTGCCAGTCAATAGCTCTACCATCTGAGCTATATCGACATGTAATATTTAATAGATAAAAACATAATTGACCTGCTGCACACAAGTAAGCTTACTCGCCAACATACGAAAAATCAAAAAATATGTGGTTACATATATCCTTACCAGTGTTTAAAAAATATTGAGTCTAAAAATAGATTTCAAAAATTTAAAAAAAAAATCTAGAAAATTATTTTCTATTTGAAATAATGATAAAAGTAAGTCATTATCAGTAACTCATTATTATATGTTTTGAAATAATGAAGAAGGTAAGTGGGTGTCATTACTGGTAGTCCAAAAAATAATGACATATCATTACCGTTTCTACACTGGGAAGGGTAGTGTTTAATTGAGTAGAGCACATTGGCAGTATAAATATTAAAATTTAAGATGTTCGCCTGATTAAATTCGTTGCCTCGAAAATGCTGATACCATCAAAAGTATTGTATATTGTTATTAAAATGGTTTAAATCAGAGCCTACGGTCAGTACCGGTATCCCGGGAATACCGGTATTCCCGGTTCTCGGTATTCCCGGGAAACGGTACCTGTTTCCGGGTGCTTCGCCTATTCCCGGGAATACCGGTATTCCCGGTACCTGAAGTGTTCCCGGTTCTAACGGTATTCCCGGTTCTTGCGGTATTCCCGGGAAAATCGGTATATCTGGTCATCACATTACGAATTTTATTTATTTTTCAGTGAATTTTAATATAAGGTATTATGTTATTAAAATAAGATATATATGTAAATGCATATAATTTTTTAAAATTTATTTCATGTTTTTATACATATAAGCATAACTTTTTACACAGATAACGGGCCGCCATTTTCATATGTCAGCTCCAAATTAGTCAATATTTCGTATACTTGATATATCATATGAAAGGTTTTTCAAATAAATCGTCTATAGATTATGATAAGTAAGTTTGACTTTTCAATCACAAATATATCCGTACAAAAGAGTTTAAAATTTGTTTTTTTTTCCTTGAAAATAGGACATGTCAGGACTGCTGGACGCGCCTCTAAAAAACCTTTCATATGATACCTATATTGAGTATGTTGTCTTCAGCTAAGATGCAAATTTCTTAAAAAAATTAAAAAAATACCTTTTTTAAAAATGGTCCAGCTCTTGAGATCTCATTGCTAGAATCGAAATATTTTGGGAATCAGCATAAAACAAACCAAGGTTTATTTTGAGGGGGGCACTTTTTGTACTTTTTTCCGTGAGTCGGTCTAATGTATATACTTCACTATATTTATTATACTATTAACTGAAATACTGAGATTCCAATGAATAATTATCTCCAAAGATACTCACAATGGAAATAATATCTGACCCGTTAATTTGTGGAACTTCATTTCCCCTAAGGCGCACCTTATCAATATCTTTACTCAAATCATTATCTGCTCAAAGATGTAATTGCAATAAAAAAATTACATTTTTTGTGCTGTTACTTAAGAGGTTGTAGCGAATTTCGTTTTTCGAAATATGCGAAATTGAGCGAAAACGCACCAAAACTTCAATATATATTATTCAAACTTATAAGCTTTGCTACCTATACCAAATATATTCTTTTTACCAAATTTCAGAAAAATCCGTCCTTTCGTTTTGAAGTTAAGGCGATGTCCTTTAAAGGTCCTTTAAAATTTTACGAAATTTTATCTTTGACACTTTCTCGCTTCCAAACCGTGCATTGTATACAAGCAAATTCTTCACAAAAAATTTTATAAATTTTGTTTTCTGTTGAAAAAGCATAATTTCTTATTATAAAATACCCCTTTGGCGCTTTTGTGGTCAATTTAATATACCCCGCCTGGAGGCGGGCTTGCCGGTTAGAGGGTTAAGAAACTATTTAACAATGTTTTAGTGTCTATTTTTATAAAACGATTTAGGCGAATTTGCCTAAAATAAAACATACTCACTTTCAAACTATTTTATAAAAATAATTCTAGACAGATACTTTTGAAAATCTGGGTAGAAAGAAACAAAATATCTAGAAATAGAAATTTTTGGATTTCATATTTAAGAAATATTTAAGCAACAAATCGATCTGAGTTCTTAACGAGCGGGAATTCCCGGGATCCTGGGAAATTCTAAAAAAAATCCCGCTGTCCCGGGAAATGAAAAAGTCCGGGAAAAGAAAAACCCTAAATGCCTTACATCAAGCATTCGTCGATGCCATATATCAAGCGATCGGAGTTTATTCTAAGCCCCATTTGTAAATGACATAGTCGACTATTTAATCTTGGAATGGCAATACGTCCTCATGAGTGCGGTTGAGACATTGTCATCACCCTCAATGGAGAGTGCTATAGATCGATGTTAACCAATTTCTTTTGACGTGTGGTTCCAACAGGTCTATGTGCCACACAGATGACGCTACAATGGACATTCTGCGCGAAATATTTTGTGATATTTGACTGTGTTAGAATTGTTTTTGTTGTGTTTCCTTAAGTCACAGTTATATGCCAATAAACCACAAATGACCAATGTCCTCAAAGTCAACCTATCCCAGTATATCACTCAAATTCAACCTGAACTATACGCCAGAGTTACTGAGAGTTGAACCAAGAAGCAGATATAACTAGGAGATACAATCGCTATCGGATGCGCACCACCCATCGAAGCTGCGGTGGCCATTTGAGCGATGCCATACACAACATATAATAGGTGTGTTTCTTTACTTTTTGGGTAAAGTTCGGTAAAATGAGAGTAAGCACAAAATCCTCTCACAAAATGACAAAATTACCCAATAGTACAGGAACGCAAAAAACCACTTTTCTAGCCCAAAAACTTATTTCAAAGAATAATGTTAAACAGTGATGGGACTTGAAAAATTTTGTTTTGTGCCAAGTGTGTGACTAAAATGTGCCAAATGGGCCTTTATTGTGCCAAAACTCAATTTTCACTTAGAACCCGTGTTTTCAACTTTCATTTTGTAAATGCATTCTTATGGAATTAATTCTATCTTGAATTCTTATGGACTTAATTATATTTGAATGAATTAAATTTTTTTTCAATTAAAAGGTGAATGATAAATTAAATTCATCCGATTCTTATTAAAGATTTGGGAATGCAGCCAATGAATGAATTCTTTAGGAATGGTTGCACGGAATGGTATACATATAAACATTTTCTAAAACTGAATTAATTTTTTCATGAATTAAACTTAAATTAATTCTTTCGAAGCTCTGATATAAATTTATAGCATTTAAATTTTTAAAATTCTATGGATTAAGCACCGTAAGTTGTTCAGTTTTCACGTGAAAAGACTGTTATACTCCATATAAAAAAAAAATATTTTTCACGACAAAGAGCTTCACGTGAAAATTGTGCAAACTTAGTTATCACGCAAATTTAATGTACAAGACTATTATTTTTCTGGTGAAAAAGTGACATTTTTTTTAATTGTGATTGTGGCTTTGTTATAAAATTAAAATATTGTTAATTTTTTTAACTTAAATTGCAATGTAAAACATTTAAAGACTGAGAGAAATTTTTTCACGTGAAAAACAACTTACGGTGCTTTATTCGGTAATATCTTCGATGCCATTTTTTAGTTTTGCTTTATTCGAAAAGGTATTTTAATACCAATAAATGCTTAGAAACTAAAAATTAAAGAATTGTTATTTTTTAAATACATTTTCTATTAAATTTTGTAGATAAACAAAATGTGCCAAAATAGTATCGATTGTGCCATTGTACCAATCAATCTTAGATTGTGCCAAAAATCCCATCACTGATGTGAAAATACTTATAATTTCAGTTTGCAAATCGCCACAAATAGACAAATTTATTCGCATTTAAAAGTTGTTTTTGATTTTATTCAATTAATTTTAACAAAAAACCAAGTTTCTTTTGCTTATTTCTTTATTTAATTACAATTTTTAATTTAATTTCACAATTGTTTTTTGTTTATATTTGCATTAGCTGTTTTACCAAAGTTTACCCGAAGAAAAAGTCTGGGTAAATTTTGGTAAAAAGAGAAGCACTAATACACTCTCATTAGCGCTCTCATTTACCCAATTCTCGAGTACGGGAACGCTTTTGGGTAAATTTCGGTAACTTTGGGTAAATTTCGGTAACTTTGGGAACGTACGGGAACACACTGAATATCATTGATAGATCTTTCAAATGAAACAAAAATTAAAGAAAAAAATAAAATTATTTAATTTAAATTTAAACCTATTCCAAAAAACTTTATAAGGTGGGTCTTCACCAGAGATACAAGCCGGTCCATTCTGTCGGCTGGCGGCGGCTAATGGCTAAAATGGTCGGCGGCGATTGATTTTTGGAGATGAGCTGCAAACGCATCGGCGGCGGCTGGCTAAAAAAAATAGTGTCGACTGGCGGCGGCTAATCGGCTAAAATGCAAATTTTCCAAGAAATTCGACAGATACATACACGCAAAAATATCGAATTTATAAAAATTGATCTTAAATTTCACAAGCCGGTCCATTCTGTCGGCTGGCGGCGGCTAATGGCTAAAATGGTCGGCGGCGATTGATTTTTGGAGATGAGCCGCAAACGCATCGGCGGCGGCTGGCTAAAAAAATTGTGTCGACTGGCGGCGGCTAATCGGCTAACGTCGGCTAAAATGCAAATTTTCCAAGAAATTCGACAGATACATACACGCAAAAATATCGAATTTATAAAAATTGATCTTAAATTTCACAATGTCGTTGTTAAAATTATAAATACATTTGTTGAATTTTGCACTTATTGTAACAATCTTTGGTATAAAAACACCTTTGAAGAAGAGGAAGACGAGGAAAAAGCGGAAGAAGGGGAAGACAAAGAAGAAACTGAGAAGCATATTATAGATCAAACAGAAAGCAAAAAAGACTTAGTTTGTGGAAAATATTTTCAAAAAGCATGAAAAAAAATAATTTTTCCAACATTTTGTTTCATAAGCACCACAAAAATTTTCTAAATCAATTTTTGTTGCACAGGTCTCTGGCAATAATTTGGCTTTTACAGATTTAAAAAATATCAATTAGTCGACGAGTTATAGCCAAAAAACCATATAAACAATATGCTGAAAATCGGCATTTGACTGCAAAGTTCGAAGGTCGATTAAAAAAAAAATTCGAACTAACATAAACAAACTCCGCGATACGGGTCTTCTAATTTAGCCTCTATTTTCACCCCTCACTCTCAGAATCGACCTAACTTTTGCTAACCTGAATTTGTTCCACAGTGTAATAACTTTAAATATAAAGTACTGAGGATTTTCATTAATAGTACACATCTTTAAAAGAATATATAAAATTTAATAATGCAAAAAAACTTTACACTTTTTGCAAATAAGTTTATTACGATCTTGGAATTCAAATAAAAATCAATAAGGGTATTCACGATGGTACATGTGCATATTTGCAATTTGCTAATTTGCTATGCAAATTGTAACATATCGTGAGCGTCTTTTTTAGGATCAATTGCATATTTGCTTTATGAGCTATTTTGTTCACTGTTGCTAACTTTTTTCCTAAAAATATCGCTAAATCAAACTAAAAAATCACTATAAAATAGATGAAAATGGTAAAATATCGCAAGATTTGACGAGAAAATAGCTAAATTGGCAACAGTGATTTTGTTTACGTCAAAAGTAAAAATAAATCGTATTTTTGAGAAAATTTGTGAATCATAAAAATAATAATAAAATAATAAATAAAAAAAATTTTATGTTAATAAAAAATCACAAACAATTTTTTTATTTAATATCTTATTTTAGAAGACTCTTCACCCATTATTTTTCATAGTTACAAACATCAGTACAAAGTCAATAACCCTGTACAGAGTGGTGTAGGATATAATAAAGTCTACTAGCTAAAGAAATTGCATTAAGTGAAAATTAACGATTTTTGATTATGTGATTTTCGACAACAATAGAAATTCGTAAGATTTGCAATTGACTTTTAAGGAAAATTTAAAACGAAATTGAAATAAGCAGGGAACGTAGAAAAGGATCAAAGGATAGTGTATTGACGTCGTTATTCAAACGAACATACTTTTCTGTTAAGGGAACAATAAGGCAACATTTTTTGAAAACAAGAAAAATGTATCATAGAGCCATGTAAACGGTTCAATAACCAACAAATGTATGCAGGCTTCTTTCTATTTAAATAATTTTGCTCATCCATTTGTCGGTCTGTCTGTCCTTCCGCTAGTCAGTTAATTCAGTCACAGAACAAGAACAAAAGAAGGAAGAATACAAATGCAACGACTACAATAACAACAACTAAATAGCCACAACAAAATGTATATTTTATATGAACGACCAAACAAACAATTTCATACAAATGTTGCACTAACAACAAACGCAACAATGAGAACTGAAAAAAATAATGTTAAAAATTTAACATCTGCTCCTTTCATTTCATGATTTCGGAAAAACTCGAAATGAAAACGAGAAGCAAAAAACAATAACAGAAATAATGTGTTTTGTGTATGCAGCGGCATTGCTGTTGAATTGTTGTCAGAGATGGGAAGGTTAGGAGTATATAGAACGTTCGAAAGAGATTTTAGAATACCTAAGTCAGTACCTTCCTACCTTTTTTGTGTCATGCACCTCACCTCATAACTGATAATTTTTACAACAATGAGTGTTATTTTGTTCTTGTTGTTAGTCAACAATTTAAACTGCACATCGTCTGTGAAGTATTAGAGCGTAGAGTTTTCGTTGATATGAAAATTGTTACAATGACAATCAACAGATCAACTAACTAATCTGAACAATTTAGATCAACTGAAACCCTACGATCAAATACTTTCGTTGATAAAATAAAAATTACTAGTAAATGTTTAAGTTTGATTCTCATTTCCCAATTTACTAGGGAGTTTGATAAATACAAAAAAAACTTAAATCTAGATTATAACCTAGAGAGAGCCCCATAAAGACTATCTGATGATAGTGCTTGGTAGTACTTGAAAATGCATTTATTTTCAACCATTGGTTCTGGAAAGTTTTTTTTCTCCATTTGTTGTGAAGCTAACTATAAGTTATAAACCTATTATAAATGCTCTTCTCACCGAATAAAATAACACTTATTTTAACAATCTTCTGATCAACAAAACCTCTACTATAAATTCTTTCCAACTTCAGATATTAGCGCCAAAGTATTCTGATCAGAAGTTCTCACACAACAGACAAAAGGGCAAACGACGATCAGGTGTAAAAGCTAACTTCAAAATTCATCTGAATACGACGAACTTTGATTATTTCGCTACCCATCTTTTTTAATGGGAAACATTTTCTTTGACAGTCGGAGCAAGGAACATGGAAATCAGAAAGTACAAACTAAATATTCTCCGACATGTTGCTGGTATTTTCATGCCAGTAACCAGCGAAGGGCTGGCTAACGATTGCGAATTAATTCATCTCGACGAACATGTACGAGAATATTCAGTTTGTTCTTCCTGAGATTATTAAATCCAAGAGATTAGAAAAAACGGCTATTTTGCGTAAAAAAAGCTTTTCGTTTTTTGCCATCACAGAAATTTATGTAATTAAATTTTATCAATGTTTAGAGAAAAATCAGACATTAAACTTTGATGATTTACTGTAATTATTACGTAATCAATGGCCCTTACTATAAAAGAATATTTTAAATTTAAAGTCAACTTTATTTTTAATCATACGGTTTTGTCCATTTTGTGGGTTGAAAACCCTACAAAAATATTTATATTTTCAAACATTTTGATTTGTTCAAAATAAATTAACCAATCAATGTTTTAACTAAAGTCGACTTTAACTAAAATAAACATTTGGAAAATTTAAATAGTAAGGGCGAATGATTTAATTGTTAATCATTAGGCCTTTATTTCAAAAAAATCCACATTTTGTTTTTTTAATTTTCAAAATGTAATATTTTTACCCAAATCTAACATTTATTCGCTAATATATCGTGAAAGAAAAAATTAAAAATTTGCGAAAATGCAATTTCTGGAATTTAATTAAGCTAAATCCAAAACGGATTTATTTATTTTAAAAAACCATTTTGGATTTAGCTTAATGCAATTCCTATGTTCATATTTTTACAAAATGTAAAGATTTTCTTTCACATTACATTAGCGAATAAGAATTAGATTTTGATAAAAACATTAAATTTTGAAAATTAAAAAACAAAATGTGGATTTTTTTAAAAAATAAAATAAATCCAGTGATTAAAAAAGGCCTAATTATTTAGTATCACCAAAAACATGCTAAGGACAGGTCATTACCAAGTAATGATAGGTCATTACCCTTTGCTTTACATTAAAATACAAAATAATCACTAACCGATAATAAGTTATAAAAGTTCTTATACATTCTTGCAAAGTAATCACTTACTGCTAATTGATTAAGTAAGTACTGATCTAGTCTTTTTTATATTAATATTTTATTTATTAATTTGTTTTGAACTAAATAGGAAATTTTCCAAAGTAAAAAGTTATTTTGTCAATATGACCAACTATTTCACAATGTAGGGTAACCGCTTATGTCCTAACCACTTATTCGATCTTTGGGAGTAACTACTTATTCTTTCAATATGGTGACTTCGGTAACTCATTATTCTCACTTTTTTTGTAAGCGCGACGCTAATGACCACCCATGAATTTTTGGACATCGTGAACAAAAGAAATGTTGCGAGTAAATAGCCTGGTAATCAGCGAAACCCTCAGCGCGCTACTTACTAGCTTAATTACGTCGTAATGTCTCTTTTTGCTGAGCAGGTCTAAGATGCTTTAAAACTCTCAATAATAAATTTGCTTATAATATTGTAGAAAATTTTCTACTTGGATTAATGTTTGTACTATTTCAGACCTTGAAATTTTCCATCTCTGTTACTAGCGTTGTTGTTGTTGTTGATAGTGCCTTGTGAGTTCTCATGTTACGTTTTTTTATATTAATTTGAAAAAATAAAGGAATTTTATACTTCATATTGTCCATGTTTGCGAGTGTTTGGACGAGTAAGTAGAACAGATGAGAAAGTGTAAGTTGGTAGGACCGACTAACTGAATGGATGATAATGCATCATGGTACCAGCCAATTCCACACTGAAATGTGTGTAGAAACACACGAAAGGATAGAGAACCAACGAACTGTGTTGTGTCGGATAATAATAATTGAAACTAACACAGTTCATAAGAGTAGTAGAGCAACAACCAACACATTTTACAATGTATGAAACCGACAAAACCCTACTTACTCTTCTACACTAGCACTACTTACGAGGCTTCGAAAGTACTTCTTTCAATAATACAATAGAGGCATCTGTAAAAAGATGAAGCAGAAATACACGAAGAAGATGAAAAGAAAAAAAAAACTAAACGTACTGTATATAAAGTTGTTTTTTAACAAAAACCTATGTAGCAGGAATAAGGAAACGAACACACTTCACTTATGTATGTTTATACACTTTGTAGCAGAGTTTCTAAGGAGTTTTGCTCCGGAGCTCCTTTGAGGAATTGTACGTAACACGATATTTGCTCTTAAAATATTTTTTATTTAAAGACCTCCACAAATGTATGTATATAAAAATAAATTGAATTTCACTTTCACACTTGTAACCAGGAACACTAACATTTTTTTTAATTCAACTTACCTACATTTTTTGTTTTCGACTGTTAATAAAATCAATAGCCTTGTAAATCTCTCAACATTTTTTATGGGAAAAAATATTTTGTGCCTTCAAATATGAATCAACACCGACTTGTTAATCAGGGCTGGAAACAACAAATTTTGGCAAAACTGCAGTTTAGGGGGTTTTGTAAAAAAAGATATTTTGGAAGGGGCTTTTAATTTTGGGAGGGGCTCGGACCCGGGAGGCCCGTGGGGGGCAAAAAACGGGGGAACATAGTAATATGTAAGTATGGGTACTCAAATTAAAGGAAATTGTCTCACGATTTCAAAAATGTTATTTTTTAAATATCCATAAAACGTAGCCCTAACTTAAGCCATTTTTCAACCAAAAGGGGGGGGGGGGGGGTCGAAAAAAGTAAAAAATTAATATGATCGAAAACGGTACACCCAAATGAAAGGACATTTTCTCACGATTTCAAAAATGAGGTTTTTACTTATCTGTTGGACATGAATCGAATTAGAGGCATTTTGTTAAATTTTAGACCTTCGAAAAATTAAAAAGTCTAAATTCTCGTTATTTTAGTTTTGGTAAAACCCTGTAAATATCCATTTTTTGTGGTTTATTTTGAAAATTTTTAATATAAAGGTAGTGGGAAGTGGAAATGACAAAAGGAATCAACTTTAAATTGATGAAAATGCAATTTCAGAAGTGATGCAGTTTTATTGCGCCGCAGTCAAAAATGTTTTTGTAAAAATCGCGCGATTTATCCAAAAAAAATTTTTAGTTTTATTTTAAATGTCTAAATTTTTAATGCGTTTATAGATTATTGAAAAATTAATTTTTGAAGTCCTGGGAACATTTTCTATCATCTAAGTACCATTTTACCATACAAAAAAAATTCATAATTTTCAGTCCCCCCTCTTAAGGGACTAAAATTGCTCTAGTTAGGGTCTAGGCTACGTTTTGTGGATAAAAAAAGAATTTTTTTTAATACCCGATCAAAAAAATTTATATATAGTCATATATAGTAATATCTTGTTTTATCTTATAATATTTGAGTATATATATTGTCATGAATAGCCATATATAATTATATGTTTCTTATGTGGTACCTTATACGAGGGGTACTAT
Source organism: Leucophora obtusa (assembly GCA_949987735.1). Classification (NCBI taxonomy): domain Eukaryota; kingdom Metazoa; phylum Arthropoda; class Insecta; order Diptera; family Anthomyiidae; genus Leucophora; species Leucophora obtusa. Next base: position 119,739,213 of record OX465296.1, read on the forward strand.
TTATATTTCGGAAATAGCAAATAATAACAAACATTTTTAAATGAAAATGGCTTTATTGTTTTTCAAAATATTCCCCTTGATGATGAATACACTTTTGCATTCGTTCAAACCATTTGTCATTCCTCTTAAGACACCTCCGAAACATGGTTTCTGAACGCTTCAACTGCTTCTTCGGCGCTCGCAAATCGTTGACCACGCAGTTTACCCAACGACCATATCATTAAAAGACTAACCAACTCTCCCTACTTCTGTTAAATCACTCTCTTCTTAATTTATATCCAAAATTCAGCCATAAGAATTACACGCGTCTGCAAGGGCTAACATTTTCGATATAAATTGTCAATCTTCGAAAGAGAGCGACGAATACAGCCTGGTTTACCGTTGATATTCGGAAACAAGAAGAAGTTATTGGGTGCCAAGTCAGGATTGTACGGAGGATGAGTCATCAATTCGATGTTTTGACTGCTCAAAAATTCACCTGTTTCACGAGATGTGTGAAAGCACGAATTGTCATGATGCAGAATCATTCGTCTTTGGGGGTTAGTTTTACGAATTTCTCCGAAGACTTCTGGCAAATAAATGGTCGTGTACCACTCAGAATTGACCGTCCGACGTTGCTCAAGCGGAACAGTGGCCATATGACCCATTCGGCCGAAGAAATAGGCGACCATTTGCTTCGCCGTGCTTCTTCCACGAACAATTTTTGTTGGATTCCGCTCGTCTTGGAATACCCACATGCTCGATTGCTGTTTTGTTTCCGGCTCATACGCATATATTCATGATTCGTTATCTGTCACGATTTTATACACGTCTTTTGAAGCACCACGGTCGGACTTTTTAATCATTCCCTTACACCAATCGTCGCGAGCCTTTTTTTGAGCGACTAATAAATATGGGGTATACAACGAGAGCAAATTTTTTTTACAACTAAGTGTTTATGCAAAATCGAATGTATTGAAGTGGAACTAATGTGCAAGGATGCCTCCATCTCACGATATGTCACACGCACTGCATCGATGTTTTATGGCACAACAACCGATTTTGGACGACCTTCATGGAATTCGTCGGCGACCGAACTACGACCACGATTGAAATCACTATACTAGCGATATACTGTGGTTTTTGATGCTACTTTATCGCCATTCAAAGAACTGAGTTCATTGACACATTCTTGTTGAAATAATCCACGTCGAAAGTTGTGAAAAATAATCCAACGAAAACCTTCTCTTGAAATTTCCATTTTTTGGGCAAGTTGATTTTTTTAACTCACTGTAAACAAAACAAATAGCACTTGTACATCAAAACCTTGAGAGTACGTTTATGCTAAAAAATGTCAAATGTTATTATGGTGCTGCCAGATTTAACTATTGACATTAGTGTTGCCAGTTCCCGAAATATAAATAATAATATATGCCCTCTTATAAAAATTTGTTGGTTGTATGATGTAGGATATTTTTATATATATAGTTATATATTATATTAAATACTATAAGATATAATTACATATGATTCCATATATGATGCAAGATTAACAATATAATTTGAGATATGATTATATATGGTCCCACTTCAGTAATATTTTCTATGTGTTTAATATATAACACAGTACAACACTAAAAATGCATCGGGCATGAGACATATCAATTCTGAGAGATTTTAGGATAAATATCACGAATGTGAACACCAAATTTCAAAATAAGCTATAGTTTTTGAAATATTAGCAAATTTAATTTTTAGCAAAAAGACAGCTTTTTTGCATGGATGGTAACCGAAACGAATGCGGTTATCGTTAGGGTAACGATATTTTAGGTTATTTCGGTATCGGTATTTTAAGGTTAACGGTATTTGAGTTATTTCGGTAACGGTATTTTAAAGATAACGATATTTGGGTTATTTCGTTAATGGTATTTTAAGGTTAACGGTATTTCAGTTATATCGGTAACGGTTTTTTAAGGGTAACGGCAGTCAGTTATTTCGATGCATCCCGAAATTTTTTTTAGATAAAACAGACGAGATTAAAAACAGAACCAATTTATCAACTTAATGTTCAAAAAGTACTCAATAACCACGTGAAATTATCAAAAGCAGAAAATTAAAAATAACGGTATTTTAGGGATAGCGGTATTTCATTTGTTTCGGTAACGGTATTTTAGGGGTATTGATATTTCATTTATTTCGGTATCGGTAACGGTAACGGTATTTCCGTTATTTCGGTAACGGTATTTTAAGGATAACGGTATTCCGGGTATTTCGGTAACGGTATTTTAGGGGTAACGGTAGTCAGTTGAAAGGGTTTTGAATCGATAACGGTATTTTAGCGGTATTGCCTGCCAACCCTGCTTTTTTGTCAAAATTTCCTCTTTTTTCATATACCGGACTAAACCACTGATAATTTTTAATATGGTTTAAAATTATATACTTTGGGCTTTTAGAAACATAGAAACTTATTTTGATTAAGTAAAGGATCTAGGATATAATTGCAATTTTTTTGACTATTTTGCAAATCTAGTAAAATCCCTTAATCCGATTTGCAAAATCTTAACACACGACTTAAATTCATATTCCACTAAATTCATTTTATCAAAAGAATCACAAATTCTGCATCAAAAATTGCAGAAAATTTAATCTGAAATACAAATTTTATATCTTTTTTTATTTCAAATTAATTTTTTATGTATTTACTATGGCAAAAGAAAAAAAAAGTACATATTTGAACATGCATCTTTTAAAATCGTTATTTCTTATTAATTTGCACTTTAATTATCTAAAACTTCGTTGAAATTGATTAGAAAATATATGTTTTGGATTTCTGAATGGATTTTTTAAAGCTTTATAATTTAAGATTTGTCACAGACTCCTTTATTTTTAGGTATAAGAAGTCAATCTTTTCCAGCTTTAGTCAACTTTAACTTAAAATTAAAATTGCAAATTTTTTTGATAAATTACGTAACATGAGATGTTTACTAAAGGTACAAATTCAAATATCGGATATTCCTTTCATCGCAGATTATTTATTGACGAAACCGTGAAAAAAGAGAAATTTCAATTTAAATGCATATATAGGGAAAACTATCGCAGCTTTCAAGACGTGCTGTATATCAAATTTTCCTCAGCATATGGTAGCATAACAATCTCCAACAAATCCTTGCACACAAATCAATCCATCGTATTTTCAGTTAGATATATTGGACCAACTCCCAAGAGAAGCAGCCCCAAACCATGACATTTCCTCCTCCGTGTTTTATGGTTTTTATGGTGAATCTAATGTGGAGTTCCTTTCCTTTTGCATCATTACCAAACAAATTGATTGTAGTCTCGCCGCTCCATAGGATATTTCTCCACCCAGCAAAATCTCAGTAATGGGAGCTCATTACTAATATCTAAATAATAAGCAGTAGAATTAGGGTCTACTGCTTATAATTCGGTGTCAAAACTCATTATTTTTGTTCGACAAGGTCGTTTTTGTTAGTAGTTGTCAATATTCGCTGCATGAAAAAACGCACAAAATTTGTGCACCCGGTTTCCCGCTGCATTACAAAAGTATATAAAATAAGTAGTTATTCGTGTGCTTATACGCAGTTAAAAAATAAGTGGTTACAAGTGGTTAAATAATACGACTTACTTATATACTGACTAGTGGTTAAAAAATAAGTAGTTAAAAAATTCACATTATCTTTATAAATAAGTAGTCGCGCGTAAGCTAGACTGTTTATAAAAACGGCTTCGCCTAACAAAAATAACTAGTACTGAAGCCGAATTAGAAGTAGTAAAAAATTTTAGTTTCATTATATAACCACTTATTTGGTAGTGAAAGATTTTGCTGGGCACTTTTTTTCACCTTCCGGTCTGCACCATGTTTCATGGGCCAATGCAAAGTTTTGCCTCTTCTTCAAATTAGCCTGTCTGAGCAAAGGAACTTTTCGAGCAATTCTACCCGGTGGTTTTGCATCCACCAATCTTCGTCGGACCGTTCGGGATGACACAACATTCCCAAATTCATTCGAAATGGCTTTGGAGGACTTGAAAGGATCTCGTTTAGCTAAAGTAACTATGTGGTTATCTGTTACAGGAGACGTTTTTTTACTTGAACCACGTCTCTTAATATTTTCTTTTGGTTTTAATGCATTTGTAACGAAGTTTTCAGAACGTCCTAGTGATTTGGCAATAAATTCGTAGCTTAAGAACTAGTCGTCTTTCTTCTTCACTGCAGTGATGTCCACGACCCATCCTAAATTGTTTTTAATAATATTTTAAATAGCTTTTATTGCCAATTTAAATTATTTTACTTAATAACTCACTTTTGTCACAAAAACATCGAGTTCTTACAACTTAAACAAAAACGCACCTATTTCACTGTCCAAGTCAAATAGCAACCAAATGAAAAAAAATTCCCTGCATTTATTAGTTCAAGCGATTTTAGTAGTAGTATTCTCGTTTTTCATTTCAATACAGTGTAACGTGCCGTTACAAATAACCTACTTATTCACATACCTAATGGAAATGCTTATACCCCTAACCAACGATATATTTTCACTGGGCTGGGCAAATATTCTAATAATTCTTATTAGGTTAATAGAATGTATTACTTATAAGGGAAAAGTTGTATAGCCTGGGAGAGCTTGAATCCAGTTGGAGTTTTATTATACTTCGTCCCGTGGGCGAAGTATACACGAATAAGCCAGCCCGATTAAAGTTCCCGAATTAACCCGACTCACCTGCTTACTATTCTCGTGAGTTATTTAGAAATATTTTACTAATCGTATTTACATCTCCTCGTGTTCCCGAGGCAACCCGAACCCAGTTGGAGTTTTACTATACTTCGTCCTTCGGCGAAGTATACACGAATAAGCCAACAAGGTCGGAGTTACCGAAATAACCCGACTCACCTGCTTACTATTCTCGTGAGTTACTTAGAACTATTTACTAATCGTATTTACAATATTCCCTCGTTTCCCCGAATTAACCCGACTCACCTGCTTATTATTCTCGTGAGTTACTTAGAACTATTTACTAATCGTATTTACAATATTCCCTCGTTTCCCCAAATTAACCCGACTCACCGCTTACTATTCTCGTGAGTTACTTAGAGCTATTTACTAATCGTATCTACAATATTCCCTCGTTTCCCCGAATTAACCCGACTCCCCTGCTTACTATTCTCGTGAGTTACTTAGAAATATTTACTAATCGTAGTTACCATATTCCCTCGTTTCCCCGAAATAACCCGACTCGCCTGCTTACTATTCTCGTGAGTTATTGAGAAATATTTACTAATCGTATTTGCTATATTCCCTCGTTTCCCCGAGATAACCCGACTCACCTGCTTACTATTCTCGTGAGTTATTTAGAAATATTTACTAATCCTATTTGCCATATTCCCTCGTTTCCCCGAATTAACCCGACTCACCTGCTTACTATTCTCGTGAGTTACTTAGAAATATTTACGAATCGTATTTACAACATATCCTCGTTTTCCTGGAATAACTTGACTCACCTGCTTACTATTTTCGTGAGATACTTAGTTCAATACCTAATCATATCTAACCAGTGACAGAGCTATCGACGTTTGGAGGAACTGCAACCACTGCCAGAGTTGCCGAAGATCATCCTGAGCACCGAATCATCGAAGACGTTTGAACAATAACAGTCATTAGATTAAATAAGTAATTTAAGTAGTTTAAGATCTTGGTAAATAAAATTGTGTGCGATACAGGATCGTACAATTGAATTGAACAAAAGAAACGATTGCTGTTTTATTTCAAAGGAGGCAGACCTTTGACGAACCTGGACAAACTGAGTTTTACCCCGGCCTCAGACAAAACTGCATCACAACAGTGATGCCCGACTTAAAAGTTACTAAACTTCCGTTTGGGATTTATTTTCTAGAATTTCTGTTAAATTAAAAACCTCACACCTATTTTTCTGTCCAGCTGTCAATTACCTATAAAACATTCGTTCAAAAAATAATGGCGGAATTCACAATTCGTGCTATATTAGGTTTGTTCCACGTAATTCTGGGTAAAGTCTGGTAAAATGAGAGTAAACAAATAATTATCTCAAAAAATGGTAAAATTGCTCACAATACCTGGAACGCACAAAACCACATTTCAAGCCCAAAACTTAACGTCAAAGTTATTCATATAAACAAAAGCTATTTTTAAGAATAAAATATCGAAGGGAATAAAGAAAAAATGTTATAACGTGGTATTTGTTAACGATATTAATTATTGTTTACAAGTTTTGTTAATATTTTAATTATTTTTACAAATTTAAAACAGCTGATTTATAAAAAACTAGTGATTTGACAGTTTTACCATTTTACCCGCAAAAAAAGTACGGGTAACTTCTGGTAAAAAGAGAAACAAATTATTCTCTCATCAACGCTCTCATTTACCCAATTTTTAACAATAGAAACGCTTTTTGGTAAGATTGGGTTCCCGCGGGTACCCGCGGTAACGTACGTGGAACAGAGCTATTAAGTACTAAATTAGCATTTGTCGTAAATATAGCATTTTCTATGGGTTAAACTTCAAAAATCATGCTATTTTACAACGTTAGCACTTAAACTGTGAATACCCTGAATATCAGATATAGTTGTATATGATGATATGTGTCTTAATGTGACTCCATTCATAGCCAGATATAGCTCATAGTGTGATTGATGTATATGACCATATATAATTATTATTACTCGGGAGTGTGTAGTTAAGACTTCTGAATAAATGTTGTAGGATAATACTGGCTGCGTAACTACTCACCATATATCCTAACAATCAATGTACATATATCATCCACAATTTATATAATCTACAATATAAGTAAACAAAATTTACAATTTTTCAGGCTTCTATATCAGTATCCCATTTGAGAAACTATGATGTGATACAAGAGAATAAGCGAGTATACTATAATGATTTCATCCTGATTTTAAGTACATTCAACTTGTTTGTATATGTTAACGTAAAACCTACGACGGACGAAGACAACGAATATTGAATTCAGATAGATTCCTTTTTGTATTTTAATTATAATAACCTGCTTCTGATGCAGATAAAAGATATGTACGTAAATGCGTTTCATATCCAAATAAAGACATCAAATAAAACACATGTCCACACTCATTAATACGGCAAGAAAGGATACTTGTATTTATATTGTAAATACTCGTACTTCACTCAATGCAGTTAGTTATCCCGTCAAGATGATGAAGAAGTAGAAGGCAATGATAAGGAGGAGGTCCTTGAACATAAAAATCGTAACAAGTAAAAGTGATGTTCGACTTTTGTTTTCAACCCACATGTTGATAGAAATAGTTTGATCCAAACATATCGTATTTACAAGTATGCAATTTATAATAGGGATTTTCATATAAACTCGTATTCTACTCGTAAACGGTGTGAATGTGGTATGTTTATGAGTTTAATGTCAAACTCCATACATAAAAAATATGGATTGTATTTATACAAGGTTTACAAGGCATTTACGAGTTTATATGAAAGCCCCTAATATTTTTTAATATAATATTTGTTATAAAAAATTGTACAAAATTTTGAAATAAATAGTTTTACAAAAAAGTCTATTCAGGTTAATTTGCCAATTGTATTACACTTAAATTCATATTACGATATGTATTAAAGGGTGAACACACCAAAATTGCGACACTTAGAAATTAATACCAGAAAAAAAAGATGGCTTTGAAATAAATTTTTTTTTATTCGAATACTTTGAAGTTTAGAGATAATAAAAATATTAGTTATTATTTGTTCCATATGCAACTGATCGGACTTTTCGTCGCAAACGCTTCATCATCTTTTGCACGAGTGCATCATCGACTTTTCGCGACGCCGATAACCACTTGGTTTTGAATTCTGCAATATCGTTTACCGGTTTACCTGTCTTCTTCAATATTCCCTTCACTATTGACCAATATTCCTCAATAGGGCGTAGCTTTCGGCTATTGGGTGGATTGAAGTCGCGAGGTACAAAATCGATTTTATTTGCATTGTACCACTCCAATGTGTCCTTGGCATAGTGGCAGCTTGCCAGATCTGACCAGAACAGTGGTTTGGTGACGTGACTCTTAATAAATGGCAGTAGACGTTTTTGAGGCACTCATCCCGATAAAACTGAGCGTTCATTGTTCCAGATGTGATGAAAGGGCTGCTTTTACGACCACAGGAGCAAATGGCTTGCCAAACCATGTATTTTTTGGAAACTTGGACTTCGTTTTCAATTTACAGCTTCCAGGAGCATCTTTACGACTTGCAGCAGTATACAAATCTTGGCCAGCAATATACCTATTTCAAATTTTGAAAGCAGTAGGTTTCGTCGTCCATGACAATGCATTCATATTTCGTGATTTGGGATTCGTACAACTTGCGGCTGCGGTATTTCGCCGTTACATTCTGCTTTGCGTTTCGATTTGGTGCTGTTTGAGCTTTAAAACTTCTCAGTGAAGCTTGCCGCTTTACCTTTTGTACGAAAGACTGCGATTTACGTACAGATTTTTGACGAAATCTTCGTATCTTGCGAAAATGCCCTGAGGACCTTCCGAGCACTGAGAACCGAATTTTTTTATATAGTCGTGAAAAACAATTTGCCTTGTTTCTAACTCGATGGTCATTTTTGACGAAACTAAAAGTCAAATTCGAATGAAGTTTCTCATACATGAAATTTAGGTCATGGCCTACTCAGCGTATTTCAATTTCAAAATATATAAATTTTTTTGTTATAAGTTATAAGTTTTCCAAAGTGTCGCAATTTTGGTGTGTTCACCCTTTACATACGAGTTAAATTTTTTTAGTTGCAAAAAAATTAATAAAACATGTTCAAACATGTTTGATATCATACCTACACCATAACGAAATCGAAACAAACAGTTTAATGGAAACATTTCAAAAATGAAACATTCTGATGATACTGTAGCAGTGTTGCCACTTTTTGAATAATTATTCAAAAACGGGACTGTTTGCACATTTGCTGGATAATTTTTGAATAATGACATTTTTGTGTAGTTTTTGTGTAATTTCACTTTTTACAGAAATTTCCGTACATTCCTTCCTAGAGCTTCTTAACTCATTTTAAACACACTGTCCTGTTTTCAACCTACACTAATAGAAAAAATGAAGTTAAAACTACTAAAAATTAGTTAAAAATTATGCTGCAGAAAAAAATTGCTAAATTATTATTATTATTATTTTTGCTATATATTAGTAATATAGGAACAGCAAAAATAGAACTGTTAAATATACAGAATTTTAGTTATATTTGACCTAAATTTTTGTAAATGGAGAAAGCAAATTAACCTGCTAAAATCAGCAAAAAAAATTTGCTAAATATTAGTAGCCTAAAAAAGCACCAAAAAATTTTCGGAGTTTTTTTTCGATTTTTTTTAAATGCAAATAAAAATCGAGGATTTTGAAAACAGCAGTTTACAATTTTTTAGCAAATATTTCTGCTGATTTTAGCAGAATACACTGCTTTTTGCATTCAACTAAATTTAGCTTAAAAATAGCAAACATTTTGTAGATTTAACAGTTTATTTTTGCTATTTTTAGTCTACAAATATTTAGCAAAATTTTCTGCAGATTTCACAGTACAATTTGCTATTTTCAATTAACTAAAAGTTAGCCAAAATATAACTAAAATTCTGTAAATTTAACAGTTTTAATTTTGCTGTTCTCATTTTACTAGTATTTAGTAAAAAATCTGCTAATTTTAGCAGTTTTTTCTACAGCAACTGATTTTTAGTAACTTTTTCTGCTATTTTTACAGTTTTATTTCTTTGAGTGTAGTATATTTTACTGGATAAACATCATTCAGTGATTTGACAACCATAAAATAGTTTGGAAGACACTTCTGTCTAGAGTTGCCAAATAAATATTTATTAAAAAATAAATTTTTGACCTTTTTTGATGCAACTTTATTCAAAATTAAAAAAATTTTAATAAAGATTTGTCCATAAAAATACACAAAATTAAAATTTTTGAAATATCTTTAACTTTCAAGGATTAATATCTTAAAATAATATCAACTTTGGTTGACAAAATTTCTACGAGGTGGCGCTATTAGCCAAAAGCAATTACAAATATTTCTTAATGAACCATTGGCCTACATATCTGCCAAAAATATCCACCGGATCTATGCCGTGTCCTTAATGAGCTGAGAATGAAATGAAAATACATCGATATTTGGGTTGAATGATTTTATGTAAAATTTACCACAAATTTCTAGTTTGTGATTAATTATTTTCATAAATTTTATATTTTATTTTTAATATGTGTTTAAGGATCCGTATGTTGTTAACTTTTGGTAAAATTTTTTCAAACTTCATGTGAAAAAATATTTTTTTCTTGAGTGGCAAGACTATTTGAAAATATTGCGAAAGAGTAAAATTTTAATTAGTTATGTTTCTGATGGTTTCAAGTGGCACAGCTCTCGGTAAGTCTGTGGGATTCGGCCGGCAAAACTTAAGCCCACAATAAGTTTGGTTGTGACCGTGTGAAATTTTACAGTAATCCAACCAGCCGATAAGAAATGGTAAATTGTTCACAAAATATTTTGATTCTGCCGCATTGTGTGCAGGAGAGTTGGTCTAATGACCGCATATTTTATTTGGAAATTATATATAAAAAAAATGCTCTAAACTTTTTGTGTAATTTAATACGGTTTTGGATAATTTTTGACAAACAGATGTGTAATTTTGTGTTTTACTGGTGGCAACACTGTACTGTAGTCAGTGTTGCCAGGTTTGACGATTTATCGTAATTGTGACGATTTTTACTATCAAAAATAACCAAATGACGATTTGACGATTTTTTCCTTCAAAATGACTATTTTTATTTAATACGAAATACAGCAAGAAATGTGCAAAAACACGATAATTTTTCAATTTATAATTCTAAATCTCAAGTTTTAGCTTTTAAAATATGCAGAATTGCAAACAAATTAATGTGGGAACAAACAAAGACACAGCTTCAATACGATTTTTGAAAAATATTTTAGAATTTGAGATTAAAATTCTAATTAAAATTATTAAAATTCTAATGAAATTCTATTTAAAATCATATCTAGAAAAAATATAAAAATCAGATAAATATTTAGCGACTACTTTTGCTATCGTCGGTCGACAGTCGACATTTGCGATTAAGCTCTAAAGTATATGAATGATTCATTTGTTTTAGATCACGATATGCGGATGAAGCAGGCTTTATAAATGTTTTATAAATAATACCCCATTCACAAGCAAGTTTTGTAGGCGATTTAGCAATTAGATTTGGTAACTAATCAAAACTGTTCACATACGGTTAAAGGAGTTTTCATTATCTCTCTACGTTTTATGGATAAAAAAAAAAAACATTTTTGAAATCGTGAGACAATGTCCTTTAACTTGAGTACCCACACTTACATGATACTATGTCCTCCGTTTTTTGCCCCCCACGGCCCTCCCGGGGCCGAACAAAAATTAATTTCGGTTTTTTCTTTTTTAATTCCAGAGGGGGTCATATTTTTTTATATATTTTTGACGAAACCCCATAAACTGCAGTTTAGCCCTACATTTAACTCAACTGTCAGCGAAATATGTAATTAATTTCATTTAAAAGCACAATTTGTTTTGTTTTTGTTGATTTTTATTAAACATTAAAATTAACTTTTTTCTATTTGTTTTGTTTACATTTCTTATGTTATAGAGTTATAAGAGTATTTGGGAACTGAGTACTCAGTGCCGTGTACTTTTGTCCGACACTCAAAAAAGTTTGACAGTTACTACATGACAGCTGTTTGCGTAGTAATCAGTAGTTGTTGTTTTTAACATAAATTACAGTTGTTATTCTATAGAAAAATGCAAAACAACTTTTATGACGGTTATTTAAAAAACAACTAACGAAAATTTCGTAACAGTTGTTTAAAGCAATTATTTTTAATTTCATAATAAACAGCTACCAAAACCGTAATTTTACAGCAAACAGTTATTTTTGGTAGTTATTAAAAAAATAAAAAATTTCGTTGAATTTTAAAAATTCTTGTTTAGCTTATAATTGTTATTATGGATATATTTCTAGTTTGAAAATAAAAATCAGAAACTTTTATTGTATCTCCAATGCATAAAAGCATAATATCTGGAGAACGGTTTGGAATTTTTACTTCGAATTTTAAATAGGCTGAATTAATAACACATGTTTTTGTAATTGAGAGAAAAAAAATTATTTTTTTATTAAAATATACATTTATAAATAAAAAGAATTGACTGTAAAAAACAGTAGTTTTTACCGATTTTGTCAGTTGTTTTGAAATTTTTGTAGTAAAAATTTATCAGTTAATTTTACGAGATTGGTAGTTATTTTTAATGCATTTGTTAGTTATTTTTCAACAGTTAAAAATAACAAAACTGTTAGTTATTTTTAAAGGTAAATACCTTTGTCGTCTTTTTAACTGCATATACCCTTGTTTTAACTGTAATTTTCAGTAGATTCTACCTACAAACTTTTGTGAGTGGAGTACTCAATGCCCAAACGAAACTCCTAGTAAATAATAGTAATGAATTATACATTCATAGTCGTATTTTTCCAAATATATGCATAACACTGTGAGACAAATGGTAGGGGTCAGTGATCGGGAAGGGTTCAAACTACCGGGGAAAGTTATATCGGTAAAAAAGAAGTTATACGTGTCCCGGCGTTTCGCTGGGTCAACCCTAGGAATCGAGATATATCGATTTGACCTTTGGTGGTCTTTTTTTTGACATAACTCGAGAGCCACTAGTCCGATTTTGCTCAAACAATTTTAAAAAAATTAAAAATTACAATTCCTTTAATCTGTTCATATAATGTTTTTCTATATACTCAACAGTTTTGCCGGTAAAAATAAATGTATGAAGAAAAAAATATTTTTTGCCTAAAATATTAAAAAAAGTTATTGATTTTTATGGTATCGGTAACAAACATTTATTTTTACCGGCAAAACTGTTGACTATATAGAAAAACGTTATATGAATAGATTAAAGGAATTGTAATTTTTAATTTTTTTTAAATTGTTTGAGCAAAATCGGACTAGTGGTTCTCGAGTTATGTCAAAAAAAAAGATATATCTCGATTCCTAGGGGTGACCCAGCGAAACGCCGGGACACGTATAACTAGTTTTTGACCGATATATGTTATATATCCCGTTGGTTTCATCCCATCCCGATTTTGACTGTCGCATAGTGTAATTTTTTATAATTTTCTTGTTTATCAGCACAATTTTGGTAGCAAAATAAATTAGTAAAACATTAGTTCAAAATTAGTTTAGTGTTGAAATATTGAATATATTGATGCTTTTTTAAAATTTTTGTTTTCGCGATTTCTGTTTGTTTTGCAAACTAGCCACCCTTGGTATAACACACGGTGTATTATAGTTCTTGAATTATGAATTTAAAAACCCACACTTAAAAAATTGCAAAATAATAGCGAAATGCGAAAAATGCTTTATGGTACACAAAGTGAATTAAAAAATTAAATCAGCGTTTACATTCTGCAAACCCGGTTTTCGGTTTGTTCGAAAATTACTATTTAAAAAAACCGGTTTCGTTTACGGTTTTCTTAAAAAACCGGTTGAAACCGGTTTCGGTTTTTTTTGTTATGAAAATAAATTTGTACAAATAGCAGAAAAAGCTAATAAAAATTAGTTAAAAGCGTCCTGCAGAAACAACTACTAAAATCAGCTGAATCAGTTTTCTAAAGCGGGATTTAAATTATCGGATTTTACGCGTGATGTGATTGCAAAACAAATCTTTTCTCAAATCTATTTGCGTTTACATCAACAGATGAAGTGATGCCAACCTTTTAAGAACAAAAATCGCAGGCAGGCACAAAAAAGCGCTAAATTATAAATGTGATCAAAATAAGTACAGGGTGGCGCAAAAATAACCTTCCTTTGATTCTTCTTGTGAATTATTTTTATTTGGTCTTTTAATTTTTTTTACATCAATATGATGTCGAGAATATGATGTCATGTAAATGGCCGCCGCCACAGTTGATTGTCGTTTGAGCCCATTTTTTCATTCATCACCAATCATGAGTGATGAGGCCCATTCCCATCTTAGCGGGTACGTAAATAAGCAAAATTTACGCTTCTGGGGCACTGAAAATCCACGTGTAACCCACGAAGAGCCATTACACCCGCTCAAAGCCACTGTATGGTGTGCTGTTTTCGCTGGAGGAGTCATCGGACCTTTTTTCTTCGAAAATGCCATAAAAAGGGCTCAAATGACAATCAACTGTGGCGGCCATTTACATGACATCATATTCTCGACTTGATGTAAAAAAAATTAATAGACCAAATAAAAATAATCCACAAGAAGAATCAAAGTTTTTCATTTTTTTTTAAATTACAGCGTTAAGAGGGGGGGCAATTTTCCCCTTTTGAACCACCATTTTTACCACGTTCCTGTCCAAAGTCCTAGAGATGCCTTGTCGATAAGTTAGCCCATACTCCAAGGAAAACATATTATATATTACAGGTTTCTAGCCGAAGTGTTCGGTTAGGCCATCAAGCGGGAGAATTATTCCGTTTTTATCCCTCCCGGTAGGAATTTCCAAAAATTCCGTCTTAGAGGACGTCTGCGTTGGAGGAGGAACCTACTACATACATAATTTTAGGTCTCTATATCCAGCAGTTTGGCCAGGCTATCAAGGGGGAAGTTTTTTCCCTTTTTACCCCTCCCGGTATGAATTTCCAAAAATACCGTCTTAGGGGACGTCTACGTTGGAGAAGGAACCCAAATACCGAATTTAAGCTCCCTAGATGCAGCAGTTTGGCCAGGCCGTTAAGAGGGAGACTTTTCCTGTTTTTGACCCTACCTGTGGAAATTTCCAAAAATCTCATCTTAGCGGATGTCTACAAAAGAGGAGGAACTTTAATACCAAATTTCAACTTCCTACCTCCAGCGGTTTGGGCAGGCCTTTAAGCGGCACTTTTCGCTTCATTAATCCCCATTTTTGCAACGCCCCTGTCCAAAAAGCACCTTCCCGGTAAGAATTTCCATACTCCAAGTAACATATGTTTTACATTTCAGGTTTCTAGCCAACTTTTACTATTTGTGCCCCTCTCGGTAGGAATTTCCGAAAATCCATCGACAGGGAATTTCAGCTTCCTAGTTCCAGCAGTTTGAGCAGGCTGTCAAGGGGGACACTTTTTCTTTTTTTGTCCCTCCCGGTTGGAATTAGGCTGGAAGTGGAACCTAAGTACCGAATTTCAGCTTTCTAGTTCCAGCAGTTTGGACAGGTCGTTAAGGGGCCACTTTCCCTTTTTGAGCCCTCATTTTATAACGACGCTGTCCAAAATTCAAAAAAGTATCTTTCTAATAAGTTAGCCCTTACTCCAGGGACCCACATTTTAAGTTTCAGGTTTCTAGCCGAAGGGGTTTTTACAGGCCCCCAAGGTGAGGCTTTTCTTCTTTTTGCCCCTCCCTTTAGGAATTTACAAAAATTCCATCTTCGCGGCTATCTGCGATGTATGAGGAACATTCATACCGAATTTCAACTGCATTGCCTAAGCGGTTTGGGCAGGCCGTTATTGGGGACATTTTTCCCTTTCAACCACCATTTTTACTATGTTCCTGTTCCAAAATAGAAAAATTACGTTAACGGGGAGTTAGTCCTACTCCAAGGAATACATATTTAAAATTTTAGGTTGGCCAAAAGGGATTGGGCAGGCCGTCAAGGAGGAGACTTTTCCCCTTATTTGCCCTCCCGATAGGAATTTCAAAAATTCCGTCTAAGCGGACGCCTACACAGAAGGAAGAACTCACATTCCGAATATGCTTTTGGGATATCCTATAGGGAATTAGTCGATGTCTACTACAGTGGAGGAACCTTTATACCAAATTTCAACTTCTTACCTCCAGGGGTTTGGGCAGGCACTTTTCCAATTTGTGAGACTGTTTATTGGGAGACTTTTCCCCTTTTTGCCCGTTCCGGTAGGAATTTCCAAAAATCCCGTCTTAGCGCACGTCTATGCCGAATATCAACAAACCTTGTTTTAGTGGTGATATCCGTGGGGGGAGGAAAAAAAGTAGTTTTTTTGAAATCATACATATATTATTTTAAATGGTACTTTTTGGAAAAACGAAATTTTTTGGAAAAAGATACTTTGTTTTTACAAAGTACTTTATTTGTACTTTTTTTAGAAAAGGTATTTTTTTTTAAAGGTATTTTTTTTGGAAAAATGTATTTTTTTTTGGAAAAATGTATGTTTTTTGGAAAAATGTACTTTTTTTGGAAAAGGTACTTCTTTTGGAAAAGGAAAATTTTTTTAGAAAAAGGTACTTTTTTTGGGAAAAGGTACTTTTTTTGGAAAAAAGGTACTTTTTTTGAAAAAAAGTACGTTTTTTGGAAAAAGGTACTTTTTTTTGGAAAAAGGTACTTTTTTTGGAAAAAGGTACTTTTTTTGGAAAAAGGTACTTTTTTGGAAAAAGGTAATTTTTTTGGAAAAAGGTACTTTTTTTGGAAAAAGGTACTTTTTTGGAAAAACGTACTTTTTTTGGAAAAAGGTACTTTTTTTTGGAAAAAGGTACTTTTTTTGGAAAAAGGTACTTTTTTTGGAAAAAGGTACTTTTTTCCAAAAAAGTACCTTTTTACTTTTTTCTTACTGGGTACTTTTTTCCAAAAAAAGTACCTTCTTCCAAAAAAAGTACCTTTTTCCAAAAAAAGTACCTTTTTCAAAAAAAAAGTACCTTTTTCCAAAAAAAAAGTACCTTTTTCCAAAAAAAGTACCTTTATTTGTTTTCAAAAATTATTTGTGGGGCAGCTAAATTATGTATTTATTTTGTGTCTTCGATTTGTTTTTCGGAAGTAATGATTTTATAAATGGAAAGTTTGGAGTTTCGTTTATATATGTGTAAAAAAATAATTTATAAAAACTTTCGCGAAAGACTGAAATAAAGCCGTTTTGTAGTTCTCCTCACAAAAAAGTTTTTCGACAAATCGCTATTTTCTTAAGCGCAAAGACGATATGTAGTTTTACTTTTGTTAAATATATAATTTGTAAACAAGCACAATATGGCATTTTTTATGAAAAAAATCCATAAAATTCAAAGAGTTTTATTTAAAAGTTGTGAAATATTTTTTTTTCAAAAAAAATACTTTCACCAAAAACTGATAGTTTTTGAGAACTACTTGTATATTCTTAATAAATTCCATACAAATTTTGAAGCAAAAACGAAAAGCTTTTAAAAACTACTAGCTTTTAGTTGTAGTCTAAATTGGACTTCAGAGTTTTTTTTCAATAAATAGTTTTGAGTTTTATACTTTTCTATTTCAGTATGGTATAATCAGAATTTTATAAAATGGATCTAGTTCCAATATATGATATGATGGGTGCAAACATCAATACAAACTCATAATGTCCTGTATCCTAAAGGCACATTTACACACGAGAGAAAACTTCTAGAGATAGAGCAAAACACACCTCTAAATAGCTCTATTGTGAATGATTTAAGCTTATTAGGGGTGTTTTTTTCTGAATCTCTAGCAATTCCCCTTAAGGGAGTTTATGGAATGCTCAAAAACTTGCACCTGTCAATTTAATTCCGTTGCTAACATGCAAAATATCTTCAATTTATGATATTTGGAATTTAAATATAAACAGAGAAGGGGTTAAATAAGCCATATAAATAACAACAAACAATTTCGCAAACATGCAACAGTTTGATGTTCATGTTTCTTACAACAAACAAGCAACTTCACCCTTTCTTTACATAATAAAATGCTTGTACTCGAACTCATCTCATTAACACTAATAATCAGTAAAGGACCACAAAAATAGTAAAATGAAAGGATACAAGGATGAAAGTATATACTTATATAAATATATGTATTAATGTAATTTAAAATAAAACAAGAAACGTTGCATGTCTATTAGTAACACAAAGTTAAAAAGTTTTGTATGGATAAGTGTGTGGTGGTGATACAGAAAATGTTTGTGGTTACGCATGTGAATGGATTCAATGAATCCCATATACATACGCATAATATTATGTTGGAAGAACTGACCTATGCTAAGATACTTTCAAGTGGAACCTACACTAAGGATTCAATAAACGTTAACAGCAGACAAATTTACAAAAAAAAAAAGGATGAACTTATTCACTATTTAGACAGAGAAACAAGTTTATTGTGACAACCGTATTTGGTGTCATTCAAATTGTTGTGGTAGCTCGATATTTTCAAGTAGTAGCACAGGCTGATATTCCCGCTCATGCTGCAAAAACCTTACTCTTGGTTTTTATATGTGCAGATTACGAAGGTTCAGTATGGGAAATTTGCTCAAATTTACTTTGAAATAGGGGAAATTTGTTTTGAAATCAAAGAAATCCTCTCAGTTTGCAGACAAATTTGCTTTGAAATCAGGGAAGTTTGCTCAAAAGAGAGGGAAATTCTCTCATTGGGGAGCCCGTTACCAAAACTTTGCAATCTGCATAAAATTTTGTTGGAGCCGTGAGGCTTACCGTATCTGTATCTATACTTACTCTATGGCAGGGATGATAAAGTTAGTACTATAGTATTTTTTGTGGTACAATTGGAACCTCAAAAGTACTATGGTACTCCTCTGACTCATTAAGTACTATTTACACATTTTCCTACTTTTAAATTTGTTGTGCTTTTTTAATTTTCATACATACATATATTACTGCGTTTATAGCGATAACATCAAATACCGGAGTTTTAAATAAAAAATCCTTATACATACATATTGAAAATTTTTAAAATATTAGATGCTACTATTGAAAACTCAATTGTAACATCTAATAAATAAAAAATGTTCTTTCGCAGTTTTTATTAAAATACGTATACAAAAAAAAAATATTGAAAATTAGTAGAATTAAGAAATCTAGAAAATTTTGTGTTTTTTGAAGCGAACTCCTAAATATTCATTCGATTTTCAATTCTAAATGATTAAATACCTAGACCCTATTTCGAAGAAACGAATGAATTCTTCAATCATTAAATTCATTTGATTCGATTTTCAATCAAATTGTTCATTCGAAAATATTCTTATGACTTCACAAGGTAGAATAGATCCGTAAATACGTTTAAAATAATGTTCGCTTTAAAAAGAAGTTGAATACAGTTTTCAGGGACTTTGAATTCTGAACCCTACACTCACAGAAATAACCTGTAAAAATAGCAGAAAAAGCTACTAAAAATTAGGTAAAATTCGCCTTACAAAATAAACTGCTGAGATTAGCAGATAAGATAAGCACAGCAAAAATAAAGCTGTTATATTTACAACATTCTAGTTATATTTAAGTTAACTTTTAGTTTATTGAAAATAAAAAATTATACTTTAAAATCTGCACAAAATATTAATATTAGTAGACTAAAAATAGCAGAAATAAAATGTTGAATCTAAAATTTTTTTGTTATTTTTGAGTTAAATTTAGTTGAATGAAAATAGCATTCTATCGTACTAAAATAAACGGAAATGGTTGCTAAAAATAGTAAACTGCTGATTTCAGACGATTATTATTATTATTCGTTTTAAAAAAATTGCAAAAAAGCTTTCAAGATTTTAAATTTTTTGTGATTTTTTTAGTCTACTAAAATTATTTATTGCTGATTTTAGCAGATTAAGTTGTTATTTTCTGTTAACTAAAATTTATTCAAATATAACTAAAATGTTGTTTGCTATTCTTATCATACTAATATTTTACAAAAGTAATCTGATTGCATTTTTTTATGCAAGATAATTTTTAACTAATTTTTAGTAGTTTTAACTAAATTTTTACGTTTTTCTATTGCTGTATGAGTTAGATAAACATAAGTTTTTATTTGTCAATTTATAGTGATAAAAAAATTAAATTAAAAATTTTTTTGGTACTATAGAGGTCGAAAAAGTACTATTTTTTAAGCTGGTTGGTACTATTTTAAAAATCCCATTTATCATCCCTGCTCTATGGTAGTAATTTATCTTTGTCAAAAATTTATACTGCGTTCACAGTACGATTGTTAAACACGTTTATGTAAAAGTTAAACATATCAGTTCACACATAAAAATGAAGTGTTTATGTTAAACATCTCGAACAGCTGTTCCTAAACAATTGTAAAAAAACAAAAATTTTACAAAAATTTGACAAAAAGTTATTTTTTTTCGGCCGGAGGCAATAATTCATAATTTTTGCCATTATCCAATGTTATAATTGCTATAAAAAGTGAAATAACATTATCCGCCCCAGTAGGAAACAAGATTTTTCAATTTCTAGTTAACCCTGTGTCTTCAAATGCAATAAATTATATGATATGAATGTCAAAACGATTTCAGCGAAACGTCAACATGATCTCAATGTAGTGAAGAACACTTGACCATTTCATTGCTAAAAAATATGATCGATTTTTCTTCGAAAAACGCTAAACATTAATTTGTTTCTACAAATAATAAATAATTTAACTTTTCCCCGTTCTTGTTTACAAAAATGTATGTGTTTTTTTATTGCTAAATTAAAATGAAAAATAAAAGTGACATTTGATCTGTGGCATCATCGCAAGAGCCGCTTGCATGTCAGCAATATCATGATATTGCAATAAAATTGAAATTAAGTGTCTTCACTTGAGATGAAATGATTTTGACAATTGCTTGCTATCATTTTATTACATGTCAAGACAATAGGTAAGGGCCAACTTCATGGCTGTTTTCGGATTTTTCGCTCACCGGAAGCAAAATTTAATTAATTGTTTTATTCATCTATCACTTTAATAAGAAAAAAACACATTTTAACTGGTTTTTATTTAAATTTAGTTTATTTTATTAAATTTTCAATTTTTATTTTTCTTGTTGTGTTTTCTTCTGCTTCCAACTTGTCATTCAACACCAATTGATATCAAAATTATCGTGCTTAAAAATTAAACACGATAATTTAGCGTGTTTAACGACAGAAAAATGTACTGTAAAACCAACAGGCATATAATTTAAAAGAGTTACCAACTCTCCTTACCTCTGTTAATGCACTCTCCTCTTAATTTGTATCGAAAAATGTTGCCATAATAATTACACATGTCTGCAAAGGCTAACATTTTTCGGTACAAAATGTTAATGTTCGAGAGAGGCGATGATAACCGCCTGGTAAAACATCTCACTTAACCATGTATAATCAGTTTTGCCAACTCTTGAAGGCAGGAAAGCACCGTGAGCATTATGAAAACGGGTAAAAAGGGTAAAAATTTACCAAAAATGGGGTAAAAAAGCACGATATTAATTTTTTAGAAAATTTTAATAAAGAATTTAAAAACACATTTTAGCTTTGTAAAATCGTGTAAAAAAGGTTAAAAAAAATAACCAAAAAAGGGGTAAAAAAGCACCAAACTAATATTTAAAAATTTTTAGGTTTAAATATAACGAAGTTGCTGTTGAAAATTTGTTCTACAAAAATTGTGAAAAAATGTATTTTTTGTATAGTTCGTATTATTTTTTCAACTTTGACAGAAAATTCAAGAAAATTTTTAAAAACGAGAACAAATACCAAAAATATAAACTGTACAAAAAGCACTAAAGCACTGCCAGAAATCTGAAAAAGCACTGTAAATACCCGCTTTTTTTAAAAGGGTATTTGCAAAAAATCACTGGGTACGGGAAGGAAAAAAGCACCAAAAAATACCCCAAAAGCTGATATGGCAACACTGTGTATAATGCTTAAACACATAAAATCGAGTTAAACACGTATGTGTGAACGCCGCATTATTAATTTTTGGTCAATGAAGCCCCATTGTGTAGACAGTGTTCTTACAGTTTAGCGCAGATTTTTTAAACCGTTATAGGAAAAATCTTGGTTTTGCTTCGTATATTTGTGAAAAATCTAACACGCGATTTTCTTATAAAAAGTGTAATATTCAAAAATGTTTGTTTAAATATTTAAAGTGAAATTCTCGCAATAAAATTCATTTTGGCGACAATATACCTATACAGTTATTGTCGCCAAAACTTTATATTTCTTTTTTTTTTCATACACGTTAAAATAATCACAATGTAGCTATTTGGCAAAAAAAATATATTTTTTAATAAAAAACACCTTTTTTTTTAAATAATTTTTTTTTTTTGGTATTTTTCTTGAAATGTACCTACACGCGTTTAGAAATCACATATAAAAAAATGGTTAAAAATGAAAAGATCATGCACTTAAGGTTTAAATATTAAATTTATCCTAAGACATTTCTTGTTGACAACATGTGTGCGCATACGCGTGTCATGGTTTTTTCTCTAAATATACACTATAAATAGTATGAAAACATGGTTCTTGGTAAAAGTGCGATAGATTCATCGGATACATATTTAAAGAACCCCAATGAATTTCTAAATTTAGCGGAGATACATGTTAACAATTTCATATACCCAGCTGTAAGTATATATCAAGGGTGGGCACGGATTTGTCCGCAAGGGCCATATTGTCGTTTTTCATAAATTATAAAGGGCCGCACCATACAATAAAAAAAGAAAACTACAAATCTTTAAGTAAAATGAAAGCGGGAGGAACTAATGTTTTTTTGTTTGTTTGTAAAACAAAGACGGTTTTTATATCCATCTATTCCAAAGAAAAAATCCGCCCCTTTAAAGAGACACTATGCACTAAAGGGTTAATTAAGACGATGATTACAAACTTAAAGACTTAGCCTCATTTTCACAATGTATAGTTACCTACTTAATGACACTTTAACTGACACATTTGTTGTTGTTTCCCATGTAAAATCGGGCCTTTGTAAGTAATTTAAATGCTTCTGATAAATTATAACGCCGACTTTTTCACACAGACCAATGCAGGGCAGTATTAAGACCAATGAGGCGCAGTAGTATTATAGTCAGCACTAAGCACGAATTTTAATAAACCTTTACTTGAGTGATCAATTTTCAAACTAAATTTCTCACTACCCAGCTAAAAATCGACAGATATGCTTCCATGCAGGTTTAATGTATGTAAAGTCGGATTTTAAAGTGTGATATACCGATTTTTTTGCCTCGAGGAGACTATATAGTAAAAATCCAATTAAAAAAAATGTTAAGGGGCTACCCCTACGTTCGGCAACAAATACATATATAAACGAATTTCTACTGGGTTTATCGAAAAACTTCCTTAGCAAAAGTTTAATGATTTTTTGCGAGCTTTAATTTGCTGACATTAGGGTTGTAGCAACTGAGATCTGGTGGGTAACTACTAGAACGGGATACTTGAGGTCAAAATGCCCTTAGAACAAAACACTGGTCTCCTCGAGAGAAAAACATCGATGTATCATACTTTAAGATCCGACTGCAAATGCCAAAGATTTAACGAAAAATGTAAAATGGCGACCCCTACGTTTGGCAAAAAAAAAAAATTTTTGAAACCTCCTTGCAAAAATACTTCATATTGGAGGGTGTACGGCGCACTTTTTTTTTGCCTGTAAGGTGGTACGCTCTAGTGTACATGTATGAACATACATGAACACGCGTGAGCATGCATGATCATACATGTAGATATTAGCCGTTTTTTCTAATCACTTGGATTTAATAAATCCAAAAAGTATTTCTAAAAGTGCTGAACAGATGGGGTTAGATTCTTCCTATTTTAAAAAAATTTTCTGTGCGACACTTCTTTCACCCTAATTTTTAATATACGATGATGAAGGATTTTACTTTAACTTTTAATTTATAATTATAGTTTACATAAAACAGCGATAAACAGTCTGCCTTTTCAGTTTAATCACTTCAATTTATATTTTTACACAATTGAAAAATTCCATTGCAATATTTAATATTCTCTAATTGGATTTAATTAAATTACTTACTGTAGAGGGAAAAATTGCCATTTCTATTTGAGCTATTTCTCCATGTCCAAGATGAAAAATATGTATTTGGTGAGGTGTAGTTTTTTTTTTTAAACATATTTCATAAACAAAAATTTAATAAAAACCTTTTATTTGTTAGTTTTTAAATTTTTTTGTTTCTCTTTTAATTTTCATTCGTATTTTTTTCTGACATTAAATTAATAGGCTGTTTCATATATTTGTGCTTTTATTGTGGATTTATTAAATCCAGCTTTTTTTGGATTTAATAAATCCATTTTTTGTATGAAAAATTCTAAATCCAGGTGATTAAAAAACACGCTAGTTACCTCAAATTTCGTTAATGCACACGTATGGTCATATATGACTCATTAGAGTTAGTCATAAAAATTTGATTTTCGGATATCATCACTTTTTTCAAAGTTATTGCATAGAGAAAAATAATGGCGTTTTTTTTATTTTTTTATTTCAACTCCTTCCACTGGCGCAAGTCGGCCAAAAACGCTGATTTTAATACCCTTTTCCTCCAGAGAAAAAACAGCTGCATTTCTAGGAAATCTGGCTTTACCATTCGATTCTACAACAAAATTTAATATAAAAAAATTTTTTTTTGCATTTTCAAAATACACCAGATACCCATTAGAGTGGTTCGAAAATCAAATTTTTTCAAAAACTTCTAAAAGTTACCTTCTTATTACACACGATGAAAATGTATTTCCGGCTGAGTACATGGGTACAAACATTTTGGATATACCGCGAACCGTTAAGAAGTTATTAGCTAATCAAATTTGGATTTTTTTTAATTCAATGAAAAAGTATTTGAGATAATTAAAATGCAGCTTTCAGTACTCGCTGAAAACGAAGAATTCTAAGCAACTTTGCCCTAGAAACCATAGGTCTAAAATGGATTTCGAGCTTGCTGAAATTCCAAAATATGTTTTAAGTAGTGCTTTGTGAGTTTAAATAATGAGTTTTATTAATTATACCCTGCACCATTATTTGGACAGCGTATAATGTGCTTATGTTTGTAATTCCAAAAAATATTGGAACTAGACCCATCTTTAAGTATATCGATTGATTCAGAATAACACTTTGTTTCGATGTAACGATATACGTCTGTCTGTCCGTCCGTCCGTCTGTCCATATATTCTTGTGCGCACGGTATAAAGCAAATATTAAGATACCCAGGTGGAAATTATGTGTGGTAACAAAAAAGAAGCACTGGCAAAGCACAAGTAGACCGCGGTCTTACAAAAAGAAGTACTGGAAAAGCATTAAATTTGGACGCTTGAAAAGGGTGAATTCCCAGCGCTTGTTTTCCTATAACATTATTTTGTTTTTGAAAAAGAAACTAAGAGTGGATATATAAATAATTTTTGACTCGACAATACAACAATATTTTTAGAGTAATTTAAAATTTTTCAGTGATGAGGGCTCAAAATTTGGTTGCAAGGAAAAAAACACTTGATTTTTATTTTATTAGGTTTGAGGTTAAGAAGAAGAATAAACCTTCCTCAAAAGTTATAAACACATTAAATTTGCAAATCAGACTAGATCTAGTTTCTGCCTTTTTATGGACAGGCTTCATCAGTGATCTTCCATTAAATTGTATTATTGTTTATATTTTTATTGTCAGATTGTCTCTATATGAATAATTTCAGAAGTGATCAAACAGACATATACAAACATTCTACTTCAGATTTTCTCTGTTTATCTTCTTATTTCCTCCGTGTCACCTTTTATGTTTTTGTTTTTGGTGCTATCTCAATACTTTGCAAAGCAATAAATAGATCGGTGTTATCATTTGGGTGTCAGGAAAGCACTTTAACTTTTTTATTTGAGCGTTGGCAAAGCATTTGATTTTTATGTTTATGAGTGCTTTCCCAGGGCTTGGTAAAGCATTGGCACCACCGTGGAACGGTGTTATCATTTGGGCGTTGAGAAAGGGCTGTTAACAAGCACTCATACCACCCATTACGGTGCTTTGCCAGTGCTGGCCCCTCTGTAATTTTCTACCTGGGTATTTTTACAAAATTTGATACACTGACTTATTTTGGCCCAGGGACAAACCCATTTGATTTTGGTTAAAATCGGTGCATGGTTAGACCTAGTGCCTATATAAAGGGTGCCCCAAAATTGAATTGTTTGTACACTTAAGGTCGTAAATACGAAGATATTTTAAATAAATTTGTTACACGGATTCAAATGGGCTCATAAATAAAGCCTACTGATTTTACATGGAATCGGTCCATGTTTAGACCTAGTGCCCGTATAAAGATTTGTATTTGTATTTATTTATTTGTTTCCAATACAACAAGATATTAAATCTTATATTTATAGTAAAGGATTTTTACAATGTTAATTATTGATAAAGTTTAATATGTAGGGCACAATTATTAAGATCCCCTAAAAATTAGCATATTCGCAAGCCAAAGGTGGCAGATATTAAGATACTTTGATAAAATATGGTACACAGACTTATAGCGGCCCAAGGACGAAGCCAATTGGCTTTCAAGCAGACTAGTGTAGGGTATCGTGTAGTCGTCATGCCCGAATATATGATACCCTACAACAGTCTGGTTGAAAGCCAACTAATGTTTTGATCTGAAATTCGAATGGCTTGAAATGGACTTGTGTCAAAATTTGTCTGTAAAACGATAAAACCCAGCAAAACCTTCTATTACCCGGTAATGACTTTGGTAAGAAGAAACAAGGGAGGTAACCTCTTACTTTTCTATTACCAAAGCTATTATTTTAACAAGGGCATGTCCATCGAGGTAACTCCTTACCTAGTAACATGTTATTCTGAACTTACGTGTAAGGAGTTTTCAAAAATTAAATTTTAAATTTTAATTTTTTAAACCGAATATCAATTTCAAATTCGCGGATTTTTAACAAAAAAAAAGAATTTCTAAAATTTTCTAAAAAAAACCAATTATTTATACCAATAAAACATTCAAACGTATGAATTTCGTATCACAAGTAATGCAAGGGTAAGCGATTTATATATTACCAGGTAATATGCATAGTTGTACCCATATATTACCAAGGTTTTGCTGGGAAGGTTAGAAACACGGTAAGATCTGCTTTTGATTATTTTGATTTTATCTAATGTTAGATGTATTTAAGAGAAAATCGGAAATATAGTCCATATGGGAGATAGGTTCAAATATGGGCCGATAATACCTAAAACCAACAGGCTTTGTCCTTGGGCCCATGTGTGTCAACGTACCAAATTTCATTAAAATATCTTCCTATTTGCGAACTGTAGCATGCGAAAATTCAATTTTTGGGTGACCTTTATATGGGCACTAGGTGTATCCATGGACCGATTTTAACCGTAATACATAGGGACAATATAAGTCGGTGTACCAAATTTGATTAAAATATCTTAATATTTGCGAACTATAGAGTGCGGATATTAAAATTTTTGGGGGATCTTTTTACAAGCACTAGATCTAAAAATTTACCAATTCTAAAACAGATCAATAAGCTTTGTCCGTAGCAAAGGTTTAAAAGGCTTAATTCTTTCATTCACTTTTTAAAAATTATTGAAATTTGGGTTCAATTTCATTCCCTAATAGCATTCTTATGGAATTAATTCGATAGCTTAATTCCCTATAGCTTAAAATTATATGAATTCATTCTATTTTGATTGAATTCTAACTGAATGAAACCCAATTTACCTGAATTCATTTAATAAAAAAGTGAATGAAAAATTATTTGTTTTCATTCACTTAATTAAATGAAAAATTTTAATTTGTATGTAATTGCTGAAATATTAGCATAATACAATGAAAAACGTTTAAAATTCATCTAACAGAATTAAATAGTATCGTATGCTTTGTTACAGCTTGTATGCTTTGGTTTTGATTATATATTAGTTTCAAACTACACTGCACTAAGTGAATGGTAATAAAATTTCTTCATTCAATTAGTAAAATGGTGAATGAACATGCGATTTGAATGATTCAAGTTAGGAATTCATTCAATTCATATTAAAGCTTTGGGAATGAAGCTTATGAATGAATTCTTTATGAATGGTTTAAGGGAATGGTACATGAATCTTTTTAAAATCTGAATTTAATTTTTAGTGAATTAAGCTTAAATTGAATTAAGTTTTTCGAAGCTCTGCTTCTGACTAGCATATATTTATTGCAGCATTAGATGTTGTTTAAAACCCATTCCTAAGGGAGTAATTCTTTGTGATGTAATGAAGGAAGTGAATCATTTAAAAGTCATTCCATTTATTTTTGCTGGGAAAGTGGTGTTTTTATGCCAGTCAACTTTCATATCAAAGAATAGCTCAGCGGTAGAGCGCTAGACTAGCAATCGTGAGGTCGCAAGTTCGATCACCGGTGGCGGCAATAAAAAAACTTTTGTAAATTAAAAAAAATATAATTTTTTTTTTTTTGTAAATAATTTTTTTTTAACTTTTAATTGGTGAAAAAGAGCTTCCTTTGCACTCGTTCAAAAAGTACTGAAAAAATGTTGAGTGGGAGTACTCCTCTCCTATGACAACTCAATGTTAAAATCATTAGTGTTTGTGCTAAAAAAGAAGTACATCTAGATCATCAATTGTAGTGCTTTTTCTACTGCTTCGGCATCTCTTTTTTGCTGGGTAGTTGATTGTTTCCTTGAATTTTGAACGGTTTGCTATCTATGGACCTGAACAGGGGAAAAAAGGTAAAAAATGGAATTCTTTAAAGTTTTTTGCGATTTTAATTTTGAAGATGAAGTTTTTTGATTTTATATGTTCACAATTTTTGTTCTTTATGACAAGAGCTACAACTTTGCCTCAGAGAGTAAATCAAAATTCCGAACGTTTTGCAAGATATGAGCCTGAGAAAATGATCACTTTTTTGCAAAAATGACACCGAGGCCCCAAATCTTTTGGGGGCCCATAAAAAAAGTGCATGACTTGGGGCAAAACTGGGAGACACGGTTATTTTTTTTATCTTTTATCACGTAGTGGTATATGGTTATATTTTTTCGTGTTGCACTGTGTTACTTGCCGTTTTTGTCGAAGTTTTTTATTTTAAAAACATTAAAAGCATTAAATTATTAAAAGCATTTTTTAGTTCATAATCCGAGGCCTATGGTATCCATATTTTATACCAAGTTTTGCTGGCTAGTTGCAAAAAAAAATCCCGAAAAAAAATTGCAAGAAGGAAATTTCTTACATCAATATATTTGTTTGCAGAACATAAACAACTGATTTAGTTTTTTAATTCAATTCTAGTACCATAGTCTTTTTCCGCGACCCGCCATTATTTTGCAATTTTTTAAGTGCAGTTTTTTTTTTAGTTTTAATCTAAGGACTATAATAATGGTACACTCAAAATAGTTTGTAGTTTATATTAACTGAAAATGTAATTTAAAATAAATGAAAAATCACTTGAAAACCGGTCTACTAACTTTTCATTTAAATCAAAAGAACTTTTCATTTATTTTTAAATGTTAATAAATAAACTACAAAATCCGTAAAAACAATGATTTTTCATTTATTTCGTTTAACTACAAAATCCGTAAGAATAAATGATATTTAGTTTATTTCGTTTTTTTAACTGGCCTAGAAATCGAAAAGGAATTCTTTTTTTAACTAAACATTTTAAATGAAAATATTAACTGTAACAGCAAATCCGTATTTATATGTAATTTATTTTTTAAATAAAAGACAAAAACAGTTTAAAAATATAACTCTTTGTATTTTAACTGTATAATCATTTAAAAATAAATGTACGGAACACTTTTTAAATAAACTACAGTCAGTAATAATATTTTCAGTGTATTGTTCTTAAAATGATTTAAATCCCTAGTTACATGGAATCGCCCGGTTCCGTAGATTTGCCCATATAGTCGTTGCTTTAACAAATAAAATCTCATTTCCATTAAAAATGGGTTTTTATTTGAAATTGGTTTTAAAACAATAGTGGGTAAATATTTGGGGATTTACAAATTATTTTGGGGATTTCAACATGTTAAATTTGTATATAAACGCAAACTTTTCTGGCAACCCTGGAGTGAGTTGAAAAAATTTGGGAGTTCAAAATTTATTTTGGGGTTTTTCGGGATTCATACTTGCAAGATGGGGTCATTAATCAAAAGATTTCTGGCAACAATGGCTATAATAACGCTGGTGGCAATTTTGACAACAACCATCAACTATTTATTGGTTGTAAACACTGATGTGTTCCACATCGTGGGCACCGACCACAAAGGTTCATACTTTGTATAAAAAAAGTAAAAGTAAGTAAATGTTGCCAATCAAAACTAATAAGGGACGATTTTTTAGTTTGCATTAAATTTTTAGTGGCGGAGTTTCTCAGCATTTAAGAATATTTGCTTATATTCACTATAATTCACACACAATAAGAATATACAGATTTATTTCGATGAGTGTAAAAATAAATTCAATTATTTACGAAACAGTGGGCATTGGCTCATATGAATAAAAAATAGATATTACTAATAGGGGGAAATACAGGGTTTTTTTAAGCAATTACTTCACAAATCTAGTCTGCTTGGGAGTAGACTAGAAATTTAATTTTTTAATTTTCGTTAATATTTCATGCTATTCTACCAGCAAATTGGTAAATTTGGAGTTAAAAACCATTCCTAAGCCCAAAGTAATTACTTCGAAGTAATTGCTAAGTTTTATTTATATGACCCATTGGCTCATATGAATAAAAAATAGATATTACTAATAGGGGGAAATACAGGGTTTTTTAAGCAATTACTTCACAAATCTAGTCTGCTTGGGAGTAGACTAGAAAATTAATTTTTTAATTTTCGTTTACATTTCATGCTATTCTACCAGCCAATTGGTAAATTTGGAGTTAAAAGCCATTCCTAAGCCCAAAGTAATTACTTCGAAGTAATTGCTAAGTTTTATTCATATGACCCATTGTCAGTTACTTTCGTCACAAATAGATGAGTAACTATCATTTTATGAATATAAAAAACATGTCATTTTTCATTTAACAAAAACTTTATCATAGTTGTATGAGGCTTTTTATAAATACAGTAAAACTCGTTTAACGCGAACTCGGTTAAGACGAATTCTCGGTTAATACGAACTAATTTGAAAGTCCGGACGTTTTGCTATCATTTAATACGAACTCGCTTAAGACGAATCCTCGGTTTAACCACACGAAAATTCATATTATTTTCCATGTGTAATACAAACTTTTAAAAAACTGGGAATATTCGCAATAAATATTTTTCAATTTGACAAATCTTATATTTTTCTCACAGCTATTTTCTTAAGAAATGCATTAAAAACAATTTATTAAAGCAAATGCAAATGCAATGAAAGGATTAAACTTTTTTATTCAAATTTTTAATTGTATTAAAAATTTAAATTATTTTGTGTATAAAAAAATATGTTAGACAAACTTGACCTTGGTTAATACGAACTTCGCTTAAAACGAACTAATTTCTTTGCTCCCCCGCATGTCGTCTTAACCGAGTTTTACTGTATGATGTAGGTTTTTCTTCGAGTTATACTAATATTCAATAAAATTTGTTACTAAATTTTGCAATCAAGTTTTAAATTACGGTTTACAACATTTTTACTAAAATTTAGTAGCGGTTACTATTTAATGTTGTCTACTAATTCCATTGTACCACAAACCAGTAGGCATGAGTTGCTAAAATTAGCAAGATATAACGCAGGCGTCAAAATAGTTAAATTTCCAGTAATAACATCAAAATTTTCAGTAGCCATTATAGTATTTTCTGTTGAGTGGGCGAGTTTTATAGTCTAAACAATTTTCAACCCAAATTTTACTTTAGTAACAAATTTTGTTTGAAAATTTCTTATTCAAGTACACTCATAGAAAAAAGTTTATAGAAAAGTTAGTAAAACTGTTTGTACTTCAACTTAACAAACTTTTAACTAATTTTTAGTTAAAATTTAATTTTTAGTTAATTTTCTTGCTACCTCCACATTACTAACTTACAAATTTTTTTGCTATTTTTTTCTGAATTTAGTTACTAATTTTTAACAATAAATTTGCTAACTTTACAATATTTTGCTGAATTTTAGTTACAAATTTTTAACAGAAGATTTGCTAATTTTACAAATTTTTTGTAAACTAAACCACCAATTTTGGAGTGCTTATAAACAGAATGTTAAATGACTCATAAAAATTACTGCATATTTTTAACTCGACATAAATAATGCAAAAAGTTTTTAAATAAAGCTAAATTGAAATGGTTGAAAATTTGTCCTACTCATAAAATATCTAAATTATTAAAATTTATGAGAAAAGTTTCTATTTATCGTAATACATTAATTTTCAAAGATCAAGGTTTATTTTGGACGAACGATTTTAATATGAAAATTGTGATTAAAAGTATCTCTTGGGAGCAAGTGGAGTTTACAGGGATGACCCTAATTTTTTCCCCCAATATTGTACTTTTTAAGCTTATTTAAAGAATACGATATTTTTAATCGGCCACACCTTGTTTCCTGTGGGTGGAGATTTAGAGGTGAAAATGGAAACTCAAATAAATTCGGAAGTACATACCCGATCAGCAAACAATGAAATTCAAAAGAAGGTTTTCTGAAATACATTTTGTTATGGTTAACATATTATTGTCTATAAATATTACCACTTTTACAAAAAATCATTCTTGGGAAATTTTGATTGGCATTGAAATATAATTGGCATTACTTTATCTCAATTTCAATGCCAACAAATTTCATCAGCATTCAATGCCAATGAAATTTTTTTCAATTTGCATTGATGAAAACAATGGTAATGAAATGTACACATAATTGAAGAAAAAGCATTGTAAAATAAAAAAATATAAGAAATACGCAAATTTTTAATTTTTTTTCTTAATTTATTCTTTTATTAAAACATGAAAACAAATACTTCTTTCATCAATTATAAATGGGCATTTAGGCATTGAACAATGCCAATTGAAAAAATTTCAATTAATTGACACATTCAATAAACTGGTCCCAAGTATGTTTTTAAATACATATTTATTATTTGTTTATTAATTTTCATTTCATTCGCTCCTTTTTTACCTTTTCCAGTCCACTAGTAATCTGCAAAAGTTTTGTTGATTTCAGAAAATTTTAGCAAAAATTCTGTAAATTTAACAGTTTTTTTGCCATTTTCATTAAACTACTATTCAGCAATTTTTTTTGCTAATTTTAGCAGGTTAAATTGTTATTTGCAATTAACAACAATTTAGCTCAAATATTACTAAAATTCTGTAAATTTAACAGTTTTTTTTGCTGTTTTCATTATATTAATATTTAGCAAACTGATTCTGCTAATATTAGCAGTTTTTTCTGCAGCATCATTTTTAACTAATTTTTAGTAACTTTTTCTGCTATTTTTACGGACTTATTTGTATGAGTGTAAAGTTTCATTAAAATTCATACTTAGTGCTGACAATAATACAGCATTGGTCTCAAATTTAGAACTGTATGAAAAAGCACTGAAATTACTATCTAAATCTCTAAGATCGTAATCATCGTTTAAATTAACCCTTTATTGTATAGAGCAAGGTTGGCAACCGAAACGAATAACGGTATAGGTATCGGTATTGGTGTCGATTTTTTATTTGTTTCGGTATCGGTATCGGTAACGGTATTTTAATTATATCGGTATCGGTATAACCGATACCGAAACATTAATACCGGTATATACCGGTATTATTGAAAAAATTTACAAAAATATAAAAAAACGTTCTTAATTATTAAAAACTCAATTTTATTAAATTTTTATAAAGGATAACTATAGTTTATGGAAATGTTTTTATAATATGAACAAAAAACAATAAGTTATTAAAAATTTCTAAGTGTTTTATTTTTTAACACAAACATTTTTTTAAATCTATTAGGAACACAAGTTGATTCATTACAAATATTTTATATTTGTATTGCGATCATATAATAAAATAAAAAAAATAAGTTTACAAAAATTAATAAAAGGATTCTCTAAAAGAAACTGTAAATTCAATTAAAGGTTTAAGAAACCAGTTTATAAATTAAATTTTATTTACAAATTTGTGGCCCTTTGTTCCTAACGGAATCATAGGACATAATATATAGTATATATAAATTTGTCACAAGTTAGAGAATATTTATGAAGTTAAATAAATTAAAAACAATGTTGCCAATGCAAATTAAAGGCTGATAACCGCACTTTGAATTTGTAACACGATTTTCTATTAACAATGGATAAAAAAGTTTAATTGTTTAACAATTTTGGAAATTTTTTATTAAAAGAATTAGTATTTTTGCTAAAAACGTGAAAAAAAATCAATTTTTTTAAAACCGATTCCATACCGGTACGATACCGGTATTAAGGGAAAAGGTTTTTGAATACCGGTATTTTATGAAATCAAGAATTTCGGTATTGGTATCGGTATCGGTTGTCAATTTGAAAGGGTTTTGAAACGGATAACGGTATTATAACGGTATCGGTTGCCAACCTTGGTATAGAGTCCCCTTAAAGTGGCAGGATTTTTTTTGTTCCTGTGTGCAACGAAATTATTGAATAAAAATTCGAATCCAGGAACCTATGATTTTTTATAAAAGTTTTTGTTGTCGGAAAAATATTCAGTCTCTTATAACTCATTCAGTTTTGGAATTTTCGTTGCCCGATTACGCGACATCGCGGATTCAAGCAAAAATATAAAAAAGTGTTCTAATAATGCTTAATTCTACTTATGTTATTCAAAAATACCGAAGCAGAATTTGAAAACAGTTGAGTTTGCAATGAGTTCTTGTGGAACCAGTTTTGGAGTAAATGGATATGGGAACCGATTTTTTTCTAACAAAGAAAGTGCATTTAAGTATGAACCATAAAATTTGCCCTAATTCGTTTCGGTTGCGATTCCCTGTTCGAAAAGAGACAAAAGTTTTGTAACAAAACACATACAAAAAAATAGAAACAAGTAAAATATGATATCTATGTGTATTCTGTTTTCTATTCCAACAAATCTATATTTTGATAGTGTAGACAAAAAATAAAGAAAAATAAATATATAACTTAGAGTCTCACAAGACATAAAATTAATATTAAAACACAAAAAATATATGCTTTGAATGTGTTTTAAATTAGCTGTGTTTTCGACTTAACTATATGCGTTAACTCATAAAAAAACTCAAATTGCATAAAAACGCGTTTAAGACAAAAACTAACACATGACTTTTCGTATGCACGTTAACTTTCAACACGGATAATTATCAACGTTGAAAACTCAACGTTTATACATTTTCACATCTAACGTAACTTATTCGCGTTATTTCCTAAAAACTTTTGCTAACGTACGTTCGATTATAACGGAAAAATTATAAACATAACCTGTTTAAAATTTTATTATACTACAATCGGTTTAACGCAGATTTGCTTTAAATACTTAACGTTGATAGGAAAATACAGTTGAGATAAAATACAGCTATTGATTTTATGTCACGTGGAGACGTCAAGTAAATCAAAACTATGTTTTTTAAAATTTATTTTTATCAGGATATACAGTGGCCGAAGTATTGATAGGTTTAGGAAAATGCGGATAACTTTAGTAACAGTTGGCAATGCGGATAACTTTAGTAACAGTTGAAATTTTTTTCCTCCATAGTGTAGTAGATGTAATTGTTAGTCGCAGCTGTTATAATTATGCTACACAAAAATACAAAATTTTTTTGTATTTTTGTGATTCTTTTGCTCATATAGAACGAAATAGATATAGGTTGAGTGAATTCAGTAAAATTTTGTCATTTTTTTTAAATGCTTTATTTCTTAATTAATAAGATGCATTTTTTGAAAAATAAATATATGTTTCAACTTCGGTTTGGGGACAGATTTTCGTGGGGAAGGTTTTGAGGATTTCACAAAAGTTTTTTTTAGGGATATCAGTCTTTTTCTTTTTTTTTTGTATATTATATTGTGTATTTTATCTTCTAAATAAATTAAAAACTTTAGTATAGCTTTTGGATTTTGCTTATTTGATTTCTAATTTGTTTTTTCATTAAGTAGAAAAAATAATATCGGCCAAGTGGCCGCCACCAGAATTAATACAGGCCCGATTTATGGAACTTTCCATCACTCTTGCCATAACTTCCGCCGGTAGGTTCCCGCATTCCTGACGGGTATTCTCTTTGAGGACCTCAAGAGTCTGAGGCTTTTTGACATAGACTCGTGACTTCAAGAAACCCCACAAAAAGAGGTCTAGAACTGTTAAATCGGGCGATCTTGCTGGCCAGTGCAAATCACCAAAGGGAGACGTTGTTTTACAGCCAAATACATATTTCAAGGGGGGGGGGGCCCAGTCAATATCTCACAATTTTTTTTTGGAGAACCCTAGTGTACACCCAATCAGAAATCGCCAGTGGAACAAAAAATCAAGCACTGATATACCACTGGGTAACCATGGAGTTGAAAATAAATGACTGGGAGATCACTCATTTGGGACGCTTTGCTAGCGCTTGCAAAATGCGTTTTTCCAGCATTTGTTTTACAAAAATTTCGGTGGTTTATAAAAAAACCACTGGCAAAGAATGGTCTAAGAGTGATATGCCAAGGTTTGCAACCAGTGGTTATCCAGTGCTACCTAGCCAATGCTACCAGTGGTACAAAAACCAATTCACTGGTAGACCAATGATTTTATAAAAATGATGACGCTTCGTTAAAAAAGGTTTGTAGTCAGGAGGTTCCGAGTTCAAATCCGGTTGCAAGCAAAAAAAAATTTTTGTATTTTTTTTAATTTAAAATTTTTTTGTTCTATAAAATCAATTTTTATATTTGTGAAAAAGCTCCTTTAAGACCATATTTTTTTTTGCTCTCCCAACGCTGGCATATTAGTTCCAAAAAAGTGTTTGCCAGTGCAAGATTTTTCGCACAGCCAGTAGTTGTCCAGCGATTATCACTTATTTATGTGTTTAGCTATCAAATATTATATGTCTCGTAAGCTCAGTGGGTAGAGCAATCGTCTGCCAATCTGACTGCCTGGGTTCAAATTACGGCAGGACCAAAAAAATATAATGAACTTTTTTTAAATTTTATTTTGGAAAATATATTTCCAGACCGCCTATTTATTGGTTTTGCCAGCGTTTTGCCAACGTTCAAAAATTTTGTTTCTCCAGTGATTTTCCGTCGCTTTTTGAACAGCCGGGCCTTTTGTCTAATGATGTTATCATTTTGGGAATGGGAAAGCACTTTTGCCAGTACTTGTACCACCTGTTAAAGTGCTTTGCCATCGCTTTCCCGTTTGCATTTTTCTGATTGGGCAGTCATAAGTTTCGTAAAACAAGTACTGGCAAAATCCTTTTTGCAAATGTTGGCAAAGCGCTGTAATCCAATGTTTCGCCAGTAGTATTTTTTCAGGTACAGTTGTAAATTTTGTGAAACAAGTACTGGCAAAGTCCTTTTAGCAAACGTTGGCAATTCGTTTTAAGCCGATGTTTTACCAGTGGTATTTTATATATACGGTTGTAAATATTGTAAAACAGGCACTGGCAAAGTCCCTTTACCTAACGTTGGCAAATCGTTTTGAACCGATGTTTTGCCGGTCGTTTTTTTTTTTTTCATAAACAGTCGTAAACTTTGTAAAACAAGTATTGGGAAATTACTCTTTCCAAAGGCAAAGCGTTCTAAATTAGTGCTTTTGCAATTTTTTTTGTTTTTTGTACCATTGTAAAGCAGCGCTTTGCCAGTGCTTTGTTTTTTATACCGTCGGCTATTTCTACCTGGGTAATTATTGCTTTAAAAAACTATTAAATCTAAGATATTTATAACGCTAAAAAATATTGTAACTCTGTGATTCTAATATTTTTTCTTTAAGGCACATGTACACTCGAGAGAAAACTGCTAGATATAGAGCAAAAAGCAACCCTAAATAGCTTAAATCATTCACAATATAGATATTTAGAGGTGTTTTTTGCTCTATATCTAGCAGTTTTCTCTCGCGTGCAAATTTGCTTTAAAGAAAAGCTCTTAGAGTCAGTTTATCAGACTTAGAATGGGTCATACCAAGCTCACCCATGAACATCTTCTGCAAAGAAATACAGCACCACCCACATGCCCAAACTGCAGCGACACTCTAACAATATCCCACATATTATCCTGTTTTAACAACAACCAACCTACAAGACTAACCGAAGCTATAAGGACCCTCAACCTCAACTATGATCATCTGAGAAGACATCTACCTCCCGATATTCTAAACAAAATATACCCTTAATTTTATTTTATCATAAAATAAATGTATATAATTCAATATCAGTATTTAAAAAAGAGGCGAAGGCCCTAGCAGCGAGTCCTCACTAAATTAATATTTTTTGTAAATTAATTTGCACTAAATAAATAATAATAATAATAAATAATAATAGAGTCAGTTTTATAATCAGAACTAAGATCGATTTGTTTCTTAAATACTTCTTAAGGAAGATTTTTTTAAACAACATTTCTTAAATATTTTAGACAAAAATCGATCTCAGTTCTGACTATATAGAATCTAAATAATTTTTTTGTCCTTTATTTAACCTTCTTTTTCAATTTTTAATTTCACAATTTTCTTGAGCGTAAGGTTTGTTTTTTTTATATATAAAAAATTCTTTATTTTCGATATTTCGCTACTCCATTGTGTAGCATCTTCAGGAAATAACAAATAAATTAATAAATTAACAAATTATAAACAATTTGAAAGTTTGAAAAAATTTTAAAAGCATTTGTCAAATATAAATTGTATGTATACATTTATACCAGTAAACAAAGTGTTTGGTATAAAAGTATAACAAACAAAAATATTAATAATTAACAATAAAAAATGTATTAATATAATGTGTTATAAATTAATGTAATGTGTGCTATTTCTTTTGTATTAAATATCTATAATTCTGTGCTACATTTTCAGTATCTGTCTTAAAGTTAATTCTATTTTATTTACAACAGAAAGGACTCCCAATGGGATCCCCTGTTTCTCCAATTGTGGCTGATATAGTTATGTAAGAATTATTGGACACTTGTATTAAAAAACTTGATGTTAGGCCAAAGATAATGACTAAATATGTGGATGATCTGTTTTGTGTCATTTCTGAAAATGGAATTGATAATATGTTAATAACATTAAATGAATTTAGTTCTGATATTAAATTTACCATGGAAAAGGAATGTGATTGTAAACTTCCTTATTTAGATACTTTGGTAATAAGAAGAGGTAATAATTTGATAATGGATTGGTATCAAAAACCAATAGCGTCAGGTAGAATTATTAATTTTTATTCAAAACATAATAGGAAAATCATTATCAACACTGCGAAGAATTTGATAGAAAAAGTATTGAATATTAGTGACAAAGAATTTCATAGAAAGAATGAGGAAATAATTATGGATTTATTAAGGGATAATGATTTTCCGATAGGATTAATTTGTTCATTAATAAATCAATATAAATTTAGAAAGAATAATAACACAGCAAATTTAATTGAACAGAAAATTTACAAGTCTATGGTCTATGTACCGGAAATATCAGAACGTTTGGAGAAATCAAAGATAATAGATACTAATAGATATAAAATAGCTTTTAAATCATACAATACAGTAAATAAATTATACAGTAAGACAAAGGATAGGATACAGTAATTGGACATGTCAAATATAGTATATAAAATACCATGTAGTGGAAATGACGAAGAGAATTGTGATAAGGTATATATAGGTACAACGAAGAATAAATTGAAAACTAGAATAGCTGGACATAGATCAGATCATAAATATAGACATATTAATTCACAAAAGACAGCATTATCTTCTCATTGTTCAAATTTGAATCACTATCCTGACTGAAAATGTATCAGTTTTAAACACAGAACATAATTATAAACGTCGTTATATATTAGAAATGTTACAGATAATTAAGACACCCACAACAAATAGAATTAACTTTAAGGCAGATACTGAAAATGTAGCACAGAATTATAGATATTTAATACAAAAGAAATAGCACACATTACATTAATTTATAACACATTATATTAATACATTTTTTATTGTTAATTATTAATATTTTTGTTTGTTATACTTTTATACCAAATACTTTGTTTACTGGTATAAATGTATACAAACAATTTATATTTGACAAATGCTTTTCAAATTTTTTCAAACATTTAAATTGTTTATAATTTGTTAATTTATTAATTTAATTGTTATTTCCTGAAGATGCTACACAACGGAGTAGCGAAATATCGAAAATAAAGAATTTTATATATATAAAAAAACAAACCTTACGCTCAAGAAAATTGTGAAATTAAGAATCTAAATAATTTTAAACCCTAGCAAAAATGATTTTTTATAATCATATATGATTTTTATACAATCATTTATGATTTTATACAATTATAACTTGTCGAGTATTGTGAAACATATATTTTTATATGATTATATCAAAAGATATTTAATTATATAAAATTATATTAACCAGATCCACCATTTTCCGGATCAAATCATGTATTAGTTAATATAATTATATAAAAAATATATTATTTGATCCGAAAAATGGTGGATCTGGTTAATATAATTTTATATAATTAAATATCTTTTGATATAATCATATAAAAATATATGTTTCACAATACTCGACAAGTTATAATTGTATAAAATCATTAATGATTGTATAAAAATCATATATGAATATATAAAAATCATTTTTACTAGGGAATCTAGAATTTATTTGAATGCATTCCTTATCACTAAAAAATTTCATTCACACATATTCACAGTTTCTAGATTTTATTTAATTTTTTATCCCTCTCCGCTAAAGAAATAACAAAATCTAGTTGGGTTCATTTTAAATTAAAGCATCCAAAATTTTTTAGCTTTTTAGGATACTGCGCTATTATTCAATTCAATTGTAGAAACAAAAATCGTAAGATAAATATCTCATGATTTTGGACCACCTCGATAATTTAATTGGTCAAAATATGGGAGTAGAATGGGTACATCCTAGGTGGAAGAAAAAATTAAACAAGTTGGTCTTAGATATATTATCTATATCAATTATTCAAATTTCATACTAATCTGAGGGTATAGCTGGGAATACATTCCTTGGACGAGGTTTTATTTCGAAAAAGTGCACTTGATAGGATAAGCTATAAGGATTATTGAACTTAAATAGAAGGGAGGGAGTAATTTTTAAAAGTTTTTTTGTATGAAGAAACTCTTAAGTACCATATAATGTCGAAAGTGTTTTTAAGTAAATAAACAGCCGAACGAACGTTTGAAACAACAAATAAAAATCTAATATGACAATATCATATTAGAATTTGGACTTGAGGTGGAAGAATATTCTAACTAAATATATGAAAATATAGAAAGTCCGAAAAAAACATTTTTTGTAATTTTAATGCAAAAATTAAAATAATTGTTAAATTGTTATATCTACAAAAGTTTTGCTATTTTTAAGCTAAATTTAGTTGAATGCAAATAGCAGTCTATCCTGCTAAAATCAGCAGAAATATTTGCCAAAAAATTTTAAGCTGCTGTTTTTGAAAGGCTCGATTTTTATTTGCATTAAAAAAATGGAAAAAAATTCCAAAATTTAAAATTTTTTGTTATTTTTTAGGCTACAAATTATTTAGCAAAATTCTTTGCTGATTTTAGCAGGTTAATTTGCTATTTCCATTAACAAAAATTTAACTCAAATATAACTAAAATTCTGTACATTTAACAGTTTTAATTTTGCTGTTCTTATTTTTCTATTATTTAGCAAAAAAATCTGCTAATTTTAGCAGTTATTTCGGCAGCATCAGCAATTTTTATGTTGTTATTGTTTTGCATGTACTCTTAAAATAATTCATCAGTAGAAAGATCTGTCAAACGGATTTCAAATCGATTTGACTAATTTTTAACAAATTTTTTAGTTGAAACACTTATTTAAACAAAGATTTTAGTTATCTTCATTTAACACTGTACTAAAAATCCTCAGTACTTTAATTAGTTTTGGGTATTAATTTTCAAACCTATTTGTAATTAATTTTTAAGAACCCATTCGTTAAATTTTGCAAAATTTATTGTTAAAATATAATATTTTCATGTTTCTGTTATTACCCGGTAGATAGCCCCACCATTGTATCCGAAGTTTTAAAGATGGCGCTATGTCTTTCCCTCCCGATTTTTTAAAATGGCCAATATCTCGAAAACTAAGAGAGATAGAGCAAAATTGACAACGGTTTCGACTACCCCTAATCATATAATACCTCAGCGAAAGGGGGGTCCAAAAATGGACCACGGTGGGGCCTTGGACCCTCCGGAATTTCTAATAAAAATTTTCAACTTAAAATTTTCCACATAGAATGGCCCATATCTCGAAAACCAAGCGAGGTAGAACAAAACGGATAAAATGTTTTCTCCTTTGGAGTGCCCTTACATGAATTTAGATGATATGAACTAGGCCCGGGGAGGGTCCCAAGACCTTAATTTGAACAAATTTAAAGACTCAATATAATTATAAATAAAACTGTAGTTCTACTAATTTCTTACTTAAATTTAGATTTGTTAAATTTATGAAAAGAATTTGTTAAAATCAGCAAATTAAAAAAAAAAAATTTTTTTAATGTTATTTTAGTTTGACTCAATATCATAAATTAATATCACTTTTTTTTTAAATTATTTTCAAATCAAAGAAAGATGATTTGAAAATAAAATTTAAACAGAAAGTGATATTAATTTATGATCTTGAGTTAAACTAAAATAACATTCATTTACTTAAATAACAGATCAACTAAAAACATTTCCCCCATTCATCTTAAACACATTGACACGGTGCAAAAATATAATTTAATAACATACATTTAAATTTAAATTTAACGGTTCGTTGTAATTCACAAATCTGTGTTTATCATACACAGAGTTGAATAGAATCAGCTGAGATATCTTAAGAATTAAGGTTCAAAGCAAAAAAGAGTAATAATAACAAAAGGATAAAAATAGCATTGTAAAATTTCGTTGATGTTAGTCTAAGTTGAGTTGTTGATAACAAACTCGATTTGCTTTCAACAGTCACATAAGTAGACGATTATTAAAATATTAACCCACTCAAAGGCGAAAGGCACTGATGATGGCTTTGTAGCGAAAGCCGAAAATGCACATTCTGCCTTGCTGGTCTTATCGAATTTTTTCAATAATTTTTATTCTGTGTAATTTACTTGTAAAACTTGTATCATCTTTCTTTGATTTGAAAATAATTTAAACAGAAAGTGATATTAATTTATGATCTTGAGTCAAACTAAAATAAAATTCATTTACTTAAATAACAGATCAACTAAAAACATTTCCCCCATTCATTCATTTTTTTTTTAAATTTTGTTAAAATAACAAATTTTTCTGTTCAGCCAATAGACTTATTATTTTGAGTGTATTTTTCGTATTTTAACATTAATTTTATGTCAAGTCGCAAAAGGTGGCGCAAAAGTTATCACCCTATCGGAAGATGCTATAATTTTTGCAAATGGCGGTTGATGTCAGTTATGCTTTGATATTTTTGAAGTAAACAGACGGTATTTTGACCATTGACCGCCAAGCTGGTGTAACCTACGCTCAAGGCATCCTGAATCTCGACCACCAGGAAAGCAACTTTCCTCGAAAATCATCAAGAGCAAACGTTGCCCATTTCCATTTCTGTGGATACATGAATAAAGAGAGTTATTGCTTCTGGGGCACCGAAAATCCGCGTATAACACACAAAGAGCCATTACACCTTATTCTTCGAAAACGCCGCGGGCCAAATGACCACTGTGAACGGCGAGCGCTACAGAGCCATGCTCAAGGACTTCTCCTAACTTAACTGGACGAATTGGGACTGGAAAACATGTGGTTTCAACAGGATGGAGCAACGGCGCAAACTGCACGACCTACAATTGAAATTCTGAGGGCTGCATTTCCGGGTCGCCTAATCTCTCGTTTTGGTGATTTGCACTGGCCAGCAAGATCGCCCGATTTAACAGTTCTAGACCTCTTTTTGTGGGATTTCTTGAAGTCACGAGTCTATGTCAACAAGCTTCAGACTCTTGAGGTCCTCAAAGAGAATACCCGTCAGGAATGCGGGAACCTACCGGCGGAAGTTATGGCAAGAGTGATGGAAAGTGCCATAAATCGCGCCTGCATTAATTCTGGTGGCGGCCGATATTATATTATTTTTTCTACTTAA
The DNA here is from genome assembly GCA_949987735.1 of Leucophora obtusa. NCBI lineage: Eukaryota > Metazoa > Arthropoda > Insecta > Diptera > Anthomyiidae > Leucophora > Leucophora obtusa. The sequence continues at coordinate 119,783,168 of OX465296.1, forward strand.
TGAAAAAAAAAAATTAGACATCAAATAAGCAAAATCCAAAAGCTATACTAAAGTTTTTAATTTATTTATAAGATAAAATACACAATATAATATACAAAAAAAAAAGGCTGATATCCCTAAAAAAACTTTTGTGCAATCCTCAAAACCTTCCCCACGAAAATCTGTCCCCAAACCGAAGTTGAAACATATATTTATTTTTCAAAAATGCATCTTATTAATTAAGAAATAAAGCATTTAAAAAAATGGCAAAATTTTACTGAATTCACTCAACCTATATTTATTTCGTATTCAATTACCTCTACTACACTATGGAGGAAAAAAATTTTAAATATGTCAACTGTTACTAAAGTTATCCGCATTTTCCTTAACCTATCATTACTTCGGCCACTGTATATCCTGATAAAAATAAATTTTAAAAAACATAGTTTTGATTTACTTGACGTCTCCACGGACATAAAATCAATAGCTGTATTTTATCTCATGCCTATCAACGTTAAGTATTTAAAGCAAATCTGCGTTAAACCGATTGTAGTATAATAAAATTTTAAACAGGTTATGTTTATAATTTTTCCGTTATAATCGAACGTACGTTAGCAAAAGTTTTTAGGAAATAACGCGAATAAGTTACATTAGATGTGAAAATGTATAAACGTTGAGTTTTCAACGTTGATAATTATCCGTATTGAAAGTTAACGTGCATACGAAAAGTCATGTGTTAGTTTTTGTCTTAAACGCGTTTTTATGCAATTTGAGTTTTTTTTATGAGTTAACGCATATAGTTAAGTCGAAATACCAGCTAATGTTAAAACACATTCAAAGCATATATTTTTTGTGTTTTAATATTAATTTTATGTCTTGTGAGACGCCAAGTTACATATTTATTTTTCTTTATTTTTTGTCTACACTATCAAAATATAGATTTGTTGGAATAGAAAACAGAATACACATAGATAGCATATTTTACTTGTTTCTATTTTTTTGTATGTGTTTTGTTACAAAACTATTGTCTCTTTTCGAACAGGGAATCGCAACCGAAACGAATTAGGGCCAATTTTATGGTTCATACTTAAATGCACTTTCTTTGTTAGAAAAAAATCGGTTCCCATATCCATTTACTCCAAAACTGGTTCCACAAGAACTCATTGCAAACTCAACTGTTTTCAAATTCTGTTTCGGTATTTTTGAATCACATAAGTAGAATTAAGCATTATTAGAACACTTTTTTATATTTTTTGCTTGGATCCGCGATGTCGCGTAATCGGGCAATGAAAATTTCAAAACTGAATGAGTTATAAGAGACTGAATATTTTTCCGACAACAAAAAAATCATAGGTCCCTGGATTCGAATTTTTATTCAATAATTTCGTTGCACACAGGAACAAAAAAAATCCTCCCACTTTAAGGGGACACTATACAATAAAGGCTTAATTTAAACGATGATTACAATCTTAGAGATTTAGATAGTAATTTCAGTGCTTTTTCACACAGTTCTAAATTTGAGACCAATGCGGTATTATTGGCAGCACTAAGTATGAATTTTAATGAAACTTTACTTGACTAAGAAATTTTCAAACAAAATTTGTTACTAAAGTAAAATTTGGGTTGAAAATTGTTTTGACTATAAAACTCGCCCACTCAACAGAAAAGACTATAATGGCTACTGAAAATTTTGATGTTATTACTGGAAATTTAACTATTTTGACGCCTGCGGTATATCTTGCTAATTTTAGTAACTCATGCCTTCTGGTTTGTAGTACAATGGAATTAGTAGACAACATTAAATAGTAACCGCTACTAAATTTTAGTAAAAATGTTGTAAACCGTAATTTAAAACTTGATTGCAAAATTTAGTAACAAATTTTATTGAATATTAGTATAACTCGAAGAAAAACCTACATCATACAGTAAAACTCGGTTAAGACGACATGCGGGGGAGCAAAGAAATTAGTTCGTTTTAAGCGAAGTTCGTATTAACCAAGGTCAAGTTTGTCTAACATATTTTTTTATACACAAAATAATTTAAATTTTTAATACAATTAAAAATTTGAATAAAAAAGTTTAATCCTTTCATTGCATTTGCTTTAATAAATTGTTTCTAATGCATTTCTTAGGAAAATAGCTGTGAGAAATATATAAGATTTGTCAAATTGAAAAATATTTATTGCGAATATTCCCAGTTTTTTAAAAGTTTGTATTAAACATGGAAAATAATATGAATTTTCGTGTGTGGTTAAATCGAGGATTAGTCTTAAGCGAGTTCGTATTAATAGATATTTTTTATATGAAAAATGATAGCAAAACGTCCGGACTTTCAAATTAGTTCGTATTAACCGAGAATTCGTCTCAAAAGTCTCATACAAATATGATAAAGTTTTTTTTAAATGAAAAATTACATGTTTTTTATACCCATAAAATGATAGTTACTCATCTATTTGTGACGAAAGTAATTGACAATGCCCACTGTTTCGTAAAGAATTGAATTTATTTTTACACTCATCGAAATAATTCTGTATATTCTTATTGTGTGTGAATTATAGTGAATATAAGCAAATATTCTTAAATGCGTAGAAACTCCGCCACTAAAAATTTAATGCAAACTAAAACATCGTCCCTAATTAGTTATGATTGGCAACATTTACTTGCTTTTACTTTTTTTATACAAAGTATGAACCTTTGTGGTCGGTGCCCACGATGTGGAACACATCAGTGTTTACAACCAATAAATAGTTGATGGTTGTTGTCAAAATTGCCACCAGCGTTATTATAGCCATTGTTGCCAGAAATCTTTTGGTTAATTACCCCATCTTGCAAGTATGAATCCCGAAAAACCCCAAAATAAATTTTGAACTCCCAAATTTTTTCAACTCACTCTCAGGGTTGCCAGAAGAGTTTGCGTTTATATACACATTTAACATGTTGAAATCCCCAAAATAATTTGTAAATCCCCAAATATTTACCCACTATTGTTTTAAAACCAATTTCAAATAAAAGCCCATTTTTAATGGAAATGAGATTTTATTTGTTAAAGCAACTCCATGTAACTAGGGATTTAAACCATTTTAAGAACAATATATAATATTTTTGATGGTACATATTAGCATTTTCGAGGCAACGAATTTAATCAGGCGGACATCTTAAATTTTAAAATTTATACTGTTAATGTGCTCTACTCAATTAAAAACTACCCTAATTTACCCTAATTTTGCTTGTAACTTTCAAAAGTTTTTCAACTCTTTTGGGTATAACTTTGGTGGATAATAACTCTGATGTAACTGTAACTCTGTTTTTTGAAAAAAGAGTAATTTCAGAGATTTTTAATTTTTGCGCTTTCTGCCTCAATGTAATTGAAAATTTTTTGATACTGACATATAACTGACAAATAAACAAAATAAATAAGGCCAAACTGATTAGTGTGCCTTCAGAAATAAAGAAGATATGACAGTAATAATCTCTTCATGTCTATGCGTGAAGAACATAAAATTTTATATTATTTTGAGGGCACATTCGCAGTTTGAGAAATAATTAGTTGCAGTCCTGCGTGATCGGTATGTATCAGTAATGCTATTATTGTGTGTAAGTGCTAAATAGATCGTACCATTATTTTGGTATACAGAGCCATTTTAGGTTCAATTTTGTAGCTTTTCATAGATTTTTGGAGCTAAAAGTGATTTAGAAACAAAACGGATAATCCGATCATTTTAGCACTTACACACAACAATATTAATGGCGATACATATCATTTTAACCACCCGTGAAAAAAATTTATTCGGTAGCATGTGTAAGCTTTTTTATTTGGCATCATACTAAATTATACAAAATTTTATCCGGAAATTGATATAATTTCATCCAATTTTATCGGAGTTTTGGTCTTATTCAATTGCATTAAATTTTGTTTTTTATAGGAATATGTATAGTGTAGGAAAACAACCAATTAATTAACTGAGAGAATTATCTGAATGATATTAATAAATTTTTGCACAAAACCGATGAATTTCACTAGGCCTCGTCCATTGAAACTTTTTACTAAATTAATGGAATTTTTGATAAAATGTTGTCAAAATATTCATTTTATTTATTAAAAGTTTCATACATTTAATGAAAAAGCTTCATTAAAACTGAATTCATTAAATATATTAAGCTTTTTCATCAAATTTAAGAAATTTTTCATTTACCTTCTAAAGAAAACTTTAGGTAGGGTATTCAAATTACTCGGCATATTCGTAACATGGTTTGAAATTTTGAGATAAGGGTATTAATAAACGTTGTATTTAAATATTTATTTTTAATTAATCAAGAAACCAATTAAAAAGTTTTAAAATTTGTCTGTTATGAGTTAGGGTTATAATAATAAAAATATTTGATTATTAAAATTTGCCGATTTTTAAAAATATTTTGATCTAAAGCTGATTTGCAGGATTTCTTCTAAAAATCAGCTTCAGATGTCTTTCTGTAAATCCGCTTTAGGAAAAAAAAATAATTAGATGTTTCACCAAATTAATTGCTTCAAGAACAATTCGAAAAAATTAGATTTTAAAGATCCTTACGGTGTTTTTAAACATCCTTGAACATCTCCCGACATAATTATAAAAAAAATAAAGTGTATTTTCAGGGTTTTCAGGCAATACCGTTAAAATACCGCTATCGATTAAAAACCCTTTCAACTGACTACCGTTACCCCTAAAATACCGTTACCGAAATACCCGGCATACCGTTATCGTTGAAATACCTTTAGTGAAATAACTAAAATACTGTTATCCTTAAAATACCGATACAGAAATGAATGAAATACAATAACCGTTATCGAAATACATGAAATAGCATTATCCTCAAAATACAGTTATTTTTAATTCTCTGCTCTTCGTCATTGCACGTGATTATTGAGTATTTCATATAAAGTAAGTCAATTAATTCGTTTTGTTTTTACTTTAGTTTGGTTTTTGGAAAAAAATGCGGTATGCACCGAAATAACTGACTACCGTTACCGAAATAACCCAAATATTGTTATCTTTAAAATACCGTTACCGAAATAAGTCAAATACCGTTATCCTTAAAATACCATCGGTTACCATCCAGAGTATTTTTTAATTCAAACTTCCAAGAGTTAAGGTTTAAATAAAGAGGTCGGAATTTTTCACATCTAGTTCGTGTGTGGGAGACGAAAATACTTTGCAAAAGTTTTAGGGAAAGTCCGTGCAAAAAAGTCGATACATATTTGTGTAATTGTTTGTTGAGACTCAATTGTATGTTTATTTTGTTCTCGCTGTTTTCTATGTTATGTATATTTTGAAAATCTAATCTTATTTGTTTTATACAAAGCTGTATAGTTACTCAAAAATATTTACTTAAATTAACAATTTGAAATATTTTTCGCAATTATATTTGAAAGTTCAAGTATGTATAAGTATTTTATTACTTACTTAAGAAAGTTTTTAAGTAAGTAAACAAATATTTGAGTTTTGAAATATTAACATTTTTGTATTTATTTCAAATATTTAATTTGGAGTAAGTAAATAAATATTAATATTTCAAAGCTGAAATATAAATATTTTGAAATAAATGAAATATGTAGTTAAGTAAAATACTTAGCTACATTTTTTAAATATTTTGAAAATGTATCAATTTTCTCTATTGGTTGTAAAATAAAAATTGTAAATTCTATTTAGAATTTGTAATATTTGATCTTAAACCGAATAAAAATAACACTCATTGTAACAATCTTCAGATCAACTAAAAATCTACAATAAAATATTTTGAAATATTTAAAATTTTTGAAATATTTAAAATATTTGAAATACACTGAACATTCTAAAAATGCCACCTACGATTTTTTGTTTTACAAACTAAGCACCAAACTTTGGGGACTATGAATTTAAAAAACCACACTTAAAAATTGCAAAATAATGGCGGAACGCGAAAAAAGGCTTTATAATAAAAAAAATTTATTAGAAGACTTAGTCAGCGATATATATTCCGCAAATATTACAAATATTTAAAACATTTTAAATATTGCAAAAGATGAATGTTCTTTTTAGTTTGACTCTAGATCATAAATTAATATCACTTTCTGTTTAAATTATTTTCAAATCAAAGAAAGATGATACAATTTTTACAAGTAAATTACAAAGAATAAAAATATATTTGAAAGAATTCGATAAGACCAGCAATACAGAATACGTATTTTCGGCTTTCGCTACAAAGCCATCATCAGTGTATTTCGTCTTGTGTGGGCTAATATTTTAATGTTGTCTACTTATTTGTGACCGCTGAAAGAAAATCGAATTTCGTATCAACAACTCCACTTAGACTAACATCTAAAGATTTTAAAAATGTAGCTAAGTATTTTACTTAACTACATATTTCATTTATTTCAAAATATTTATATTTCAGCTTTGAAATATTAATATTTATTTATTACTTGAAATTATTTGAAATAAATAAAAGATTTTAAATATTTCAAAAATGAAATATTAATATTTTCTTACTTACTTATGTGCGTATTTTAGTAAATAACTGCTATTTAAAATTTACAAATATTAATAAGTGGTTATTTCAAAAAAATATTTCAAATAAACTTTTATACAGGTCTGGTTTTATATTATTAATAAATAATTAAAAATAAAATTTTTTCTTAATTCAATTTTCATTTACTTTTCAATTTTTTTAATTGTTTTGAAATTAATGAAGGGCCTCATAAATTTGTTGATGGGCGCCATGCGGCCCATGTATGTTATATAAATATACATATGTGGGTATATGTACGTATATTAGAGTGGGCCGAACTTTGCTTAATTGCGAATTTCAAAAACGGGGGGTGCGGAAAAGTTGCGTATGCGTCCAGTAAACAGTAAAATATAAAAATTTTGAAAATCGGTTCACGTTAAAGGTCCCCGCAAAGCGGTTGAAATTTCGAAATTTCGGAAAGTTTAAAAAAAATCCTTAAATTTTGTTAAAAAATATTTGTTATTGTGATATATTATTTCTAATAAATTATAGTTCGCTGAATCCAAAAAAAAATTTTTTTAATCGGCTGAAGGGGTTTTGAAATATTGCTACTTGAATTTTGCTGAAAAACACGTTTTTTAATTTTTCAGTCGAGCCTTCAAAAAGTTCGTCTAAAAATGTTTTTAATTTTTAAAATTTTTAAATTTATTATCAATAGAAAATTATCTTTCATTTGAGTGTAAAAAATTTAAAAATGTTGAAGGGTATTCCAAGGACGCTGCGACAAAAGTTGTAAAAATTTTCAGAGTCAAAAGTGATTGTTTTTTGTGATCACTGTTTTTTTATTAAGTGATCAGAGATTTTACCCATTTATTGTTTTGGATCAATATAAAATAATATTTTTATGACAGGCCCATCTTTTTTAATAATTTTGGGTATTTTGATAATAAATATAAAATAGAGTGATCGGATCTCGAGATTTTGGACACAATGCTCGAAAAGTATTCTACTTTATATTTTTTGTTGTATTAAAAGAATATTTTAGCATAAAATTAAATACCTAAAAGTTTTTTTGTAAAAGTTTTGAAAAATATTTTATACACTGTGCTACAAAAGTATATATAAAAAAATGTAATTAAATAGAACATAATACATTAGTGTTCAGCAAATATTAAAAAAATTAAATTGCGTGCTCGGATTTAAAATTGTGTAACACCATGTTCGAAAAGTATACCCTTTTTTGTCCACACAATATTCGAAAAATGTTCTACTTTATATTTTTTGCTGTAGTAAGAGAATATTTTAGAATAAAATTAAACACTTAATAGTTTCTTTGTAAAAGTTTTGAAAAATACTTTATACACTGTGCCACAAAACTATAAGTAAAACACATTTCGAACATTGTGTGGATAAAAAATAGGATATTTTACGAACATTGTTTTACAAAATTCTGAATCCAAGCACACAATTTAATTGTTATGATATTTTCTAAAAACTACCCAAGAAAATTTTTTACAATCGGTAGCCAACCACACCTATTCTACAACTGGTTCCACTGCAACCGATTCCATGGAACTGGTTCCGGAACCAGTTCCTGGGATCCTATATGGAAGGTGTGACTGACGTAGAATCAGTTCTAGACCTAGTTCCAGAACTGATTCTAGGGCAACCGGTTCTACTTTGGAGTTTTAGAAGTGGTTGCTTTTGGGACAATTTCAAACAAAAAGAATCGATATTAGAATCGACAGTAGAAGGGGTTGTGAATAAAAAGTAGCTATTCTACAACCGATTCTTTGGAACAGAAAATTTTCCTGGGTAATGTATTAAGTTATAAACAATTACATTTTTGTATGTATACTTTTGTGGCACAGTGTATAAAATATTTTTCAAAACTTTTACAAAGAAACTATTAAGTGTTTAATTTTATTCTAAAATATTCTCTTACAACAAAAAATATAACGTAGAATACTTTTCGACTATTGTGTAGACGAAAAAGAGTATACTTTTGGAACATTGTGTTACAAAGTTTTAAATCCAAGCACACAATTTAATTTTGTATAATATTTACAGAACACTAATGTATTAAGTTATATTCAATTACATTTTTTTATATATACTTTTGTAGCACAGTGTATAAAATTTTTTCAAAACTTTTTCAAAAAAACTATTAGGTCGAAAGAATTTGATCCAAAGTATACCCGGGCTACGCTAAAGCATGGCGGAGGTTCAATCATGCTTTGGAGTGCTATGTCGTCATTTGGAGTTGGGCCGGACAGGTTCCAATAAGCGAGAATCCTCAACAATACAATGATACCTTATGCTGATGAAAATATGCCTGTAACATGGATATTTCAGCAAGAAAATGACCCGAAGCACAACGCTCTACATGTCAAGCAATGGTTTATAAACAATTTGGTTACTGTTCTCGACTGGCCTTCATGTAGTCCTGACCTCAACCCAATTGTGAACTTGTGACAAGTTGTAAAAACCAGTGTAAGCTTGTTAAAGATAACCAATTTTGAAGATCTCTATACCGAAACAAAAAAGGCTTGGGAATCCATTCCAAACAGTGTATGTGAAAATTTTGTGGCCTCGATGCCTTGCAGATGTCAAGCAGTTATCGATAACAATGGTTTCGCAACAAAATATTAATCTATTTTAAATAAATATGTGTTTTTTTATAAAAGTTATGATGTGTCCTTAATTATGTGAACGACAGATATCAAGCGTATTTAAACATTTAGGTCACAGCTCTATCATTATTCATTTATTTAATAAAGTAACAAGCTATTTTTTATTATATAGAGCGAAATTTGACACAAAATTGAAAAATTTTATCAATATTCATAGAAAACTTTTTTTGCCTAAGATTCACTTGTTGTTATTGTGACCCTAATTAGTAGCATCGTTTAATAAAAACGTTGATTTTCAGCTAATGATGGTTGCCTTGTAAAATTCAAATAACGAAATATGTCTGGGGAAAAACTATCCTCCAACGGTTTTCGGATTCTTTAATAAATTTAAAGCTAAAATCATAGATCTGCGGCTTGGTCAAATTTATAATGATGGCCTTATTACTGTAGAGTTGTAAAATGTCGATGTTTTTCTTTCCTTTATTTGTTAAATAAAAAAAAATATGAAAAAAATAGTTTCCTAGTACGCTTTAATATTCTGAAAATTCCTTGAGTAATGTTTTAAAAGAATTTAATCAGAGTAGGTTATATTTTCTTTAAACTTAGCTTATAACTGGAATACTGCTTCTAAAATGTGATCTATTTTATTTTCTTTCAATGAAGACCGAAATTCTAAACGAGAAAAAGTTTTTTAGGCAAAATTTTGTTAATAAAATTGAAATGGCTGATATGATTCGTTTTCGGTTTAACTAAATCAAGTTTAACTGACATCCCAAAAACTCGGCCTTAGTGTATTAATCTTATATAATTCAATATCGTACCTTTTTTGAATTTAAAGACTGAAGTGAACATGTTACAAACTTATTTTAAAAAAACTGTTGTAGTATGTTTGACTACTCTGTATTGCATACCATAAGCATGCAATACGATATTCTTTTATATGTCCATACTGCACTAAACTTGTATCGTGGGAATATGCGTAGTAAGCATATTCCACTATTTGTACATTAGTAATATTAAGTAGCATTAAGTATTTTAATGAATAAAGAGAACAGTCTCATGGTAGACAAGAACCCAGAAGGTCGTCTTTAATTAATCCAATATTACATGGCGATCCTGCCAGGTCTGCCAAAGGCAGACTTGAAAAAAAAACACGAAAAATTAATTTTAAATTACTAAAAAAAAACAAATATACTATCAAAAATAAAAACTAAAAAAAAAGACACAATAACAACATAAATTATTAATTAAATTAACACAGCATTAGAAAACTGTTAATTTCAAAGTGTTTGCATAATTAAAAGAAATAAGGGTGGAAAATAAATGAGAGTGTTTGAAAAAAAAAACTATTTAGTTAAATCATATAAACATTGTTGAATTTAACGACGGACAACAACAGCGACAATAAATAATACAGATAATAAAAATGTTATTACCAACATCAACAGTGCTAAATTAATAAATGCTTTAAACAAATCATGGGTAACACGCCAAGTTACCCGAAGGAAGATGCTGGTGTGGCCAAATACACCAGTCACCAACTATCTTCAATGCTATATTAATGGATGCTACAATGGAGACAACACCAAAACACATCTAAAATCGTCTCAAGGTCAACAATTGCAGCAACAACATATTAATGGTCTTTTTAATAAAATTTCAACAATAAGTGATAAATAGTTGGTTGAATCATTAACTTATTTAAATTCTCAACACCTCAACAAATTAGTAACAATATTAAAACTATAACAACAACTGCTGTATGAATACATTTTCATCATCTGAACCCCAACAACAACAACAACAACAACAGAAACAACAACCCCACAATCAACAACCGCAGCAACGACAACAAAATGAAATTTGTAAGTTAAAATTAATAAAATTGTATAATTGTTTGTATAATTGTTTTTTATAAAACTAAAGATAAAATTTATAAAAATTATTTTTTTATAAAACTAAATAATAAAATTAAAATTTTTTTTATAAAAACAAAAAAAAAACAGAAGAAGAAGAAGAAAAGGAGAAAATTGAAATTAAATAAAATTTATAAAAACTATTTTTTTATAAAAACATAAAATCAGAATTTGAAAAAAAAGAATATAATTGTTATTTATGGAAAAGTGAACACTAAATTTAAAAAATAATAATGCTTTAATAAAAATAAACAAAATTTATATAAAATTGAAAATTTTTAATATACATGTGTGGAAATAGAAAAAAAAGAAGGAAAAAATTGGAAAACAGAATTTTTACTAACCAGCTGCTAGTAACTCTATCGGTAATTTTTTTTTTAATTTTTGTCGACTGGGGTGATTCACAAGTGACCCTCCCACAGTGCGATAAAAATAAAACCGGTCTTCAAAAAAGAGACGACCGATTTATGCCATAGTAACCAAAATCTGTTTACCTGAAGGGAACGGATAGTGGATGCTATGACATAACTGAATTTTTTTTTCCATTCTCTATACTAACATTGGCCTACTAAGGTAGGATAGTCGAAAATTGAAAATTTTTTTTACCTTCTTTGAATACAATTTCAAATGCCACAACCAGGGATAGAATTTTTGAATCTAGCCTCAAAGCTCCTTCCGGACTTTGATGGCAGGGTAGAAAACCTACAGAGTTTTCTAGATGCCCTTGATCTTGTTGACTCTATTAAGGAATCACACGAGACCCTGGCAGTGAAGCTTGCGAAAACCAAATTAAAAGGTTTCGTAAGGAACTTGATTACTTCGGAGACAACTCTCCGGGAAATTGCTTTCAAGTTAAAATATTCCGTGAAATACGAATCAGTCGAGCTTGCCTCGGCTAAACTTTTTAATATCCGTCAAGGCAGTAGCAGTGCGAATTCATATGCTACTAAAATTGAGTCCTTGACAAAATCTTTGGAAAATGTCTATATTTCGGACGGAGTGCCATTAGAACTGGCAACTAAATACTCAACCCAGGCAGCGGTAAGGGCAATTGCCAAAAATGCTGCAAACGAAAGGGTGAAATTTATAATAGAGGCAGGCAATTTTTCAAATTTGAATGAACTACTTGCCAAGTTCATCAGTAGTTGTACCGAATCATACGGACAACCAAATATATTATTTAGTAATGCTGATAATATTGGTAATAAATGCGTGGAAAATCGTAAACGCAAACGTTACTGTATCATGGGCAAGGAAAATTTTTGCAAGTACAATTCCGGTCGAAGGAGTAAATACAAATACCCCGACCGAGAAATTTTTGATAATGGTAAAGGAAAGCATAGAATTTCATATGACAATATTTCATATGATAATAATCGAATCGTAACCGACAGTGTTTCGGGAAACTAATATGCACCCCTAATATAATGGAAAAAAGAATATACACCTTCAATCTATCTCTTTATAGTTACCTCTCCATTAGGACTACATTAAACGGAGAGAGATCCACATTTTTAGTAGACACGGGAGCCGATATTTCTATAATTAAAATCGGTAAAGTTCTTAACGAACAAATTGATGCGAATATAACGACAACTATTAGTGGTGTAGGACAGAGTTTAATAACTACACTTGGAAAAGTCGAAACGGATTTGAAAGCTAAAGATCTCCTTATAGCACATGAATTTCATGTTGTTCAGGATGATTTCCCAATTCCATCTGACGGAATAATAGGTATGGATTTCATACGGAAATATAATTGTGTACTCGATTATCAGAGCGACAAGGACTTGATTATTTTAAGATCTGGAGAATGTCCATATGATATCGCTTTGGAGATGCGGAATGCACCGCAAATCAACTCCATATCTCTTCCTGCAAGATCTGAAGTGATAAGACTTATCAGTATTCAGAGTAGTGAAGATGAAGTATTGATTCCACACCAAATGCTACGTAATGGTGTTTATATTGCGAGTACGATAACTTTGAAATCAATGCCACTCGTTAGAATTGTTAACACAACAAACGAGAATATTATTATTTCGAATCCTCAAATACGAACGGAAAGTCTAAACGACTACGACATTGTCCAACAGAGCCGAGATTCTCGGAAAGATCGAGAAAAACTGGAAAGATTGTCCAGAAATTTTCCTAAATTTGTCGAGGACAGATTAAGGAATATATGCTCTGAATTTGTTGACATATTTGCATTAGAATCTGAGAAGATAACTGTTAATAATTTTTATAAATAAAAACTCAGATTAAAGGATAATGAGCCCGTATATATGAAGAACTATCGCATACCACACTCCCATAAAGAGGAGGTTAATGAACAAGTGGATAAACTAATTAATGATGACATAGTCGAACCATCAGTTTCAGAATATAACAGTCCAATTTTATTAGTACCGAAAAAATCGTTACCAGGGACTGACCTTAAAAGATGGAGACTTGTCGTTGATTACCGAGGAATAAATAAGAAGCTTATAGCTGATAAATTCCCTCTTCCTCGCATAGATAATATTTTAGATCAATTAGGTAGAGCAAAATTTTTCTCCTGTTTAAATTTAGTATCTGGTTTTCATCAGATCCCTACGGGAAATTTTAACAAACTGTCACCGAACTGGCCCCTTTATATGAAATAGACTGGTCACTTTTACATGGCGTTGTCATAGGAGGTGGAAATTGACCCCTTGTGACATGTCACAAGACAAATCCTAGGACAGGTTACTGAACTCTCAATTTCAGGGACCTGTCCTGGGATTTGTCTTGTGACATGTCACAAGGGGTCAATTTCCACCTCCTATGACAACGCCATGTAAAAGTGACCAGTCTATTTCATATAAAGGGGCCAGTTCGGTGACAGTTTGTTAAAATTTCCCGTAGGGATAGAACTGGAAGAAGATTCCAGGGATATTACATCTTTTTCAACTGAAAAAGTTTCCTTTAAATTTAAAAGACTTCCATATGGTATAAAAATTTCACCGAATTCATTCCAAAGAATGATGTCTTTGGCTTTTTCCGGGCTGTCGCCAGCCCAGGCATTTTTGTATATGGATGATCTAGTGGTAATCGGTTGCTCAGAGGAGCATATGTTGCAGAACTTAAGAGATGTATTTGGCATGTGTCGAAAATATAATCTCAAATTGCATCCGGATAAGTGTTCATTTTTCTGTCGTGAAGTGATATTCTTGGGACACAAATGCACGGACAAAGGCATTCTGCCTGATGACAGCAAATTTTCGATAATTGAAAATTATCCAACACCTAAAAATGGTGATAAAGCTAAACGCTTTGTTGCATTTTGCAATTATTATAGAAGGTTTATACCTAATTTTGCTGAGTCATCGAGACATTTGACTAGATTATCTAGGAAAAATGTTTCTTTTGATTGGACTGAAGAATGTGAAAATCCTTTCAAATACCTCAAGAGTCAATTATTAAGTCCGAGAATACTGCAATATCCAGATTTTACAAAGGAATTTTGTATAACAACAGATGCAAGTAAATATGCTTGTGGCGCTGTTTTAAGCCAGGAATATCAAGGTATTCAACTACCTGTGGCTTATGCATCCAGAACATTCACAAAAGGTGAAAGTAATAAATCCACGATTGAACAGGAGCTAGTTGCCATTCATTGGGCAATTAAATATTTCAGACCATATATTTATGGTAGAAAATTTTTGGTCCGAAGTGATCATAGACCTCTAACCTATTTATTTTCTATGAAAAATCCATCATCAAAACTGACGAGAATGAGATTAGATCTTGAGGAATACGACTTTACGGTCGACTATATTAGGGGCGGAGACAATTATGCAGCTGATGCGCCGTCTCGCATAGAATTCTCAGATATAATGAATACTGACACTAATAAAATATTGAAGGTAACCACGAGACTTCAATCAAAAAGGGAGAAAATTACCCCTGAGACTACAAAAGATAAAATTTTAGTTCAACCAAACGTCTATGAGGTGCTGAATAATAGCGAATTAGCGAAAAGAAAAGTGTAAGATTATACACTAAAGATACCGCAATAAATATTAAAAAAGGGAAAAAGATAATTCTGAATGAATATACCTAACCTTGTTGCTAATGAGAAAATCGATTTAGATCAATTCTTCTCACAGCTTGAAAAGATAGCTGGTAATAACGGGATAAAGTTATTCCAAATGTCACTAGATGACAAATTATTTGAATATATAGGAATCGTGGAATTTAAAGAGAGAGGAAACGCTTCCCTCAATAATGTGAAAATAGCCCTCACACCTAAATTAAGGAAGATAACAGACGAAATGGAAAAGCGCAATATACTGAGAAAATATCATGATGATCCAATTTTTGGAGGACACTCAGGTATAACACGGTTGACTAATAAAATAAGAAAATATTTTCGCTGGGACAAAATGACTAAGGACATCAAAAGATATGTCAAGTCCTGCGATCAATGTAAGAGAAATAAAGCACTGAGAAACGTTAAGGAGGAAATGATATTTACTCCAACGCCAGTGAAACCATTCGATGTTGTTCTGATAGACACAATTGGTCCATTACCGAGATCTAATAATGGAAACGAATACGCTGTAACTATGATTTGTGACCTTACAAAATATCTTGTAACGGTGCCAATACCCAATAAAAGTGCGAAAAGTGTAGCCAAAGCTATTATGGAACACTTTGTACTATTATATGGTCCAATGGGGAGAATTCTAACGGACATGGGTACTGAATACGTAAATCAAGTTCTTCAGGAACTTTGCGATCTCTTACATATAGAGAGATCAACATCTACAGCATATCACCATGAATCCATGGGTACAATTGAAAGATCTCATAGAACACTTAACGAGTATCTCAGATCATATTTGTCCTCTGACAAATCCGACTGGGACGAATGGTTAAAGTCTTTTACATATTGCTACAACACTTCGCCATCAACAGTTCATGGTTATTGCCCATTTGAACTAGTATTTGGAAAAATACCTACTGACTTTGGCGTCATGAACCAAGGCCAGGTGGATCCCATATATAATGTGGATTCCTATAACCTAGAAGTAAAGTATAGGTTACAAGTATCGAATCAGAGAGCTCGGAAATTGCTTGATAAAGCTAAGAGAGCACAAAAGATCCTCTATGATAGAAACTTGAATAAAATAGGTATTGAAATAGGCGATTTAGTTTTGGTTCGGAACGAATCCGGCCACAAATTGGACAAACAATTTAAAGGACCCTTCGAGGTCATAGATATAGAAAATAGAAATAATGTACTTTTAAGTGATGGCAATAAGTCCACCTTAGTACATAGGAACAGGATTAAGCTATATTATAGGAAAGTTAGTATTTAAATTTATTATGGGTTGGCCACCCATTATACTAATTAGGGAAAAAGGAGAATAAAAATGAATAATTTTTTTACTCTCCACCCATTATGATAAATAGAATAAATAATTTTTCTTTTTCCATCCATAATGGTAAATGGAATAAATTTTTTTTCCCCCACACATTATATTAAGTAAAGAAGGAAAAATAAAAATAAGAATAAAAATAAATAATTATTTTTTTTTTAAAAAGGGGAGGAAAAGGTACGCCCTAACTCCCACGTAAAATTAAAATTTTATAGGAAAGAAAATTAATAAAAATAATATTTATAAAATTAAGAGAAAAAAAAAACAAATTTAAATTTTAAAAATTAGTATTCAAAAGAATGATCAATGAATATTGATCATACCCAATTGATCATTCTTTTTCTGTAAAAGGGAGGTGTAGTATGTTTGACTACTCTGTATTGCATACCATAAGCATGCAATATGATATTCTTTTATATGTCCCTACTGCACTAAACTTGTATCGTGGGAATATGCGTAGTAAGCATATTCCACTATTTGTACATTAGTAATATTAAGTAGCATTAAGTATTTTAATGAATAAAGAGAACAGTCTCATGGTAGACAAGAACCCAGAAGGTCGTCTTTAATTAATCCAATATTACACTGTTGAACAAAAATTTAAAAAAAAATTGGTTTTGTCTGATTTTGACTTAATCGAATTGATTCAGATGCAAAAGAAGTGTTTCCTTAATATTGTCCTACAAATAATAATAAATTTAAGCTTTTGTTACACAATAGGTTCAGAAATGTGTCCTGTAAAGGCTAAACATTAAAATTGCCTCTAAAATATACTATTTCATATATTATAAAAAGCATATTTAAATCACTTTTAAAAATGTATTATATTATATATTATAAAGAGTACTTCTAAATCACTCTAAAAATGCAAACAAAATGTACTCGTATTGATGTGATGAAAATGTATACCTAAAAACCATACTTTATTAACATTCCAGAAAAAATATATGTAAGTCATTCAAAACAAACAACTTTTAAATTGGTTACAATTGAGCGATAAGTGCTCTTTTTCTGTTTCCAAAGTATGTGCTATAAAACAACTTTCAAAAATGTTTATACATATAATGTTATTTTTTTCTTTGTAAATGCAATTGTTTGTAAATTACGAATTTATTAGAGATTCCATTTTTTATCTCTAAAAAACAAAATAGTTAATTTTATTCACGTACTTTATTAATTTACGATTATCTGACCATCAGTTCTATATATTTCGCACATGCGGATTACAATGGCGTACTTTATTTTTCGATCAATGGTACAGATTTTTCGCTAAATGTCTTTAAAGTTTGGCGGTTGTCCGTTCAGTTTTTTATACAAAAAATTTTTCAAATTCAATAAATATGAATTTTTTGTGTTAAAATGTAAGCACAGGACCTGTGGCCATATTTACGATATAAATGCGATGTGCTAATCTTGATAACTATACCACTACTTAGCGTCTTATATACTAGGTTTTTATGGTTTTTTGCTATTTCAGCGACTTTAGTCGCTGACTGTACAATCGATCTCAATAAATGTAATGCCTTAGTAAGGAAGCAATTAAAAGTAAAATATTTTAATAAAAAATGTTTTCATCTATAGCGGCCTATACGTTCAAATCGCGATTTTTCAAAAAAATTTTATGGCATCATAGCTTTCCAAGATGTCCCCAAAATCCAACTTTTAGTATAATATGGGGTCACCTCTAAAAGCTGTTCTTGCAAAATTTCAAGCAAAACAATTTCCATTTGCAAAAGTTATGGCAATAAATACATTTTTTACTAAGGTTAGTACAGCACTAAAGACATTTTAGGATAATAAAGTATAAAAATCCTGGCCAATCGTAAAGATGCTACTGACAGCTGTAAATTGAAAATGAAGTCCAAGTTTCCAAACAAATATATGGTTTGGCAAGCCATTTGCTCCTGTGGTCGTAAAAGCAGCCCTTTCATCACAGCTGGAACAATGAACGCTCAAATTTACCGGGATGAGTGCCTCAAAAAGCGTCTTCTGCCATTTATTAAGAGTCACATCACCAAAACACTGTTCTGGCCGGACCTGACAAGCTGCCACTATTACAAGGACACATTGCAGTGGTACAATATAACTAAATAAAATAAAATCGATTTTTTACCTCGTGATTGCAATCCACCCAATAGCAGAGAGCTACTCCCTATTGAAAAATATTGGTCAATAGTGAAGGGAATATTGAAGAAGGCAGGTGAACTGCTAAAAGATATTGCAAAATTCAAAACCAAGTGGTTGTCGGCATCGTGAAAAGTCGATGATGCACTCGTGCAAAAGATGATGGCGCGTGTGCATCGAAAAGTCCGATCAGTTGCATATGGAACAAATAATAACTAATATTTTAATATTTTTATTAACCCTAAACTTCAAAGTATTCGAATAAAAAATAAATTTATTTCAAAGCAATCTAGTTTTTTTCTGGTATTAGTTTTTAAGTGTCGCAATTTTGGTGTGTTCACCCTTTAGGCCGCTATAGATGAATACATTTTTTTTATTTCCTTTTAATTGCTTCCTTACTAAGGCATTACATTTATTGAGATCGATTGTACATTCGATATAGCAAAAAACCATAAAAACCTATATAAAACGCTAAGTAGTGGTTTAAATATCAAGAATAGCACATCGCATTTATATCGTATATATGGCCACAGGTCCTGTTCTTAGATTTTAACACAAAAAACTCATATTAATTCTATTTGAAAAATTTTTTATATAAAAAACTGAATGGACAACCGCCAAAAGCCATTTAGCGAAAAATCTGTACCATTGATCGAAAAATAAAGTACGCCATTGTAATCAGCATGTCCGAAATATATAGAATTGATGGTCAGAGCTCTATTAATCTTTAAAAGTCAAGATTTTGTCATGCAGTGTTATTCGTACATATTATAAAAAATACTTCAATTACAGTTCCCATTGAAAAAGGAAAGGAAATAAGGAATTGGATCCCATTGAATCTCCTTGACTGTGACCCAACTATGAATTCTCTTTTCACTAAATGCAAATGTATAAAAGTTAACAATTAAAATGTATTGTTAAGGCCAGTGACGTTCCCTCTAATGTACGGATGTGTTCTCTGCACGCCTTAAAAATATTTCACATGTTTGCAAATTTAAAATTTTTATAAATTTTCCCAGGGTTCTATAATATTTCCGCACATCAGTCACTGTATTTATATTAATCAGATCGTGTACTGTTGTGATGTATTTTGTATACATACACGATGTTCAAGACTACATATTACTACTGTGGTAGTAGTAGCAAAGGCTGAGTTACCCAACCGTAAACGTAACTCTAACGAATCAGCTGTTTCGACACCCCAAGAAGAAGTGTATACGAATGGTTACTAACACGTAAATGTTAACATACTTGCCGGATCATTCTGTTGAAATCAGAATTTTCTATCCGTCATCGAAACACCTGAATGATTTTAGTCAGAAAAAATATAAAATGAATAAAGAAAATTGATTGAAACAACAAATAAGTAATAAAAATGAACAAATAAAAATTAATAAATTTTAGAATAAAATAAAAAAAACACAAGAAATAGATGCTAAATAGTAATGTCGTTTACGGTTTTCTATAAGTGCACTTTTCAGCTACGGCACATTACAGTTACATCACATTTACGTTTACTGTCCCATAATCAAAATAAACATTTGTTCAGCAAAATTAACAGCACAGTCCTGCTAGGAAAAAATATTTGTTGAGCAACATAGTTTAAACACAAATATATGTTAGAAATGTGCTGAAATTTGTTGCGAACAAATTAATAAAAAAAAAACACAATGTTGCAGAGAAAACACGCATACATACAAAAACATATTGTGCGAAGAAAACAACTGCACATTTCCAGTGTAGTAACGGTAATGACATATCACTATTTTTTGGACTACCAGTAATGACACCCACTTACCTTCTGCATTATTTTAAAACCAATAATAATGAGTTACTGATAATGACTTATTTTTATCATTATTTAAAATAGAAAATAATTTCCTAGATTTTTAAAAATTGTTTGAAATCTATTTTTAGACTCAATATTTTTTAAACACTGGTAAGGATATATGTAACCACATATTTTTTGATTTTTTGTGTGTTGGTAAGTAAGCTTACTTGTGTGCAGCAGGTCAATTATGTTTTTATCTATTAAATATTACATGTCGATATAGCTCAGATGGTAGAGCTATTGACTGGCAATCTGTAGACCCAGGTTCGATTCCCGCACCAGCAAATTTTATTTAAAAAAAATACAATAAAAAATATTTTTTTTATATAATTTATTTTTTTGAAAATCTATTTTTAGACTCATTATTTTTGTCAGTACTGGTAAGCACATAGGTAACTATATTTTTTTTGATTTTTCATATGCTGGTGTGTAACCATAACTCATTATTTTTCATCTCTGTTCTATTGTAACTGAAAAACCTAAAAATAATACACTACTTGTTGTCCAAAAAATAACAATTACACTAAAAGTTCTATAATTGTCACCTACTTTAAATGTCGGTGTGCTTTAATTGTCACCCCCCTTTAAAGGTCGAAAAATTTGATGCATGTAGTACTTTAATTGTCACCATGCTTTTAAGTCGTAAAAATTTATTAAATGATTCTATATAATATAGCCACCAAACTTTGTTATATGAAATGGGTATTATAGTCTCTAGATTATATATTTAACAAAACCGTACCTAAAAAATTGCACAATATTGGCGGAACGCGAAAAAAAGGCTTTATGATACAAAAATTGTATTAAAAAACCTTATCAGCGATTTTAATTCTGCAAACAAATATACACGCAGAAAAAAGAGATTGTTGGATATATTTACAGGCAATTATATAAATGTTTATAAACTACTATACTTATGTTTGAGGTGTGTTTCCAATTATTTTATTTTTATCGTTATAATATGTATGTCTCCAGGCAAACACTTTAATGTTTGAATGTTAGTCATATTTTCCCACTTAAACAAAAATATATTTGCATTTTAATTTTGTCATTATTATGTTTGTGGAGTGCAAATATAATAATGATAAACATATATATTTTTGCTTGCAAACATTTATATATTTGCGAGTAGCTGTATTTCATATGATTCAAACATACATATATTTACAGGCAAAAATATTATATTAGCTGGCCAACATATTATATTAAAAACACGACAAATATATTTTGACAGTTCTTCCAAACATATATATATCACCAGCAAATATGTTTCCTGCGGGGCGATTTTTTTCAGCGTGTACAGATGTAAGAACTTACTTTTTTGCAAAACTTTTTTACGCGCTTTTTTTTGCAACTAGCCACCGAACTTTGTTCTATGAATTGAGTATTATAGTCCCTAGATTATAAATTTTAAAAAACCGCACTTAAAAAATTGCAAAATAATCGCGGAACACGAAAAAAGGCTGAATGGTACAAAAATTTAATTAAAAAACTTAATCAGTGATATTCATTCTGAAAACAAAATTTTTTGCAAATTTTTTTCCAGCGACTTTTTTCGCGATTTCTTTTTTCAATTAATCAAGGAACTTTGTTATATTAATTGGGAATTATAGTCCCTAGATTATGATTTTAAAGAACCACACTCAAAAATTGCAAAATAATGCCCGAACGCGCTTTATGGCACAAAAAAGGAGTAAAAAAACCTAATCAGCGATTAATATTCGGCAAACGAATATAATAATGCAAAAATAAGTAAAATTTTTTCAAAATTTTGTTTTTTGTTGGAAAACAAAACCGTTAAAAACAAAATTTTCCAAAATGTAAAATTTTTGCATCATTAAATTCGTTTGCAGATTGTTAATCGCTGATTAAGTTTTTCATTCATTTTTGTGCCATAAAGCCTTTTTTCGCGTTCCGCCATTATTTTGCAATTTATTACGTGTGGTTATTTAAAATCATAAATTAGGGACTATAATATCCAATTCATAGAACAAAGTTCGGTGGCTAGTTGAAAAAAAGCGCGAAAAAATGTCGCGGACAAAAATTTTGCAAAAAGGAAAATTCTTACATCAGTATATTTGTTTGCAGAATGAATTTCGCTGATTAAGTTTTTTAATTAAAATTTTCTACCATAAGGTCTTTTTTCGCGTTCCGCGATTATTTTGCAATTTTTTAAGTGCGGTTTTTTAAAATTTATAATCTAGGGACTATAATACCTAATTCATAGAACAAAGTTCGGTGATTAATTGAAAAAAAATAAATAAATAAATAATAAAAAAAATTGATTCCTAGTACGCTTTAATTGTCTGAAAATTCTATAAGAGTCATGTTTTTTAAAAAATTGAATCAGGGTACACTTATAGAACTTTTAATGTTATTTCAAAATGGAAATCAAACTCAAATGATTCTTTCTGCAAATTAAAAAATTGAAATTTTTTTTTAAAGCTTTATTTGAAATTAATAAAATATACATAATAACCAAAGAACAGCTTTTGTATTTTGTAACTAGCAATTTTAAATGAAAAAATGTCTTTTGAAGTTCAAAAACTACCAAATTGAAATTAAAAAATATTATTTCAAATTCAAAAAACACCATTTGAAATTAAAAAAAAAAAAAAAATACGGAATAAAAAAACACAAATGAAATTTAAAAAATAGAAATTGTTATTCACAAAATTTTAAATGGTATTGGTATTGGAAGAAACCAAGAATAGACTTAATTAAACCCGTATGACACTCGCTTAATTTTGTATTGAATGGATATAGGATTGATGAAATGAAACAACAAATATTAGAGAGAGTAAAAAATATAATTTATAAGCAAAGTTTTCTCGAACGGAAAATCGCTAAAAATTATTAAGAATCGTTACAAACACGGAAAAAATGCTAGAGACAGAGAAAAACTTAGAAAATTTACAATATTCTCAACAATCAATTACTGATTCCCTGTTTTTCTAAAGCGATAGGAAATATTCTTCCAGAGGAATGTATTTTATTTTTGTTACAATAACAAAATACACACATTCCTCTGGCGGAATTATTCCGCTCGATTTATAAAAACAAGGGGTAAATGTAATTTTAAGTTGCATTTACATCTGCACCCAAATCCCGAGATTTCGACTAAAATTTAGACTTCAATCAAAATCTCATGTGAAATCCCGAGATTCCCCATACAAATGAAATCCCGTAAATTCGCAAGATATGTAAGAAATCTCATGAAAATCTCACAAATGTTTAGACTTTCATATAATACAATACTGCGTGCATGTCTTTCTTCCATCAAAATATTGAAAAATCTGGCTTCTAGCTTGTCGTCCTTACAAAAAAACGAATTTACTAACATAATTGGCGTTAGATCTTTACATAAAATAATGTAAATTGTACTCCGCCAATGAATAAAATGGTTTTTAGTAATATTTTTAATTTTATGCTACTTTATTTACAAAAAAAAAATGCGGTTGTCAAATAGATATCTCGCTACTGTCATAAAATGCAAATGTAAACGGTCAAGAATTCCGGTGGAGATTACCATTGAAATCTCGGGATTTAGAAATAGAAATGAACGCAGTATTAAAGTTGAAATTTTTTAATTTTTTTTACCGTTTATCATTGATTTCCCTGATATGCAAGTATGGTTGTACTTTTTGCACTTGTGTAGTTTTCCTATGTCCATAGATTTGCACTTTTCTCAAATATTTGCTGGCGTGCTATTACACCGCGCACCAAAGAAATATGTTAATAAAAATTGTTGCAATGTTAACATACATATTTTATCGTTTAAAACAGACCAATCAAGAGGTTCGTTAACAGAGGTTGGTCCCTTACCTTTGCTTATACACAAAAAGTTATATAAATGTCACCTGCTTTAAATGTCGATATCCCAGAGTAGAAAATCATTACCAGATGTGTGGTTATGTAACTACATACTTGGTAATGGTAACTAGTTACTTTTGTTATTACATTTCTTATTACCTTTATATGGCGATGTCGCGAAAAATAATGAGTTGTCGTTACACACCAGCATACGAAAAATCAAAAAATATATCGTTACCTATGTGCTTACCAGTACTGACAAAAATAATGAGTCTAAAAATTGATTTTCAAAAAAATAAATTATATAAAAAAAAATATTTTTTAATAAAATTTGCTGGTGCGGGAATCGAACCTGGGTCTACAGATTGCCAGTCAACTGCTCTACCATCTGAGCTATATCCACATGTAATATTTAAACATAATTGACCTGCTGCACACAAGTAAGCTTACTCGCCACCATACAAAAAATCAAAAAATATGTGGTTACATATATCCTTACCAGTGTTTAAAAAATATTGAGTCTAAAAATAGATTTCAAAAAATTTTCAAAAAAATCTAAAAAATTATTTTCTATTTGAAATAATAATAAAAATAAGTTATTATCAGTAACTCATTATTATATGTTTTAAAATAATGCAGAAGGTAAGTGGGTGTCATTATTGGTACTCCAAAAAATAATGATATGTCATTACCGTTTCTACACTGGGTATGCTTTAATTGTTGCTATTAAATCAAACTAAATAAATAATTCTATAGTGACAAAAAATATATTATTTCTTCAACTCAAAAATAGATTTAAAACGAGTAAAAAGGTTAAAGACGGGCATGCCGACTATACAATACCCTACACCAGTCTGGGTAAAAGCCAACTAATGTTTGGATCCGAAATTCGAATGGGTTAAAATGGGGCTTGTGTCAAAATTTTCTATAATGTGAGTCAGCGCACCAAATTTCATTAAAATATCTTAATATTTGCGATCTGCAGTTTGTAACCAAGCCAATTTTGGGGGGACCCTTATATGGGCACTAGGTCTAAACATGGACCGATGTTCACCAAAATCAATAGGCTTCGTCCTTGGGCCAAAATAGGTCTGTGTACCGAATTTCATCAAAATATCTTAATATTTGCGAATGCAGCGTATAAACAATATAATTTTGGGGGGACCCTTATATGGGCATTAGGTCTAAACATGGACCGATGTTCACCAAAATCAATAGGCTTCGTCCTTGGGCCAACATAGGTCGGTGTACCAAATTTAATCAAAATATGTTAATATTTGCGACCTGCAGCGTATAAACCATATAATTTTAGTAGGACCCTTATATGGGCACTAGGTCTAAACATATAGGCGTCGTCCTTGGGCCGACATAAGTCGGTGTACCAAGTTTCAGCAAAATATCTTAATATTTGCGACCTGTAAAGTGCGCACAAGAATGCATGGACAGACAGATAGACGGTCGGACGGACGGACGGACAGACGGACATCGTTAAATCGAAATAAAAAAAAATTCTGAGCCGATCGGTATACTATAAGGTGGGTCTAGGTGTTACAAACATCAGCACAAACTTATAATACCCTGACCACATAGTGGTGTAGGGTATAAAAAAAATAACTGCCGTCAACTTTAAAATGTCAATTAAAGTTCCAAATTTTAATTGAAGTTAAAATTTTGCTAAACGAACTTCTTCAACATAAGAATTTAACTAATCACGATTGCAAATTATAGCACTGGAACTTAATGCATTGTTTAATGAAAACGTTGATTTTAAGCTAACGATGGTTGACTTGCAAAATTCAAATAACTACATGGTATTCGCCTTCGAAATAAAAATGTGGCAACACTATGTCAAGCTAAACATATTAATTACAGCTGATCATAAAAATAATATAAAAACGGAGTAAAAGTGTTTAATAAATTGAAGTCTTGGTAAATAAAATTTCCTTAAACATAAATATATATGAAAAGTATGAAATATATGTGGAGAAAATAAGAAAATTACGGAAAATCATCATTGATGTTTTAACATCTACTTGGTTGCTATTGTTGTTGTCGGTGTTTTTTTCTTGGCGCTTGAGTGAACGGTCTATTGCTGTTTTTGTCTTATTTACTATATTTGCACAACATCGTCGATATTATTATTGCTGAATTGGATAATACGTAATATTGCTGTTTCATTCTAAATATTATTGGAGGGATTTTTTCATATTGTTTATTTTCCATTGAAATTTTTCATAATAAATAAATTTGTTTTATATAAATGGCTGGAAGAAAAATTGCTTGTGGTGGATGCAAAAAAGAAGTCACAAAAAGTGGCAGTGTTCAATGCTGTGCCTGTGTAAGTTGGTTCCACATACCTTGTGCGGGTGTCAGGCAGGAATTTTGTACCCTAATGGCTAAAAATGGTGGCATATCGTTCAAATGTAAAAACTGTATAGATAGACCGGAGAATAGTAATACCTTACGGGATGAAATAAATCTTCTGAACAACAAGATTGATGGTTTATTTGAACAAATTTCAAAGCATAAGGATGTCATAGACTCGAAGCTTGAAGATATTGTTTCGAACATTAAAACTGAATTTGTGTCCCGATTTGAGAGGGTGGAAGAGGATGTAGCAAATTGTTGTCAACAGGTAAAGGGGCTGGATTTGAATCTTGAAGGCAAAATAAAAAAACTTGAGGCGGACAATAACACCCAAGTACACCGTATGAACAGATCTGATGTAGTAATAACTGGGTTGCAGCAGAAACTTAAGATTCAAGAACTTGAAGAAAAAATTATAAATCTATGTTCTTTCCTCGGTATAACTATCAGTGTGGATGATATTCAACACATTTGTTACATGAAAAAATCAAAGTGTGTCCTTGTGAAATTTACGCATGTGAGAATCCGTGATCGAATGATGGGTGAATACTTTAGAACGAAATCTTTGAAGTTAAGTGATGTAGATAAAGGCGATATTCATAGCAGAGTGTTTATCAATGATCATTTCTCTCCTGGCTGCTAAGATGAACTACGTATGTAAAAAACTTTTGGATGATAAAAAAATCAAAAGATTTAAGATTTACAATGCTGATAGACCAACTGTCCTTATAATTAATAATGATGGTAATGAAGCTGTAAAAAATTATGAAGAATGTTTGAAGTTAATATAATATGGATAATTTTTTAGTATCTTCTACTTACACTTAAATAATTTTTGTTAAATTTACTTTTTTTCTATTGTCATTATTTTTTTTGATTTGCTTTAATAATTTAAAATGATAAACGCAAATAGTAAAATGAAACAATTTTTAATATTTTATATATTTTTCTTCATAATTCTTTTTTAGTTCCCCCACCGCTTATATTTTTGTTCCTTTTTTATCTTTTTAGATGATGTATGATATTAATATCGG
Organism: Leucophora obtusa; assembly: GCA_949987735.1. Taxonomy (NCBI): domain Eukaryota; kingdom Metazoa; phylum Arthropoda; class Insecta; order Diptera; family Anthomyiidae; genus Leucophora; species Leucophora obtusa. Next base: position 119,810,732 of record OX465296.1, read on the forward strand.
TCCTATTGTTAACGACAATATGATTCTTAGACGACAGTTAAATAGAGATAAACATTTTTTAACATTGGTCATATGAACTGTCGGAGCATTTGCCTGTCAAATGCTTTTAAACTTGATGAATTACGAAATATTCTTGAAGGCTGCTACTTGGATGTTTTTGGTGTAACTGAAACTTGGCTTAAGCCACCTAATCGAATAGCGCGGTATCCATTTCGGGCTACTCAATTTTTAGAAACGATCGCCCATTCGAAAACGCTAGGGCTGGGGGTGTTTGCATTTACATCTCAAACAGGATTAAATCCCGTGTTGTGTTTAGGGCCCAACATTATGGTGTCTGTGAGACCATTTTTGTGGAAGTTGTAATGGAGAACCGGAAAACTTTGGTGGGTGTAGTGTATCTGCCTGGGGGTGGTAGACAAGATTTTAATGTTTTTCAAACGTTATATGAACACCTTTTTGTACAGTATAGCAGCATAATAATTGTTGGTGATTTTAATCACAATCTTTTTGATTCTACTAAATCAAATTTTGTAAGGAATTTTTGCATTCAAAATGCACTTAGCATTCGTCACAATATTGCACCCACGCATTTTGATATAGGTCATCGATCTGCGTCTCTCTTAGATTATTTTTTGCTTGGGGGTGAAATTGATGTGAGGCTCTCAGGTCAATTTCAATGCCCCTCTATATCGGATCATGCATTTATTTATTTATCAGTGGCTTTAAATGTAGACAAAGAGGATCAGTTCTTTGTGTATAGGAATTTTCGAAACATTGACTGGGATGAGCTAAATGCGTTTTCTCGCTCTTATGACTTTTCTTCAATCTATGAAACTAATGCCGTGGATTCTCAAGTTGATTTGTTAAATATATTTTTGAATGAAGCATATTCTTATGTTCCTATAGTTCGCAGGAGGGCTGTAATTGACGGAAATGCATGGATGAAATGCAGAGAGATCCTGCAAGCATTGTCGTTAAGGGACCTAGCTTACAGGGGTTTTCTTGAGAACTCTGATGACGAAAACTGGCACACTTATTGCAGATACCGTAATAAGGCTAAGAGTATAGTAAGGAAACATAAGAGGCTAAACTCGGTTAGACTATTTGATGGTAGAGGTAATGTAGATGTGTGGAGGACTTTGCGTAAGGCTGGGTGTTTGGAAGAGGGAATGGTTGATCCTGATCATGATGTAAATGAGGTAAATGACTTTTTTGTTGGTGTTTCCGGGGTTAGAACAAATGATTTTGATTTCAGTTATTTAGATGATGATTCGGTTTTTTCCTTTGACAATGTATCGGAAATGGATGTTGTTAATGCTCTGGGTATGGCGAAATCAAATTCTATTGGAGTAGATGGAATCCCTTTGAGGTTCATTAAGTTAATTTTCCCAGAGTTTTCTAGGCATTTTTTACATGTGGTAAATAGTTTGATCACAACATCTACTTATCCATCTTCTTGGAAAGTTTCGAGAGTTGTCCCGATTCTAAAATCTAATTCGCGAACTGCTGTCGATAATTTAAGGCCTATTTCTATTCTTCCGGTGCTGTCAAAGGTGGTTGAACAGTTACTGAAATCTAGAATGCTAAGTATCTTGATAATAATAATATGATTAATGGAAGCCAGTATGCTTATAGAAAGGGATACAGTACTTCTTCTTTATTAATAGAGTTGACGGATACAATAAGGAAAAATTTAGATGTAGGGAGGGTAAACCTTTTAGTGTCACTGGACCTTTCTAGGGCTTTTGATTGCATTGATCATGGTAGACTTATATCAAAACTACGTGATGAATTTAGATTTTCAAAAACCGCCTGTAAACTTATTTATTCTTACTTAACTGATCGCTCGCAATTTGTTGACATTAAAGGTCGAATATCGGATACTCGAGGTATTAGCTGTGGTGTGCCGCAGGGGTCGGTGATTGGCCCACTTTTGTTTGTTCTGTATATGAATGAGAATAAATTTAGCATTAACTTAACAAAAACTAAGTGCATGGTTTTTGGTAATTGTCATGAGCATGATTTTAATGTTCATATTAATGGCTTTAGATTGCAGTTTGTCCACCAGCTGATGATCTTAGGGATTATGGTAGACAATAAACTTAATTTTAGCCGGCATATTGAAACTGTAACTGGGAGAGTAATTTACACTCTTAGACGATTATATAACTCAAATATATTTCTTCCTCTGCATATAAGGCGAAAAGTAGCTTTCTCCCTTCTTATGTCACTTATTTGTTACTGTTTAGAAGTGACATCGGGCACGATCTCAGCAGTTTTTGCAAAGTTGGAGAGAGCATTTAATATGATTGTCAGGTTCGTTTTTAATGTAAGGCGTAGGGAGCATATAACGCCTTATGTAATTAATTTCTTAGGTTGCACTTTTAGGAAATTTGTAGATTTCCGATTGTTATTTTTCTTTTATAGGGTCCGCCATCTAACGTTTTTTTTCAACTAGTGCTTATTTCGTGAATGGTAACACTTAGCTCATGTCTGATTTGACAGATAATTGGTTTTATCCTTCCGCTGAACGAATATGGTTGTGTATACGCTTGAACAACGCTGGGAAATATTGCGACATTACTTTGAAAATCATGGTAATGTTGCAGAATGTGTACGAAGTCAATGGCGATCGTTATCGGGCCATGTTGAACGAATTTTTGTTCACAAAAATTGAAGAGGAGGATATTGGCAAAATTTGGTTTCAACAGGACGGCGCTACGTGCCACACAGCCGAAGCTACACTCGATGTTTTGCGCCCTGTTTTTGAAGATCGCATTATCAGCCGCAGAGCTGATGTCGTTTGGCCACCTCGGAGCTGCGATTTGACATCGTTGGACTATTATTTGTGGGGTGCCGTCAAAGATAAGGGTTACGCCGACAAGCCAGAGACAATTGACGCTTTAAAGGACAATATTCGTGAAGCCATTGGTGAAATACAGCTGCACACAATCGATAATGTGCTTAAAAATTGGGCGGATCGTGTAGGCTACTGCATGGCCAGCCGAGGCAGCCATATGAATGAAATTATTTTCCATTATTAACCCGAAGGATTGTACTTTCAAATAAAAAAAGAAATTTGAGAAAATATTCAGTAGTTTTTTTTTATAGCATTTTCAAAAAAAAAAGTTATTTGGCGGATCCTATATAAAGTTATGTTTACATCCATACCGCCTGACTTACGCAATGAATTCAATTTTATTATGTCTACCCGGAATGTACAGATCAATATTCCGATTCATTCTACGACAATCTTTGAACGTACGTTTCTAATGAGAGTAGCTCGACTATGGAATGATTTACCGGCTTATCTAAAAGTTTTTAATTTTTCAATTAATATCTTCAAGAAGAATATGTTTGCACATATCTGTGAGACTTCGTAGCACGAAAGTTTTGATTACTTGTATGTTACTTATTTTCGGCGGCACTTCTATGTTGAGCCTTATACTAGATTTGCACTTAACCAGGGATTGGTGCTTTTTGAAAGCTACTTGTATATGCGTGTCAAATTCCATATAAATTTTGAATCAAAAACTAATTGTATAGATATGATTTAATACAGTATAGATAGAATTTTTTACTTAACCAGGGACTGGTAGTTTTTGAAAACTATTTTTATTTACTTGTCAGACTCTATACAAATTTTTAATTGAAAAGTAAAGTTTTTAAAAAATGCTACTAATTTTTTGCTGTATTGTAAATTGGGCATTAGAATATTTTGATTGACTCTTTACACATGATTTTATATTTGTTTGTTGAAGTTATATGATAAAAATTGTCAATAACATGGACCACAATAGTATTTGCATACTTTTTCCTGATTATTATGGCTGGGGGGCCAACAGAAGAAAGAATTAGTATTTCTAAGGTTATTTATAGTAAATGAAATTCATGAATTAATATTGTTAAGTTATACTGTATAAAACTTTGTAATATATTTATTGGCCTTTTGTGGCTTTGATATTACAATAAATAAAGCAAATAAAAATAAAATAAATAAAAATATATCTGGGGAAAAACTGTCCTCCAACGGTTCTCGAATTCTTTAATGAATTTAAAGCTAAAATTTCAATCATAGATATGCGGCTTCAGCAAATTTATAATGATGCCCTTAATACTGTAGAGTTGTAAAATGTCGAGCTTTTTCTACCCTTTATTTGTTAAAATGTAAAAAAAAAACAATATATGTACATACATATATGAAAAAATAGTTTCCTAGTAAGCTTTAATATTCTGAAAATTCCTTGAGTAATGTTTTTAAAAAAATGAATCAGATGGTTACATATAACTTAAATATGCCCAGTTTTAAGGAGTAGATTATCTTTAAACTTAGTTTAACGCAGTTTTTAACTGGAATACTGCTTCCAAAATCTATTTTATTTTTTTTCAATGAAGACATAAATTCTAAACGAGAAAAAGTTGTTCAGGCAAATTTTTGTTAATAAACTTCATATGGCTGATATAACTCGTTTTCGGTTTAACTAAACCAAGTTTAACTGACATCCCAAAAATTCGTTCTTAGGCCTGGTATCTTATGTAATATTAAACAATGATTAAGAAGAAAATCATCAATCATAGACTTTTGCCCACCCCAGAATTTTAAAAAAATCTACCTACAATTACGAACTGAATTAATAAATTTCTAATTAATCAATAAAAAGGTCGAAAAAACAATTTTTATTTTTTGAATAAAAATTAAAAAGCAACATTTTGACAACACTCACAGTATGGAGAAATGTTTTTGCCTCTTTTTGTATTGACAAAGAAGTGGGTACAAATAAAATTTGTATTTTATTTGTACCGACGGTACGAAATACAAAAACAGAAAACTTTCATAATATTTCTATTGTTGGTTATGTCTTTGCAGAGACTTCGAAAACATATTTTATTGTTTGCTCCATTCTCATTTCGTTGATGTAGTAGACTACGTTTAATATGAAATTCTGGTGTTTCAATTTGCATTGCACTATTGCTACCACTTTCTAAAGAAAACTGAAGAAGGGGACCTGGAAAATCCCCGAAACGATCGTCTTTTTATTCCTGAAAGTGTAGAGGTTTTTGAAAGCAAAAATTCTGTGAATTATTTGTTAGGAGAATATCCTGATGAAGAAAAATAGAAGTTTTTGAAAAAAGTACTTATTATGTTAATTCATAATAAGGAAATTGGCCTCGAACTGAATTAATAAATTTCTAACAATTCTTTTATCTATAATGTTGATGGCAAAAAGTATCACAATATTACTTTTTTTGATATCAATTAATCCTGTGTTTTTGGTTTGGGAAAATCTCTACTGGTTTCCTAGGCAGATAATTTGTTGAAATGTAAGGGTCAGTTCTATAGTCAGAACTAAGATCAATTTTTGTTTTAAATATTTCTTAAATAAAAAATGTTGTTTGAAAAATTCTTACCTAAGAAATATTTAAGAAACAAATCGATCTTAGTTCTGATTATAAAATTGACTATAAAAGTTTTTCTTAAGAAAAATTATTAGAATCGCAAAGTTGTTCAATAATAGAAAAATAACGCAGAATCTTCTTTGGTGAGCTAAATCGTAGATTTCATAGTTTTCTAAACGAATAATTAGTTCGCTGTTACTAAAAAGAAAAACTTCTTCATTTAGCTTTAAAACATGTATTTGCTACAGCATTCATTATTTCTATTAAAACTTTATTAAAAAATTGTATTCAAAAACGTACAATAAAAGTTTATTAATTTTATTTTTAATTCTGGCAACACTTTGTATATTCTTCTTTTTATTGTTAGTGATACATGAATTTTGTGAACGATTGACTCCGGTCATTGTGGGTAAATATATTGTTTTGTAAATTTTGGAAATTAAAATGTTTTATTATAAACCAAAACATATTAAAAAACGATTTTTAAACATTACTGAGAAGTAATAATGTTAACAAATTGTGTTAAAGAATTTTTTATACTACGAATACTGAAAGTATTCGAATATCGAGTATGGTTTTATTCTAAATGCATCACTATTTTATTCTCTTAAACAAAATCATTGTAAATTCACGTTTTTTAGTTTTTTACAGTGGTTTTCTTTTTCCAAACTTTATTAAACAGATATTTTAGGCTATACCCTGCTTCAAGCGTTTAATAAATTTTTCTTTATTAATCATTTGTTAATATTCTTTTTGCCAAATTAGCCTAAAAATCTGTAATTTGGCTATTTTAAAATTTTTGAATAACACACACTCTAAAAAATACTTGTAAATTCACTGTTATAAAGTATGTACATTTTTGTTTAATAGTACGCTAAATGCCTAATTTTAGACACCAAATCTGTATTATTTTTGTATACACATTTTTGCCTACGAAAATACACATTAAATGCACTACTAGGCATTTTCTATCTATAATTACACATATTGTGTGTACAAATATTATTTTGTGCCTAAAAATAAATTGTCATTTTATTATTTATAAAAAAGTAAAAAAGACAAATAAATAATATGTAACATCGAAAATTTAAACAAAATTAAGAAATCCGCGATAAATTTATTTAAAATTGATTTGAGTAGCTGAGCTGGCAGTGGTGGGGTCTTTGGTTGTATGTATCTAAACGAAAATTTTTTATATTGAAAAAGAAAACGCAATATTAGCTTCTTCTAAATTGTTTATGAATTACCAGGTCTAAGGGATTTTTTTGCACATGTGGGTGCATACCAGTCACCACGCTTAAAGTCTCCTCAAAGCTGGAACACTTTCAATTGTAAACAAAACGTGAACAAGTACACTCACAGAACGATTCGGTTGGAGCGAGGTTGCCTCAACCGAATATTCGGTTGCTGCATCGGAATTTCGTTGTCGCAACGGAAGTTTGTCATCACAACCGAACTATATGGTCGCTGCAGCCGAATTAAGTTCCAATTCGGTTGTGGCAACAAAATATAAATCTAGTTTTGTTGTCACAGCCGAATTTTGCGGTTGCAGCAACCGAATTTCTTATTAATTCGGCTGCGGCAACCGAATTGCTTATTAGTTTTGCTGCACCAACCGAATTTTCCATCAATTCGGTTGCAGTAACCGAATGGTATATGAATTTGGTTGCAGCAACCGAATTAATTTACAATTAGGTTGCTGCAGCCGAATTTGATTTCAATTCGGTTGTGGTCCTGGAATTGAGTTATTTATTTTCTAAACTAATAACAAAATGTCAAAAAATAGAAAATATACAAAACTTTTTATAATAATTATAAAGAAAACGCACCAATTTGGTAATATTTATTATATAATCTCTAAATGAAAGGCATGTTAGGCAAATAAACACGAGAGAATAATGGAAGACGGTTAATCCAGTATCATCAATAAGACGGGTGGAGTTAAAATAATGTTAAGGAAGATATTCACTGCATGTACATAAAGAATGGTATTTATTCAAAAATAACAACTGATAATTCTTAAATATCCTTGTCTGTATGTATCGTATAGGGTGTCCATCAAAAGGAATGAAATTTCAAAGCAATAACTTTCCATTTCGGTTCTGCGTTCCTATTGAAATCTACTATATTCGATGCAAAATAAACTACGACAAGAAGATGTTACCATTTGCAGTATGTTGGTATGGTATTAACGAAGATGCTGTTTGTTTGTAAGCCATAATATTACTCCATTGATGACTGTATTCAAGCATAATACTGAAGTGTATTTTCAAAATAACAGAACTTTCCCGCACTGACATCAATATCGACCAACCCATTTTGGAAATGTGTTATCACAAGAGGCAATTTAAATTTTGTATGTATATCGGTAGAATAAGAGTGGTAGACTAGTATCCTTATTTTACAAAGGTAGTATTTGTTAACCATAAGTGTTATAAATATAGACACTTAGGCCCGATTACTAAATGACCAGTTAGCTACTAACTGGGACTTTAACTGACATATTTGTTGTTGTTTTCTATATAAAATTTGAATTTAACTGCTAAATTTTAGCGGAACATTCAGTTATCGGACCTTAAGATATAATAGAATACTTTTTGTACTCCTTTCTTTTATCGAAAAATGTTTAAATTTTTAACTGGGAAAAGAACTCTGTTTACAAAATAGTATTTTAATAAGTATCTTCACACGGAAACAGTGCAAAAATGTACTTTTTTATGAAGGGGTTCTAAAATTCCATTTCCTTTAAAGCGTCTACTTTTTAAGTGTTAAAAAATTTACCTTTTTTTGAAAGATTAATAAAAGTATATTCTTTCTTTGAACTAGCATTTAAAGAAATATCCTTTCTTTGAATAAGTTCTAAAAGAAGTAACCAATTATAATTGAAGAACAGAACATTGTATAAAAAGAAATAGTTTTGAAAAAAAAAGAAATTAGGAAAAAAATTTTAATTTCAGCACTCACAAAATAAAGTCGATTTTAAATTCAAAATACTATTTTATAGTAAAGCCATAGTTTTTTCGTTAAAAATGTACTTTTTTTAGGATTCTTTCGTTATTTTTTAAGTAGTCATTCTATGAAAGGGACCTCCAAAAAACCTTTCTAAGAAAACGTATTTTTCATTTTCAAAACATTATATAGGATACCTTAAAAAAAAATCTTAAAAATCACTCTTGTTTGATAAAAGTTCACTTCTTGTAAAACTCTTTTGATAAAATTTATTGAAAAATTAGCCTTTTAAACGTATTTCAGGTAAATATTACAATTTTTTCTAAAAATTAACAATTCTTCTTTCAGAGGATGATAAAAATTTTACCATTTCTTGGAAGGAGAGTTTTCCTTAAAAATGTATCAACGTGGTTTTGTCGAGAGAATTACTCCTTCTGTACACTCCTAGAACAATTCCGTTGTGACAACCGAATTTTTTCCAACCGAATTGGCTCGGTTGCTGCAACCTCGTAATTCGGTTGGCTCAACCGAATTCAGTTGTGGCTACCGATAATTCGGTTGTTGCAACCGAATTGAAATCTAATTCGGTTGCCACAACCGAATTCGGTTGCTGCAACCGAATTACGAGGTTGCAGCAACCGAAACAATTCGGTTGGCAAAAAATTCCGTTGCCACATCGGAATTGTTCTGAGAGTGTAACAGATTTATATTCGTCACCTTTTAGTACTAACAATTAATACAACTGTCAAATCTTTAAATAAATGCCCTTTTTGTAAAGGGTGCTTAAAGAGGTTTATTCTTCCAATAGATTATAAAAGATTTACCATTTTTTTAAATAATCTTAAAATAACTTACTTTTCTTCCAAAGAGAACTAAAGGAAGAACCTGTTCCCCAAAGAGTTCGAAAAGGAGTACCAGAATACCTTCTTTGAAATGGTAGTAAAGGATGTACATGCACTCTTTTTGTACTCTTTGGAAGATATTTGCTTTCTCAAATGAAAAAAACAGTTCCAAATTTTCGATAAAGAACTTAAAAAAATATTTTAATAATTTAACGAAGAAGGATTAATGCGTTTTGTAAAAGGAAAATACTTCTCTCAGTGACCTTAAAATTTTCGAAAAATATTAAAAAGGGTTTACACGACTTCTCTTTTTGTTGCAGAAACAAAAAACCCTCTTTCTTTAAAAGTGTAAGTTTTTGGTGCTCTTTCGAAGAAAGTATACTTCAATTAGAAATCTTTTGGAAAGTTTTCTTTTTTGGAAAAAAGTTAGATACACATTTAAATAAATGTACTCTATTAGTTTTATTTTAAATAAAAGGTATTCTTTTGAATACTTATGGCGTTTTCTTTTCTGAAAAAAATGTTGCCTTTTTTTTGCATTTTGCTTTTGAATTGCCTTTTTTGTGTTCTTTTCTAAATTAAGGGTAACATTCTAAGAGGGCTAGGTGTTCTTTTCTAAAAATGTTGCCTAAATAAAGGGCAAAAAGGCAACATTTTTCGCCCTCAAAAAATTTACGGGGTAGAGTGTTGCCCTGTTTTTTTCTTTATGTCAACGCCATGTGTATATACTGTAATGTTTTTTGCCAGCTAACTCACAACTTGGTGGCCTAGGGGGTACTATCATGGCTTCTGATGCAGTAGGTCGCAGGTTCAAACCCCGGTTGGAGCACAATATTTTTTTTTGTTTTTTTTTTTGTTTTTATAAAATTTTAATTAGATTTTTATTATTTTGCTGTTATTTAGTATTTAAAAATTTTTTAGGCTAAAAATAAATAAAAAATTATACAATTTGCTTTAAATATGAAAAAAAAAAAAAATTTAATTGAAAAAAGAAAATACATAAAAAAATTTATTTTTTACTTTGTCTGGAATTTGAACCCGTCCAGCCCATGTCAAAGGCAGGCATCACAACCACTAGGCTACAATTAGTAATAGTTTGCGTAAACAATATTGCATACGAGTATACAATACACATACATATGTTTAGAAAAATGCAACAGTGATTTTATTGTGTTCTATTCTGATTGAAAAAATGTAACATTTTAATGGGGTGAGGGCAACATTTTTAAAATGTTGCCTTTTAACAAGGCAACATTTTTTTCCAGAAAAGAAAACGCCATTAGTCAAAGAAGTACGTTGCTTAGAAATAGTATAAAAGAGAGTGCATTTTCTTTGAGCTTTTTTCTTAAAAAGGTATAATTTCTCTGATAGTATTAAAAAAGTTCACATACTTGAAGCAATTTTCTTATTAAGTTTATTTATACTAACTATTGTTTATAATTTTGTATATTGTTATTTATAAGTATTCCTTTACTCGTATTTTAATAATATTTAAGAATACCCGTATGTTTAAGAAATTGGCTAAATATATATACACCCAGAAAACAGATTCGGTGCTGACAACCCAGTTTGTTGTCAATCGAATGATTCAGTTTCATGAATTTTTAGCCGTTTTCGCCCCGTTCTGTAAATAATTCGGTTGTGGCAACCGAATTGCTAGAAAATGATTCCGTTGTGGCAACCGAATTGTCATAACGATTCGGTTGTGGCAACAGAATTTCCATAACGGTTCGGTTGTGGCAACCGAATTTCCATAACGATTCGGTTGTGGCAACCTCAGAAATTCGGTTGCGGCAACCTCAGTAATTCGGTTGGAAAAAAATTCGGTTGTCATAATCGAATTGTTATGTGAGTGTAAGGCCAATATTTTTTATATATGTATATTTTAAAAAAATGAACGTTTTACAATATTTGCAACATTTTTCTTCGCCAATATGGTTATAGGAACTAATCTAAACTAATAAATGTTGGCTTAAAAGTGGCGGTTGGCCTATGTTAATGGTCGCGGAGTGGCTTTAAATCACAGGTAAGTAACATTCAATTATATTAACACTTTCGATCTCTCTCAAACTTCATAGACCAAGGTAGTTAATTTCGACTTATGTCGGCCCAAGGACGATGCCTATTGATTTTGGTTAAAATCGGTCCATGTTTAGACCTAGTGCCCATATAAGGGTCCTACCAAAATTATATTGTTTATACGCTGCAGGTCGTAAATATTAAGATATTTTGATGAAATTTGGTACACAGACCTATGTTAGCCCAATAACGCAGCCTATTGATTTTGGTGAACGTCGGTCCATGTTTAGACCTAGTGCCCATATAAGGGTCCTACTAAAATTATACTGTTTATACGCTGCAGGTCGTAAATATTAAGATATTTTGATAAAATTTGGTACACAGACCTATATTGGCCCAATAACGCACCCTATTGATTTTGGTGAACATCGGTCCATGTTTAGACCTAGTGCCCATATAAGGGTCCTACCAAAATTATACTGTTTATACGCTGCAGGTCGCAAATATTAAGGTATTTTGATGAAATTTGGTACACAGACCTATGTTGGCCCAAGGACGAAGCCTATTGATTTTGGTGAACATCGGTCCATGTTAAGACCTAGTGCCCATAAGGGTCCCCCCAAAATTGGCTTTGTTACAAACTGCAGGTCGCAAATATGAAGATATTTTAACGAAATTTGGTGCGCTGACTCACATTATAGAAAATTTTGACACAAGCCCCATTTGAACCCATTCGAATTTCGGATCCAAACATTAGTTGGCTTTTAACCAGACTGGTGTAGGGTATTGTATAGTCGGCATGCCCGACTTTAACCTTTTTACTCGTTTTATAAAAAGATTTAGACAATTTGCCTAAAAATTTGTGTAAAAAATACTCAATTTTAAACTTTTTAATAAAAATAGACGAATCCTTCTGAAAAACTTGCATAGAAACAAAATATCTACAAATAGAAATTTTTGGATTCCATATTTAATAAAAAAAATCGATCTTAGTTCTGACTCTAAAGCTGGTCCGATACAAATTTTAAACTATTAACAATTCCAATATATCCTGAAAGAATTTATGATTCAATTCGTTTAACCGTTTAAACCGCGAATTAATATTTAATTAATGTATTTGTAAAAGGTTCTTTAAAAGTAAGATGGCCTTCCATACAAATATATTACCTGCATATTAGTTCGCTATTTAAACTGTTAAACGAATTGATCTCGAAAAAGTGGAAGATATGGATATTTTATATTAAGCCTTTATTTCAGAATATACTAAGTAGATTTTCTCATGACTGCAACAAAAGATGACCTTTGTCGTAAGTTATTTTAATAGAAATCGAGTTTTTCAAGTAAACATACGTCGGATATATTAATTTTCTAACGAGCGGAAATCTCCGGGATCCCGGGAAATTCATAAAAAAAATCTTGCTGTCCCGGGAAATGAAAAAGTCCGGGAAAAGAAAAACCCTAGTTAATATATATTAAGGTTATAATGTTAAAGTAATATCGTAACTCGTGCGCAGAAAGATACATGGTCAGAAAGATAGACATACGTACATCGTTAAATCGAAACAATAAGCGATTCTGATTGCGGTATACTAAAAGGTTCGTCTAGCACCAATATTTTTTGGTATTGCAACTATGAGCACAATGTTATTGTACAATGTAAATTAGGGCGGATCGATTTAAAAATCGCCCAAGTGACAAGGAAAATCGTATTCTAGGGATCAAAATAAGAAACTTTGCTCGAGGAACCATACCTCTAAAACCAATTCTGAATCCCCGACTTTTGATGTCCCAAATTTTGAAAAATCCCAATTTGACCCATTTAGAGTCCCCTGGGGGGTTCCCCATACAAATATTTTTCATGTAAAGTGCCAAAAATGGTGATTTTTTGAAATGTTGGGTGGTTCCTCGCGCAAAGTTTCTTATTTTGATCCCTAGAATACGATTTTCCTTGTCACTTGAGCGATTTTTTTGCCTCCCTACTAGGGTTTGGGATTTCCCGGACTTTTTTATTTCCCGGGAAACGGGAATGAAAAGATTTGATTCCCGGGAATCCCGGGAAATGTTTTTGAACAAAATTGTTAATGAAAACCACCTATATAAATAATTTTTGTTAAAAAAAAACACAATTTCAGTACAAATGCAGTCTGTGTAGTGAGAATTCAAAGTAAAAAATATCAGAATGTTGAACATTTGATTTCACATAAATTAATCGCAGCACTGCCAAATGAATTGCATGATTCCAGCAGAAAGCACCTACTACTGGACTGTCGGAAACAAACCGTTTCATCACACTTGGCCCATTAGATATGGTGGCCACAATGTTATTTTCCAAAGACAATTAAAACTCTTCTAGTCTTATTTCTACAATTCTTCTTATTTCATCAGCATTACATCTTCCTGATATATAAACCAACCCCAGGTTATAAAATGAATTATTTACGTTTATACTTATGTTCAAATATCTCTTTTGTGATATTCTTGTCCATTCATCTAAGATTATAGTAAATCTCCTACTGTTAGAAATATTGGTCAATATTTCTTTTATCATGATATCTTTTACATGATTGTAGTAATTTAATACAATGTTCTTTATATCGGATTCTTTTTTTGCAATGCCAGGTTTTTATTATAAAAACTTTCTCGAATAAACGAAGATCTAGTTATGGTGCGGATTGACATTCCGACGACTGCGGCTAATTTGGATACCATTTTAGGAAATGTTTGCCCTACTATAAAATCTTTAATGCCTATTCAGCTTACACTTTTTTCTTCGGGTACTTTGCTAATTTTAGCTTGTTGTTGTTTTCTTCAAGAGAAGTTGCATGACCATCAATTTTTTTTTTTTTTTTTTTGTGAACCAAATTTAGATGTAGGTTAACCAAATTTAGATACCACCGTTAACCATTAGTCTTTTCTTTTCACATTTATTAATGAAAACGTTACTTATAAAATTATTGACCCTTAATATAAAGGAGTATTTTAAATTTAAAGTCGACTTTATTTTTAATCAAACGGTTTTGTTCATTTTGTGTATGAAAGCCTTACAAAAATATTGTGATTGGTTGAAAATAAATTAACCAACCAGAATGCTCCAAAAATAAACCAAGTAAAGGGCGATTATTTGTAAAAAACAAAGCTTTTTTTCATATTTCTCTTAAACATTTTACCAAGTTTTTAGGCTTTACTACTTAAATTTTGAATAAGTTATGCGAAAAATCTTTATTAGTTGAAATGCTCCTAATTACTTGGCAAAGATTTTATTTGTGTATCAAATAAATGTATTCCCTTTTAAAAGATTTTAACAATGAAATTTTTGTTGTGGTATTTAAAATGTTTTTTATGACTAAAATTAAAAAATCCTATTCGAAACAAAAACAATTTAAAAAATTTAATATTTTTAAAATTTCCCGTTTTCCCGGGAAAAATATATTATTTTCCCGGAATTCCCGGCAATTCCCGGGATTTCCCGGGAATTCCCGCCCGGGATTTCCCGAACCCCAAACCCTACTCCCTACAAATCGACTAGCCCTACTGTACCACAAAAAAAAAAAAGTTCGCCGTACACTGACGAATCTAAATTATTTTTGCAAGGACGTTTGAAAAAAAAAATTTTTTGCCGAAGGAAGGGGTCGTCTTTTTACATTTTTCGTTATATCATTGGCATTTACAATCCGATCTTAAAGTATGATACATAATTTTTTTATCTCGAAGGGACCAATATTTTGCTCTAAGGGCCATTGACCTCAAGTATCCCGTTCTAGTATCTACCCACCAGATCTCAGTTACTACGACCCTAATGTATTACCCTAATGTCGCAAAAATTCTAAAACTTTTTCTAAGGTAGTTGTTCGATAATTCCAGCAGAATTTTTTTATTGTTTTTGTTGCCGAACCTAGAGGTCGCCTTTTTAAATTTTTTTTCATTGGATTTTTCCTTTATAGTAGGTCACTGGTCTCCTCGAGACAAAAAAAAACATATATTACACCTTAAAATCCGACTGTAATTGCCGAAGTTATAACGAAAAATTAAAAAAGGCAAAAAAATTTTCGAATTGCCTTGCAAAAATACTTTATATTCGAAGGTGTACCGCGCAATTTTTGTTGCCTGTAAGGTAAGGTAAGGTCTACCGTACACGTAGTGGAGTAGGGTATAATTATAAAGAAACAGAAAAAAAAAATACAAAAAATTTTTTATATAAAATTGAAAAAAGTCCTTTAAGGAAACTCCAAGTTAAGAAGTTCTCGTACAACAATGATGACGAGATGGGTGCGTGACACCAAATTTGAGTGAGCGTGAGTTAAAATGAGAGCACTCACGTGAGTTGTGAGTAAGAGTGAGTTAAAAAAAATTTCGTGAGTGAGTCGTGCGTGAGTAAATTTTTGTGCGTGAGTTTACCTGATTATATTAACCAGATTGCAATATTTTACAATTTTGGAAAAATGCCAAACATCTTCTTCCCCTTTTTCAAAAACTGTGCTACAGCTATTATAGAACAGGTGTTTTCTACTTGTGCCAGAATTCTTGAGAAAAGAAATCGACTTCTTTGACAAAACGTTGACAAAATTATGGATGTATAACTTAAAAATGAGGGATTTTTGGCAAATTTTGGACATTTATTGTGAAATAGAAATTTACAATATAAATTTATTCGAAATATTAGCTGTGACCTTTTCCCATCTTTCTGGCAACATATTGATTGCGCGCCAAAAGAATTGCTCATTTTTTGAGGCCAGGAACTAATCAAGCCAATTTCGGATACCCTGTCCTGAAGTGAAACGTATTCCAGTGAGAGCGTTCTGCATAGGTCGAAACAAATGGTAGTCGGACGGCGCAAGGTTTAGACTATATAAGGCGGGTGAGGCAAAACTTCCCAAACACTATTTTCTAAATAGTTTTTAACAGGTCTTGCAACATATGGCCGAACGTTTTTCGGCAATGCTCGCTTCAAACGAACAATTGTGTTCGGCACAGGTCCCCTGTGATCGTCTGGTCCGAATTTAGCAGCTCATAATAGATGGGACCCTTCTGGCTCCACCAAGTACAGAGCAGTGGATATTCGGCTTTGGCGTTGATTTGGCTGGTTGGCCAGGCTTCACATAAGATTTCTTGCGCTTCGATTTGAAGTTTTATTTTTTATCGGCTGTAATAATTCGATGCAAAACTTACTTCTTTCTATGGCGTTCAAGCAGCACTTATGATATGCAAAATCGTCTTTCAACGCCGCTCGGCTTCAACTCGTGTGGCACCCAATGGCCTTGCTTTTGGATGCATCCTGCTGATTGCAAACGTTTTGAAATTGCTGCTTGAGTGACTCCCAATGATTTTAAAATTTATTCTTGAGTTTGAGAATAATCTTCATCGAGTAATGCCTCCAATTCATCATTTTCGAACTTTTTTGGCTGACCTGGGTTTTCCGTGTCAAAATCACCACTTCTGAACCACACAAACCATCTCTCTCACGTTGACATGGATGGAACATATTCAGGATAAGCGTCGGTGAGCAATCAATGTGCTTTTTTTTCAAATTAAAGAAGTAAAGCAAAACTTCCCGCAAATGATGCTTTGTTGGCATAAAATTCGACATTTTCGAAACAAAACAAAAAACTTTGTTGTTTACATTATTTGCAATGACTAAGTGAGAATAAATGACATGTGGTTTCTTTCCAAAATGCCATATAAGTTATTAAAGACACAAAGCATGTGTAAAAGATACGCCATCTATTGCGAATCCCTCATTTTTAAGTTATACACCTAATATTTGAATTTTTAACAAAATTTTTTATAGTTCAACTAATTTTAATTATCTTTACTAAATACTTCAGTTTGACCTTAAAAATTTAATATAAAAAACAAATTTCGCATTTTTCGTGAGCGTGATTCAAATTTAAATCAATCACGTGATTATAAAAAAATTGTTAGTGCGTGAGTCGTGCGTGATCACTATTTTTCCTTCGTGAGCGTGCCCATCTCTAAACGATACTACCAAACTTGTAGAGCCTTTATGGTGCTTAATAAATAAACAGGCCATATATTTTATTTAATTTTTTTTTATAAAATTTTAGCATTTTATTTATTTAGAATAGTAAAAATAAAAATGGTATTGTTTTAAAATTAGTTATTTTTTGAAAAAAAATATGATAAAATGAAAATAATTAAAAATGTAAAATTAAATTCTAATTAGCGGATATTGTGCAAACACAGCAACTAGGAAACCAAAATGTATCCGTGTACAGATTTTGACCATTTCCTTGTAACGCGATCAATCGTTTTTGTACAAATTTCTGTTCACAACGTGAATTGTAACCGTTTGGAAGTTGGCAAAGATTACTACAAGTGTTTGAACTAAAAGTGAAAGATGTAAAGAATTAAAGGATTATTTTACGAATTCCGAATTTTCATACTTACGCGCATAATTCTGCTTTAACCATTTGGCGTGCTGTGCTAGCTTCGTTGACAACAAACATCCAGTTTCCTGAAAGAAAATAATATTAAGAATTGCACTTTCATAACAATACCGTTATGACAACCGATTTTTTTCAACCAAAATGACTCGGTTGCCCCAACCGAATTCAGTTGCGAGGTTGTGGCAACCGGTTGCAAAGTGTTCGGTTGTCTTAACGGAATTGTTATGAGAATGTCTCTATACGTATTTGAGGAGAGCGTGGTCCACATACCTTTACTGTTTAAAGCAGCCTGAGGTGTAATAAATTGAGATGTGGTCTGACAAAGTGAGGTGCGTCCAGGAGTCTGGCGTTTATTACGCAAGTTGGCTACCCTGTGTACTCCCACAATGTCTAAGAGATCCATATTTAAAGAGACATCACGTGTCGATACTTTATGTGAAGATTCTTCTGTATTGTCTTCGCTGGTATCGATTATAAGTTGTTGTTTAGGTTCTTTATTATCCCGTGTTGTTAATGATTTTTTACTTAAATCACGTACAATACGCTTAAGCCATAGTGTAGGATTATTCGGTGTGGTTTTTGAATTGGAACTGCTGGTAAAGGATGAAACTTCATTATTTTTGTTAAAATTTAAACGTTGACCTGCTGATGTATACAAAAGATATCTAAAATTATAAGAATATTTTTTGGCCCTTGAATAAACTTAAAACACTGTATGTAAGGTCTTATATTTCAGTTTTAAAGAATAAAATTCGCAATTTGTTCTATAAAAGCGGTACTTAAAGAACTATTTCTAGAATTTCTGATGTTGCGAATAGGGTTTAATAAAAATTTGTTAAACCTATTATTACATTACATTACATTACTTACGCGGGTCCTTCTGTAGTGGATGAAGATTTCGTATATTGATAAGGATCATCATTGTAATTTGAATTGCGATTGTCACTACCATATGGAGGTGTCTCATAATTATAACCACTGAAATCTTTACCACTATGTTGAGGAAAAATATACGATGGATCGTAAAACACAGGTGTGTCATGCCACGCTACCGCTGCAAAATCGTCCCATGTTTCATCAATTAACAAATTTTTTGCCTCATAACCCCATTTGTTTACAAGATGTTTAATGAGATATCTAGAGGAAAAATAAAAAGAACAAAGCAAAACGTGTGAAAGTTGCATTTAAAATATACTACTCGTATTAATCTTAAATAATTAAAATCTGTCGTGGATTATCAGTTATGGTTGAAATAATCAAGCACACAATACTCGATACGTAAAATGAAAACTAAAAAAATATAATCTAAAAAATCGTTTAACCCTTTCATGCTCAAAATTTAATGGCTAGGAATTTTCCGACCAAACTTCGTGGAAATATAGATCTTTGGAATTTTGGCTAATGGCTAGGAATTTTCCCACCAAACTTCGTGGAAATATAGATCTTTGCCAAAGAAATAAGTTTTATTATTTTTATAGCTTTACAGCACCCCCCTAGCGGAGATATTTGGAACTAAAGTTCAAAGGTTAATATTCTGTTTACCCTCACACGGGTTAAGATTTTTTGAAATTTTATTTATATATTATTTCCATAACTAATTTACATAACAGCCCAGTGTAGAAAATCATTACCAGATATGTGGTTATGTAACTACATACTTGGTAATGGTAACTAGTTACTTTTGTTATTACATTTCTTATTACCTTTATATGGCGATGTCGCGAAAAATAATGATTTATGGATACAGACCAGCATACGAAAAATCAAAAAATATATCGTTACCTATGTGCTTAGCAGTACTAACAAAAATAATGAGTCTAAAAATATATTTTCAAAAAAAAATTCTATAAAAAAAATATTTTTTATGGTATTTTTTTTTTAATAAAATTTGCTGGTGCGGGAATCGAACCTGGGTGTACAGATTGCCAGTCAATAGCTCTACCATCTCAGCTATATCGACATGTAATATTTAATAGATAAAAACATAATTGACCTGCTGCACACAAGTAAACTTACTCGCCAAAATACAAAATGCAAAAAATATGTGGTTACATATATCCTTACCAGTGTTTAAAAAATATTGAGTCTAAAAATAGATTTAAAAAAATTTTCAAAAAAATCTAGAAAATTATCTTCTATTTGAAATAATGATAAAAATAAGTCGTTATCAATAATTCATTATTGTATGTTTTAAAATAATGCAGAAGGTAAGTGGGTGTCATTACTGGTCGTCCAAAAAATAATGATATGTCATTACCGTTTCTACACTGGGAGTTGTTTACATCTCTGGTGAGACCGATATTAGAATACGGATCTGTTATTTGGGACCCATTGTCAAACATTCGCAGTGGCAGAATTGAATCGGTTCAAAAGCAATTTCTTCTGTTTTGCTTAAGAAGTTTTTTATCCTGATTATTTAAATCTACCGTCATATACAACTAGATTGTCACAAATCAAATTGCCTTCTTTGAAAAGCCGGAGGACAATGCTTAATGTTATATTTGCTCTAATTTTCTAGTGGACAACATTGCGCTCAATTTTCCTTCACGATCAACGCGTTATTACGCACCACTATTTATACCGTTCAATCGTCAAGTGTATGCAGATGCAGATCCGTTTAGAAAAATGTGTAGCGATTTTAATGATCATTATAATTTAATCGATTTCTCGTTAAATGTCAACGTTATTAAACGCAATATTATTTTGTTTCTAAATGCATAAATGTTAACATGATTTGTAAATGTAATACTTTTTACCTCAGTCTGTAAGGATTTATCCATAGACTAAATAAATAAATAAATAAAATAAAAAAACTAAACTCTACACCAAATTTTTAGAGTTTTTGAATGTTATTCATCACATAATTTTTAAGACTAATCGAAACAAAAATTTTATTTTGCTTTAAACTTTAATGTGAGAAAATTTGTGTGGGATACTATGAAAAATAGCTCACAAATGAACACTATCAAAGCCTGCGATATGAAATTATACACACGCACTGTGGAGCTGCAATGCTACTCAGTAAAAGAAATTATTAAAAAATATAACGGGAGTTATGTGCACATAAATAATAACAATGCAACAATGGGGCTGAAAGGGTTAAAATATCTTGTCAGCATTTCTAAATAAGAAATCCGCAAATATATGGTCAATAACACTAATTTGTCTAAATAAAACTTTTAACGATTCCAATACATTATTTTTTTTTAAATTAAAATAGACATTCAAGTCACGTGCTATGGTAGAGATTTATAAGAAAGTGTTCATTAACTGCCGGCATGCCGCGGCGGTTAAATATATAATTTTATTTTTCCATTAAAAAAAACAAGTTTTTGTTTTTGTCTGTATGTTAACATACTGTATTTGTATTTTAATTATGCAATTTTTGCAGGTATCATCAAAATTTGTTTTTACTCGTTATTATAATTATGTTGGCGCCAAATATTAGAAAATTCAATTTACAGTGATGGGCAATACAATAGAATCAGGTAAATATTTTTGTAATTTTCTCTCCATTGCTTTTATTTTTAAAGATAAAAATAATGAATAAATTGTATCCGAAGAACTGGAGGATGGTCCAGAAAAGAAAACTGTGTATTGTTGGAAATCTTCTAAAATTTCCTTAAGTCTCGCCATACGTATCCCGAACGCCTTTATGTTGAGCTGTTTGCCGCACACAACCACCTGACGCAATTAGTGGATGAACCAACGCACATTCCATGCGTTGAAGGCGAACGCCAGAATGCTCTCGACCTTTTAATGACTTCACACCCGGATAAGTATGAAGTAAGAACACTTGCACCTCTCGGTAATTCGGATCGTTGTGTCATTTCCACATCTTTTTCGTTCTCCGAACTTCGGAAAGTTTCGACACCAGCTACAAAGTGTTTAATATTTATTTATGAAAAGGCACGTTGGGCTGAGCTCAACGATTTTTTCCGACATTTTAATTGGAAACTATGTTTCCTCGACGAGAATGTTAATGTCGCGGCGAAAATGTTATATTGCTTAGAATGAAATCTTTCATTCCTATGAAACAAATTTCAGCTAAACCAAAGGATAAATGTTGGTTTAACGAGACTTGCAGGAATGCAGTCAGATCCAGAGAGTTAGCGTTCAATAATTGGCGGGATAACAAAACCGCCGATACTGATCTGCGTCGCCAACGGGCGAGATTCGAGTGTTCCAAAGTACTTAGTCGTGAAAAGTTTCTTTATGAACAACGTCTTCGTACTAAAGATCTTTCTCCTCCCCGGGATAGTAAGAGCTTTTGGTCATTCGTTAAAAGAGTACAGGATAATGCCAGTTTAGCTTTCCCAACTCTTATAAAGGATGACCAAATATTCACTGAACCGATTGATAAGGCTAACCTTTTAGCTAAGATATTTGCAGGTAATTCATTCCTGCCGGAAAACGATCAACAATTGCCAGAGCTTGAAAGAGTATCGAGTACTATGCCTAAGATATTCTTTCAAGATCGAGCAGTTAAAAGGCTTTTTGCTGACCTCAACGAAATAAGTCGTTGGGGCCGGATGGTATACCAGAACTGGTGCTATATAAACAAAAATGCATATCAACTACATGCTTATTGTTGGCATTCAATCAGTGTTGCCAACTTTTGAAGGCAGGAAAGCACCGTGAGCATTGTGAAAACGGGTAAAAAGGGTAAAAATTTAGCAAAAATGGGGTAATAAAGCACGATATAAATTTTTTGAAAAATTTAAGTCAAGAATTTAAAAACACATTTTAGCTTTGTAAAATCGTGTAAAAAAAGTTCAAAAATAACCGAAAAAGGGGTAAAAAAGCACCAAACTAATATCTAAAAATTTTGAAGTTTAAATATATCGAAGTTGCTACTTAAAATTGTACTACAAACATTGTGAAAAAATGAATTTTTTATTTAGTTCGTATTATTTTTTTTACTTTGACACCAAATTGAAGAAAAATATTTAAAAACGAGAACAAATACCAAAAATATGAACTGTACGAAAAGCACTAAAAGCACTGCCGGAAATCTGAAAAAGCACTGTAAATACCCGCTTTTTTTAAACGGGTATTTGTAAAAAATCACCGGGTACAAGAATGAAAAAAGCACCAAAAAATACCCGAAAAGCACTGAAATGGCAACACTGCATTCAATATAATTTTGCTATAGATAATTTTAAAAAACAAAAAAGGAAGTAACAAAATATCGCTTTTATATCACTAAAAACCTTTTTCTTTAAAAAGCGAAAAGAAACACACAAACAAATTCCCAGTGTGTTTATCTATAGCATTTTAGTAGGAAAATAATATAAGCTGTGTTTTCCACTTAACTATAACTGTTAACTCATAAAAAAAGTGCATAAAAACACGTTTAAGACGATAACTAATATATTACTTTTCGTATACACGTTAACTATCAACACGAATAATTATCAACATTGAAAACTCAACGTTTATACATTTTCATATCTAATCATTGTTGCCACTTTTTATTCAAAAACGGGACTGTTTACACATTCGTTGGATAATTTTTGAATAATGACAGTTTTGTGTAGTTTTTGTGTAATTTCACTTTTTATAGAAATTTCCGTACATTTTTAAAAGTCCCGGAGCTTTTTAATAAATTAATAAAAATTAGTCGATATTTAGACGAAACGAGTTTGTCAATGAAACATATACTACAAATCTCCATTTTCTGGTGAATTACATTTGTTGATTTTTTAACACTAAACCCAATTTAGAAGAAATCAGAAATGGTGTTGTGTATTTTTTTGTTTTGTTTAACCTTCGCACTCCTAAAGCTTTTTACATACGTAGTATACTAAAACCCACCCGGGTGGGTTCTTCATATTTTACACACATTCTAAATAAAAAAAATGCATTTACTCCAACATATAATGGGTTACATAATGGGTTAATGAAGAAGAGATGAAAAAAGAATAATAACAAAAAACTATAGAAAGTATGGCAAACAATACATACCGTGAATCATAAGCATAAGTATGCATAATTTCTTGTTCAAACTTCTTGTAATTTTTATCAACAAAGTATTTAAAAAAGGACTAACAATGAATAATAAATTTTAGATAAATTTGTCAAAATATTATTGTATTTTGAATAACACATGAATAAAAACAATATTTTTAAAAAGTAAGTATGCTTTCTGTACTATTTTTATACTAAATAGTGATAAAAAACCCAATATTCTGAAACAAATCCAATATTCCAAAAAAAATTAGTCACTGAGTCGAAAGCATTTTTTTGTTTTGACCAAAAGTTAGTTATTATGATACTGGCCTTTGACCAGACAAAAATTTTGCTAACGCAGCGAGGTGGAGCAGAATGAGAATATTTTAGAATTCTGTAAATCCAACATGTTTCAGATTTCAACAGAATCGTATGAAATTTTTGAAAAAAATGTTATATTTTTATTTTTTAAAAAGAAAATTTGTTGATACACATACTGCAAAGGAATTTCAAAATTTTACAAATACGAATATAAATATTTTTAAAATTGTTCCTGTCTTGCCGACATTTAAAGCTAGGGTTGAATAGGGCTTATGCCATCACATTATGGACGCAATGGAGGATTTACTCCAGCTTTTTTTTTTTTAAAATTCCAGCTTTGAACTCAGAAAAAAATTGGTTTAATTTAAATATAAACCGTTAAATTTTGAGGAATATGGGGGAGAATAATTAGCAAGTAAGTAATATTTTTGCATGCACTGCATCTGAATGAAGTAGCCTTTCTGAAAAATATAAATACTTTGTTCAGAAAGAAACTTTTAATATGTATAAAATACCATTTTTGTAATATTCAAATTTAAAAGCACGCTATTTTAATCTTGAAAAAGATATTGCATTGTAATTACCTTTAGTTAATAGAATAATTTGTTATCATATTTTCTGAAAATTGGCCTGGATATGCTTTTGCAGAAGGCAAAAACACGGAACAGGTTATAGCAAAAATGCTAAATTTTAGTTTTAAAATGCAAATAACTTTTGCACTTTGTGGATGATAGAAATGTTACGTCTTTAAAAGTCGGTTTGTAAATAGAATAATGGCAAAACTTTGGAGTCGAATGGCATAGCTCTTGCAGTTTCAGCCATCCAAAACTTTCAGTGTGAAATTTCATATAAGTCGGTAAGAAATGTTGAAAATATTGGTATTCTTCTCCACTGTGCCCAGGAGAGTTTATTTTGAAATAATATGAAAAATACATTTTTTGTGTAATTTCATACTGTTTTGGATAATTTTTGACCTACAGCTGTGTAATTTTTTGCTTTATTGGTGGCAACACTGATTTTAAGTCGTATCAAACAGAAAAATATTATGATCTTTAATAGTAATTATTTGACATGAACACATATTTATTCGTATCCAACAACGCTATTTAGTTTTCTGTAGAAATGTTAAGAAACTTTTGGAATAAAATATGAGATATATGAGATCTTTACGTTTTTCTTCCGTTACAAAAAATCGAGACATCGAGGTGTGCCTTAAGGACACAGTTTTCCGTTTTTCTCTTCTTGCTTTGTGATATATGTATATCCTAAGCTATATTTTCGCTCATATATGTATATCAACGCTGAGAATTTAAAGCAAATATACCTTTAACCGATTAAAGTGTAGAAAAAATTTAAACACACCCAGAAAACAGATTCAGTTTTGATAACCGCATTTGTAGCCAATCGCATGGTTCGGTTGTGGTAGCCGAATTTTTCAGTTGTGGTAACAGAAATCCAATTGAGACAGGACTAATTTGACTGTGACAACGGAATTTCAGTTGTATCAAGAATAATTCAGTAGCAACAACCGAAAAATTCATTCGATGCAACTGAACCATTCGATTATCAACAAATGGAGTTGTCAGCACCGAATCTGTTTTCTGAGTGCAGTTAATATTTATAACATTCGCGATATAAATATCAAAGTTAGTAATCATGTCCTTAAGTATTTTGTTTTTCTTACATTTCTTAAATTTGCATCAGTTCTTTATACTTTGATTCATCTTTTTCTAACAGAAACCGGATAGATTATATCATTCAATATGAAAGTGAATAAATAAAACATTTTGATTAAATTTTGCGGCATTTTCAGCGTTTTTCTTGCTCGGGAAATCATTTTATTCGTAAAAATACAATTTTCTACAAACTAAAGTATTGTATGTACACTAGAGCGTACCACCTTACAGGCAAAAAAAGTGCGCCGTACACCCTTCAATATGAAGTATTTTTGCAAGGAGGTTTCAAAAAAAAATTTATTTTTTTTTTGCCGAACGTAGGGGCCGCCATTTTACATTTTTCGTTATATCTTTGGCATTTACAGTCGGATCTTAAAGTATCATACATCGAAGTTTTTCTCTCGAGGAGACCAGTGTTTTGCTCTAAAGGCATTTTGAGCTCAAGTATCCCGTTCTAGTAGTTACCCACCAGATCTCAGTTGCTACCACCCTAATGTACAACCCTAAAGTCAGAAAATTAAAGCTGGCAAAAAATCATTAAACTTTTGCCAAGGAAGTTTTTCGCTAAACACAGTAGAATTTTTTTTCATATATTGGTTGCCGAACGTACACTGATAATAATCCATGCAGAAAATTACGAAAAAATGTCAAAATAACAAAAAATTTCGTAAAATATACGAAAATGGTTTATTTTACGAAATCTTTTGTTGTTTTGACATTTATTTCGTATTTTTATGCATGTATTATTATGTGTGTAGGGGTCGCCTTTTTAAATTTTTTTTAATTGGATTTTTACTATATAGCAAAACACTGGTCTCCTCGAGGCTAAAAAATCGATATATCACACTTTAAAATCCGATTTTAAATGCCAAAGCTATAACAAAAAAATAAAAAATTCGACCCCTACATTCGGGAAAAAAAAATAAATTTTTTTTTTGAAATCGCCTTTCAAAAATACTTAATTTTAGAGGGTGTACGGCGAACTTTTTTTTTGAGGTACGGTCTAATGTACACTTATACACACAAAATAATATTTCAGATTCTGGAAAAATATGCTAACTATACTTAGAGACACTGAGAATATTGTAACATCCATGCTAATCGATATAGAAAATGCTAAGTCTACTTGGCATTCAAAGCAATTCAAAAAGTTCTAAACCAAAGTTTGCTAAGTGTACTTACTACATTTTGGTACGGACGTTTTTATAATCTTCGTTTGTATGCTAAGTACATTTTTGCCTCTAACTTCTGAGTAGTTTGGCCGATCGGTACCAAATTTTGGGAGTATTTAAGTTGAGGAATTTAGAATTTAAAAATGTAATAAAATCAAAAACGTGCTAAGTCGACTTAGCATAGTTTGGTTTGGAGGCGTCGATATGTCCTTAATGTGATATAAATATTGCAGGTTTTGACAGTTGCGATAATATTCCCTAATAAGACATTGCCTTTTTGGAACTACTTACCTTTATATGATACCTGTGAAAATTTAATGACAATTCGTTCATTAGTGAACAAGTTACAGCTGTTCTAGCGACGCTACTTTTGCGATTTTGAAAACAATGGATTCAAAGCAGTTTCGTGTGTTGATTTATCATTGCTTTTTAATGGGGAAAAATACCGTTCAAGCCAAAGCTTGGATTGATAAGTGTTATTCGGACTCTTCTGCATCGAGACAATTGGTAGAGAAGTGCTTTGCAGACTAAACGTGGTCGTACAAGCATCGATGACGCCGAACGCTCTGGTCGCCCAAAAGAGCTGGTGATACCGGAAAACATCAAAAAAGTTTTCAAAATCGTTTTGGCAGACCGTAAAGTTAAGTTGCAGGAGATAGCTGATACCGTAAAGATATCGAGGGAATGTGTCAGCTTTATTTTGCATGAACATTTGTCCATGAGGAAGCTGTTTTCGAAATGGGTGCAGCGTTTGCTTACAGTGCACCAAAAACAACAACGTGTCGATGATTCTGAGAGCTGTTTGGAACTGTTTCGGTGAGATAAAAAGGACTTTTTGCGTCGGTATGTAACAATTGACGAAACTTGGATCTGCCGCTTCACTCGAGAGTCGAATCGGCAGTCAGCTGAGTGGACAGGAACTGGCGAACCTCGCCCGAAGAAGCCAAAGACGCAACAGTCAGCTGGTGAAGTAATGGCATCAGTATTTTTGATGCTGCTGAAATTTTGTACATTGATTACCTTGAAAAGGCCAGACCATCAATAGCGAAAGCTAAATGGCCAAACTGGTGCATTTGAAGCAGGAAAGACAATGCGCCGTGTCACAAGTCGTTGGCTACCATTGTTAAATTGCACGAATTACACATTCAATTGCTTCCGCACCCAACGTATTCGCCAGATTTGGCTCCCCTGTATTCAGAGTTGAAAGAAATGCTCGCTGGAAAGAGATTTGGTTCGAATGAAGAGGTGATTGCCAGTTTTGAGGCCAAAGATAAATCATACTATAAAAAAGGTATCGGCATGTTAGAAAGGCGTTGGAGTAAGTGCATCGCTCTTGAAGGAGACTATTTTGACGAATAAGGTCGAATTTGGCCAAAAAATTTTTGTTGTATTTGTTATCCTAGGGACTTTTCAGCCGATGTGTTACGTGTAGGGTTTGGGGTTCGGGAATTCCCGGGCGAGAATTCTCGGGAAATGCCGGGAAAAGTTTGCCCGGAATTCCCGGGAAAATAATATATTTTTCCCGGGAAAACGGGAAATTTTAAAGATATTAAATTTTTTAAATTGTTTTTGTTTCGAATAGGATTTTTTAATTTTAGTCATAAAAAACATTTTAAATACCAAAACAAAAATGTCATTGTTAAAATCTTTTAAAAGGGAATAAATTTATTTGACACACAAATAAAATCTTTGCCAAGTAATTAGGAGCATTTCAACTAATAAAGATTTTTCCCATAACTTATTCAAAAAAATGTTTAAAAGAAATATGAAAAAAAACTTTGTTTCTTACAAATAATCGCCCTTACTATCTAAATTTTTCAAATGTATAATTTAGGTAAAGTCGACTTTAGTTAAAATATTGGGTGGCAGTATACCTTGACTTGGTTTATTTTTGGAGCATTCTGATTGGTTAATTTATTTTCAACCAATCAAAATATTTGAAAATATAAATATTTTTGTAAGGTTTTCATACACAAAATGAACAAAAACGTTTGATTAAAAATAAAGTCGACTTTAAATTCAAAATACTCCTTTATATTAAGGGTCAATAATTTTGTAAGTAACGTTTTCATTAATAAATGTGAAAAGAAAAGACTCATGGTTAACGGTGGTATCTAAATTTGATTATCCGACATCTGAATTTGGTTCATAAAAAAAAAAAAAAAAATTGATGGTCATGCAACTTCTCTTGTAGAAAACAACAACAAGAATAACGTTTCAGCTAAAATTAGCAAAGTACCCGAAGAAAAAAGTGTAAGCTGAATAGGCATTAAAGGTTTTATGGTAGGGCAAACATTTCCTGAAATGGTATCCAAATTAGCCGCAGTCAATCCACACCATAACTAGATCTTCGTTTATTCGAGAAAGTTTTTATAATAAAAACCTGGTATTGCAAAAAAATGAAACCGATGTAAAGAACATTATATTAAATTACTACAATCATGTAAAAGATATCATGATAAAAGAAATATCGAGCAATATTTCTAACAATAGGAGATTTACTATAATCTTAGATGAATGGACAAGAATATCACAAAAGAGATATTTGAACATATGTATAAACGGAAATAATTCATTTTATAACCTGGGGTTGGTTTATATATCAGGAAGATGTAATGCTGATGAAATAAGAAGAATTGTAGAAATAATGTCTTTGGAAAATAACATTGTGGCCACCATATCTTATGGGCCAAGTGTGATGAAACGGTTTGTTTCCGACAGTCCAGTAGTAGGTGCTTTCTGCTGGAATCATGCAATTCATTTGGCAGTGCTGCGAGTAATTTATGTGAAATCAAATGTTCAACATTCTGATATTTTTTACTTTGAATTCTCACTACACCGACTGCATTTGTACTGAAATAGTGTTTTTTTTTTTAACAAAAATTACTTATATAGGTGGTTTTCATTAACAATTTTGTTCAAAAATATTTCCCGGGATTCCCGGGAATCCCGGGAATCAAATTTTTTCATTCCCGTTTCCCGGGAAATAAAAAAGTCCGGGAAATCCCAAACCCTAGTTACGTGCATTTGGTGTTAAAATATATTTTTTTTTCACGATTTCGTTAATAAATAAACAGTGGCGAAAAGAATATCCAATATTTTTATTTTATTCATACCTTTAGTAAACATCACAGGCTAATTAATTTATCAAAAAACTTTCGTATTTTCTGTTTTTAATTTTAATAAAATATTGACTAAAGCTGAAAAATGGTGATGTTTTAATACCTAAAAATAAAGGAGGCTGTGACAAATCTTAAATTATAAAAATCTGATGTAATCACTCAATTATATACAACAGACATATTTTCTAATCAATACCTGAAAAGTTTTAGGCAATTAAAGTGCAAATTCCTGAAAACCAACGATTTTAAAATATGCATATGAATTAACGTTATGTGTTTAAATTTTGAGGGATTTTGTCAGATTTACAAAATAGGAAAATAAGTGAATTTATATGAAGGTATGTATAGTTGATCTTTTAATTGGTAAATGAATGTATTTTGTTTGATTTGAGATTATAGAAGTAAACCACAGAAAAGAAATTGAAAAAAATTCGATAAGGCCAGCAGGACAGAATACGTATTTACAGACCCATCTTCAGTATCCTATACCTTTTTGGGTTAATATTTGATAACGATCTATTTATATTGAATTTAAGCAAATAAACACATGCTAACAACTCAATTAGACTAACATCTACGAAATTTTAATAATGCTATTTTTACCCTGCTGGCCTTATGGAATTTTTTTTAATTTTTTCTTCTCTGTAGTTCACTTGTATGATCGCTAGGGTTTTTCTTTTCCCGGACTTTTTCATTTCCCGGGATATTTTTCTGAATTTCCCGGGATCCCGGGAATTCCCGCTCGTTAGAAAATGAAAATATCCGACGTATGTTTACTTGAAAAACTTGATATCTATTAAAAAAACGACAAAGTTCATCTTTTGGTTGCAGTCATGAGAAAATCTATATATATAACAAAATATACATATCTTCCACTTTTTCGAGATCAATTCGTTTAACAGTTTAAATAGCGAACTAATATGCAGGTAATATATTTGTGTTATATAATTAATATTATATTAATTCGCGGTTTAGACGGTTAAACAAATTGAATTATAAATTCTTTCAGGATATAATAAAATGTTAATGGGCGCAAATTTGTATCGGACCAGCTTTAGAGTCAGAACTAAGATCGATTTTTTGATTAAATATGGAATCCAAAAATTTCTATTTCTAGATATTTTGTTTCTATGCAGATTTTCAGAAGTATTCATCTATTTTTATTAAAAAGTTTAAAAGTGAGTACCTATTTTTCACACAAATTTTTGGCAAATCGTCTAAATCTTTTTATAAAAATAGACACTGAAATATTATTAAATAGTTTTATAACTTTAATTGGTATTTTTTGAATAGAAATTTTTTATGGCACAATTACTTAAAAAAAAATTATTTAATTTTCATTTTTGCTTTTTTTTTTAATTTACATATAAAAATCCAAAATAATTTGAAAAGGCATCTGATGCATTATTTTAAAAATAATAGTAAGCAGCGAGAAGTTTTCAACTCAGTCCCGTTCAAAAATATATTTTTTAATATATTGTATTTTTTAAATATCCCAGAGGATGATTTGCGATGCAAATCGAAATATCGGAAGAAAATTAAAAAATAAAATATTGAAATATAAAATACAAAAATATTTGGATTTTAATTTTTTTTAAATTTATGACCTAAAGCCAAACAATACTAAAAATATAACAACACCAAAGGTCAACAATATTTATTCTAACAAAAACATAAAATTTGAAAAATACAACTGAAATAAAGGAACAGCAATTGAAATTTAAATTAAATTATTTGAAGTAGGTAATAAAAACTCAAAACACTTATATCAATTGAAAATACGAAAATATTATCATTTTTTTTTAAATTTTAATGCCGAGTTTTTTGGAGGTATTTGGAGCTGAAATACTGATGTTGAAATGTTGTGTATTTATATTGCTTTATTTGAACAAAGACCATAATTAAAAAATATAAAATTTCCGAGGTACGAGTATTTTTGTTGGTATTTAAACTTGATAATGTCAAATAAAATTTGTTTTCGGTTTAACTAAATCCAAACAATTCGGCCTAAATAATATTTTTTTATATTATATATTATATTATTAAATTTTAAATCGCATTTTTTAATTTTAAATATTTTTTATTTAAACTATTTTTAAAACAATCAATGTTTTTAATTGAAATAAAGCTTCCAAAATTTTAATATACTGCTACAACTTCTGCAATGGAATAAAAAAAAAAATCCCGGGAAATCCCGCACTAAATTCCCGGGATTGCGGAATAGAAAAAAGGGCGGGATTCCCGGGAATCCGTCCCGGGAATTCCCTAATGATCGCAAATCAAACAATATACATAAGTGAATTTTTCACTTTAATTGTGATATCCTATAATGATATCCTATATAATTTATATATTCAAAATAAGTTGCTACACTTAAAATAATACGTCAGTAGAAAAATCTGTTAAACGGGTTTCAAATCGATTTGACTAATTTTTAACAAAATTTTATTTGAAACACTGATTTAAACGAAGATTTCCTAAGTACTAACGAAGAAAATTCTAAGTACTTTAACTAGTTTTGAGTGTTAATTTTCAAAACTATTTATAACTAATTTTAAAAAACCCATTCGTTAAATTTTTCAAAATTTATTGTTAAAATATAATATTTTCATGTTTCTGTTATTACCCGGTAGATGGCGCCACCAGTGTATCCGAAGTTTTAAAGATGGCGCTAATTCTTTCCCTCTCGAAAACTAAGAGAGATAGAGCAAAATTGACGAAAATTTCGACTACCCCTAACCACAATACCCCAGCGAAAGGCGTTATTTCTATCCAAAAAAGGACCATGATGGGGCTTTGGACCCTCGGGAATTTCTAATAAAAATTTTCCACTTCATAAAATGGCTCATATCTCGAAAACTAAGCGAGATAGAGCAAAACGGATAAAATGTTTGTTCCTATAGAGTGCCCTTACATGACTTTATATGGTAAGGACTAGGCCCGGGAAGGTCCCGAGAACTTAATTTGAACAAATTTTACGACTCATGATTGTAAATAAAACTGTAGTTTTACTAATTTCTTACTTAAATTTTTTTTAGTTTACTTTAAAAACGATTTCCTTTTTGGTTTTCACTCTGTTAGCACACTTGAACATAGGACACTAAACATACGTAAAAGTGTTGTATCGTACTATTCTCAAATGTTGTATTTTTCCAATTTAAATTTTAACAATTCTGTTTTATGTGAGCCAGATACAACGATACAACAAATAGTCAACCCTTGTGAACAACCTTAATGTTTTAAAATCAACAAATTTTATTTTAAGCCAAAAAACGGAAATAAATTTTGTTAAAGTAACAAAGCTTTCGGTTCAGCCAATAGATTTATTATTTTGAATGTAGATTCTAGGGTTTATACTTTTTAAGGTTTATACTTTTTAACCGTATTAAAAATTATCCGTGGTTTATTTAGGTATATGAATAAATAAGTAATTTCAAATAAAAAACTGCCTTTTTGTTAAAAGTTAAATTTGCGAATATTTTAAAAAATAATAATTTTAAATTTGGTGTTCACGTCCGTGATGTTCGCCATAAAATCTATCAGAATTGATATGTTGCATGTCGGGTGCATTTGTAGTGTTGTACTGTTGTATAAATGCATGAACTTTCGAGCTTTAATTATTTGTAATTTTTTTAGTTAAGCACCGTAAGTTTTTTTTCACGTGAAAAATTTCATTCGAGTTTTAAAGACCTCAAATTGTAATTTAATTTATAAAAATTAACAATTTTTTAATTTTATAAGAAAGCCACAATCACAATAAACATAAAATGTCACTTTTGCACTAAAAAAATAATAGTCTTGTACATTTAATTTGCGTGAAAACAAAGTCTACACAATTTTCATGTGAAACTCATTGTCGTGAAAAATTAGTTTTTTTATATGGAGTATAACAGTTTTTTTACGTGAAACTCAAACAACTTACGGTGCTTTAGGAGATAAATATATTTTCTACGATTTTTCTAATATTTTTTTCTGTTTTAAAAAGTTAATTTTTTAAGTTTGTGAAATTTTGGCTTTAAAGCACCGTAAGTTGATTTTCACATGGAAAATTTTCACTCAAACTTTATAGGCCTTAAATAGTAATTTAAATTCTAAAAATTAAATTTTTTTATGTTATTAGAAAGCAAAAATCACAATAAACATAAAATGTCACCTTTTCACAACAAAAATAATAGTCTTGTATATTAAATTTGCGTGAAAACAAAGTCTACACAATTTTCATGTGAAACTCATTGTCGTGAAAAATTAGTTTTTTTATATGGAGTATAACAGTTTTTTCACGTTAAACTCAAACAACTTACGGTGCTTAAGGATGTAAAGTAGTTCGTTTTACAAAAAAGCGGCCTTGATTTTAAGTGATAATAATTGAAAAAACTCGATAACGATTGTGGTAATCAGCCCTTAGATTTGAACTGAACTATTCTTTATTAAGCTAATAAGTCATATAAATTATGACGTATTGACACTTAAAACTAAATCTATCTTATGAAAGATTAAAAATAAAAAACAGTAAATCTTTTAAGCCGCTAACTAAATTAAAAATCATAGAAAGCGAGAATATAAACAAAAATAAATAATAAATTTGTAATTTTTAAAACCAAGCTGATAAATATTTTATAAAACCAAAAAATGATGGAATTCCCAGTTTGTACTATTTTAAGTAGTAAGTTAGCATTTAATATACATTTGACAAATTTCTACGGGTTAAACTTCAAAAATCATGCTATTTTAAACTAAAGCACGTTAGCACTTAAACTGTGAATTCCTTCAATATAAATGAATGATTCATTGTCTTCGAATTCTTCTTCACTGTGGCCACAAAATATTAAGTAATAATTATAAACGCTTAATATAATAAAAAAAAAAAACAATCTTCTGCTTAAAATTTATAAACGGGTTATTTGTTTAATGCTAACAAACTATTTATTTGCAGAAAAAAAATAAAAAATAAAAAAAAAATAAATTAATTTTACTTAAAACAGAAGAAAAAAATCCAAAAATAAAAAAATGCCCAAAAGCAAATACATTTAAAGATTTTTTGAGCTACCATTTCAAGTTTAGTGGGTCAAGGAATTTCAGACAATGTCTCTGGGCAAGAAATGCGAATGAAGAATGACAAGTTAATACAGATGTTAAACACGAGGTGTTTATGCAAATTTGTTAGCATAAGCCAATGCAGAGCTTCTCAAATATTGATTAATGGGACATTGTGGGTCGAAATGGTATTACAGTGCTACATCGCTTAACGCAACCCCTCAATAATTGCAATTCGTAAATTATTTGCATTATTGACTCAGTTAACTCAACTTTTCAAAAAATAAATCTCCGTTATCACAACATATCTCCTAAAATTTTAGTTTGTCGGTTTTATTTTTTTTGGGTTGAATTGCAGTGCACAAAAATATTTCATGTAACAAAACTCGGATAAAGTTTTGTCTCAGACGAACAAAAATAAAATAACAAAATTGTTATATGCAATACAAAAACAAAATTCACGAAGTCACTCATTCGTTTTATAACGAATATCTTTTCCAACACTTGAACTGAAAAAATGGCTATAAAATGCTAAAATTGGAAATAATGCTAAAACTTAATAATTTTAATACAAATCGGTGATAATAACTAGTTCTAACACGAATTTCATGAAAGTGCTCTCCAAATTTATAAAATATTTTCATTAAAATTTTACAAAAAACATGATTTTAAATCGAATGTAAAAACTACACTCAACCAAAAAAGTCTGTAATGACTACTGAAAATTTTGCTGTTATTACTGGAAATTTAACTGTTTTGAGGCCAGCGGTATTTTTTGCTAATTTTAGCAACACATGTCTGCTGATCTGTAGTACAATAAAATTAGTAGAAAAAATTAGTAGCCGCTACTAAATTTTAGTAAAATTTATGTAAAATGCAATTCAAAATCGATTTGCTAAAAACAGTTAAAAAACTTACTAAATATCATAATTTCAGTACAATGAAATTAGTATAAATAATTAGTTGCAGCTACTAAATTTCAGTAAATTGCTGTAAACTGTAATTTAAAATCAATCTGCTGAAATTAGCAAAAAATTGTACTAAAAAATAAAAAAACTGTAAAATCTAAAAAAAAAAAATTTTTTTCTTTCGATTGTAACAAGCGTATAATTACTTCATCGTAATTGAAATTTGTAGTCAAAATTGCAAACGGTTCTCCAGTTATTAACGTTTTATGCATTGGCGATGCAATAAAATTTTCTGGGTGTTATTTCTAAACTAAGAATATATCAATAGTAACAAATATAAAATAAACAAGAATTGTAAAAAATCAAAAAAAAAAAAAATATTTTTAAATTAGTATATTTTTCTGCTAAATTTAGCACTTGGTTTTGAAAAATTAGTAAAATGTTTTGCTAAAATCAACAGCGAAGGTTAGTAAAAAACTCCGTAATTTGTAATAAGAGAATAGCAAAAATGATTACTAAAAATAAAAATTGTACTAATAATCAGTATAAAATTAGTATAGTGCGATTGGAAACTGTTTACAAATTTTTTACAAACTTTTTTATCTGAGTTTACATATACTTTGAACTGTGTGAACCCAAATAAAAGTTTCAAAAATTGAAAATTTTGTAGTAAAATTTTGAAAATCATAAAAATTCAAGCAATTTTGTATGTAATTAACTGTAAGACATTAAAATGGCTAGGTTGGATCTAGATGAAATTAAAATGGCTAGATCAAGCCGGAAAATGGCTAAATTGGCAACCTTACCCAGCAAGTATGTCAATACGAAGAAGATTCCCCGATCACATCGCCAGGAAGATAAGATTTATTGCCGGCAATATCTATATCGTATTGCGGAAGTTTCCTACGTCGGGAACAACTGTTACCCGAAAGCAATACTTCCAGGCAATACGAAAGTAATACCCTAGGAAGATAAATCGGTGATATCGCAAATTTATCACCCGAAGATAAAAAGGTGATATCGCTAAATAAACTCTTCGGTACCAAAGAAACGATTAATTTTTTTCATTATTGAATTGAATTTAAGCCTGAAAAAGAATATGTGTATACATAATTCATTGCACAACATATTAATTATCTTGACTAAATCATAGCCGATTTTTTCGCGCATTAAATCTTAATTTTTCGACGAGTTTGTTTTCTATATATCTTCTGATTGTTTTTGTACAAATTTTGTTTTAGTTTTTTCCAAAATGATAAAAAATATCAAACAAAATTTCTTTATCTTCCAGATGATACAAAGGTGATATTGCCGCAATATTATCATAAAAAATTATAACAAAAAATACATTTTTTAAATTATTTCCTTCAAAATATCGCACAATTATCTTCCAAATGATGAAAGGAAAGCAATTTCAAAATACTACTTTATTATTTTCATTCAAATGAAAAACAGAAGATATCGCTTTAATATCTTCTTGTAAGATATAGTCCAAATACTTACAGGGATATTACTGAAGTTACAAATACTAATTTGTATATGCACTGAAGAGTTTTAAAGAATAAATTCAGGCAAAACTGCAGTTTATGGGATTTTGGCAAAAAAAAAAAAAAAAAAATATGGCTCCCTCTGGAATTAAAAAAGAAAAAACCGATATTAATTTTTGGGGGACATAGTAACATGTAAGTGTAGGTACTCAAATTAAAGGAAATTGTCTTACGATTCCAAAAATGTTATTTTTTTATATCCATGAAACGTTGCTCTAACTAGAGCCATTTTTCGACCAATAGGGGCGTCCAAAAAAAGTAAAATATTAATGTGAACGAAAATGGTACTCAAATGAAAGGAAACTTTCTCATGATTTCAAAAATGAGGTTTTTTACTAATCCGTTGGACGTGAATCAAATTAAAGGCATTTTGTTAAATTCTAGACCTTCGAAAAATTAAAAAAGTCTAAAATCACATTATTTTAGTTTTGGTAAACCCTGTAAATGTCCATTTTTTGTTGTTTATTTTGAAAATTAGGAACACAAAAGGCAGTTGGAAGTGGAAATGACAAAAGGAGTCAACTTTTTATTGATGAGAAATGCAATTTCAGAACTGATATAGTTGAATTGCGCCGGAGGGAAATTTTTTTTTGTACAAATAGAGCGATTTTTCCAAAAAAAATTTTATTTTCTTTTTTTTAATTTTAGGTATACCCAAACCTTTTAGATGATATAAAAATGAAACTTTTTGATGGAAAATGCTATTTTAGAAGTGATATACTGTTATTGCGGCGCAAGGAATTTTTTTTTTTGTAAAAATCACACGATTTTGAAAAAAAAAATTTATTTTTTTTATACACACACAGAACAGATTCGTTGTGACAACAGAATTTGTCGCCAACCGAATTTTGGTAGTTACATGTACTATCACGTTATTCTGTTGCAGCTACCGACTTTTTCGGTCGGTCCAATCGAATTTATTTGCCTATTCAGTAGATCCAAACGGATATATTTATATATTCCTACCAAATTAAATAAAACACCGTTTCCAATCTTTTTTTATTGTTATTCTTTTAATAAGTAAAATATGAAATACATAAAATAAGGAAGATCCTTAGGACTTGTGGGTTTTCTATTATAAAAATTGTCTATAAACTGGTAAGTTTGCTACAAGAAACGGTACCCCAGATCTTGATTCTATTGGAAAACCTTCCAGATTCTGAAGCTTCAATAAAAACTTTTTTACAAAAAATTCACAAATTCTGCGCATTTTTACTATAAAAAATAGCCAAGTCCAGAGGCCTGTTTCCCTTATTCTGAGAAACTTTTTTATAAAAAATTCAGGTGCAAAAAATTCAGATTTTGAAAAACCGATCCTAATAAATATTTCAGATCACGGGCAACATATTTACCAATTTCTGAATTATTATAAAGCATAATATTTCCTTAGTTTGGAAAAAAGTCATCTAGATTTCGTTTTTTAAATAGGAATTTTGAGATTGCCAGTAAAACTTAGATGCATTAATTTGATTTAATGGAAGTCTTCATTTTGTGATTATTTATATATATATACTTACCTATATATGTGACCTTCTCCGAGAAAAGGGATTGTATTGATTTTTTTTATTTCGATTATAAGCACCAACATAAAATACCACAAAAAATATATTTTGTGCATTCGGTTAGCACAATAAAAACTGCGTAGCTACAACAAACTTTTTAGTTCGAAACACCAAATAAAATATAATGTGTAATTTAGTATATGAATTTAGTTGTATCTATTTAATAATGCTTGATATACCCAATATATTGGGTACTATGCATGTTCTCTTGTTTTTAATAATAGTATCCCTACCGAATTATATGAAAATATTTTTTATTTTGTTACATTGGTTGGTATACCAGATTTCATTATTAAAAATGATTTTTAAAAGTTGTGGGAACCAAATAGTTGTTGTTAAAACAAAATAATCATTCTGACTGTAATTATTATATTATCGTGAATATATTTATATTATTTTAGCAGAATTATGGTGACCACGATCACTTTCCAACTAAATTATTTTCTGTGTGTATAAATGTATAAATTTTTAATGCATTTATCGAGTATTGAAAAAAAATAGTTTTTGAAGTCGTACGGGGACATTTTCTATCATTCAAGTACTAAAATGGTACATACAAAAAAATGTTATCATTTTCAGTCCCCTCTCTTAAGGGACTAAAATGGCTCTAGTTAGGGCTAGGTTTTATGAATTAAAAAAAAAATAACATTTTTGAAATCGTGAGACAGTTTCCTTTAATTTGAGTACCCGCACTTACATGTTACTATGTCCCCCCGTTTTTTGCCCCCCACGGGCCTCCTGGGGCCGAGCCCCTCTCAAAATTAATTTCGGTTTTTTTGTTTTTTGATTCCAGAGGGGGTTATATTTATTTTATATTTTTTTGACGAAACCCCATAAACTGCAGTTTAGCCTAAATTCCTTTTTGAATGAATTTCAAAAAATACAATTAAATTTTTTAATTCAAGGAATGAATATATTAACAGAAAAGACCAGGAATTAATTCCTATGAATGAATTAAAAAAATTTTAATTTATGGAATGAATTCATTGACCGAAATATTAACTCATTTCATACCAATTACGGATTCCGTGTAAATTTTTTGACAAGGCTTGATAGAAGGATAGGCCGATTTTATAGTAATCATTTTTGGAATTTTATGGCTAAGTCGCGCCTTCTAGTGGTGGTATAAGTAATTTAAATGGAAACTTTGATGCTCTATGCGCACTTAAATGGTTAATACAATATTTTTTCAAAATTAAATTTTTATATTTTAATAATACAAATTTCTGTAAAAAATTGCAAGAAATTTAAATTATTTCTGTTGGTTTTTAATTTTTGTTTAAAAATAGAAATTGTTTTTTTAATTTGCATTACAGTAACGCCACCACTTTCTAAAGAAAACTTATGAAGGGAACCTGGAAAATCCCCGAAACTATCGTATTTTCATTACTGAAAGTGTAGAGGTTTTTGAAAGCAAAAACTCTGTGAAGTATTTGTCAGGAGAGTATCGTGATGAAGAAAAATAGCAGTTTTTTGGAAAAAAGTACTTATTATGTTAATTCATAATAAGGAAATTGGCCTCGAACTGTGGAATGAATTCCCTGAAATTCCTGGGAATTCATTCAATTTGAACTTAGTTCCCTGAAAGAATTAACTTTTGTGTTTACTTCCCTGAATTTAAATTTTACGTTTAATGCCCAGACTATAAAATTAAAAAAAATATATTTATAGAATACCTACTAATTTATATAATTTAACAAATATGTTATTGACTTTATTTACTCCTTTGACTACATTTGTACATAGCTTTAAAAAATTATAAAAAAAATATTTTTTAAATATATTTATTAGGCCTTAAGTCATTAAAAAAAATTACCAAGGTTGGTTACCGCTATCGTTATAATACCGTTATCGCTAAAATACCGTTTCAAATTGAATACCATTACCAATACCATTACCTTTACAAAAATTTCCAAATACCGTTATCGTTACTGATACCGTTATTTTTATGGGTAGTGACCGATATTTTACCGGTATTTATTAATTTACATAAAAAAAGGAGAAATTTTCAAGTTTTTGTAATAATCTTGAGTTCTTTTTTAAAAAAAATTATAGATAATAATTTCAATTATTGAAAATATCAGCAGTGAATTTAAAGCTTATAATCTGGGATTTTAACGCTTAAAATGAAAAAATATGCTAACCCCTCAATTCATAAATGCTTTGTAAAGTTATAGCAGGTTTACAAAACATACAAAATTCGTTCAATAAACCTCCTATAATTTTACAAAGCATTTATGAATTTAGGGGTAAGTTTTTATATGTTTTTAACTCAATTTATAATACCGGTACGTACCGGTATTGCTGTTTCGATAACGGTATGCCGTTACCGAAACAACCTTAAATACCGTTACCGAAATAACCTTAAATACCGTTACCTTTACCGTTACCGTAATATACAAAATTCGATACCTTTACCGTTAACCTTACCGTTATTCGTTTCGGTAACCAACCTTGAAAATTATATAAAGGGTGGTCCATTCACAATTGCACGATGTTAATTGCGAGTCACACCTTAACGTCAAGTTTTTTGCCCAACTTAATTTGACATTTCTTTGTTTCAGTGTCCAACAAATTCAATTGAAAGGGTTAAAAAGGTGGGGTCAAAATGGCCCTAGTTTCCTTTTCTATGCATAATAGAATCTGTGAAGAAATTTTTTCCCGGAAATGTAAAAATTATATTAATTTTTTAAACAATATTTCCTAAGTTTCAGAAAGAGATACAAAGAGATAATATTATCGCACGTCAAAATGGAAAAAAATTAAGTTATTAAATTTTTTTTTATAACTATAAAATATTAACCTAATTTTGAAAAATATCAAAAAAAAGATTGGAAGTAATAATATAATAATAAACGCGGAAACCCTAAAATTTTACAAACTAAAATATTAAATTATCAATTTTTTTACAATAACTAAAATTCATAAGGGAGGTGGAAATTTCTTGAAAAAGTAAATAAAATAAAATTTGCCAGAGATTTAAAAAGTATAATTTTTAAGTTATAATTAGTTTATAGTGCATTTTGATCATAAATGTAGTTTAAATTTAGTTTTTTAGAAATACGATATATGGGAGATAGTTACGTCCTTGCACCGAATTTGCCACAGAGCTAAAGAGTATAATTTTATAAACTGTTTTAAGTTTTTAGTGCATTCTGATCATAAATCTATCCAAAATATAGTTTTTGAGAAAAAGGATATATGGGAGGTAGTCATGTCCTTGCACCGATTTTTCCGAAACATCGAATTTTTCTTAATTTACATGTTATAAACCAAATTTCATTCTTCTGCGATAACTCCTCTAATTTTGCCGATTGATATATGGGGACGAAGCACTGTGCGTCGTGGCAATGTTAATTGGGCGCCACGAGCATGTGATTTGACACAGTTGGACTTCTTGCTTTGGGAATATTTAAAAGAAAAAGTGTACGCCAATAAGCCAAGAACAATTCAAGAGCTAAAGGATGAGACAATTCGGCACATTAACGACATTGAACCTCAATTATGTCTTAGAGTCATTGAAAATATGGACCATCGGATAGAGGTATGCCACCGAAGTCTTAGCGAGTTAATTCCTTAGGGAATTAAATGAAAAAAGTTGGCCAGTTAATGGAATTGCTAGGGAAGTCCTTGACAAAAACTTCTATTAACTAGAATTAAATGAATTCTTTAATGAATGAATATATTAAGTTTTATGAAAGATTTAGAAAAAGAAAAAAAAAATGAATAGGAATTCAAGAATCAAATGAAGAAAGGGAATTCATTCAATTCCTTAAGATTGTTCAGAGAATTCATTCTTAAAATATAAATTCACTTCAAAAAAAGTGAATTAGGGAATTTATTCTAAGAAGCTCTGATCTGCTATACATTTAGGCACGATTACTGAATGTCCAGTTAGACTCTAACTGGCACTTTAAAATAAACTTTACATTACCTAAAAGGTGTATATTTTATTTAATTTACTTTCGTATTTCTATTTAAATTTTTTAAACTTCGAAGTTTTCATTTTTTTTTTATTTTTTTTTTAATATTTATAACTGATTTGCTTAAAATCAATGACAGAATTCACAGTTCGTGTTATAAATATTAAGTACTTAATTAGTACTTAACCTCAAATTTGATAACTTTCTATGGGTTAAACTTAAAAAAATCCTGATATTTTACAATGATGGCACGTTAGCACTTTACCTTAATTTTTTTTTTAATTTTTAAAAATATATAAAAGAAAAATTACTTTTTATGTGCTTATGAAAATAGTACTGAAAACAATACTGAATTGAAGTGCACCTTTGCACTTGTTTAAAAAGCACTTTTATTCGCAATGACAAAGTGGTGTTTTTATGCCAGTCAACTTTCATATCAAAAAATACATAGCTAAGCGGTAGAGAGCTAGATAAACCATCATGAGGTCAAAAGTTCGATACCAGGTGAGGGCAATAAAAAACTTTTAAAAAATAAAAAAAAAATATAATTTTTTTGCCAAGAATTTTTTTAAACTTTTATTTGGTGAAAAAGAGCACTTTTACTCGTTCAAAAAGAACTGAAAAAATGTTGAAGTGGGCGTACTCCGTTCCTATGATAACTCAATGTTAAAGTCATTAGTGTTTATGTTAAAAAAGAAGTACATCTAGATCATCAATTGTGCTGCTTTTTCTACTGCTTCGGCATCTCTTTTTTTGCTGGGTACATAATTGTATATAGTTGGCTCTATTAAATTTGTGACTCGGTTTCCGAAATAACCTCAGTTCTCGCAATTACACTATAAATATACAAATTTATGCTACTGTCCGTTCGATAAAATAACTTTTAGCATTTAAAAAATATCAGAGTACTTTCACGGAAAAATTGGAGATCATATTATGGGCTATCAAATCCAAAACTCTTGTTAGAAATGCTCAACGCAAGGCTCATGGGAGTAAATTGAAGAAGCTCGATGCAAGAGGGGTGAGGAATATATTGAAATACAATGGCTGTTTGGATACCTTCGATCCTTTAAATGCTTTAGGAATTTTCAATCTACTGATCAGTTAGTTCATTTGAACCCTTCAATCCAAATTAAAAGTTTTATAATATGATCGATTTCGAATATTTGTGAATTGATCCTTCCTCTTGAATCTGCCTCCTAAATTCATAGACATTATTTTTTAGTTCATATTATTTTTAA
Organism: Leucophora obtusa; assembly: GCA_949987735.1. Taxonomy (NCBI): domain Eukaryota; kingdom Metazoa; phylum Arthropoda; class Insecta; order Diptera; family Anthomyiidae; genus Leucophora; species Leucophora obtusa. The sequence continues at coordinate 119,854,801 of OX465296.1, forward strand.
TAATATTAATAATTCGCAGTTCCTTCTGATTGGAAATTTATAAGAGTAATCCCTATTAGGAAGAACTACTCTCGTGACAAGATTAGGTTAACCTTGTTGACTTCAGCTTTATGTAAAATCGTTTATCATATTATTAAATGCTGTTTTGTTTTCCAAAGAGAATCATTTGATAAATCTTTTTAATCAGGTTGTCTACTGTACTGTACTGTTTTTTATAATATGCTAGGCATTTAGCAGTTTTAACTGAAAATTGTTTAAACAAATTTTTGTTACAAAAATAAAAAAACGAGTAAAAAGGTTAAAGTCGGGCATGCCGACTATACAATACCCTACACCAGTCTCGGTAAAAGCCAACTAATGTTTGGATCCGAAATTCGAATGGGTTAAAATGGGGCTTGCGGCAAAATTTTCTATAATGTGAGTCAGCGCACCAAATTTCATTAAAATATCTTAATATTTGCGATCTGCAATTTGTAACCAAGTCAATTTTGGGGGGACCCTTATATGGGCACTAGGTCTAAATATGGACCGATGTTCACCAAAATCAATAGGCTTCGTCCTTGGGCCAAAATAGGTCTGTGTACCAAATTTCATTAAAATATCTTAATATTTGCGACCTGCAGCGTATAAACAATATAATTTTGGGGGGACGCTTATATGGGCACTAGGTCTAAACATAGACCGATGTTCACCAAAATTAATAGGCTTCGTCCTTGGGCAAACATAGGTCTGTGTATCAAATTTCATCAAAATATCTTAATATTTGCGACCTGCAGCGTATAAACAATATAATTTTGGTAGGACCCTTATATGGGCACTAGGTCTAAACATGGACCGATGTTCACCAACATCAATAGGCGTCGTCCTTGGGCCAACATAGGTCTGTGTACCAAACTTCATGAAAATATCTTAATAGTTACGACCTTCAGCGTATAAGCAATATAATTTTGGTAGGACCCTTATATGGGCACTAGGTCTAAACATGGACCGATGTTCACCAAAATCAATAGGCTTCGTCCTTGCGCCAACTTAGCTCTGTGTACCAAATTTCATCAAAATATCTTAATATTTGCGATCTGCAGCGTATAAACCATATAATTTTGGGGGGACCATTATATGGGCACTAGGTCTAAACATGGACCGATTTTAACCAAAATCAATAGGCGTCGTCCTTGGGCCGACATAAGTCGGTGTACCAAGTTTCATGTAGGGTATAATGACCACATAGTGGTGTAGGGTATAATTAAGAAAAAAGATTTCTGATTTAAAAAACCAAAATTGAAAAATCGATATCGAGACAATCAACTGCCTTTAAGATTCCCAGTCAGAAATTGCTAGTGGTAGTAAAAAATCAAGCACTGGCATACCACTGTTCAACTGCGGTGTTTAAAATAAATGACTAACAGAACACTCATTTGAAACGTTTCGGTAGTGTTTGCAAAAGAGGTTTGCCAGTATTTATTTATAAAAAAACATAGAACACTGTTTTTTTATAAATAAATACATCCATTTTTGTAGATAATTGTGTACGTGTAAAAACTCCTAAATAAATCCATTAATATTTCCCCCCAAAAAGGTTTCGATTTACTGAAAAAATTAGAACAATCTAATTTAAATATTAGTATTTTTTAAGTAAAAATCCGCGTTAATTATAAAAAATAGGCAACAACAAATCAATGCCATTTGGTTCTGAATTCTTGTAAATGAAAAAAGTGTTTGGTGGAAATCGTTTTCGGACTACTGAATACAAACACGCATTTGCATGGAAGTCGCTGCCTTGTAATAAATATTCGCGTTTATGTAATTTTTTGTTAGATAGAAAACAGCTAGACATTTTTTTTGTACTCTGAGAGTCGAGTACAAAAGAAGCTCTGCTACATAAGAAGCTCTGCTACAACGTTTTTTTTTTCTCTCTAATAAAATTTATTTTGTTTGTTTTAAATAACTCGTTATTTCTTCGTTTTGTTTTTGTACAACCATTTATCACATTGCATTAATATCTTCTTTTTGCATTTAAATAGATAATAGGGTGTCCCATTTTGAAATTTTTCTTTCAGAGTGAGATGTAATAGTGGGCAAAAGCTGTGGACCCCATAGACATTCCAGATCTAAATTTTTTAATCGGTTGAGACCTCTTAGAAGTTTTGTCTCAAAATTTCAGACTTTTGCCAAAAATGATGAAAACTAAAAAAATAATAAAAAGTTATGCTTTTAAAATTTGTTACCTATAATTTTTTTGTGTGGGGTTTATTTATAAGTATACCCAGATAAAAATATGAACTTTCTAGGATAACGTTAAACCGATTTAGTTCGAGGCCAAGATAAAAATGTGAAAACTCGATTTTCAATTTTTTAAATATTTTATTCAAAGAAAAGTAAAAAATTGATAATATCTCTTCTTTATTTTATTAAATATATCTTAGAGGATAAATAAATAATAAAAAAATTAAATTAAAACTGGAGGTATCCCTTCTGCCAGTTTACGTGTGCAGCGATTTGATTTGAGCGATTTTCAAGTAGTAGCTTTTTCTGACATTTTTTCGGATAAAATAATTGTATAAAAATAAATTTTGGAAAAAGCAATCAATATTACATAGGATATTGTTCTTTTTGATCGGAATAACTCAAGAATGAAATATAATTTTCTGGCATCATTAACGTGGTGGTAGGTGGATAAAAATGTCCCAAAATTTAAATTTCAAGTCTGAAACGAAAACTTAATAAAACCAATCGCTTTAAAATCTTCATTGTATTAAATTTATTCATTACCGCTTAAGCACCGTAAGTTGTTTTGTACGTGGAAAAATTTCACTTAAACTTTAAAGTCCTCAAATTGCAATTTAGTTTATAAAAATTAACAATTATTTAATTTCATATCAAAGACACAATCACAATAAACAAAAAATGTCACTTTTTCACAACAAAAATAATAGTCTTGTATATTAAATTTGCGTTAAAACAAAGTCTACACAATTTTCACGTGAAACAAACACATTGTCGTGAAAAATAATTGTTTTTATATGGAGTATAACAGTTTTTTCGTGTGAAACACAAACAACTTACGGTGCTTTAGCTGAGAAAAAAAATTACCCACAAAACGCTTAACCCTTGTTTACCGAAGTCCTATAAAAGCTATTAAACGATTATTTCAGTTCATGTATTATTAGTAATGAGTAGGGCAAGGAATTTCATGCACTTAAAAATAGAAAATATGCGCCTAAAATTTGCGACTAAAAAAGACAAATATGCATTAAAAATATAAAAAATATGCACTAAAAACTATTATTTTTGCAAAAATAATCCACTTTAAATGAATGTTTTTTATTTTAGTTTGACTCTAGATCATAAATTAATATCACTTTCTGTTTAAATTATTTTTCAAATTAAAGAAAGATGAAAAAATTTTCACAAGTAAATTACAAAGAATAAAAAATTTTTGAAAGATTTTGATAAGGCCAGCAAGACAGAATACGTATTTTCGGCTTTCGTTAGCCGAAAATACGTATTTACCAAATAAAAGATCAACTATATACCCCTCATTCATCTTGAAAACACATAACACGGTGCATAATATAATTTTAATAACATACATTTAAATTTAAATTTAACATTAATTTACTTAAAAATATATTTAAGTTACCTAGTTTGCAAACAGACACAGAACTCGAAGCTGTTCCATAGGTCAATAAGGTTTTTAAGAATGTTTATTTTTAAAAATAATGAGAAAAAAAATAAATATTTTGATTGAATCAAAACATGAAAACGTATCAATTTTTTATATTTTTCTATAAAATAAAAAAATACTCCTAAAAATGAAAAATATGCACAAACATGCATTAAAAAGCACAAAATATGCATCAAAAAGGCACCAAATATGCATTTGAAGACAAAATATTCAAAAACATGCATTTTTGTCAAAATATGCAAAAATAAGCAACTACAAATCAATGCCATTTGGTTCTAAATTTGATGATTCGGATAAATATCTCGTTATACCCTACACCACTATGTGGTCAGGGTATTATAAGTTTGTGCTGATGTTTGTAACACCAAAAAATATTGGTCGTAGACCCACCTTATAGTATACCGATCGGCTCAGAATTTTTTTTATTTCGATTTAACGATGTCCGTCTGTCCGTCCGTCTGTCTGTCTGTCCATGCAATCTTGTGCGCACTCTACAGGTCGCAAATATTAAGATATTTTGATGAAATTTGGTACGCAGACCTATGTTGGCCCAATAACGCAGCCTATTGATTTTGGTGAACATCGGTCCATGTTTAGACCTAGTGCCCATATAAGGGTCCTACCAAAATTATACTGTTTATACGCTGCAGGTCGCAAATATTAAGATATTTTGATGAAATTTGGTACATAGACCTATGTTGGCCCAAGGACGAAGCCTATTGATTTTGGTGAACATCGGTCCATGTTTAGAACTAGTGCCCATATAAGGGTCCCCCCAAAATTGGCTTGGTTACAAACTGCAGGTCGCAAATATTAAGATATTTTAATGAAATTTGGTGCGCTGACTCACATTATAGAAAATCTTGACACAAGCGCCATTTTAACCCATTCGAATTTCGGATCCAAACAATACACCAGACTGGTGTAGGGTATTGTATAGTCGGCATGCCCGACTTTAACCTTTTTACTCGTTCATATTATTTTTGGACTATCAAGAAAAAACATGCATTTGCATGAAATTACTTACCCTAGTAATTCGCACCAGTAAAGGGTACCCTATACCCACTCGCTTATAAAACATATTACTTGGAATTACTTGCCATTTTCACCTCCCATGTTAAAATAAGGTGTTATTTGACTAAAGCGTAAATACCCTACGGGGAAACGGACCGGTCCTTGATCGGTGTTTTTGTTTGAAACACTCAAAATAATTTATAGTTTAAATTATTTAACTGAAAATGCAATTTAAAATAAATGAAAAATCAACTGAAAACCGGGCTACTAACTTTTCATTTAAATCAAAAGAACTTTTCATTTATTTTTAAATGTTAATAAATTAACTATAGAATCCTTAAAAAAATAATGATTTCTCATTTAATTCGTTTTTTTAACTATCAAAAAATTAACTACAAAATCCATAAGAATAAATTATATTTAGTTTATTTCGTTTTTTTTTAACTGACCTAGAAATCTAAAAGTTTTTCTTTTTTTAACAAAATATTTTAAATGAAAATATTAACTGTAACGGAAAATCCGTATTTATGGGTAATTTATTTTTTAAATAACAGACAAAAAAAGTTAAAAAATATATCTCTTTCCATTTTAACTGAACCCAGGAACATTTTCTGTTCCAAAGAATCGGTTGCACCATAGCTACACTCTCAGAACAATTCCGTTGTGGCAACGGAATTTTTTGCCAACCGAATTGATTCGGTTGAGGCAACCGAATTACGAGGTTGCAGCAAGCGAGCCAATTCGGTTGTAAAAAATTCGGTTGTCACAACGGAATTGTTCTGAGAGTGTACCCAGGAAAATTTTCTGTTCCAAAGAATGGGTTGTAGAATAGCTGCTTTTCCTTTACAACACCTTCTACTGTCAATTCTAACATCGATGATTTTTGTTTGAAATTGTCCCAAAAGCAACCGCTTCTTTAGCTCCAATGTGGAACTTGTTGCCCTGGAATCGGTTCTGGAACTAGTTCTAGAACTGATTCTCCGTCAGTCGTGCCTTCCATATAAGTTCCGGGGAACTAATTCCGGAACCAGTTCCTTGGAATCGCTTGCAGTGGAACCAGTTGCAGAATTGGTTTGGTTGGCAACCGATTGTAAAAGATTTTCCTGGGTACTTCCCAGGAAAATTTTTTACAATCAGTAGCCAATCACAGCTATTCTACAACTGGTTCCACTGCAACCCATGGAACCAGTTCCATGGAATGGGTTTTAAATAAACTATAGTCAGTTACTGTAACAATATTTTCAGTGAAGAGACACGTAACATTAACATGGCGTTGTCATTGAAAATGACCAATTGCCACAGTTTAGACACCTTGTGACACGTAAGGTGGTGTGTCTAAAAATAACTTTTCAAACAAACTAATAAAAAATTAAGAATTAAAAAAATCTACTTGGCGTCAAAGTAGAATAATAACACAACTTTCTGCTTGTAAGGCAAACGCTTCACAGTCTTAGCTAATGTTGCTTATGGGTGATGGCTGGCTGATGGAAAAGTTATATATTTTTCATTTCTGTTCAAATAAAAAAGAAAAAGGAAAATCAAACACTACAAGCAAAAAAAAAATGGAAAGAAAAAACTAAGAAAACAACATTAACACACACCCGATTGACCGGTCATGGGATAGTCCCTTTAATGGCAGTTGACACGTTTTTTGCGTTGGCCATAATTAATTAAAATATCAATTAAAAATTAAAAAACTACCCAAAAACTCTGATAATATAAATAAAAATTAGAAAAATTTACCTTAAGTTAAATGAAATACCAACTGTTAAAACTAAAACAGCTTTAACAATAAAAATCGTTGAAAATACAAAACTTAAAATTTCATAGTAAAAAATTATAGAAATTTAAAATAAGAGCTAAATAATGCAAATCGTAAAAAAAATAAAGTTAAAAATAAATAAAAGTGTAAAATAAATAAAAAAACATTTTTAAAAATGTGCTGCGAATTTGGTTTTTTATTTCGGTATTGGTCAAGTTTGTTTAAAGCAACAGTGAAAGTAACGGATCAGAAAATACTCAGAAAATTAATCCATTCTCTTTGGTTAATATTTCTACTAATTTAGTAATATGCCTTCGGTTGACCGGTCACGAGATAGGTCCTTGGAGGGCAATTGACTCCTCATTCCCCGTAGAGTACTTATAAGTTTTGTTTTCTCAAAAAAGTAAGTAGTGTAAGTACTTTCACTTCGGTTAAATAACACCTTATTTTAACATGGGGGTGTCATTGGGGTAATAGGTGAAGATGGCAAATAGTGGCAAGTAATAATTCCAAAACTAGTTCAGGGGCTGATTCAGGGGCAACCGGTTCCAGTTTGTAACTACAGAATCAGTTGCTTTTGGGACAATTCAAATAATAATCATAGGTGTTAAAATTGACAGTAGAAGGAGTTGTAAATGCAAAGTAGCTATTCTACAACCGATTCTTTGGAACAGAAAATTTTCCCGGGTTTATATTAAACACATTTCACTTTATTTCCTATAGATAACTTCTCCGATTTTGAAGTGAAAATATCAAAGAGAAAAATCTCAGAACCCGTGTAAAAGAGATTAGATCTGACCAAATCTCCACTGATTTCATTGTACCAAATTTAATTAGATCCCAGAATTCGGGACAAATTTCAGATCAGATCTGGCGCACCTTATGTAATCAGATTCAATTTCATCTGGACTTTCACACAAAAAAAAATCTATAGTTAATATTGCCCAAAATTATAGGGTAATCTAATTTATTTTCAAAGGCAACATAGAGTTTGCTATGTTTTCCGACAATATTACCATAAAAACAGCTATTTTCATGAACATGTATTTCTGTGGAAAAAGGCCTTTGAGACTCAGGGAGTTTATTTAGGAAAATTTCCTTAGAATTAAGAGTTCTGTTATTGAAAAAATCCATAGATGGCAAGAGTATTTCATTCCATATTAAAAATCTGCAGAATGTAAGCGTTTCCCTATAGAAAATAGGCATCAGATTCTGAGTGATTCTCTGTAGGAAAAAGTCCCTGCCGCCTGAGTGTTTTTCTATAAGGGAAAAGTCCTTAGATTATGAGGACATGGAAAAATGCCCAGACTATGGGACTTCTTCCTTAAGTAAACCCTCATATTATAAAGATTTTCTAATATAAATCTTCCCATATTCTGAGATTTTTTTCTACAGAAAACCTTTCAAATTGTAAGGAATTTTCCGTAGAAAAACACTCTGGTTCCGAAATTTTTTCTATTAAAAACCCTCAAACCCTGAGGTTTTTTACAGAAAAAGCTATAGATATTAACGACTTTTATCTACAGAAAAATCCCTAGATACTTAGGACATTTTTTCTATTAAACACCTTCAGATTTCGAGATCTTTCAAATATAACACAGACTTGCATGTTTTCAAATAAAGGGTGAACACACCAAAACTGCGACACTTAGAAACTAATACCAGAAAAACACTAGATGGCTTTGAAATTCGAATATAATTTTATTCGAATACTTTGAAGTTTAGAGGTAATAAAAATATTAAAATATTAGTTATTATCAGGGTTGGCAGGCAATACCGCTAAAATATCGTTATCGATTCAAAACCCTTTCAACTGACTACCGTTAAAATACCGTTACCGAAATAATAAAAAAAAACCGTTATCCTTAAAATACCGTTACCGAAATAACTAAAAAACTGTTATCCTTAAAATACCGATACCGAAATAAATGAAATAGCGTTACCCTTAAAATACCGTTACCGAAATAACCTAAAATAGCGTTACCCTCACCGATAACCGCATCGTTTCGGTTACCATCCATGGTTATTATTTATTCCATATGCAACTGATCGCACTTTTGGTCGCACACGCGCCATCATCTTTTGCACGAGTGCATCATCGACTTTTCGCGACGCTGACAACCACTTGGTTTTGAATTCTACAATATCGTTTGTCTTCTTCAATATCCCCTTCACTATTGACCAATATTCCTCAATAAGACGTAACTCTGGGCTATTGGGTGGATTGCAGTCGCGAGGTACAAAATCGATTTTATTTGCATTGTAACACTGCAATGTGTCCTTGGAATAGTGGCAGCTTTCCAGCTCTGGCCAGAACAGTGGTTTGGTGACGTGACTCTTAATAAATGGCAGAAGATGCTTTTTGAGGCAATCATCCCGATAAATTTGAGCGTTCATTGTTCCAGATGTGATGAAAGGGCTGCTTTTACGACCACAGGAGCAAATGGCTTTTCAAACTATGAATTTTTTTGGAAACTTGGACTTCATTTTCAATTTACAGATTTAAGAAGCATCTTTACGACTTGCAGCATTATAAAAATATAACCCTGGAAACTTTCGAGTGGTGCACTTTACATTTTACGCGCACTGAGTACTGGATTTTTTATATATTCGTGCAAAATAATTTGCCTCGTTTCTAACTCGGTGGTAATTTTTACGAAACTAAAATTTAAATTCGAATGAAATTTCTCATACATGAAACCTAGGTCATGGCATACTCAGTGTATTTGAATTTCAAAATGTATAAATTTTTTTGAGTAAGTTATAAGTTTTCCAAAGTGTCGCATTTTCGATGTGTTCACTAGGGATACCGATCCCGATCTTGAAAAAATCCCGTGATTTCTGATTTCATTATTTGGCATATGTTATCTCTTTTTGTATTTGCTTTTATTCTTTTATTCGACCTAAATCACATAAATCTAATATCTTTTTAAATGTTTTTAAAGAAATAATTTTTCCCATTCATAAATAATAGATTAAAATAAATTACAGATTAAATAAATCTGAATAAAAACCTTAATAATTTAAAAACTTTTATTCAGCTGTGAAACTTTTGAAAATCGTAATTCAGCTTTATTTAATCTTTTAACGGACATGTTTTTATTTATTTTATTGATGATTTGCTAAAATCATAACTTCATGCAAAATAATTCTGCCGACTAAAAACAATAAATTTTTGTTAAAGCAGAAAAATCTAACAATCTGCCTTTCTGAAATCAGCAGAGGAATGTGCTTAATATTTTATGTTAGTTGATTTAAAAAGCTGGTAGTCATTAAATATTTCTGATGATTTCAGCAGAGTAGTTTGTATTTGCATTCAATTGATTTTAGCCAAATATAACAAAAATTTGTAGATATAGCAGTGTTTTAGCTACTTTTGGTTAAAAAGTTTCTTCAGAAACTTATAAGTATATTTATAAGTATATTTCTTATCCAACAATTATTTTAGTTTTTGCATTAAAAAATAAAAAAATTGTTTTTTCGGACTTTCTATATAAATTGTAATTTGAAATTTGCTTAAATTTAACTTATAAGTATATTTCTTATATTTAGGAAATTTAACAATTATTTAGCAAACAAGTTCTGCTGATTAGTAGTTTTAATCGTGGAACAGTTTTTGCTAATTTTTAGTAGCTTTTTCTGCTATTTTTACATATGAGTGTAGTTTTGTTTAAAGCCAGATTCAAAATGCTGTAGTACTCTACTCTGAGTGGATTTTGTTCCTTTCTTTTTTGCACTTACATATTTTTGTATCATGCTATCTCTATTTTACACACTCCACTCCGCAGAGTGGATTACTCCAGCTCAATTTGTTTATTTTTTCATACTACAATAAATAATAAGTAGTTTTATAATGAATTACTTTAATTTGTAGGGTTTATTTCAGCTATTTATTTTTAAAATTAAAAATATGATGAAACAAGAAAATCCCGAAACCCCGAAAAATCCCGGGATTTAAATTTTCAAAATCCCATATCCCGGGATTTGTAAAAACCAGTCCCGTTCGTCATCCCTATCAATACTAAGAAATTGTAACTTTTTCCACATTTGCAGAGACTGCAAAAGACCGATGATGAGTAAATATCATCCATGCGAAACGATGCGATTATCGATAAGGGTAACGCTATTTTAGATTATTTCGGTAACTTCATTTTCAGGGTAACGCTATTTCATTTATTTCGGTATCGGTATTTTAAGGCTAACGGTATTTTAGTTAGTTCGGTAACGGTATTTTAAGGATAACGATATTTTGATTATTTCGGTAACGGTACTTCAAGGTTAGCGATATTTCAGTTATTTCGGTAACGGTATTTTAAGAATAACGGTAGTCAGTTATTTCGATGCATCCCGCATTTTGTTTTACAAAAAACAAACGAAATTAAAAATAAAACCAATTTACCAACTTAAAGTACCAAAAATACTCAATACCAACGTATAATTATCAAAAGCATACAATTAAAAATAACGGTAACGGTATTTTAGGGGTAACGATATTTCATTTATTTCGGTAACGGTATTTTAAGGGTATCGATATTTCATTTATTTCGGTATTGGTATTTTAAGGATAACGGTATTTCAGTTATTTCGGTAACCGTATTTTAAGGATAACGGTATTTCGGTAACGGTATTTTAGGGGTAACGGTAGTCAGTTGATAGAGTTTTGAATCGATAACGGTATTTTAGCGGTATTGCCTGCCAAACATTGTAAATATTGTAGCAATTTTCGTTTTTTGAAGAATGCGAAATTGGTCGAATACGCACCTCAATTTCAGTATATATTGTTCAAACTTATAATCTTTGCTACTAAGGAGTGAGATTATAAAAATGTTAACACACATTTTTGTCTATAGCTTTGGTTTAAAGCTTCTCATATATTTTTTTTCGGCAATTTACATTTTAAAAATATGTCAGTTACTAAATTAGTTTACATCATGAGTTTTAATTTGCAATTTTTTACACAATGGACGATGAAAGAAAAGTGCGTTCAAAAATAATTAAATATTTTTAACAAAACCAAACATGGACATACAAAAAATTGCCAAAGAGACTATTGTACGCCGCCAAACAGTTTCAAAAGTGGTAAAAATGTATCTGGAACACCTAACAATTGAAAGGAAGCCGGGAACAGGAACAACGACTGGTTATCGTAACATTGGTAAGGCATATAAAGTTAAAAGCATCCTTTAGAGAGCTCCTAACACATCTGGCAGAAAAATAGCTCGGTTAGCCCAATGCTCGGACTTTTTTGTACGTAAAGTGAAACGTAGGGCAGGACTAAAGTCCTACAAAGTTCAAAAAGTTCCCGATAGAAACGCTTTTAAAAATTTGGAAGCCAAAACCAGAGCTCGAAAATTGAAATCAAATTTTGTACAAAAATATAACTATTGTGTAATGTACGACGAAACTTATGTCCTGGCTTATTTTTCGCAGGTCCCTGCTCAAGAATTTTATATTTCCGATGTTCAAGGAAATGTTGCGGAAAAATTTAGGTCGAAAAGGAAAACGAAATTCCCTAAAAAATTCCTAGTATGGCAAGCCATATATATCTGCGGCCAAAGAAGCCAGTCATTTGTGACATCTGGCTCTATAAACAGCGAAATTTATATCAAGGAGTGTTTGCAGAAGAGATTTCTTCCATTTTTGAGTCAGCACATTGTATCCACTTACTTTTGGCCCGATTTAGCATCTTGTCACTACAGCAAGAAAGCGCTGGAGTGGTATAATGGTAATAATGTGGTTTTTGTACCAAGAGAGGCAAATCCACCAAACTGCCCGGAGCTCAGGCCAGTGGAGAGATATTGGGCTCTTGTTAAAAGAGAATTAAAGGGCACAAAAAAGGTGTCCCAGGACACGCAATATTTCAAACGTAGATGGACCACCTGCTCTAAAAAGGTGACAGAAACTACCATAAAAGCCTTAATGGGAGGGTTTCCGGAAAAAGTGTATAACTTTGTTCGTAGTGGTTAGAATTCCATGCGGTTTTTTGTTTGATTTTGTATTAAATTTCATTTAATAAAAATTTGGTTTAAAGTCTTAAAATTGAGTGGTTTGTTTTTTATTTAACTTTATGTGTGTTAACATTTTTATGATCTCACTCCTTAATACGAAATATATTCTTTCTGCCAAATTTCAGAAAAATCCGTCTATTCGTTTTCAAGTTCAGACGATATCCTTTAAAGGTATTCTTTTGGAATCCTGTGTTCTTGGACCAAAGTAAGGACCTTTTTAAAAAGCTAAAGCTTCAGTCTTATTTTGTAGTAACTGCCAATTATTTTTAGTCAATTTAAATATGTTTTTAAAATTATTGAAAATTGCATTTGTTTTAAAATATTTATTTTTCGAAATTTAAGAAATGAAATTTTTGACATTTTCTGGCTTGCAAACCAGCAAACGAAGAAATTAACAGATTTTGTTTTCTATCTTATTATAAAATAAAAGTGCGAAATTTTGAGTAAAAAATTCTAACAGATCTCAACCGATTTATTCCTTTGAAGACCATACATTTTCTACCAAAGCGATTTTGAATTTTTTGCGATTTTCATGATCTCTGACCTAATAATAGTTATGCCAAGAAAAACTGGCTCCGTAGAACCGCGAAATAGCAAATATTTGCTATTTGACGACCCTGCGGTTCCGGACAAAGGGATTTTTATTGTTATTTTATTTTCGTGATCTTCAACTAAATTACAGATATTTTACAAAAAATTGTCCTCATAGACCCCTTGCTTGCCCTAAATGAAGAATTCTATTTAACCAACTTCGAGGGCTCGCAACGGCAAAGCGGGACCAAGTAGGGATTTACCGCCTAATACATTTTTGTTGCCCCAGCCCTTCTTTACAAATCACCTTTGGACATATTTATTCTATCTTTTTTCTGTGCAATTATAAGTACGAAAAACCCTTGGGCAAGATACTTGGTCATCAAAGGGTTAAAAAAATAGGTCTGGAATGACTATGGGTGTCCACATTTTTTATCCGCTATTACATCTCGCTCCGAAAGAAAAGTTTCAAAAACGAGGTACCCTAATATACAATGTTACAAAAAGTTACTTATAAATATGGAATTGTTATTTGCGTTAATGGACGAGAAATTAGCGTTTTTTTACGTTATGTTACAAAGAAGCTCTACTAATTGTTGATAAAATATTTTGTTGTCTTTATGTGGGTGTTAATGAGGAGTTTCGTGGTATTATTTGAAATATTTTAGAGTGTAAATTTGCTTATTGCAACTAATAGAAATTCAAGTAGTTCAGAAAGCTAATGTTGTTGCTGAAACGGCGTCACAAAAAATTATTAGGGAAACTACGTTATACGCAATTATATGTGGCTCCTTCTCACTTAGCTATTTATCCGATTTTAAGAGTAGTTTCAAGTTAAATTGAAGTGTTTAATTGAAAAAAAAATTTGATCATACAAGTTCATTGATTTTACTAAAAATGCATAACATAAAAAACAATTAAGAAAACAAATTGAATTGAAATAATCAAGGAAATAAAAACACCCAAGTAAAAAAAAATGATATGGAGCCATATGAAGTTATATTTAATTATATATAATATTTTATGTAACTAGATATAATTATATCCGAAAAATGAGAACGTCTTATTGTATCATATTGTATCGAATTGTATACAATTGTATATAATTTCGTACAATTTGATACAATTTTATGCAATTCGATACAATTGTATCCGAATTTTGTCCTCATCCAATTACATCAAATTATATCTTTTTGTATAAAATTATATAAAATGTTATAAAAGTGGACATAGTTTGATACAATTATATCTAAATATTGACCTTATATTTTTTATCATATTATATATGACCATATCTAACAATATAAAAAAATTTTTTTTTAAATAAAAAAATATATACAATATCTGGAGATCAGACCTGGGGGATTTCAATTACAATTATTGTAATTTGTAATTGAAAATTTTCAATTACAATTACAAATAAATGTAATTGAAATTAAAAAAAAAATCAATTACATTTCATGTAACTGTAATTGAAAATTTTCAATTACAAATTACAAGTAATTTGTAATTGAAAATTTTCAAGAAATTACAAGTAATTTGTAATTGAAAATTTTCAAGCACGAACCACTTGAGTATAGTAATTATTACTCACGATCACGTGTGAATAACGTGACTCACGAACATTTCTAGTCACGCGCCAATCCCTAGTAATTATTAAATCTAAAACTAGTAGTATCGGTCAAAGTAGTTCGGCCAAAAAGTGACATTTAGTCGATTTTCTGTTATTTGAAAGCATTGTGGAGAAATTTTCATACTGCTAAATTGTTTGTTGAGCGGATTTAATTCGATTTTCAGTGTCAAATTTAAGGAAAACTCCGTAGTTCAGCTGTAAAGCTAACTGTTCGGCCGCCGCACTTTTATCAATTTGGCCGAACTTTCGGTGGCCGAACAGTGAATTTGTTGCTTAACTTCGAAATTTTCCTTAAGTTTGACCCTCAAAATGCATTCTAATCGGACCAACAAATATTGTTTCATAAGCAAAATTTGTCCATAAGGCTTGAAAATACCAAATACCGACAAAATATATTTTCCAGCTGAACTGTTCCGTCGGACACTAAAAACTAGTTCAAAGTCATTGTTAACATGGAACCACATATAATATAATACGGTTTTATATGGACCTTGTATATTTTTATATAAAATCACTTTGAAAAAATTGCTTATGTGGGATGATATATAATTACAGATGATTTTATAAAGAACGTTACATTGTTATATATTAAAGAAATCATGAAATATTGTATGTATGGAACCATATTGTATATTGTATATATGGGTTCATTTTCGTCAATATATAATCATAACTAACACAAATTATAAAATATTTCTTATATGGCTCCACATATAGTTTTATATTATTATGTATAGCGCCATACTAAATTATATATAAACGCATATGTAATTATATCTTTTATATGTTAATTTATGTAATTATATATAGCACATACAATTATATGTAGGCCAGTATGTAATAATATAAAATAACATATGTCTCCATATTAAAACCTTTGAGGAAAAAATATCTAATATATGACTATATAAAAGTATATATGCTTGAATTTAAAAGCATATGTGGCCATATGTAACTATAAGTTAATATATGCAATTAGATAAAATAATATATGATTATATCAGAACTTTTTTACTCGGGACACCCATTTTAATTTACAGCGGATTCCCGGGAATTCCGCCCTTTTTTCAATCCCGCGATCCCGGCAATTTTTTTAATTTATGTAAATAAAATATATATTTAAAATTAAAAAAATGCGATTTAAAATTTAGTAAACAGAATTAGCATTGAAAAAAATACTATTTAGGCCGAGTTTTTTTTGATATCAGTTGAATTTGGTTTAGTTAAACCGAAAAAAAATTTTATCAGCCATTACCAAGTTTTCTCGTACCTCGAAAAAATTTGTTGTTTAAAATGATGATCTTTTTTCAAATAAAGTAATATATACAACATTTCAACAGTATTTTAGTTCTAAATACCTCCAAAAATCTCGGCATTGAAATTAAAAAATTAGTAATATTACAATGAGTGTTATTTTTGTTCGGTTTTAAGATCAAATATTACAAATTCTATATAGAATTTACAATTTTTATTTTACAACTAATAGAGAAAAACTTATGAAAAAAACTTTCCTAGAACCAATTAATGCATTTTCAAGTGACACCGCCCACTATCATCAGATTGTCTTTATGGGGTCCTCTCTAGGCTATAATGTAGATTTTAGTTTTTTGTATATATATGTTCAATTTCAAAGAAATGCATTTTGAGAAGTAAATTCAAACATTTTTACTTATCCATTTTTCATTATTATAACTAACGAAAACCACATGTCTTTAACAAAGCTATTATTTTTCCCTATGTTGTAGTTGTGCTTTTTCATTGAAGTTCCTTCAATATGTAAAGCAATGATTCGTGCTTTTTAACATTCAAGCTTTTAAATCTATTTATAGAAATTATTGGTTTTAGGAAAGTTTTTTTCATAAGTTTTTCTCTATTGGTTGTAAAATAAAAATTGTAAATTCTATTTAGAATTTGTAATATTTGATCTTAAAACCGAACAAAAATAACACTCATTGTAAAACATCTTCAGATCAACTAAAAATCTACAATAAAATTAGTAATATTTTAATATTTTTAATTCATATAAGTATTTGTTACTTCAAATAATTTGATCTAAATTGATATTCCTTTATTTCAATTGTATTTTTTAAATTTGCTTTATTTTTAAAATATCTAAAGTATCACATGCTTTTTTTAAATTATTTTGGATTTTTTTTATGTTAATTTAAAATGCAAGTATGAAAACTAAATAATTTATTTTTAAGTAGTTTTGGCATAAAAAATTTCTATTTAAAAAATAACAATTGAAGTTACGTCGGTACAAATATTAGTCATTCCATCCGATTTATTCACTATTTATACCATCGCATATATAGGCAGGAGCTTCGAAGTCTATTTTGGAGCTTCTGGATCGTGTGCAAAGTATGGCGTCGGCGCTTATCAACTCTATTGACTCATTGAATCATCGTCGGAATGTGGGTTGTGTGATCCTATTCTATCGATATTACCATGGGAAGTGCTCTGCTGAGATAAGTGAAGTTGTCCCCAAACCCCAAGTTTTTAATCGTAACACTCGCTTATCAAGTAGAGCACATCCGTTTGTAGTCGATTGTCCAGTGGTTCGCTCGATGCATTACAGAGAGAATCCGTTTATTAGTCGCACCAGCCATATGTGGAAAAAACTCCCCGCAGAAGTCTTCCCTGTAACTTACAATCTAGAGAAATTCAAATAAAATATTCACAAACACTACTCCCTCTTTCCTCCTCCCCATAACCGATTTTCCTAATACCAACACAATGCACTGCTTTAGAAGGGGGCATCTCCTGAGTGTTGGTCTAACTTAAAATAATTTATTTATTTAATAATATTTTATTCTGACTATAACATTGGCCCTAAGTTTTATATCGTAATACATAAACCAGGGGTCGAATTACGGCATTTGTCATCGAAAACTTTCGTTCAAAATGAGGTTTTTATTGCAGAAAATTATTAAATTTTATGACATATTTTGGGCCAGGTATATTATATTTTGGCCCAAGATTGGATATAAAAGTAAGACATGGGGTTATTATTGTTAGATTTTACGTATTTACGCAAAACAATTTCACTCGTTCACGAATGCCATAATAAGGGCTGAAATTTTAAATTTTTTTAAGAGACAAAATGAAAAAATAAGGAATATGGTCCAAAATTTCATATAAGAGACGACTAAAAATATTTTTTAAATCTTTCTAAAACTTCATTTTAATAAATTTGTAATTTTAGCGTCTTACACAATCCAAGAAACATTTTGATGGACTCTCCGACATATACGGAATCATGAATTCGGCTTTTACAGCATTTTAACGGTCCGTAATATAAGTATACGTCAAAGCTTGTACGTACGGACCGTGTAATCGGATTTTCGAACACATTTACCGTTAAATACGGACTTCGTCGATTTTAGTTCGTTTTGAAAATAAAAAAACTTAAATTATTAAAAAGGAACTATTGAGCTGTAGTCGTTGTAAATATTATTTTGCAGTTGAGGGAATTCCTTTTACCACACCATCAATCAAAAAACTTCAAGTCACATACGAGCAAATACATTAGATGATAAGATTTATGAAATTTAAGGGTGTTTCTAGAAAACGTTGGACATGTATTTTGATTTTGCATTGCATGTAAATATTTCATTATATTTTCGTTCGTGTGACGAAAAACGTCGTCTAGAAACACCACCTTAATACGTGTTTCACAAAGGTTTGTGTAACATGTGCGAATTTGAATCACGTATACACTCAATTAAACCATAAATAATTTATTGTCTCTTTTGCATATAGATGTTTGATTTTATAACTGAGAAGGATTTACTAAATAATGTAAATAATCAATATAATTATTAATAAATCTATAAAAAAAAACCGTATCTTTATTTATTGAAAATTAATAAAGATATGGTCAGTTTAGGTAGATATACAGGTCCGTTTTTGTTAAAAAAAACCGGTACGGACCAGATACAGCACCACTCCGTTTTGTACACGACATAACGGTCCGCCAGTGACGGACTTTCAACGGACTTGTTCGTTTTTCACACGACATAACGGACCGTCAGTGACGTGCTTTCAACTGATTCGAATCAGTCTCGATGTTCATTAAGTAAACGGATTTGGATTCCGTATATGTTGGACCGAAAACGGTACGTAAACGAAACGAATTGTTTATTGGGAAGTTTGCACCCATTAACCAATATATCCAGAAAGAAGGAATGAAAAAACACCCATGTGTTTCACTTTTTTTAAATCAATTCGTTTCTCGTTTGCGACTTAATATCCGCTGAATAAAATCTCTGGCATACTATTTTAATTATTAACCATATTTCACTAGTTCGGTGAATATAAATATAATTAGAAGTTGAATAAAAAAACTTACGCTGGATAGTTTTCTATGTGCTCACAATATGTTTTACCTGGTCGTGCACATGATGGGGTCTGACCAGGTGGTGCGGGTAAAAAACGACATGGTGGTGCTCCATAAAGTCCACAGGATGGTGTTGCAGATGTCGTACAAATAAGTAATGTTGTATAAACTAATATCTGAAAAAAAATAAAATATATTAATAATAAATATTCTTGTTTATAGAAAATACAAAATTTCCTTAACCCAAATTTCAGGAGCCCCAATCTCTATTGGATAGTACATCGGACAGAAAAATAGTACTTCCTCCGTTCCGAAATGAGGTTAACATTTCTATATTTTTGCTGGGATTATGGAGGTTTTTTAAAAAAACTATTTTTTTTTTGGATAGTTGTTAGGACATATCAGTGATTCTGAATTTATAGATAGCTTTCCAATTTTTTTAAAAATTTATTTTTAATTCGATGTTAAAGTTGAAAATTAGAATTAAAACAATTCTTTGATTTTATGTGAATAAATTTGATATTACAAACACGTATGGAATCTATAGTGCTTAACAAAAATGGAAATAATTGCAAAATTCGACATATGAGTAAAGAAAGTCCTCGCCGAGGCCTTTTACTGGCTTCTATTAAATGCAGCGAAGAGACATTAGCAACAGCTCGTCAAAATATTGTTCATTAATTTTATTACAATACAATATTATTTTTTCTACCACAACAGTGGCACATGAACTGTTATTTTAACTTAATTTCTTTTATTTGAATAAAAACACTTTGCTTAGTAAAATGCTAACCTTATTTTGGAACAAAAAAATCAATAGAAATGTTAACCTTTTTCGGAACAGAGGTAGTATCACAAAATCGAAATAAAAAGTACGTAAAGTGGTATCAAATTGTCAGAAATAAAAATTAAAATAAAAAAAAAGTTTAGAATTAAGGAAAAATATGAGGCAAAACTATAAAAATATTAAAAATACAATAAGGTAGTTCACAAGGGTTGTGATATGGTGTATCGTCCTAACGAAAAACAAAATTGTCAGAATTTACGGCCTGTTTATCTAAAAAGAAAAGAAAACTAAACGAACGAAAGGGAAACGAACGATCACGTAAGAAATTTGGTTTATGTAAAACGATTATAATTTTTCGTCTAGACTTACGTGTGTTACGTTACATTTAATTTGGTTTTTGTAAATAAAAGGATTGCCAACTGTTCACGCCAGTGAACAATGGTAACCCTAACCTACCAACGCCCCCTAGATGTCAGTAACATCAGCTGTTGGCATGCGCAACGGCAGCCAACTTTACTTTGATGTTGGTGGACAGTTTATTAGCGCGAACACTCACACAAGAAACACCAAAATAATTACTCTCATCGAAACGAATAAACACAGAATAACAAATACGGTGCTGAAAATATTTTCTTTTTTTTTTATAATAATTATTGTGATAAACAACCCTAAGTATTAAATTGTAAACTCTGCAACTAATTAATAGAAAACCCCAAGTGATAGTTGTGAATTGTAAATAAGTTAAATTTTAACCTAACATAAGTTATAAATAAAGAATAACATTTTATAACGTTCATATTGGAAATTGGTGTTTTATTTACCCCTTAACCCGAAATTAAACATGGTCCAATCGAACCGCGATATGTGCTAGTGAAAATAGATAAAAATCTAATAAAACATATATAAATATAACCCTTACAATAAACAATACAGTCCACGAAAAACATTTTTTAAAAATACAGAAATAAATTACATATAAAAACTATACAGTCCACAAAAACAAAACATTTAAAAGTTTTACAAAATTTAAAAACAAAAACAATTTTACAAAAATACAAATTACCCACCCAAATTAATAATCTTAGCACAAGAGAAATTAACAATAACAGCAAAAAACAAAGTGATCTTGTTAAAAAGTAAGCAATTACAATAACACTAAACACAGTGCCTGAGTGTATTTTTGAGAAAAAAAAATTTTTTAAGAAAAGTTAATTAAATTAAAACCCACCCTTAATAAAAAAAAATATATTTTTTTGAAAAAAAAAAAAAACGTTAGAAAACATTTCTTCTTAAATACCTATAAGCAAAGACAATTAGAAATAGTACAAAAAACAATTAATATCTTTTACAACAAAAACAACACAGTACCCATTACAACACACTGCAGCCCCACTAGCGGGAAGATAAATACAAAGAGGAGGCGAAAAAACACAAGAGTACAAGTAAGCTACTCTTGTGAAGGTTTGTACACCCTATACCCAGCAAACAAGGTCAGTAAATATGTTTTAATTTACTTAAAAATTTCCTTAAACCCTTTTAACCCAATAATTTTACACTTCTCACCCATAATTCATCGCAGTCAAGATAAAAAACGTTTCTTCTTTAACCCACCCACCCTTTTCGTAGTATTTTTGAAAACGTTTTTTGAGATTGCGAATGAATAACTGATATTGCAGTTTACTTTGTGTAGAGCATATCATTAAGTGTAAAATACCCAATAGGAAATTTTGTTGGCTATTAATTTTTTTTTCGTTCTTACCCAATTGTTATTTGGAAAATTGTATTTTACCAAATTTTACCTCTTTGAAATCCGCAAAACCCGTTTTAACCCGCTTAAGCCCGCAAACTAGTGGTTTAAGCCATTTTTACCCAGAAACCCAATTTACCCGCTTTTATAGCAAATTTATATTTTACGCACAATTTACCCTTTAACCCATTAGTTTACCGCAAATTTACGCACAATTAACCCATTTTGTGCCGGTAACCTTCATTTAACCCTTTTTTACACATTACCCGTGAATTAAATATATTTCAATTCGATTACACCCAATTTTCGTTGCGAAAATTTATTTTTACCCAAACATTTGTTTAAATCACATTGGGAACTACCCGCAAATTTTATAAATAAGATGTCAGAATTGAAAGCTTGGGCCAGCGCGATCCGCAGCTATATCTATGACGATTTGGCGTCATTAGATGAGGAATTTAAGGAATTTGGAGAAGGTCGATCAGCAGTGATAAAACTTCAAATTCGGGAGCTTCAACATATTTGGTCCAGGATATCTACTCTTTTCGATAAAATTTACGAATCAACACTCCTGGATGACCCTGAAGAAGTTGAAGCCATAAATCTTAAAGGACTCGAGCGGGAATATTTTACGACCAAACGTTTTTATATGCAGAGAATGGTCCAGTTAGAGGAGGCCCTTGAGGCTACTAAGCTTCCCACCAACCCTTCTCTGTTTACCCCACCCACCCAAACACCCACTCGAAACCCCACCGTTTTACAAACAGATGTTTCGAAAGATGATATTTTTGATTCATACTTCCCAATTAATGCTATGGTACCCACACAATTACCCTCAGCCGTTTCGGAGAGAAATTTTAATGATTCCATATATCCAGTTGCAGATGTAATTGAGTACGATGAGCAATACTCCGAATCAAATTTGTCCACAAAACCCAATGAAGCCGAAGTTCACAGGTCCACTACCCTTACCCAAACCTCACCCACCCCACATTTTAAGATTGAGGTAATCCAAGATTTGGATGATATTCAGATTTTAAAATCTGATGTTCAAATTGAAAATTTGAACAACGTTTTGAGTCAAGATACCCATTTTGTTGGAATCTTGAATGGACCTTGTGAAAATGAACACAAATCGGAAACTTATGTTCCAGTTGAACCCACAAACCCTAAACCAACCTCCGTACAGATCACCCAACCGATCACTTCCCAAACTTTGAGAAGTATTAAGTACGTTGAGAATATTTCGGCTAGCTCGCGCACCCATAGCGACGCTAAATGTACCAATACACCCGATGATCGCTTATTGATTAGAGATCAGACTACCCAACCGGAATATAATAAGATTTCTGAAATACGCCAAACTGTGAAAAAAGAGTTAATTCTCTTAAAAATTTCCAAAGTTGACCAACACATCCTTTTTATGATTCCTCGAATTTTTTCGGGGCGGGGATGCCCTGCCGCTACATTTTTTAAATTAATAGGAAAATGGCGTCAGAAAACCTTCGAATGGTATAAAGATTTTATTGTATTTGCACACAAATTCCACGATGGAAATGGGAGGTTGAATTCTCATACAAAATTATGTTTGAGAAGACCACTAAGAACGAGAATAAGGAACCACAAACCTTTTGAAGGAAGACATCTTAGCCTTGGGCCTCTGGGCAGGTTTGTCGGTCCACGGTCGCTCTTTTGTGCAAATCAATTCTCTCATCTCATTAACCCGTCTACCCAACGTCAAGTGGGTTTTGGTACATTTACATACCCGAGACAAAAGTTGACACGTAAAGTTCAGTGGTCTAGATGGTTGACCGACTGTCGCTGGATTTTTTCCAGTGACTGGAACTTTTACACGACTTACGCCGCAAGGTTGTGGTCTTACCCACCCATAAATCTGATGTTTCGATTTATATTCACTTGTGTATTACCCAATTTACCCTCATCGGAGAATATTCTGCATTTCCATAAGTGCAAAATGAAGTCGGATACTCAAATTTTCTGTAGAGATATTACTCGCGTCAATTAGCGCATCCGAATATTTATTCTTCCCTACCCCACACTGTTTACCCCTCACCGGAACGTATGAAAATAATTGTTCTTTTCATTCACAGGTTCCTCGGGCCCGGGAGAATGTTCACGCCAGTGAACAATGGTAACCCTAACCTACCAACGCCCCCTAGATGTCAGTAACATCAGCTGTTGGCATGCGCAACGGCAGCCAACTTTACTTTGATGTTGGTGGACAGTTTATTAGCGCGAACACTCACACAAGAAACACCAAAATAATTACTCTCATCGAAACGAATAAACACAGAATAACAAATACGGTGCTGAAAATATTTTCTTTTTTTTTATAATAATTATTGTGATAAACAACCCTAAGTATTAAATTGTAAACTCTGCAACTAATTAATAGAAAACCCCAAGTGATAGTTGTGAATTGTAAATAAGTTAAATTTTAACCCAACATAAGTTATAAATAAAGAATAACATTTTATAACGTTCATATTGGAAATTGGTGTTTTATTTACCCCTTAACCCGAAATTAAACACCAACAATTTTTTTTTCAAATTTTTCAAAGTTTTCTTAAATATTCTCGTTAAAATATTAATTGATGGTAACTAGAGGCTACGGTCACAACCGGTCGACCGGGTAGACCGTAAAGACCGGTCGACCGGTTTTAAAACCCGGTCTACCCGGTCTACCCGGTCTAGACCGGTCGACCGGACGACCGGTCAGACCGGGTTTTAATACTATTTACAAGATGCAGGTTTTTGGTACTTTTTAGCATAATATACTACAAAATATAAAAATTGCTAAAATTATGTAAATTTTATACAAAAAATTTTAAAAATTTAAAATTTTTTTTAAAAAATTTTATGAAAAATCGATGTTTTATAAAAATTTATAAAAATCGATAAACTTTTGAAAAATTGATAAATTTTTGAAAAGTTGGTAAATTTTTGAAAAATTGATAAATTTTTGGATAATTGGTAAATTTTTGAAAAATTGATAAATTTTTGAAAAATAAATAAATTTTTTAAAAATCGATAAATTTTTGAAAAATCGATAAATTCTTGAAAAATTGACAAATTTTAGAAAAATTAGCAACATTTTGAAAAATCGATAAAATTTTGAAAAATCGATAAATTTTTTAAAAATTGATAAATTTTTGAAAAATCTATAAAATTTTAAAAACTCGATAAAATTTTAAAAAATCGATAAAATTTTAAAAAATCGATAAATTTTTAAAAAATCGATAAATTTTTGAAAAATCGATATATTGAAAAATTTTACAAAAACCGATAACTTTCAAAAATACCAATAAATTTTATAAAAATTGATAAATTTGTAAAAAATAATTTTTGGAAATTTATAATAATGTATAGACAGACCCACGGTCCTTTTCGGCCCCATGCATGGCGTTTTTTTCTCCTGGGCCTCTATAGGCTAAAATTTTGGGAAAATAATCTACACGTAATTCTGACTTAGAGCTGTAAACTTTTTTTCAATGTGTAGGTAGAACAAAAATATTCAGAAACAGGATCTTCAATTCAGAAAGTCTTGCACATTTCATACGTTTATATGAAAATGCTATGGTCTTTTTCGGTCCCATGTACGGAGTTTTTTTTGTCGTGGGTCGTTATGGGTTAAAATTTTGCAAAAATAATCTAGACGTAATTCTGACTTCGTTGTTCCAAAACTGTTGTCCGTTTTCATTTATCTGATTTAGTTTTTAAGATACTGGCGATAATCTAAATAAAAGCCCTTTTCTCTCTAGGAGGCTTAGTTTTCGAAAAAAACGCGATCTTAAAATCTAGCAATCATGCCAAGCCCTGAGGAGATTGGGGGCAAAAGGCAGATTATGAATGACACACTGAATCGTGACCTTTCTACAATCTCTGAGTGGGGTCGTGCGAATAAGGTCGACTTTAATGCACGCAAGACCCAATGTTGTATGTTGACCCATAGGGCTGTGAGGTCAACACTGTCATCTGTACATATGGGTGATATTGATATTGAGGAATCGGATACTCTTGATGTTCTGGGCATGAAAATTCAGTGTGATGTCCGTTGGAATAAACATGTTTTTCAAGTGTCGAAGGAAGCATTCAAGTGTCTAGGTTTTTTACGTCGGTGCAAGAAGTACTTCACTCCATCCGATTTACTCACTATTTATACCACCTATATCCGACCGAAGATGGAATACAACTCACATATATGGGCAGGAGCTTCGAAGTCTATTTTGGAGCTTCTGGACCGTGTGCAAAGGAGGGCGTCGGCGCTTATCAATGACAATAGGGTATCCAGCTCTATTGACTCATTGGAGCATCGTCGGAATGTGGGTTGTGTGACCCTGTTCTATCGATATTATCATGGGAGGTGCTCAGCTGAGATAAGTGAACTTGTCCCCAAAGCCCAAGTTTTTATTCGTAATACTCGCTGATCAGGTAGAGCGCATCCGTTTGTAGTCGATTGTCCAGTGGATCGCATGACGCATTATAGAGAGAATTCGTTTATCAGTCGCACTAGCCGTATGTGGAATAAACTCCCCGCAGAGGTCTTCCCTGTTACTTACAATGTTGAGAAATTTAAATCAAATATTCACAAACACTACTCCCTCTTTCCTCCTACTCATAACCTATTTTCCTAATACCAACACAAGGCACTGCGTTAATAGGGGGCATCCCCTGAGTGTTGGTCCATCAAAAAAAAAAAAAAAAAAAAAAAAAAAATGTAAGTCGAAATTTAGTTTCGGTTTTAGGGTATTATGGGCGGATTTTGACCTCTGGTGTAAACATTTTTGCTCTAGCTCTCTTAGTTTTCGAGATATGGACGATTAAAATTTTATTTAAGCGATTTTCGCACTTGTTTCTCCGCGGATGACTCACTAAGACTTCCCTGTTTCAAAACTGCTGTCCGTTTTCATTTATCTCATTTAGTTTTCGAGATATGGGGGATATTCCAAATAAAAGCCCTTTTCTCTCTACGAGGCTTAGTTTTCGAGAAAAACGCGATTTTAAAATCTAGCAATGCAAGTCAAAATTTAGTTTCGCTATCGGGCTATTGGTAGTGAGTTTTGACTTTTGGTGCAGTCATTTTTTTCCTAGCTCTTCTAGTTTTCGAGATATGGACGCTTAAAATTTTATTTAAGAGATTTTCGCACTTGTTTTTTCGCATATGACTCACTAAGGCTTCCCTGTTCCAAAACGGTTGTCCGTTTTCATTTAGCTCATTTAGTTTTCGAGATATGGGGGATATTTCAAATAAAAGCCCTTTTCTCTCTACGAGGCTTAGTTTTCGAGAAAAACGCGATTTTAAAATCTAGCAATGCAAGTCAAAATTTAGTTTCGGTATCGGGGTATTATGGGCGGGTTTTGGCCTCTGGTGTAAACATTTTTCCTCTAGCTCTCTTAGTTTTCGAGATATGGACAATCAAAATTTTATTAAAGCAAATTTCGCATTTATTTTTCCACACATAACTCACTATGACTTTCTTATTCCAAAACTGTTGTCCGTTTTCATTTGTCTCATTTATTTTTCAAGATATGGGCGATAATCCAAATAAAAGCCCTTTTCTCTCTAGGAGGCTAAGTTTTCGGGATATACGCGATTTATCAAAAAAAAAAAAAATCAACTTATAGAACGGCTTTTTTAAGTTCCATAAAATGTGTGTGTTTCTTCAGGTTTGTATATACATATGTATACCCTGCAAGCATTTGGAAGATATCTTCCAAGAAGATATTAAAGCGATATCTTCTATTTTTCATTTGAATGAAAATAATCAAGTAGTATTTTAAAATTGTCTTCCTTTTATTATTTGGAAGATAATTTGGTAATATTTGGAAAAAAATAATTCAAAAATTGAATTTTTTGTCATAGGTTTTTATGATGATATTGCGGCAATATTACCTTCTTATCATCCGGAAGATAAAGAAAATTTGTTTAAAATTCTTTGTCATTTTGGAAAAAATTAAAACAAAATTTGTATAAAAACAATCAACAAACACATAGGAAAGAAATTCCTTGAAAAAATCAAGATCTAATGCGAGGAAAAAATCGGCTACGTTGAAATCAAGATAATTAATGTGTTGGCCAATGGATTATGTATGCAGATCTTCTTTTTCAAGCTTAAATTTAATAATTAAAAATTAAAACATTTATATTGTACCGGGGAGTTCATTTGGCGATATCACCTTTTTATCTTCCAGATGATAACTTAGCGATATCGCCGATTTATCTTCCTGGGGTATTGCTTTCGTGTTGCCTGAAAGTATTGCTTTCGGGTAACAGTTATTCCCGACGGAAGAAACTTCCGCAATACGAAATTGATATTGCCGGCAATAAATGTTTTCTTCCCGGCAATATGATCGGGGAATCTTCTTCGTATTGCCATGCTTGCTGGGTATAATTAAAAAATATAAAATATGTATATGGTTCATAATTTTTCTTTAAACGAAAGCAAATTGGTTATCGTCTGATTTTGACTAACTGGCAATTTGGTTCTTTTTATATGAACCAAAATTATAAGGAAGATTTTATGTATATACTTACGTTACCGTTCGGTAAAAATTTTCTTTCGTTATACATGAACCAAAAGCAGTTTTCGTTCGTTATTTTAACGAAAATTTCTTTTCGTTTGTGATAGATAAACATGCCGTTAAATTGAAAAAATACAATATTTGAGAATAGCACGATACAACATTTTTACGTATGTTTAGTGCCCTATATTTGAATGCGCTAACAGATAGAAAACCCAAAAGAAAGTCGTTGTTAAACCCAAATAAAAATTTTAACAACTCTGTGTTTTGTTAAGACGATACAACGATACTACAACATACAGCATACCCCTTGTATACAACCTAAATATAAATAAAAAAAAAAATTATAAAAGGAAATTTGGCTAAACTGCAGTTTATGCGGTTTCGTCAAAAAAATATAAAAAAAAAACAAAAAAAATATGAAAAAACCGAAATTAATTTTGGGAGGCCCGTGGGGGCAAAAACGGGGGGACATAGTAACATGTAAGTGTGGGTACTCAAATTAAAGGAAATTGTCTCATGATTTCAAAAATTTTATTTTTTTTAATCCATAAAACGTAGCCCTAACTAGAACCAAACTCCATGCAAAAAAATATGGTTTGTATTTATACAAGGTTTACAAGGAATTTACGAGTTTATATGAAAACCCTATCAATTCTGAGACATTATATTAAAAAAAAATCATACATCTAAGCAAAAATTACACAATTTAAAATATTTTTAGTGTTGTTTCGTAATATGTTAAAGAAATTGTAGACAAACTGAATATCATTGCATATTTTTTGGTATTTAAAATATATTTTATTGGAAAAAAACGGGGTTTTGAAAACTTTAAGTTTTTGATTAAAAATTTTACAAGTAAATATAAGTAGTTTAGAAACCACTAAATAGTTTTTGGTTAACTTTAAATATAGTATTAAAAATATGTTAATTTGAATTTAACACACAATATAAAGTTTCACTAAAACATGTCTACTTTTCATTGAATTAATGGAATTTTTCATAAAATGTTGTGAAAAATTTCATTTTATTTATTAAAAGTATCATACACTCAATGAAAATGTTTCATAAAATATAAGAAGCTTTTTCGTTAATGCTAAGAAATATTTCATTTATTTTGTGAAGAATAACCATGTTTAGTTTAATGATAATTTTCATTAAAAAACTGTTTTCACCTGGCTTTTATTTGCTCGCCTGATTTTTATTTCCTTTTACTAAAGATGGGTGCGTGATACGAAATGTTCGCGAGTAACTAAAAATGGCAAAAACAAACTGTTATATCTACAAAATTTTTGTTATTTTTAAGCTAAATTTAGTTAATTGCATATAAAAGTCTATCCTGTTTTATTAGCAGAAATATTTGTTAAAAAATTGTAAACTGCTGTTTTCAAACGGCGCCATTTTTTACATTAAAAAAAATCAAAAAAAACTTAGAAAATTCTAAAATTTGTTGTGATTTTTAGGCTACTAATTATTTAGCAATTTTTTTTGCTGATTTTAGCAGGTGCATTCGTTAGTTTCTATTTACAGAAATTTAACCTAAATATAGCTAAAATTCTGTATATTTAACAATTTTTGCTGTTCCAATCTTACTAGTATATAGCAAAAATAATTTGATAATTTAGCAGTTTTTTTCTGTAGCATCATTTTTAACTAATTTTTAGTAGTTTTAACTAAATTATTTACAGACTTTTTTCTATTAGTCTATATTCACGTTATTCATTAGTGAGCGTGAAAAAGAATAAATAACTAGTGCGTAGGTTTAATTTTTTTTTATCACAAATTTTTAGTATGTAATTATGCCCTATACCACTTGGTGGACAGGCTATAATAAGTTTTTGCTGGACCCAGATCCAGTATACTGATCGATCAGAACCGCTTTTTGTTTCGATTTAACGATGTCTGTCTGTCCATGTAGGCTAATATTTGAGCAAGCTACAGGTCGCAAATATGAAGATATTTTTTTTTAATTTGCTGACTCACGTGTGCCCAAGGACAAATCCTATTGATTCTAGACAGGATCGGTCCATATTTGGACTCTAACGCCCATATGGATTATATATCCGATTTTCTCCTAAATACCTTATTTAAAATCTACTTTTTTTCTATTAACACCATGAATAGATGGTAAATGAAAATAACAAGTTCAGTTTTGGGGTTTTGTTATCTTTCGCTTATCCAAATTTTTGTCAAAATAAGCATGTTACACTCTCAAAACAATTCCGTTGTGACAACCGAATTTTTTCCAACCGAATTCGTTCGGTTGCTGCAACCTCGTAATTCGGTTGCCTCAACCGAATTCAGTTGTGACAGCCGATAATTCGGTTGTCGCAACCGAATTGAAATTAAATTCGGTTGTCGCAACCGAATTAAAATCTAATTCGGTTGCCACAACTGAATTCGGTTGCTGCAACCGAATTACGAGGTTGCAGCAACCGACTCAATTCGGTTGGCAAAAAATTCCGTTGCCACATCGGAATTGTTCTGAGAGTGTAGCCTTTGGGAATTTCCCATATGAGAGGTAAAGTATAAGCTTAAATAAAATCAAAATGTACTTACCACATAAATAAAATTAATTTCATTGTAACTACAAAAATAACAAATAATACTCTTCATTGTTTACACATGTGGCTTAGTATCTGCATTTGTGTTAATTTTGCGCTTAAAGCACCTACAAATAAAAAATAAAATAAAGGAACATTGTTAATTTGTCAAATTGTGTATGAGTTAAAAAAATCTAAGCGCTGAATAAACAGAAGCGAGTTTTTAAGGTTTTGCAACTCTGCCAAATTTTGTTCGGGGTTCATCCTTTTCTCACATTTTGCTAAATAAAAACTTAAATATCTAAAATTGTGCGACCTATCTAGATTACTATATGGTATAGTCAGATAATCATATAATACGGAATGGTCAGATAAACTACACTCAAAAAAATTTGATAGTTGCTACATCACAGCTGTTTGTGTAGTAATCAGTAGTTGTTGTTCTTAATTGTTTCTCCAATGCATAAAAGGCTAATGACTGGAGAACAGTTTGGAAATTTTACTTCAAATTTCGAGTAGGATGAAGCAATTAGAAATGTTTTTATAATGGCAGAAACAATTTGTTTTATCTATGAAAATATACTTTTATAATATTAAAAGAGTATTTTTTACTTACTTTGTCAGTTGTTTAAAAATTTAGTAATAAAGTGTCTCATACATTAAGAAACATTGAGTAGGGGACAAAAATATCAAAAAATATTGTAAACACGAATTACACGATGTCAACACGCGCTAACACACACACACACACACACACACACACACACACACACACACACACACACACACACACACATTCACAAAAAATGGGCATATTTTCACGAATGTTCCTTAATGTATGGGACGCTTAAGAGTATGATGGGTTATTTTTAATTACTTTTTAACAGTTAAAAATAACTAAATTGTAGTTATTTTAGATTTAAATACCTTTGTCGGCTTTTCAAATGCATATATCTTTGTTTTAACTGTCATTTTCAGTAGATTTTACGGACATACTTTTTTCAGTGTACATATTATTCAATATTTGAAAGGAAAATAGTCTAAACGATAGAAATTGACAATTGCTTCTGTCTCAAATACATGGGAAATAAAAACAAATTTTCGTTACTTTGCCTTCGTTTATACTGTTTTCGTAATTCATAAACCAGGGCTCCGAAGTCAAAGAAAAATGAAAACCAGGGTCAGATGAAAACGAATTAATAGACTTTGGGGACAAAACTAACATTTTACAGCAGAAAGCTATTTATATATATTTTTGTTTTTGGTCTAGAACGTGGATTCAGAGTGCTGGTGTACTCCACTTTGCAGAGTGAATTTTGTTCCTTTCTTTTTCGCATTTACAAATTTTTTGTATCTTGCCATCTCTATTTTTAAAAATGTGGGGTCAAAACTGATCTGATAATTCACAAAGAAACTCCTATTTACACCAAATTAAAAATTATACAATTTGAAATGTCATTACTATGGGCAAGGTACTTCAGGTAAATACATGTTTTTTGTTGTTCGATTGAGAACATCATACTTATTTAAACTAAATATCTTCTGGAATCAACAAATTTGCTAGAAAATGTATATTTTTCAAAAATGCATATTTTTTCATATTTTGCAAATATATGCGTATTTTTATAAATATGCATGTTTAAAGCGGGCCATATATTTGCAATATTATGGTACAACTTTCCAAGTGGTGCAAGGCCGTGACCGTGTATGTATTAAATTGAAGGTATGTAGTGAATCAAAACACTTTTGATTTTTATTACACAACTTGAAATATTACATAATCTATTGGCATCACTGTGCAATTTTAATTTTGCGCTGTTTATATTTGTGTGCGTTTTGAGGTTATGTTGAATTCATATATTGCATAAAATATTGTGACGAACTTTTGTTACATATATGTTGCAATTTATTGTATGGTGTGTGGCAAAACGAGAAAAATACTGTACTTTTAGTACGATACTAACCTTAGTAAAAAATGTATTTATTGTCATAACTTTTGCAAATGGAAACTGTTTCGCTTGAAATTTTGCAAGAACAGATTTTAGAGGTCACTCCATATTAAACTAAAAGTTGGATTTTGGGGACATCTTGGAAAGCTATGCTGCCATACAAAATTTTTGAAAAATCGCGATTTTATCGTATAGGCCGCTATAGATGAATACATTTTTTTATTGAAATATATTCCTTTTAATTGCTTCTTTACTAAGCCATATCATTTATTAAGGCCAATTTTGCTTTCAGCGATTCAATTGGCTAAAACCTTAAAAAACCGTAAAAATCCATCTAAGGGAATAAGCACAATACAAATGGAAAAGGAATCTTAAATCGTGACGAAAAAAAAAATGAACAAAATAGCAACGGAAACGGAATCTCACTTTTACAACAGAGAACACATGGACAGTCAAGTTTATTATATTTTATATTTTTCTTCTTGCCACATTCCAACTAATTGTTGTTGTTTGATATTAGTTAGAATAAAAGGCTGTGAAAATTTTATTGTGTTATTGCTGTTTTTATATATTTTATAAATGTATAAAGTTAAATCCTTTGATATTACTAATCCATGAGCATGACGAAATCAACCATGTAATCGTACTATGTTTGTACTGTGATTGAAATTGTGTGAAAATCTGGCAACATTAGTAAAATATTCTGAGAGTAAAAACAGGAGAATAAGAAATTCCGTTGAGAAAATAAAATAAGTTTTATCTCTCAAGGAAATCGTTGCACGATTTTAATTGTCAAATTGTATGGGAAAAAACGGGGACCTTTGCATTGTGCTTATACTCTAAGACGTGAACTGTGGTTTTAATATCAAGTTTTATGCATCAAATTTTAAGCCTAAATATGAACACAGGTCCTGTGCCTACATTTCACCACAAAAAATTTATTTTGATAGCATATCAAAATGTTTGTGTATAAAAAACTAAATGGAAAACCGCTAAATTTTAAAGACATTTAGCTAAAAATCTGTACCATTGATCGAAAAATAAAGTACGCCATTGTAATCAGCATGTCCGATATATATAGAATTGATGGTCAGAGCTCTATTAATTTTTGAAAGTCAAGATTTTGTCATGCAGTGTTATCCATGGCGCTTTTCAATTTTTTATTTAGCGCTTTTAGCGCGTTTTCGGTAGAATATTCTATCAAAGTATAATTTTAAATAATTTTAATGTTTTTAAGGAAAAATATACTACTTTTTCATATATTTTTTTTTTTCAAATTTGCATTAAAAGTTATCTAAAATTGTTTTTAAAAGTGATTTTTACTTTTAGTTTAAATTTTAAAAATCAACAATTTTTTAATTTAGAACATTTTCAAGGCAACAAAAATGTGAAAATATGTTCTATTTTCCCAAAATAGTGTTTTTTAGCGCTTTTTGATTGATTTTTTGCTTAATTTAGATGAAAAAGTACATATTTTTATTAAATTTATAAGCTATCGCTTTTTTATGAGCCTGGTTGAGCGTTTTTCTTCAAGAAATTTGGCATCACTGACTTTATTGGTTACAAACTACAATGAAGATAAACTTAAAATCAATATACATATCGTCACCTAAAATGCAAAAGGGCGTAACAACACTTTTTATTTTTTTATAGGAGAAGCAAAAAACTTTGTAGAATTAAAGATATTTTAGATTTAAAGGACATATTTTTTTCTCTTGCTTAAAACACGACTAAAGACTTATTTCTGAAGATTTTTTTTATTTTTTGTTAATATTCTTCAAGTTATGGTTGTTACGCCTTTTTGACATTGGCTTTTCTGAAACAAAAAGACGTAACAACAACAAAATTTATTAAAATTTATTTTCATAGTATATAAATATTTTAAAATATTTGTTAATTTAATATTTCAAATGATAAAAAAACTTTAAAAATATTAAATTTATTAAATATGTATGTAATAATTCATTACATAAAAAGAAACAAAAGTTCAGTATAGAATGTTAAATAATTATATTTAATTTTCAAATGGAATGTTGTCAGAAAAGTAATGACAATCTATAGGAAGTAAAGAATTGAGATGTTCACATTTTTTCTTCGAAATTTTTAATCTTTGGGTATGTACAGGCGCTCCAGGATTCACTCAAGGGGGGGGGGGGCTATACATTTTTCGTATCCTATACGGTATTTCCTATTTCTAGATATTTTATGAACTAGATGCAACAAGGGTATAAGATGTCCGAACCGGACATCTAACAAAACAATTGCACACACGAATATAAGGCAATTTTCGCAGAAAAAAAATTTTAAATGTGAATAAAGAAGCAAAAAAATCTATATTATGAGAAAAAAATAAGAAAAGTATTGGTAATATCAGAAATTAAAAATGTGCAATAATTTATGAAATATCTGAAGATAAAAATTTTTTAGAGTGAAATTTTATCACTAATTTTTGCTTAGTTTTTTATTTTCGATATATGCATATTTTTTTGTAATCTTTTTTCTTAATTCTAGCATTTTTTTTAATTTCTATTAATTTACAAATTTAACTAAACAAGAATTTTTGAAATTCAACGAAATTTTTTATTTTTTAAATAACAAAAACTACTGTTTACTGTAAAAATACTGTTTTGGTGGTTGTTTATTATGATATTAAAAATAACTGATTTAAATAACTGTTACGAAATTACAGTACTTTTTGTTAAGTGTTTTCTTAAATAACCGTCATAAAAGTTGTTTTGCATTTTTGTATAGAAAAACAACTGTAATTTCTGTTAAAAACGACAACTACTGATTACTACACAAACAACTTTCATGTAGTAACTGTCAAACTTTTTTGAGTGCACTCACTCGAAATATGTTCGTTAACATCAAACGAATAAATTACAAACACAAATTGACAAAAAAAATCTAAGCGAACTTAGTTATTCAAAAATAAAAAGAATTTCTTTTTTATACAAATGTGTTGTTACGCCTTTTTGTTTTTGAAATTCATACACTTGTTGTTACGGCCTTTTGAATTTCGTTCGTAAAATCGTTATTTGTTGACGTATAACTTCAAAATTTTGTAGGGACATGTAATTTAGTCTAGTGCATCATAATCAATAAAAAACTCGATTTTGAATTTTTTTGTTGTTACGCCCTTTTGCATTTTAGGTGACGATATATACATATTCGCTTGAAAATTACAATTTTTTTTTTGAAAAATCATCATTTTAGAATGTTTTTGCATAAAAAATAATAGCGTATTTTTTAAATTCCAACTCAGTTAGAAATAATCCAAAACACTGATTTTTATTCCTTTTTCCAACAGGGCAAGAGTAGCTGAATTTACATGAACCATATACCACATAAACTATTTCTAAGCAAAACCGTATACCAAATTTCATTAAAATAAATAATTTCTTATCTTAGACAGAGAGACAGACGGACATCGTTAACTGAGTCGATCGGTATACCAAAAGGTTGGTATAGGTTCAATATTTTTTGATGTTACAAACATCAAAAAAAAACTTATTTTGCCCTGTCTACGTAGTGGGGTAGGGTACAAATATGTGTGAGCCCTGCTCAGTTTTTTTAAATGAGATATCCAAATTCTTTTGACTAGCTCCCTCCAACGAGATAGCCAAATTTCTCGGTCAGCTCATTTTATTTAAATCAGCAACAGCCGGAGTGACCGAGATAATTTCATTCCTGTATTACAGTTAAATTTACTTGAATGTAACAACAATAGAAATATTTGATAAAACAATTTTGAAATCCAAAAAAAACTTTTAGTCTAAATTTTTATGCTGAACTTAGCGGTATAAATTGTTATTTTCTAGTTGCTAAAATTTAACTCAACTATAAATATAATAGGATATATTAAATAGTTTTATTTCTGCTGTTACTGCTTTACTAATATTTAGCAAAACTTATATGCTAATTCCAACAGTCTTTTAATCGAGATAATTTTTAACTATTTTTTTAATTTTTAACTATTGCAATTCTTACAGACTTTTTTCTTTTAGTGTGCTGCTGTCATGTCGGTTTAGTCTGTGGTTGA
Organism: Leucophora obtusa; assembly: GCA_949987735.1. Classification (NCBI taxonomy): domain Eukaryota; kingdom Metazoa; phylum Arthropoda; class Insecta; order Diptera; family Anthomyiidae; genus Leucophora; species Leucophora obtusa. The sequence goes on from OX465296.1 coordinate 119,891,384, forward strand.
AGTGCGTTTAATTTTGCATAAAAATCATAAATTGTAGTTAAACCCTTTTTCAATTAGTGTCAACTATTTTCGATTTTCCCATCAATTCATTGATAGATGTTTTTAAATATTAATATAATCAGTTGTTAAAAATCAGCAACTATGTAAATAAAGTATAACAATAAAATAAAATAATAAATAAACAAACTCAATGCATTAATAAAATTAAGTGTTAATTTCGTTCAACTTATTAAACCCGGTTTGGTATTTGTTTTTCATAAACAATAATGAAAACCAAATGACAAAATTTACTCGTTGACTGCTGTTAATATTAGTGAAAGTTAATGGGCTCTAAAATATCGTGTTTGAATATAAAATTGACAAATTGATGAAGGTAGGAAGATGTGTTTACCAAATAATGATTTGTTATTTAATAAAAATTAAACACTAATTTGAAACGAGTGTTTAATATTTTGGCAGTGTTACAAAATTCCAATGTTTTTCTCAAGGAAAATCTCTGGGTCAACACTCAGGTTAATTAAAATTTAATTTTAAGGGAGACAAACCTATGGAGAATGCATTCATTGATTGCAACCACCGATATATTTATTTGTTTGCGATATCAGAACTTTTATTAATACAATAGAAATTCAAACAATATCCCAGGCAGAAAAATCCCAGTGGGAAAACAGGGGTCAGTTGTAATTCGAGCAACTGTCTCGTTACCGGTGAAAGCAGGACCGGTCTGAAGGAACCTATCCTGTAACCTGGCTCGTGACCGGTGAAAACAATACCGGTCTGAAATAACCTGTCGAATGACTAGTGAAAACAGGACGGGTCTAAAAGTACCTACCCGGTGACCTATCCCGTAACCAGTGAAAATAGGACTGGTCTCAAAGTACCGGTCCTGTGAATAGTGAAAAGAGGACCGGTCTGAAAGTGCCTGCCCCATGACAGGAGAAAATGGTACTTAACCAGGACATCCAAGTGGTTGTCAATTGTTCGGTTTTTTTTATTTTGATCGTTTAAACGATTAAAAAAATGTTGATCGAACGATAACATGATTAATTGTTAAAAGTCTTTCGATTAATACTTTATGTGTTGTGTAGGCGATTAGTAATCAAGTCATACACCAGATTGTTGTACGCTGCAGTAGGGAGTACTATTACTTGAGAAAACTTAAGTACCGAAGAATATCTGGCACAGGGACTAAACTATACTTTTCTAATGATAAATTGTGAGCTAAATCCAATCTGGCGTATTTTTCTTTAAAATGCTTTTTGAATTTTTTAGAAAGCTCTTTTATCATTGTGAATATCCACCGTTAAAATTTGTTATTAAAGCATTTTTTTTATAATTTTACATTTAAACTACCCAATAATCACCAGAAAACTAAAAATTCAAGTGCTTTAAAAATTGCTTGCATTAAACTTATTTGAAAGCAATTTATTCCAGTTAATTAAAATTTGGAATTTTTTTATCACAAAACAAACACATTTTTTTCATGTAAAATTTGGTTTGTCTACACTCACATAACAATTCGGTTATGACAACCGAATTTTTTTCCAACCGAATTACTGAGGCTGCCGCAACCGAATTTCTGAGGTTGCCACAACCGAATCGTTATGGAAATTCGGTTGCCACAACCGAACCGTTATGGAAATTCTGTTGCCACAACCGAATCGTTATGACAATTCGGTTGCCACAACGGAATCATTTTCTAGCAATTCGGTTGCCACAACCGAATTATTTACAGAACGGGGTTGTCCCTACCGAATATTTATTACATTTTAGCAGTAATTTTAAAAATATTTCTTGCAATAAAGACTCAAATTCCTTTTTTAATTTATTTATTATTATAATTAACAAATAAAATACTGAAAAACTCTAAAATATGAAATAACATAACAATACACCCAGAAAACAGATTCGGTGCTGACAACCGCATTTTTAGCCAGTCGAATGGTTCGGTTGTGGTAGTCGAGATTTTCAGTTGTGACAACAGAAAACCAATTGAGACAGGCTTAATTTAACTGCGACATCGGAATTTCAGTTGTATCAAGAATAATTCGGTAGTCACAACCGAAAAATTCATGAAACTGAATCATTCGATTGACAACAAACTGGGTTGTCAGCACCGAATCTGTTTTCTGGGTGTATGTAAAGGGTTCTTCAATAACAGCGCTACAAAAGTTTTTTTTAAATAAAACAAAAACGGTTTTGGATATCAATGAAATTCGTTATTCCTGTGAAAGTACGTTCGATGCCATTATGTATGGAAATCGATCTCTTTTGCATGGTCACCACGGGCACGCTTGCAGAAGTCCAGACGCTGAACCCAATTTTCGACGGTTTTCAAGCATAAATCGGCCGATATTCGTACGAAGTTCATCAATCGTCGCTGGCTTGTTGGCATAGACCATAGATTTGACGTAGCTCCATAGAAAATAGTCCAACGGCGTCAAATCGCACGACCGAGGTGGCCAATCGATTGGACCATTTCGTGAGATAACACGTTCTCCAAACTTGGTTTGCAATAAATTGATTGTGATATTCGCTGTGTGGCTTGTGGCGCCGTCCTGTTGGAACCACATGTCCTCCAAGTCCATATCATCCAATTGGGGCCAAAAATATTCGGTTATCATTGAACGGTAGCGATTCCCATTCACAGTAACGTGCCGGTCTTGATCATCACGGAAGAAGTACGGCCCAATGACGCCGCAGGCCCATAAACCGCATCAAACCATAATTTTTTCGGGATGCAGTGATGACTCATGGAGTACGTGTGGATTGCTGTCTGACCAATAACGCATATTTTGTTTATTGACGAAGCCATTCATTATGACGACCATAAATTGGACGTAGCGCTCTTAACATTGAGGCCACTGATTCCGACTGTCGGTAGTAAATTTTAATAATTTCGACTCGTTGTTGGCTCGTATATCTTTCCATCATGAAATGGCAAAACTTACTGAAGAGAAATGTCAAAAGAGCGGCAAGAAATATGGCGTCGTTTGCTGTCCCTGTCTTTCTACTTTTGTAGCGCCCCTGTTGAAGAACCCTTTATATTTAGCCAATTTCTTAAACATACGGGTATTCTTAAATATTATTAAAATACGAGTAAAGGAATACTTATAAATAACAATATACAAAATTATAAACAATAGTTAGTATAAATAAACTTAATAAGAAAATTGCTTCAAGTATGTGAACTTTTTTAATACTATCAGAGAAATTATACCTTTTTAAGAAAAAACCTCAAAGAAAGTGCACTCTCTTTTATACTATTTCTAAGCAACGTACTTCTTTGACTAAGTATTCAAAAGAATACCTTTTATTTAAAATAAAACTAATAGAGTATATTTATTTAAATGTGTATCTAACTTTTTTCCAAAAAAGAAAACTTTCCAAAAGATTTCTAACTGAAGTATACTTTCTTCGAAAGAGCACCAAAACTTACACTTTTAAAGAAAGAGTGTTTTTGTTTCTGCAACAAAAAGAGAAGTCGTGTAAACCCTTTTTAAAATTTTTCGAAAATTGTAAGGTCACTGAGAGAAGTATTTTCCTTTTACAAAACGCATTAATCCTTCTGCGTTAAATTATTAAAATATTTTTTTAAGTTCTTTATCGAAAATTTGGAAGGTACTCCTTTTCGAACTCTTTGGGGAACAGGTTCTTCCTTTAGTTCTCTTTGGAAGAAAGGTAAATTATTTTAAGATTATTTAAAAAAAGGGTAAATCTTTTATAATCTATTGGAAGAATGAACCTCTTTAGGCACCCTTTACAAAAAGGGCATTTATTTAAACATTTGACAGTTGTATTAATTGTTAGTACTAAAAGGTGACGAATATAAATCTGTTACAGTAGAAGTAATTCTCTCGACAAAACCACGTTGATACATTTTTAAGGAAAACTCTCCTTCCAAGAAATGGTAAAATTTTTATCATCCTCTGAAAGAAGAATTGTTAATTTTTAGAAAAAATTGTAATATTTACCTGAAATATGTTTAAAAGGCTAATTTTTACATAAATTTTTTCAAAAGAGTTTTACAAGAAGTGAACTTTTATCAAACAAGAGTGATTTTTAAGATTTTTTTTAAGGTATCCTATATAATGTTTTGAAAATAAAAAATACGTTTTCTTAGAAAGATTTTTTGGAGGTCCCTTTCATAGAATGACTACTTAAAAAATAACGAAAGAATCCTAAAAAAAGTACATTTTTAACGAAAAAACTATGGCTTTACTATAAAATAGTATTTTGAATTTAAAATCGACTTTATTTTGTGAGTGCTGAAATTTAAATTTTTTCCTAATTTCTTTTTTTTTCCAAAACTATTTTTTTTTATACAATGCTCTGTTCTTCAATTATAATTGGTTCCTTTGAGGTAATGGTGTAATCAAAAAGGTTACTTCTTTTAGAACTTATTCAAAGAAAGGATATTTCTTTAAATGCTAGTTCAAAGAAAGAATATACTTTTATTAATCTTTCAAAAAAAGGTAAATTTTTTAACACTTAAAAAGTAGACGCTTTTAAGGAAATGGAATTTTAGAACCCCTTCATAAAAAAGTACATTTTTGTACTGTTTCCGTGTGAAGATACTTATTAAAATACTATTTTGTAAACAGAGTTCTTTTCCCAGTTAAAAATTTAAACATTTTTCGATAAGAGAAAGGAGTACAAAAAGTATTCTATTATATCTTAAGGTCCGATAACTGAATGTTCCGCTAAAATTTAGCAGTTAAATTCAAATTTTATATAGAAAACAACAACAAATATGTCAGTTAAAGTCCCAGTTAGTAGCTAACTGGTCATTTAGTAATCGGGCCTAAGTGTCTATGTTTATAACACTTATGGTTAACAAATACTACCTTTGTAAAATAAGGATACTAGTCTACCACTCTTATTCTACGGATATACAAAATTTAAATTGCCTCTTGTGATAACACATTTCCAAAATGGGTTGTTAGATATTGATGTCAGTGCGGGAAAGTTCTGTTATTTTGAAAATACACTTCAGTATTATGTTTGAATACAGTCATCAATGGAGTAATATTATGGCTTACAAACAAACAGCATCTTCGTTAATACCATACCAACATACTGCAAATGGTAACATCTTCTTGTCGTAGTTTATTTTGCATCGAATATAGTAGATTTCAATAGGAACGCAGAACCGAAATGGAAAGTTATTGCTTTGAAATTTCCTTCCTTTTGATGGACACCCTATACGATACATACAGACAAGGATATTTAAGAATTATCAGTTGTTATTTTTGAATAAATACCATTCTTTATGTACATGCAGTGAATATCTTCCTTAACATTATTTTAACTCCACCCGTTCCGTCTTATTGATGATACTGGATTAACCGTCTTCCATTATTCTCTCGTGTTTATTTGCCTAACATGCCTTTCATTTAGAGATTATTTAATAAATATTACCAAATTGGTGCGTTTTCTTTATAATTATTATAAAAAGTTTTGTATATTTTATATTTTTTGACATTTTGTTATTAGTTTAGAAAATAAATTACTCAATTCCAGGACCACAACCGAATTGAAATCAAATTCGGCTGCAGCAACCTAATTGTAAATTAATTCGGTTGCTGCAACCAAATTCATATACCATTCGGTTACTGCAACCGAATTGATGGAAAATTCGGTTGGTGCAGCAAAACTAATAAGCAATTCGGTTGCCGCAGCCGAATTAATAAGAAATTCGGTTGCTGCAACCGCAAAATTCGGCTGTGACAACAAAACTAGATTGATTTTATATAATTTTGTTGCCACAACCGAATTGGAACTTAATTCGGCTGCAGCGACCATATAGTTCGGTTGTGATGACAAACTTCCGTTGCGACAACGAAATTCGGTTGCAGCAACCGAATATTCGGTTGAGGCAACCTCGCTCCAACCGAATCGTTCTGTGAGTGTATAATGTGCTTTGCAAGTTTTGTGTACTCAGTTGGAGCAGGCTCTATGCAAGATGCTCACGTACTGTTAACCGCTCTCTCACTGGCTCTGGCTGAGATTTGAAGAAGTTAAATTGCAACTAACGGGTTTAGTTTTTTCATTATATTTTTTCATATTATGCATATTTATTGCAACAATTTCTAATTTTTATTAATATTTGACAATAAAACTTAAGCTATCACCTTCTAATAAAATTTCTTCAAATGTCAGCCAGAGCCAGTTAACATAGAAAGAGAAACATTATTTTTACCTTGAGTTTTGTTAGTTTTTTTCCAATAAGTTTTCCATTACCAGAAATAAACGTTTGAAATTTTGTCGCGTCATTGCTATGGCCTTTCTAAATTGCACAATGAAAATTATCTTTGATTATCGCAAGCCGTTTAGCAGTGATAGATTTTTAAAATCAAAACTTTTAAATGTGTCATGAAAATGTAATCTTTTGGGAAAAAGAGGGTTAATTAGTTCACTTTTATCTCAAAGTTTTTAATAGGTTTTTAATATTTTTGAATATATTTTAAAAGAATAGGCTTGATAAATGCGTAATAGTGCAATTTAGAGCATTTTTAAATATGCACCCTACGCATGAAAGGGTTAAAAAAATATTTAATTAATAAACATTATTTTCATTTCTAATAAAGTGATAATTACGTTAGAAAATTCCAACCTTATATTTATTGTAAACGATCAGTTCGTTAACTGCAATTTTATTCTTTAAATAATTGGAAACCATAAATTATTGTATTTAGCACGCTTTGCAATTGTTTATTTAAGATTCAAGTAAACAATGATTGTTAGCAACATTTTGCAAGTAGCTAGTAGTCACTTGCGGAATGCATCGTCATGAATATGATCATCATCATCGTCACATAATAATTATTATTGATTGAATGATTATTCTAATGATTTATGCATGCAGGGTATATGAATGTGCAATCGAGAGAGGCGTAAATTATTATAGACATTAAGTTGTGACAACTGTTTAAACACTGAAATTAATCGGCATATTAAACTGAATTGCATTAAAAATGTTATTAATATATGAATAGTTGTATTCACTACACCATTTGCAATTAAAATAGTAGGTAATTATTATATTTGTATGAAAATCTTTAACTTTTCTTAGCCTCATTTTCACTGTGTCTCATTAGCTACTAACTGAAACTTTAACTAATGAATTTCTTACTATTTTCCATATAAAATAAATTGCTTGTTAAATTTTAACTGAACTTTCTGTAATCGAGCCTTAATAGATATGAAAAATCATATTTTTATATGGAGTATAAAAGTTTCTACGTTTCCTCGTGAAACCCAAACAATTAATTGGGCTCTAAACACCGTAAGTTGTTTTTCACTCGAGCTTAAGATGCATCAAAAATTAAAAAGAGGCATTTCACTTTTCTTATTATATTTCTTATTTCTTTTGTATGTCGATGTTGAGCAAAATAATAAGTTATGGTTACACACCAGCATACGAAAAATTAAAAATTATATTGTTACCTATATGCTTGCCAGTATTGACAAAAATAATAAGTCTAAAAATAGATTTTTAAAAAATAAGTTTTATAGAAAGTTAATGAAATTTGTTCGTGTCGGTAATCGAGCCTGGGACTACAGATTTTCAGTCGATAGCTCTACCACGTGATATATGTCTTGATATATCTTGAGATATATCTTGACATGTCGTATTCGATAGAAGAACACATTGGCTTGCTGCGCACAAGCCAACATATAAAATATAAAAAAAATTATGTTCTAGAGCTGATTTATAGGAAAAGAAGAAGAAAACATTTTTATTGAAAAATTTAACAGACAAAAGGGAATCACCAGACTGCCACAGTTTCATCTCACACAAAGACTCGCCAGTGATTAGTTTATGTGTCAACTGATCAAAGTAATTTGTAATTGTTAATTTGTCTCTATATGAAAAACTTTTTGTGTATTGCCATGACCGGGGATTGAACGGGCAGCCCTCTGCACAGGCTATGACTCGTAGCATCACGGTCGGCATAGCGGCGATATTAGAAAATTGTAAAAAATTGAAATTTGGACGCCTCAAAAATGATTTTTTTTCTATGTCGTAGTGGACCTTTTTTTTTCTCCTGCCAAAAGCTATCGATGGCACAATATCGATTGCTAAATCCACCCTAACATAGATTTAAAAAATTTGAAAAAAAAATTATAAAATTACTTTTTTATGAAATAATGATAAAAATAAGTCATTATTAGTAACTCATTATTATATGTTGCAGAAAGTAAGTTGGTATCATTACTGGTAGTTTAAAAAATAATGATATGTCATTACCATTTCTACACTGGGAATTTAATAAAAAAAAAAATAATAAATAATACCCAGTGTAGAAACGGTAATGACATATCATTATTTTTTGGACTAATGCCACTAATGGCTTTCTTTCTGCATTGTTTTAAAACATATAACAATGAGCTACTAAAAACTGGTTACATTTTTCATTATTTCAAAATTAAGAACAATGCGGTAACAATAATAACGTATTTTTATCATTACATATTGCAAATATAAAGTAATGTTCTAGATTTTTTGTAAATTTATTTGAAATCTATTTTTAGACTCAGCGAGCAAATTTTATTAAAAGAAATTAAACAATAATAAAACTATTTTTTAAATCTATTTTTAGACTCGTTATTTGTGTCAATACTGGTAGGCATATATGTATGTAAGGACATATTTTTTGAATTTTCGTATTTTGCGCGACATCGCCATACAGAAGTAATAATAAATATTATAAAAATAGTAACTAGTTACAATTCCCAGGTATGTAGTTATATAACCACATATCTGGTAATGATTTTCTACACTGGATAGTATAATAAAGTCAGAAAATGGTGTATTTTTGTAAATAAATATTTATGGAAAGTTATAATGTTACACTTGTAAGTTTGATATATACTTCATAAGTCAAGTCAAGGTAAATATTGTACGACACAAACATAACATAATAATATATGAATATTGACACGTACAGTCATTTATTTATTTACATTTAATGAATTAAATTTAAACAGTTTGTTGTTATTATTTCTAGTCTTTATTTTTATATCTATTTCTTGCAGATTCTTTTGTTGAATTAATATTGTATGTAGTTGTAGTTAGTGCATTGAACTTTAATTTTATGATTTTGTATTATTTTTGCCTTTTTTGTTCAGTTTTATTTAGTGAAACTTGTTTGATGAGTAAATGTGGCTCATGATGTTTGCCATTGGGAACTTCCTTATTTTTGTGTGGACCATTGTTTCGCGCTTTGTGAGATGAAACGATTTATATAAAACAAGTTTAAACTTTTTCCCATGAATCACTCAGACCACAAATAGATTTTTATTTAACCACAAAAGTAAATTATTTTTGTTTATCTATTGAGAAGAATCAATGGATAAACATTATATTTATTTTTATAAAAATTCCAACTTTATTTATTTATAATGGTATTAAGAAGCGGAAAGTTTGGCCAGAATTTTTCCATCGCTAAGAAATATGTGCCAAGTCATTTTTCGTTTATAAAATTTTTATCCCATATTGAAAATTGAACATATCTAAAAACAAATATTTTCAGAATAATAATAGGTTTTTCAAAAATTTTGTTCCGCCGATAGTTATATAATCATTTATATTATTTTATATTTTTTGAGTTTGCATTAAGCTACAGGTAATTTCCTTTCTCATGATACCAAATACTTTTGTAACTAAGTAATAGGTAATGTATCCAATTCACTACAATAACATGTACGAGTAATTTTTTCCATTAACAAAACAATCCTAAAGGCAGTTTTACTTTTTCCCAATTTATAACATATGATAACAAAATTCTATAATAAAAATTTTGCGAAAAAGGGGTAACATTAATAAAAATTACCTGCATACAGGAAAATTTTATACAATTGGTAGTCAACCACACCTATTCTACAACTGGTTCCACTGCAACCGATTCCATGAAACTGGTTCTGGAACCAGTTCCAGGGATCCTATATGGAACGTATGACTAACATAGAATCGGTTCCAGAACTAGTTCCAGAACCGATTCTAGGGCAACCGGTTCCATTTTGAAGCTATATAAGTGGTTGCTTTTGGGACAATTTCAAACAAAAATAATCGGTGTTAGAATCGACAGTAGAAGGGGTTGTAAAGGAAAAGTAGCTATTCTACAACCGATTCTTTGGAACAGAAAATTTTCCTGGGTAGCTTATTACGAGCCAAGCTCTCAATGGAACAAAATTTTGGATGGACCTAATATTTATCGTATGTAAAACACCGTCACTACTAAGTTGAAATAGGGATATGTGTAATTTTCTCTGAGGTGTAGTTAAAAAAATTCTATGCGTTTAACACTTTTTTTTAATATTTTGTTGAACAAACCCAGGAAAATTTTTTACAATCGGTAGCCAACCACACCCATTCTACAACTGGTTCCACTGCAACCGATTCCATGGAACTGGTTCCGGAACCAGTTTCTGGGATCCTATATGGAAGGTGTGGGTGACGTAGAATCAGTTCCAGAACTAGTTGCAGAACTGATTCTAGAGCAACCGGTTCCATTTTGGAGCTATAGAAGAGGTTGCTTTTGGGACAATTTCAAACAAAAAGAATCGGTGTTAGAATCGACAGTAGAAAGGGTTGTGAATGAAAAGTAGCTATTCTACAACCGATTCTTTGGAACAGAAAATTTTCCTGGGAAATTAAAAAAAAGTCAAAATTAGAGCTTTTCAAAATTACAAAAAAAAATCCCATCTTTGGCCATACCTGGCAATTGTAAGTTTTTGAAAAAATATTTAACTTTTTTTTCGATTTTGATAATTTATCTCATTTTAACCCTGCAATGGCCTGGGCGAATTGCAATTACTTAAATATTTTCCAAACGATTTTGGATTTTTATAACTTCCCGAGTAAAAAAAATTATATATAATCATATGTGGCATATATTACAATATATAATTAGACATGTGGTTATGTATATCCATATATAATTATATATGACGTTTTTTCCGAAAAATTTTCCTTATATTATGCCATATATAATTTCATCTAATTAGATATCGGCCTTCATAATATTAGATATGGCATATATAATTATATATTACATAACATGGTTGATCTTATTGCATATATAGTTATATATAGAACTATATCTTAATATATATGGTGGCATTTTAGCAATATATAATTATATATGGTATCATTTAAACAATATATAATTATATATGGTGACAGTTAAACTAGATATTATCATATATGGTGCCATTTAAACAATATATGGTCATATATGGTACCTCATAAACAAAATCTTTAATTCAGTTCCAGATATGATAATATATGGTACTATATATAGTGCGATATATATTTATATATGGTGTTATTTAAGCTATATATTATCATATATGGTGCCATTCAAACCATATATTATCATATATGGTACCATTTAAACCATATATTATCATATATGGTGCAATTTCAACAATATATGCCCATATATGGTACCTCATGAACAATATTTTTAATACAGTTCCACATATGATAATATATGCTACTATATAGTGCCATATATGTTTATATATGCTGTTATTTAAGAAATATATTAACATATTTGGTGCCATTTAAACCATATATTGTCATATGTGGTGCCATTTCAACAATATATGCTCATATATGGTACCTGATGAACGACATTTTTAATACAGATGCAGATATGATAATATATGCTACCATATATAGTACCATATACTTTGATATATCGTATCATTTAAACAACCCGAGGAAAAATAGTTACATATAGTCATATATGTGATTAAGTTATATCTGTATAAATATACAGTTTCATCCGAAGAATGGCCCGATATATTTTTATCAATTGTTTATCAATTTTTATCTAAATGTATCAGTTTAGATCTGACCTGATTCAAGTATGTGTTAATCAGATGAAATTGTATCAGATTTTTGATCTGATACAATTTTATCGGTTTGATCGTAATTGGTTCAATTTTATATAAATAAAATATAATTGTATCCGACATTTACCTTATACAATTGTATCAAAGTTTTAAACTGATATCAGGTCAAAATTGGGATATAACTGTATAATTTTGTATACAAATATATCTATTTGGACCTAAACTGATACCATTTAATATAAACCAATAAAATTGTATCAGGTCAAAAATCTGATACAATTTCATCTGATTAACACATAATTTAATCAGGTCAGATCTAAACTGATACAAATAAGAACTGATACAATTTTATCGGGCCATTTTTCGGATCAAATGGTATATGGATGAATCTAAGTTATATATTACCATATAAAGCTCCATATTGGTGCCATTTAAACAATATATTGTCATATATGGTGCCATCATATATGGTAACTAACTCATCAGCAACTACAATATTAACTGTATTTCAGAAGCTATTAATTGTATTTCAGAAATTTTAAATGTATTTTAGAAATTATGGAATGTATTTCAGAAATTTATTAATTGTATTTCAGAAATAATCAAATCTATTTCAGAACTTGTTGATGGTTTATCATAGTTAATAGAGAAAAATTTCTAAATTACATTTCATAATTTCTGAAATACAATTGATAATTTCTGAAATACAGTTTGATAATTTCTGAAATACAGTTGTGAATTTCGGAAATACAACTAATAATTTCTGAAATACAATCGATAAAACTGAAATTCAATTGATTATTTCTGAAATACAATTGATAAATCTTAAAAACAATTGATACAATTGGAAATGGTGTAGAGCGTTAAAAATATGTAAATAAAATTATTTTTAACTCTACTATTTTCTTGAGCTTAAGGTTTGGTTTTTATTTATAAAAAGTTTTTTATTTTCGATATTTCGCTACTCCAATGTGTAGCAAAAATATTTGAGACATTCTTTGTAGAATTTGAGATAAATTTTGGTATAATTCCGGTATTTCTGCAACGTATCAAGAAAGTTATCGTAGACTTTACTTTGATAATTTTATCCCTTATTGTCTTGAATTTATTGATTAATGTTCTGACTTGTGTGTTCTTTTTGAAATTGTTGTAATTCATCTTATATTTTTATATCTTCTGCTCTTGATTTTCTAAATTCTTTTCGTTTATTTAACCTTCTTTCTTCAAACGGATACAGAATGATGAAAAATTAGTTTCTTTTGATGTAGTTTCTTTATTCCCAAGTATTCCTGTTGATTTGGCAATGAATATTATAAGGGGAAAATGGAATGTTATTGAGGAATATACAACTATTGAAAAAGACTTATTTTTCCGTATTTTGAAATTTTGTATAGAGGATAATAGATACTTTCAATACAGTGACAAGATATATTTACAACGGAAAGGACTTCCAATGGGATCACCTGCTTCTCCAATTGTGGCTGATATAGTTATGGAAGAATTATTGGACACTTGTATTAAAAAACTTGATGTTAGACCAGGGATAATGACTAAATATGTGGATGATCTATTTTGTGTCATTTCTGAAAATGCAATTGATGATATGTTAAGAGCATTAAATGAATTTAGTCCTGATATTAAGTTTACCATGGAAAAGGAGTGTGATTATAAACTTTCTTATTTAGATACTTTGGTAATAAGAAGAGGTAATAATTTGATAATGGATTGGTATCAGAAACCAACAGCGTCAGGTAGAATTATTAATTTTTATTCAAAAGATAGTAAGAAAATCATTATTAACACTGCAAAGAATTTGATAGAAAAAGTATTGACTATTAGTGACAGAAAATTTCATAGAAAGAATGAGGAAATAATTAGGAATTTATTAAGAGATAATGATTTTCCGATAGGATTAATTTCTTCATTGATAAATCAATATAAATTTAGGAGGAATAGTAACACAGGGAATTTAATTGAACAGAAGATTTACAAGTCTATGGTCTATATACCGGGAATATCAGAACGTTTAGAGAAATCAAAGATAATAGATACTAATAGATATAAAATAGCTTTTAAATCATACAATACAGTAAATAAATTATACAGTAAGACAAAGCATAGGATACAAAAATTGGACATGTCAAATATAGTATATAAAATACCATGTAGTGGAAATGACGGAGAGAATTGTGATAAAGTATATATAGGTACAACAAAGAATAAATTGAGAACTAGAATAGCTGGACATAGATCAGACCAGAAATATAGACATATTAATTCACAAAAGACAGCATTATCTTCTCATTGTTCAAGTTTAAATCACTATCCTGACTTTGAAAATGTATCAGTTTTAAATACAGAACACAATTATAAACGTCGTTATATATTAGAAATGTTACAGATAATTAATACACCAACAACAAATAGAATTAACTTTAAGGCAGATATTGAAAATGTAGCTCAGAATTATAGATATTTAACAGGGACGTAACAGTTATAACTTTTATTCAAAAAACTTATTGTTTTACAATTATTTCTTGTTTGAGTATTTTTAATTTTCTGTTTATTTCCTCTGTTTGATTTTTATTTTTAATTCAAACAAAAACTATCCAAACATGATTTTTATTTTTTCAAAAATAATAAAAGTTATTTTGTGATTTTTTTTTCTTTATCAAAAAATAACAGTTAAGAATATAAATCAAAAGCCATAGAACCAATGACTTCAACAATTATAATATCCTGATGATGTCAACTAGTGTTAATAAAAGATTGAACACTGATTTAAAGTGAGTAAATATGTATATTCCAGCAACTTCCGGCATTCAATTAAGGTCAATTTTTAATTTTTATTTTATTATCAAATAAAAAAGTTAGTGCTTAATTTTTTCAAAAAAATCATTCTGTAACTTTTATAAAAAGTTTTAAAATAAAAATCAAAAAAACAACAGAAATTTATAGAGTAAAATATAAAAATTTAAAAAATTAAAATCTTTGTCAATATTTGTGATTTTTTTGTGCAATATGATTTATAAAATATAGTGCATTATTGAAATATTATAATTAAATAAATTTGGGTGGTGACTTTTTTAGAAATATAACAGTTATTTTGGGTCTCTGATATTTAATACAAAAGAAATAGCACACATTACATTAATTTATAACACATTATATTATACATTTTTTATTGTTAATTATTGTTATTTTTGTTTGTTATACTTTTATACCAAAAACTTTGTTTGCTGGTATAAATGTATACATACAATTTATATTTGACAAATGCTTTTCAAATTTTTTCAAACTTTAAAATTGTTTATAATTTGTTCATTTAATTGTTATTTCCTGAAGATGCTACACATTGGAGTAGCGAAATATCGAAAATAAAAAACTTTTTATAAATAAAAACCAAACCTTAAGCTCAAGAAAATAGTAGAGTTAAAAATTTAAAAAGAAGGTTAAATAAACGAAAAGAATTTAATAAAATTATTTTTTAAAAAAAATTCAATTTAATAAAAAAAATATAATTTTATAAAAACATTTATAGAAAATAAAATTATAATTTTATAAAAAGAAATTCTTTTGAATGGGGGAAATGTTTTTAGTTGATCTGTTATTTTTAAGTAAATAAATGTTATTTTAGTTTGACTCAAGATCATAAGTTAATATCACTTTCTGTTTAAATTATTTTCAAATCAAAGAAGGATGATACAATTTTTACAAGTAAATTACAAATAATAAAAATTATTGAAAAAATTTCGGGTTGTTAGAAATGTACTTCAGTCTAGATTACGATATTATTTAAGAGCCAGTATTTTCAAAAACTCAAGAAAGGTAATTTTCCCCCTTGTAAATTGTGTTTCAAATTTCAGGGCCGATGGGGCACGGGAAGACAAAGTCAGATTGAGCTAAACCTTTTACAATTGTATTTTTACACTAAGTGGCACAATACTTGATGTGGGTACCCGAGTAAAAAAAAATTGATCTCGCGCAATATCTAATTATATCCAATTTGATATTGTTTAAGATCTGCTGTAATATCTAGCTGATCCAATTAGATCTCAAAATTGGGTGTATCCAATGATATCGTATTAGATCCCATTGTATATATGGGGATAAACTAAGATCAAGTTATATCTCAAAATTGGGAGGTCCAGTGATATCTTTGCGGATAAACCTAGATCTATTTTGATCCGAAAATTGGCGGATCCAGCTATATATTTGCGGATATTTTTAGATCTAATTTAATCCGAAAAATGGCGGATCCAATTAGATCCAGCTATATATTTGGGGATCAATTTAGATCTAATTTGATCTCAATTTTGGCAGATCAAATTAGATCCCGCAATATATTTGTGGATAAACGTATATCTAATTTGATCCGAAAAAGTGGCAGATCGAATTAGATCTAGCTATATATTTGGGGATAAACTTAGATCTAATTTGATCCGAAAAATGGCACATCGAATTAGATCCAGCAATATATTTGTGGATAAACTTAGATATAAATTGATCTGAAAAATGGCAGATCAAATTAGATCCAGCAATATATTTGTGGATTAACTTAGATCTAAACTTATCCGAAAAATGGCAGATCGAATTAGATTCAGCAATATATTTGTGGATAAACTTGGATATAAATTGAATAGAAAATTGGCAGATCAAATTAGATCCAGCAATATATTTTGGGATTTAGTAAGACCTAATTTGATCCGAAAAATGGCAGATCGAATTAGATCCAGCTATATATTTAGGGATAAACTTGGATGTAAATTTATCCGAAAAATGCCAGATCGAATTAGATCCAGCAATATATATGTGGATAAACTTAGATCTAAATTTATCCGAAAAATTCCTAATCGAATTAGATCCAGCAATATATATGGGGATAAACTTGGACCTAAATTTATGCGAAAAATGGCAGATCAAATTAGATCCAGCAATATATTTGGGGATAAACTTGGATCTAAATTTATCAGAAAAATGGCAGATCGAATTAGATCCAGCAATTTATTTCGGTATTAAAATGGCAGATCGAATTAGAAACAGCAATATATTTGGGGATTGACATCTAAAAGTATCCATAAAAATGACAGATAAAATTAGATGCCGCATTATATTTGGGTACTACCTAAGATCTCCATTTATTTGGGATTAAATAAGATCCCAAACATATATATATTGCCAACTGTTCAAAAAATAATAGACTGTCAGAGCACTGATTGTATAAAAATTACAATATTTTGTTAAAATAAGGTTTAAACTCAGAAGGTAACGAGTTCAATATGCATTTCTTTTACAAAATGAATTTCTTTTTATAAAATTAAAATTTTTTTTTCTATAAATTTTTTTATAAAGTTATATATTTATTTTTTTATTAAATTGAAATCTTTGAATAAAATAATTTTATTTACATTATTTTGACGCTCTACACCATTTCCAATTGTATTAATTGTTTTAAGATTTATCAATTGTATTTCAGAAATAATCAATTGAATTTCAGTTTTATCAATTGTGTTTCAGAACTCATCAATTATTTTTCACATTTATGAATTGTATTTCAGAACTAGTCAATTGAAGTTCAGTTTTATCAATTGCGTTTCAGAAATTATTAATTGTATTTCCGAAATTCACAACTGTATTTCAGAAATTATCAAACTGTATTTCAGAAATTATCAATTGTATTTCCGAAATTATGAAATGTATTTGAGAAATTTTTCTCTATTAGCTATGAAATTCTGAAATAGATTTCATTATTTCTGGACACAACTAAATAAATAAATAATTAAATTTGCGTAATATTGTAGTTTCTGAAGTGCAAATAATATTTTGTGATATACAATTAAAATTTTCTAAAATACATTTAATAATTTCTGGAATACCTTTTTTCGATGCTTATAAGTTAGCTCGAAATGCTTTTATCATTCATTTAATTTGTAGCTATCACACATCTATAACAAGTCTCGTTAGATTAGAGTGTAGAGGTCTTGGCTGACAATCTGGTGGACTGGGTTAAATTTCATGTTTTTAAAAGCAAATATTAAAAAAAGTTTTCTCAATTTTTTAAAAAATGTTTTTTGAAATCTATTTTTTTGCCAAGATAGTTAATGCAACGTTCTGCCAACACATAACCGACCATCGCCAACGGTTTGCCAGCATTGTGCCGATTATATTTTTCTGTCTGGGATGTTAAACTTAAACCTATTGTATATTAACATTAATTAACACTATATTTTTATTTTTAGGAAATACATTTTTATTTTATTATAAGTTAACTATTTAACTTTATAAAGTGTTTATAAATTATAACTTAAATGTACATATCGTTAGCTGAAATGCAAAACCACGTAACTAACATTTTTACTATTTTACAGGAGAAACAAAAAATGTTATATATTGAAAAATAAATGGAGTTTTGGTAATCAAATACCGCAGATTTTCTAAATATAGACTGATTAATTCATTTCTGGAATAAAAGTAATAATTTATTAATGTTGTATCTCAACTGATATTGGAATTATTGTACCATAACCATACATCAATATATATTGAATGATATACATATATTACAATATATGACACTGTATTATAAATATTGTTAATGAAGTAACATATCTGATAATATTTTTTATAGCGCCATACAGTTTTACATTATTCAAATTAAACCATATATGGAATTGTATTCAAAATGTTGATGTGGTACCAAATTTGACCATATATTGTTTAAATTGTGCCATATATGACAATATATGGTAATATATTGCTTAAATAACACCATATATAAATATATATGGCACTATATATGGTAGCATATATTATCATATGTGGAACTGTATTAAAAATATTGTTCATGAGGTACCATATATGGGCATATATTGTTGAAATTGCACCATATATGATAATATATGGTTTAAATGGTACCATATATGATAATATATGGTTTGAATGGCACCATATATGATAATATATGGTTTGAATGGCACCATATATGATAATATATAGCTTAAATAACACCATATATAAATATATATCGCACTATATATAGTACCATATATTATCATATCTGGAACTGAATTAAAGATTTGGTTTATGAGGTACCATATATGACC
Source organism: Leucophora obtusa (assembly GCA_949987735.1). NCBI lineage: Eukaryota > Metazoa > Arthropoda > Insecta > Diptera > Anthomyiidae > Leucophora > Leucophora obtusa. The sequence goes on from OX465296.1 coordinate 119,910,355, forward strand.
ATATATTGTTTAAATGGCACCATATATGATAATATCTAGTTTAACTGTCACCATATATAATTATATATTGTTTAAATGATACCATATATAAATATATATTGCTAAAATGCCACCATATATATTAAGATATAGTTCTATATATAACTATATATGCAATAAGATCAACCATGTTATGTAATATATAATTATATATGCCATATCTAATATTATGAAGGCCGATATCTAATTAGATGAAATTATATATAGCATAATATAAGGAAAATTTTTCGGAAAAAACGTCATATATAATTATATATGGATATACATAACCACATGTCTAATTATATATTGTAATATATGCCACATATGATTATATATAATTTTTTTTACTCGGGTACCTATAAAAATCGAAAATCTATTTTATAAAACTACCCTATTCAACATGCACGAACATACATTAAACCTGTGTAGTTCCATAAATATGTGACGAGTTTTACCTGGGTTGTTAATTTTTCTGATGACTTGCGAACGCAATGTAAAGGGTTCGTCAACAGGGACGCTACAAAAGTAGAAAGACAGGGACAGCAAACGACGCCATATTTCTTACCGCTCTTTTGACATTTCTCTTCAGTAAGGTTTGCCATTTCATGATGGAAAGATATACGAGCCAACAACGAGTCGAAATTATTAAAATTTACTACAGAAATTCGGAGTCAGTGGCCTCAACGTTAAGAGCGCTACGTCCAATTTATGGTCGTCATAATGAATGGCTTCGTCAATAAACAAAATATGCGTTATTGGTCAGACAGCAATCCACACGTACTCCATGAGTCATCATTGCATCCCGAAAAAATTACGGTTTGGTGCGGTTTATGGGCCGTACTTCTTCCGTGATGATCAAGACCGGCACGTTACTGTGAGTGGGAATCGCTACCTGGATGATATGGACTTGGAGGATGTGGTTCCAACAGGACGGCGCCACAAGCCACACAGCGAATGTCACAATCAATTTATTGCAAACAAGTTTGGAGAACGTGTTATCTCACGAAATGGTCCAGTCGATTGGCCGCCTACGTCGTGCGATTTGACGCCGTTGGACTATTTCCTGTGGGGCTACGTCAAATCTATGGTCTATGCCAACAAGCCAGCGACGATTGATGAACTTCGTACGAATATCGGCCGATTTATGCTTGAAAACCGTCGAAAATTGGGTTCAGCGTCTGGACTTCTGCAAGCGTTCCCGTGGTGGCCATGCAAAAGAGATCGATTTGCATACATAATGGCATCGAACGTACTTTCACAGGAATAAAGAATTTCATTGATATCCAAAACCGTTTTTGTTTTATTTAAAAAAACTTTTGTAGCGCTCTTATTGAATAACCCTTTTTTTTGTATTTCTTCTAAAAACGGATGTTATTTTCACTCAAAATAACAAAACTGAAATATTACCGTTCTGACTGCAGAAATTTCCTGAGTGTTTTTCTTTTCACTGATTTGAAGTCAATAAAAAGATGATATTACCAAGACTTTGATGGTTGTGATCTTATATTCTTGAGATCGATCTACATCTGCAGTTCATTTAAAAAATTCTTATATTCAGCTAATTTAAATCGAATTTAATTAGTTTTTAATTCCAAAAACTGTTACTTTTTGTGAAAATTAATTACCGGTATTTTTAACACACATGATATATTTATATAACACGTACAATTAAATATATTTTGTTTTTAATGTTAAACATGCAAATTTTAATTATATGTGATATTAAACTTGGCAAAACATTGAAATGGATTTACACGAAACCGGATACAAAATATGTAAAACTGTAACACAATCGAAACACAACAAATGTAACGAAATTAAATAATTTTAATATGCAGATATAAATTCAATGGGAGCGTTAATTAACTTTATCATGATGCTGATGCTATAAAATTCTAAAATTATCATGTGAGTGTGGAATAGTGCTGGTAAATTCGGTTGCCTTCCAAATCTCGATACTACTCGATATTTTTAATTTGTATATTCGATACTACTCCTTACTTTTAAAGCATTTTAAATTTCAAATTTATATGAAGCCTGTCCATAAAAAAAGCAGAAACTAGATCTAGTCTGATTGGCAAATTAATAATGTGTTTATAACTTTGAAAAAAAATGTTTATTCTTCTTCTTAACCTCAAACCTACTTAATTATTTTAATTTTTTAGTAAAAGTTTTTGCACTTTGCGTTTTTATTTAAATAAATTAAAAATAAAAACATCGAACTAGAGGCTGAAAAATATCTGCCCTCACCATTGAATGAAAGCAAAATAATCAATTTTTTTGCAGGATTTTTTTAATTTTATGAACTTTTTTGCATTTTAGAAAATATGAATCGAAGAATTTTCATTTAAAATTCCGAAAATTTCAACTAAATTTCCATTTGAAGTTGAGAAAACATCAATTGAAATTCTGATTTTCCATTTTAATTTCAAATATCAATTGAAATTAAGAATATATAAATTAAAATTTAGAAATCATCAATTGATATTTTCTGAATTTCAGTTGATGATTTCTGAATTTCAATTGAAAATTTCTGAATTTGAGTTGATAATTTCTGAGTTCCAGTTGATGTTTTCTGAATTTTACATGGAAATTCTCCACTTGATATTAATTATTAAATTGAAATTCTGATTTTCAATTGATATTTTCTTAATGACAATTGCAAATTGTATTTAGTTTTTTATAGTTGTTCAACTTTTTCCATTAATTTTTTTACTACTGAAATATTTCTTTATAGCAAAATTTGTTTTTTTTTCTATCAAATAGTTTAGCGAATTCATATTTTTCAAATTTATTCCTGTCCAGTATGCAATTCTGAAAATATAGAGCAGTTACTTTAAAGCATCGGGTACTAAAAAATGACAAATACATCTTATCATTTACCAGCACTAGCGGTAATGACAGATATTTTGTGTTTTAATTTATAAAAAAGTTATAGGTCTTTAAATGGCTAATATTTGAACAATGGGGTATAAGTAATTTATAACACTTGCATGAAAACAACTTTTTATAATCGGTTTAAGTTAAGAGAATTTAGTTTGCTATAAATAATGATACTATTTGACAATTACTGCACATTTTTTTAATAAATTCATTTGTAAAAAGTATTCAAATAGAGATTGAGGGTCATATTCATAATCACTTTTAAAATTTATAAGTGACTTATAAAACAAATTTTTCATACAAAATTCATTTTATAAAAGTGTTATAAGGTTTTCAAATTATTATGCATAAGCACTTAAAAGTTTACGAACATATGACAAAATACAAATGTGGGCAGAGAAATCGCATGATTATGAACGCAGTTGGTGACTATTATCTTTTTTTTGTTAACTTCTTTGATCAGTGCTATTTTTTATCCTCTTCTGTATACATATTTTGTGCATAACATACGATACTTTAGTCTAATTTAATGGTGTTTTTGTTTAAGTTGTATATATTCTAGTACTGTGTCTCGTGCGGAAACATAAAACTTGACAGTTTTACTACCAATTACAACCTGTATGGTCAAGTCTTTATCCGGGATCAATTCTAAAGAAAGAAAAAAAAACACCTTAGACATACTTCGTTAATAATTGACAGATAGTAACGATTTTCTTAAAATGTTTTTTAATTAATCAATCAAAGTGATTGTGTTGTTTTGCTCCATTTTATTAACATTAAGTGTTCAAGTATTCATGCACAAACATTTCAATTGTAAATAATAGAAATAATTGACCAGATTATAATTATGGCTTATAAACTATTTAGTTTATAAGCCACAATATAACAAATATAATTAAAACATTAGAAAAAAGGTGGGTTTTGTTAACAATTGAATAAATACGGTTGGGCATCGATTAACCGGGATGGTCGGGACCGGGAGCATTCCGGATAATCGATTTCTCCGGTTAACTGAGGTAAAATTTAGTAAATTTTTAATATAAATGTTTGTTTAATTAATTCAATATACACACTTACAAAATATAATGTTAATAAGTTTTAATTACTATATATGGTCGACCGGCCTGCAAAATGTCATATGTGTTTTTTAATAGATTTTCAGAAGAGCGAAAAAACTGTTACAAAATCTACTTTTAAGATATTTTATTGGCATCATATGCCTTAATGATGATTTTACTAAATGAGGTCGTGAACACTTAAAAAAAGGGCTGTTTCCTCTCCATTGTAGATTTGCTCATTTAAAAGATTTTCCTTTAATATGTATTCTTCCAACTGATTTACAAAAATTGTGGCGATACATAATCGGCAGATATTTTTTCCCCTCCAGCCTTGAGTTTATGAATTCCATGTCGTTTTTCAAAGTTCTGGAACATGCTAAGCTTATATTTAATTTTGAATGGAAGATCTTAGCCTTTTCCATTATGATTAAACTGGAAATTGGGGTCCCTTTAAAACGTTCTTGTCGGAACCATTCGTATGTCGCAAAATTGACTTTTGGCTCTAATGCACTTTTTAAAGTTTTTCGATTTTGGAAGCCAGTAACTGAATCACTTTCTGCACAATATTTTAATATTTTATCTTTATTTTTTATTAAAGCACCGTACGTTTTTTCGATTTCACGTAAAAGAACTGTTATACTCCATGTAAAAAATTAATTTTTCACGATAATGGGTTTCACGTGAAAATTGTGTAGAGTTTGTTTTCACGCAAATTTAATGTACAATACTATTATTTTTCTTGGGAAAAAGTGACATTTTGTGTTTATTGTGTCTTTGTTATAAAATTAAAAAATTTTTAATTTTATAAATTAAATTGCAATTTAAAGCCTTTAAAGTTCGAGCGAAATTTGTCCACGTGAAAAACAACTACCGGTGCTTAAGTCATAAACTGTTTGTTTGTCCACTCTATATTTTTGTGATAGTGTTTGAACAGAAACATGTTTTTTTAAATAGTCGTTGACTAAATCAATTTTTTCTTGAATAGTTAATACTTTTGCCTTTTACTCGATTTTATTGCTATCGATGCCATTCTAAAATTACATACCAACACTCCTTACTACTTAAATTTCAAATGCAACTAAATACCAGAGGAAAAACATGCAAACAAGGGAATTCCCTTATTTCGCTTTAGACACATATTAATTTTAGTGTTGCTAGCACGTTGAAACCAAATTTCGGCAAAATAAATAGATGTTTTTCAATCCCGGATAATTGATGTAATCACGGTTAATCGATTGAAATAAAAAAATCTTCCTTTCCTTATAGATCCCGGATAATTGATGTTCCCGGTTAATTGAATCACGGATAATCGATGCCCATCTGTATAACAAATAAAATTAAAGTCAGGCATGGCGACTGTATGATACATTACAGTATTGTGCGATTTGGATAATATTCCGGGTAGCTGATAAAATTCCGGAAAGCGAATTTCAGTGAACGGTGCAACATATAATTGGGAGTTATAAAAAGTGGGCCTAGGTCAAGTATTTTTGCTAGTATAAAACATCAGCGCAAATCAAATATACACTTTATAACTTACGAGAATGGTGGGGTACCAATGGGTAGGTACTCTCCGATCTTCATGTGAGGAAATAGTATTGCACACGTTTTTAAGATGCGCAATAGACCATACCACCTCACCTTCGAATATAAAGTATTTTTGCAAGGCAATTTCGATTTTTTTTTGCCGAACGTAGGGGTCCCCGTTTTTAATTTTTCTTTATATCTTCGGCATTTACTTACAGTCGAATCTTAAAGTGTGATATATCGATTTTTTGTCTCGAGAAGACCAGCGTTTTGCTATAAAGGAAAAATCCAATGAAGAAAAATTTAAAAATGTGACTCCTACTTTCTGCAAAAAAAATCTCTGCTAGAATTAGCGAAAAACTTAGCTTTAGCAAAACTTTAATGATTGTTTGCGAGCTTTAATTTTCCAACATTAGGGTGTACAATAGGATGTAGGAACTAAGATCTGGTGGGTAAATACTAGAACGGGATACTTGAAATCAATGACCCTTAGAGCACATTGGCCCCTCGAGGGAAAAACATCGATATATCATACTTTAAGATCCGACTGTAAATGCCAAAGGTATAACGAACAATTGAAAATGGGCGACCCTAGGTTGGGCAAAAAAAAAATTCGAAAGCTCCTTGCAAAAATAATTTGGATTTTATGGTGTACGGCGAACTTTTTTTTGGGGTACGTTCTTCTGCCCAATCTCAGGTTTAGGGTTAAAAATTGGGGTCATTGGAAATGTTATTCTATATAATAACATAAATAAACGAAGTGTTCTAATACTGTTCAAGTATTTTTGATACTAACAGTGGAGCAGATTGAAAATATCTTCTCTAGTTTTTGTTGATGTATTGGATGTATACAAAACTTTACACACATGTAAAGGGCTCCTACGCGAACTTAAGCTCCAACGATGTGCTTAATTGGTTTAAAGTGCGCTGAGTAAGGTGGAGTGTTTAAGCAATATCTAGTTTAACCCTTAGCCTTAGGTGTAGCCATTTGGCAACATAGCAGTTTTTTAATCAAAAAACCAAAATTGATACACAAAACTGCATTTTCGGGCACTAGGGCCCCTTCTGCACAAAGTGTTCTTATAGTTTAGCTCAGATTTTTTAAACAGTAATAGGAAGAATCTTGGCTTTGCTTCCTACGTTTGTGAAAAATCGAAAACACACATTTTTTTTACAAAAAGCGTAATATTCAAAAATGTTTGTTTAAATATTTAAAGTGGTATTTTCGCAATAAAATTCATTTTGGCGACAATAAATGTATAATTCATACACTCTAATTAAATTCTGTTGAAATTTACCCAACTTAAAGTAGGAAACTGAACTCCGACTATAAATTGGGTAAATTTACTCTATGTGCGTAATTGAAAAAAAATACGGACATTGTGTTTAAGTTGGTGCACAAATAATTTGTAATTTTACATAGAAAGTGCGTAAAAATTAAATGAAATTTTAAAATTAGTGTGTTAATTTACTAAATTTGTGTGTAAAAAAGCACGTTTTACGTGTAAATATATAAATATATACGCATAAAATGCGTAAAAATCCACAAAAAATGCGTACATTTACTACAGTATACAAATTAATTTTTAGTACGTATTTTATTAATAATAATATCCGAGTCATTCTCGCAAAATCGTTTATGTCGAAATTAGTCGTTTTAGGATCTTATAACATTAAAATTCATATAAAAATTTGTTATAACTATTGAATGGGTGCAATGACCCCTGCTCAACAAAATACCTTCTTTGAAAGGGAGGCAGTAACCGTCAACAATAACGGGAGCAAACGCCGTAAGAGATATATGGCCTACGCAGGAACAACTGGGTGCAATGACTCCTGCTCAACAAAATACCTTTTTTGCAAGTTAGGCAGTATTCAATGAATACTGCGTTTGTTGAGCAGGAGTCATGGCACCCAGTTGTTTTGCGTAGGCCGTATCTCTCTTACGGCGTTTTCAATTTTAAAATGAGGTTTAGACTACGACATGCGTTAACAATAATTACCCATAACAATTTCATGCTATTTCCAGACTCTAATGTGTTTGTGGAAATGTAGTAATTCACAAAAAAGAAACCGTTTTAGCTTTTTCTTTTTATTATTTATAATTTTTTTTTCAATTTTTTCCAATTGGAAATGTCAGAGTATTTATTACTATTATAGGATAGTATATTTACCAACTTTGTGCGTAAAAATGTTATTTAACGAAAAAGTTTAGGCACAATGTGTTTATTTATAAGCACAATTTGTTTATTTATAAACACATAATGTCTAAAAATACTTTGTGTGTGTATTGTTGCGTATGGAAGTGTGTACGAAAAAAGTTTACGCATTTTTTGTTTATATTTACCGAATTTTCGTAAAATTAAACAAAATTTTTCCCATTTTATAGTAGTAAATTTACAAACATTTTTTATAGTGTAGTTTATAGATTTTTTTGTTTTTTTTTTCATACACGTTAAAATAATCACAGTTTAGCTATTTGGCAAAAATCATATTTTTCAATAAAAATCACCTTTTTTTAAATAAATTTTTTTTGGTAGTTTTCGTGAAATGTATATAAAAAAATCATATATAAAAAATGGTTAAAATCGAAGAGATCATGCATTTAAGGGTTAAAATATTGCCAGTCTTTGGTTTTTTATGCGATTTTTGTGATTCGTTACATATTTTGAATCTGCAAGTAAATACAGTTGAACCTCGATTATCCGGGCCTCCATTAACAGGGTACATCTGTTAACCGGTGTGTTTGATTTTATACCGTGGTTTAACTCTATTATCCGTGCTTTAAGGTGTTTCAACAGGTGATTTTGTGGAAATGGCTCCATCAAATACCAAAGAACAAGAAAATATCTTCCAATTAATGAGAAAACAGAACTAATTAACGACTATTGCAAAAATAACATTTTTAGTTGTTGTCTGAAAAATATGGTATTGGCAAACTTACTGTATGTGATTCAGTAAAAGTAATAAAATTTATGACTCTTTTAGCCGTGTTTTTCGATCATCCGTGCTGAACCTGGTCCCGAAAAATCCGGATAATCGCGGTACAACTGCACCTACAAATAATATTATAGTTTAAAAGATAATCCACATTCAAATCTATTTTTTCAAATGTTTTTTAGGATTGACTATATTTTACCATCCTAGCTCAGCTGCTTTGAAGCCAATTAAGCCCATCTTTGAAACTTTGTCATTATTGCGACTACTATTTATATAATATATGAGGCCCGCAAAACCATAGATTACATAGAAATCTTACTCTTCTTCTTCTTCTGGCCACAAATCGGTAGCCAACCACACCTATTCTACAACTCGTTCCACTGCAACCGATTCCATGGAACTGGTTCCGGAACTAGTTCCTGGGATCCTATAAGGAAGGTATGACTGACGTAGAATCAGTTCTAGAACTAGTTCCAGAACTGATTCTAGGGCAACCGGTTCCACGTAGAAATGGTTGCTTTTGGGACAATTTCAAAAAAAATAATCGGTGTTAGAATCGAAAGTAGAAGGCGTTTTGAATGAAAAGTAGCTATTGAACAACCGATTCTTTGGAACAGAAAATTTTCTTGGGATAGATATACATATGAACCGTTTATTTTGAAATTGGTATGAGTCCATTTGTTTTTAAAATGAGATATAAAAGGTTTTGCGTTTTAACGTGCTTAAAAATATGGGTGGTTCTGTTCAAGAAATTTTAAACGTATTTTTAATAACATATAAATAGTTAAATTTTTCACATCATAAAGAATTTTTAATATATGTTGCGAAAATACCTGTTTTTTTCAATGGTGAGTGGACTCATACCACTTTCAAAATAATGGTTTTTATTATTTTGTTATCTTACGTGGACTTAACTTGTTTTGTTTGATATTTTTTATACGCTGAAATATGATAACTTGGAAGATTCTGTTTTTATTGAATTCTAACAGGCAGTAGTAATCGGTTTCTTAACAAAATATAAGGAAAAACTGTAGCTCAAATTTTTTTTTGCAATTTTTTGCGAACAAATCAATTATTTTTAACCAAAATTACTTCATGAAACATCTAAAGACATATCTTTCACAATGAACTCGATATCCCATGATAATTAAAACAATTTACCAAAACAAAAAGTTAAAATTTTTTATTGCAAAATTTTCGCGTTTTTCAACTTTTACTACGGGCATTGGGTATAACATACCTTATTAGAAAAATGGTATGGTGACTATGGAATGCAAAATCCCTCACTTTTTGATTTCCCGGGAAAGCGGAAAATTTATCTTGAATTCCCGGGATCCCGGGATCCCGCAAGTGACATAAATTACAAAATATTTTATAGGAATTTAAAAATTTTTATTAATAAAATGTCTTAAAGAGCTCAAATTTTCATGATCGTGAAAAAGCTCAGTTGGTTTTTCTTGGAATTTTCGTAGTGGGAAAGAATTAATTTTATATTAGAAATTATGTATGTATTTTTAAAAATTGAATAAACTAAAACTAATTTTTAAAATAAAACGCTTGTCCGTAAAAAAAATAAATAAAAAAATTAATATAGAAAATTGGAGAAATTTTTTAAAATTATGGGAAAAAATTCTAATTTACTTGAAAATTTTTAAAAAATCAATGGACAAATTTGTCTTTAATTCTGTACAGAATAAGTGCGATTAAAAAATTTTTATACAAACACTATTTAGTTGAGTGGTTTTCTTAAAAAAAAAAATTGTTAAGTTCCTTTTAGTGCCTGTTAAAAAAAAGGAACTTAAAAAGTTCGATCAAATACACAAATTAATCAGTGTGTTCGTTTACTCGAAAATCTTACTACTTTTACTACAATTTTGTAAGTAAATGAGCAAACCTAATGTATGATTTATACTAAATAATTAACTTTATTATTTTAAACTGCATTTTTTGAAATCCCGGGATTCCCGGTCAAAATTCCCGGGAATGTGGGAACTGAAAAATGCCTAATTTCCCGGGAATCCCGGGAGGGAAATCCCGGGATGCATTCACTAATGGTGACATATCTAATATAATAACTAATCAGATAGAATTTAAACCGAAATGGTGAATACAATTGTATCTATGTGGATCAAATTGGATTTAATTAAGTAATATACAATTTGATCTGAATATTGACCAGACATTATTGCATTAAATAACATCTTAGTATTTAAAATTTGGTGCAATGAGGTCCAATTTGATCAAAATGATCGAATTTATATTGAAAAACAATGGGGGGTTAACGTAAGGTCTCGTTGAATCAATGAACTAAACTGAAACATTAGAGGGATTCTCACTAAAGGTGAGATTTTAATTTTGAAAGTGGAAAAAGTTCTAATGAAGCTGTAATTTTTCGGCTATTCATTTTAAAAGGAGAAAACTACATTAAAATTGCGATAACAAATTTAATTTAAACAGTTTTTATTGAAATTAAATGTAGAAGCCTAAAATAATTGTTTAAAAATGTTTGAAATTTTAAAATAATATATCATATGTGACTCGCAAAATAGAAAGGGACCTAAGGTCAGGAGAGCATGGGATCGGTCTCATTCGATGCTCAGATGTTGTCCACAAAAAAAAAAAATTGATTTTTTTACCCTTAGGTCCCTTTCTCTATGCGCTGTCACATATGAATAAAAAATTAGATTTCACTTATATGGAGAATTAAAAAGTTTTTTAAGTAATTATTACATAACCTTAGTCTGCTTGCGGGAAGACTATTTCTTTTTAATTTTCATTTATATTTTATGGTATCCTACAAACCTATGGATAAATTTGGTGTTAAGTCATTTTTAAACCAAAATAATTACTTCTATACGTGTTATGAAATCCCATACAAGTCTGACTTTGGGTATATTAAGTGTTAACTCTTTTAATCTTTTCAATGTCGACAATGTACGCAATACATCACTTTAATGACTTTTAAAATATGGCTTGTATTCAGAAAAGTGTTTTGAATTTTATTATAGTTTAATAAAACAAACTAACTTGCAAAACAAAAACACAAATTTTTTAATTAGTCTCTAATAAGACAAAAAGTTTTTTGTAAATAAGCATGTATATTAGAGCGTACCACCTTACAGGCAAAAAAAAAGTGCGCCGTACACCCTCCAATACGCAGTATTTTTGCAAGGAGGTTTAAAATTTTATTTTTTTTTTTTGCCGAACATAGGGTCGCCATTTTACATTTTTCGTTATATCTTTGGCATTTACAGTCGCATCTTAAAGTATAATACATCGATGTTTTCCTCTCGAGGAGAATTGACCTCAAGCATCCCGTTCTAGTATTTATCCACCACATCTCAGTCGCCCCGACCCAAATGTACAACCCTAATATCAGAAAATTAAAGCTTGCAAAAAATCATTAAATTTTTGTTAAGGTGAAAAAAAGTTTATTCGGTAGCATATCTTTTTTTATTTGGCATCATACTAAATTATATAAAATTTCATCCGGAAAATGGATTAATCAAATCGTATATAAACGAATAAAAAATATATTTGAATTGATATAATTTCATCCAATTCTATAGGAGTTTTGGTCTTATTCAACTGCATTAAATTTTGTTTTTTTTATATGAATATGTAGTGTAGGAAAACAACCAATTAATTAACTGAGAGAATTATCTGAGTGATATTAATAAATTTTTAAATAAAACCGATGAATTTTCACTGGGCCGCGGTCACTGAAACTTCTTATTGAATTAATGGAATTTTTCATAAAATGTTGTGAAAATATTCATTTTATTTACTAAAAGTTTCATACACTTAATGAAAAGGTTTCATTAAAACTGGATTCATAAATTATATGAATAATTGTATTTAAATCAATATACATTTTGTTCGATTCGAGATAGTAAATAATTTTATCTAAAATATTTTTGGTCGTGGGTCACATTTAGTTTTATAAAATGTTGTTCAAAGCAATATACAAATTTATCTTTATGTATTTGTATATGGCATGTAAAATGATATAAGAGAACAAATATTTTGGGATATTAATATATAAGACAACAAACAAGAAAATTTTGAAAATCGGAATCGCAGATAAACTCAAATCTAATTTTATACGTTGTTATTGACTCTCTAATATGAATAGATACAATTGGATCAAACTTAACTTCTTCCAATCTAATCGTTTTGTCACGGGAGTATAAATTTTTTTTATATATTGGTTGCCGAACGTAGGGGTCGCCTTTTTTCATTGGATTTTTCCTTTATAGCAAAACACTGGTCTCCTCGAGGCAAAAAAATCGATATATCACACTCTAAAATCCAACTTTAAATGCCGAAGCTATAACGAAAAATTAAAAAAGGCGACCCTAACCTACAAAAAGAGAACATCCACTTTTTAATGCATAACTTTTTTCTCTACTTTCAAAATAAGATAATGCAAAACTAAAACAAATACAACAACACATAGCGTCATGACGCACACGCATTGTTTTCTACTGAAAAGTTGTTAAATTTACTGCATTATCGGTTCTTTCCTATGACATGCACGTGTTAAATTCATTGATGGAAATGCCAAATTTTGAACTTCTACCAGCTCCAAGAAAAACAGAACTCAAAAATAAAAGTAGTTCAAATTTGGCATTTCCATCAATGAATTTAACACGTGCGTGTCATTGGAAAGAACCGATACTTCTGTAAATTTAACAATTTTTCAGTAGAAAACTATGCTTGTGCGTCATGTCGGTATGTGTTGTTGTATTTGTTTTATTTTATTTTTGTATATTATTTTGTTGGATGTAGATAAAATACCCGACTAAAAAAGATGTTATATAATCATATATCACCATATATAAACCCATATATACGTCCATATCTAATTTGATCCGAATATTGGAATATATAATTATATCAAGCGAGATAAGCATGTCATCTCACCTGATACAATTTGATCCAAAAAATGGGTCTATCTAACTGCATCAAATTATATATAAATACATATAATTTGATGCAGATTTTCAAACAAAATTTTAGTAAATATTATTGAGATCACTTATTTCATTCATATTAAATCTAATGCTTAATGTTTAGAACAATTTTTTCTAATAAACTTGGAAATAGGTGACAAAAATAAAACATTACAAAAATTTCTCGGAACAACTTTTTCTAGGTTAGAGTTTTGGTCTTTCTTATAAAATTTGTCTTTCTTATAAAATAAAAAATTAACTAATTAGAAATTTATTAATTCAGTTCGAGGCCAATTTCCTTATTATGAATTAATATAATAAGTACTTTTTTCAAAAACTGCTATTTTTCTTCATCAGGATACTCTCTTGACAAATACTTCATAGAGTTTTTGCTTTCAAAAAACCTCTACACTTTCAGGAATGAAAAGACGATCGTTTCGGGGATTAAGCCACCACTTTCTAAAGAAAACTGATGAAGGGGACCTTGAAAATCCCCGAAACGATCGTCTTTTCATTCCTGAAAGTGTAGAGGTTTTTTGAAAGCAAAAGTGTTTGTCAGGAGAGTATCCTGATGAAGAAAAAAAAAACAGTTTTTGAAAAAAGTACTTATTATGTTAATTCATAATAAGGAAATAGGCCTCGAACTGAATTAATAAATTTTTAATTAATGAATTAGAAAGGTCGAAAAAAACAATTTTTATTTTTTAAAATAAAAATTAAAAACCAACATGATAAAAAATTAACTTTCACAATTAATTTTACGGAAAAATAAATGAACTTAAACCATATTTATTTCAACATATGTTTGTCTAATTTTTAAATTTAAAAGTAAAAATAATTATTTCGACCTTTAATTCCACAACGAAAAAAAAAAAATGTTTCCCTTATTTATTTCTTTAAAATTATTTTTAGTTTAATAAAGAGTATTTCGCCAACTATTTGAAAAATATATGTTAAATTCAATTATAAACATTTATTTATATATCAAAGTGCAAACTGCAAAACCAGGTCCAAAATTTCTGAGTTTTTTTTTAAATTTTAATAGTGCAATTAAACTTTATAAAATTTTGTATAATTAGATATCATGTCAGATAAATTAATACATAAAATTAATACAATTTTATATTAACTTTGTTATATTTTTTGATATAAGATTGTTTAGAGAAGCTTATACGCCATTATATATAATTATGTATAAACTATATTTGCAGATCTCTTAATATATAGCTGGTGACCAAATCGCATATGATTATATATAACGTCATATCAAACATATTTATAAAACCAAAGTGTTAATATAAATGTATATGGTCATATAAAGCCACACATATAAACATTTATAATTATATCAAATCATATAAGATTATATAAAAACTTTTTTAGTCGGGTAGTCATTCTTTTTGCAGTAGTCCTTAATATTTTTGCTAGGTACGTTCGGCAAAAAACAATTTTTTTTTTTTGAAATTGCATTGCCAATACTTCATATTGGAGGGTGTACGGCGAACTTTTTTTTTTTTGCGGTACGGTCTAATGTATATCTTTAAGCAATTTTTAAACAATATTTTGCAAATAACAATGAAGAGTAAATGATTTCGATAAAGTCTTGTTTTAAATTAAATATGAAACTGACCTAAATTTGATCATAAAATTTAAATTCTATGTATGAGATCTGATTAAATATGACAATATATGTAAAAAGATATATTTAGATATGGGGCCATATAAGATTTGTTTAGACGAAAATTATGTCTAATTATATATAGTGCCAAACAAAGCAATGTATATTGAGATATAATTGTTTCAATGAAACTAGTAGGTACAGAAATTGTTCAAGATTATTGTTTTAAGAAGAAAACCAGGAATCTATGAGAAATTTACCGAACTAGTTATGCAGTGACTCTTTGGTACCAGTGCTATACCACACAATAGTTCCAAACTAAAAAAAAGTGCCCCAGCTCAACGACCTCCAGGATGTAATCGAGAATTGGAATGAATTCTCATTGTAATAAAGTAATAAAAACTTAAATCGGTTAAAAAACAGCCGTGTTATTACAATTTCCTCCGGCAAGTGATGTTTCGCTGGCTACTTACTCAAGAAATTCGGGTTAAAATTTTAAAATTTATAAAAAATCTATTACAGAAACATTTTTTTATTCTATAAGTTCCAAGAAACTCAAATAAGAATTTTTTTTTATTGTGTTTAGCTAACTCTTTTTAAATTAGTGCCAAAAGTGTCAGAATTTTTAAACATTGTTTTCCAATCTACAATTTTAAATTTTTTTAAAGAAATTTTAAAAAATCAAAAATTAAAAAGGTTTTATTAAGAAGATACGATTCTTTAATGGTTTTAATTCGAATTGATTTAATTGTAGTAATTGTAATCGCTGTTCTAAATTTCAGGGCTGATGCGGCACGATTTGCCGGTATCCGATTATCCCAATTTTTTGGGGGACGTATCTATTAAAAATCCCAAGTAAATATTTCCAGGGGTATCCCGTTCAATAACTCAAAAGTTTTTTTGGAGCTCGATAATACGTATGTATATTACGGATATAACTTTTTGCAATTTTTGCAAATAAAAATATAAGGAACGATTTTCAAACTAGAAGGATGTTAAGTGAAAATTTTGACTTTTTAAAACAGAAAAAAATATTTGCAAAATAATCAAAAATACATTTACGATCTGGCATACATTATCGATAATAAAAAGCTCTAAATGTAAAATGATTTACAATTTTTGCTCCAGGGTTCACAGGAAAACGTCAGGATACATCTTAAGTATATATCTCTAACACAAAAACTAGCCGACAGATTTTTTTTTTGAAATTAGACACAGATTATATGCTCAGAACCACACCATTTTCAGTTTTATTTCAGAAAATTCCAAATATTTTTCAAAATTGTCCAAAAATTATTTAAATTTATTCAAAAATGTTTCAAAATTGTCCAAAATTATTTCAAAATTGTCCAAATATATTTTAAAATTGTCTAAAAATATTTCAAAATTGTCTAATTTGATTAAAAATTATCCAGAAATGTATAAAATTTTCCAAAAATGTTTTAAAATTATCCAAAAGTCATTCAAAATTGTCCAAAAATGTTTTAGAATTGTCCAAAAATCTTTCCAAATTGTCCAAATATTGTTTAAAATTGTCTAAAAACTTTCAGGTAATTCTTTCTGTAAACATTTAGGATTTCAGTGAAATTTATAGTGCATAAACCGGATACAACAATATTTGATTTTCTATATGTTTGTACCATTTCAGCTATAATTTTATACCACTATATAAAGTCTGATCAAATTATATCGGGCCATTATTCGGATATATTTGTATCTGATATTATCAAATTGTAACTCAATTGATGCAAACTTATGAAATTATATGGTCCCATTTCTCGGATAAAATTGTATAAAGATTCATGTTAAATTACATATGACTATATAACACAGTACAACAAAATAAGAAAAATTTGATGCATCGGGATTGCGACACATCATTTCTAATAGACTTTGGGACGCAGATCACGAATATGGTTTGTGAATTTTAAAGTTAGCTATAGTTTAGGAAATATTTGCAAAAACGTTTTTGTAGGAAAATTAAATTTTTTAAGAAACTTTTGCAAAAAAATATAAAATTGAAAATAATAACGCTATTTTTTCAACATTTTAAAATTATGAAATATGCCCTTTAATTTGATATATTGCACGTTTTGACAGCTGCGATAATATTACCAACACTAAAAAAAAAGTCAGTAACGTCAGCAAAAAATGTTGCTGTGTCAGCAAATTTTTAGTCAGGAGCGTGCTTGCAAAAATGTTAGTAATTTCAGCAAAGGGTTTACTGAAAATCAGCGAGCTGATTTTTACCAAAGAAAATAGTAATCTTCAGCAAAAGTTTTGCTAACACTTAGCCGACTGCAGTCGGCGGCCCTATGCTCCTTGCAGGAGTAAAAGGAACAAATATATATATATAGTCGCCTGCAAATGAAAAAAATTCTTGCTAAAATCACTAAACTTTTGGCTGAATATTAGTAGACTGAAAAAACTCAAAAAACTTGTAGCGAAATTTTACTTCAGTTAATTTATTTGCTGAAAATTTAAATATAGAATATGTGTAGAGTTGTTTTTCTTTTTTTGTCATTTCCGTTTCCAGACAACCTGCGACATCTACATCTTGTATATCTGGTTGTCGTCCACGCTATGAATGCGGTTATCAGCACAATTTTTGTAGCAAAATAAATTAGTAAAACATTAGTTCAAAATTAGTTTAGTGCTAAAAAAATATAACTAAAATTTTTGCTGAAAACGGAATTTCAGCAAAAAAATTGCTGAAAACTAGTACACTTGATATACAAGACGTTTTACTAATTTTTCTACTAACTTATTTTTTTGAGTGTATATATGCATTTAAAATTGAAATTTCTCTTTTTCAAGATTTCGTTAATAAATAATCTGCGATTAAAGGGGTATCTAATATTTGAATTTGTACCTTTAGTAAATATCTCTTGTTACTTAATTTATCAAAAAAAAAAAATCGCATTTTCCGTTTTAATTTAAAGTTAATATTGACTAAATCTGAAAAAGACTGACTTTTGAATACCTAAAATTTAAGGAGTGTGTAACAAATCTTGAAATATAAAACCCAAATAAAATCATTCAGAAATATAAAACATATATTTTCCAATCAACTTCAACAAAGTTTTCGATAATTGAAGTGTAAATTTTCTAAAACTACCGATTTTAAAATATGCATGTTTAAAAATGTACTTTATTTCCTTTTGCCATAGTAAATTCATATAAAATTTATTTGAAATAAAAAAGATGTAAAATGTTTATTTCAGATTAAATTTTCTGCAAATGTTGATGCAGAAGTTGTGATTCTTTTAATGAAAATAATTTAGTGGAATATGAATTTACGTCATATATGTGACCTTCTCCGAGAAAAGGGACCTAGTGTGTGAAAATGAAGTTTTGAGAAGAACGCATTTAAAGTCTCATAACGCATTATCACTTTGAACACACAGTTAGTTTTGTTCCTTTTTATGGGGTAAATAAATTTTGATCAGAAATCTAACTCATCTCATCTTATTCTACACCCTTTTAGGTACCAGAATCCACTCTTAAGTCCAAACCCGTTTTTTGACACACCTACTTTTCCTGGAGAAGGTCACATATAGAGATTTTGCAAATCCGATTAATGGATTTTACTAGATTTGCAAAAAAAGAAAATAAGTGAAGTTTCCAATTTAACTGCAGTTATATCCTAGATCCTTTACCTAATCAAAATAAGTAAGTTGATGTGTTTGTAAAAGTCCAAAGTCTATATATTTAAACCATATTAAAAATTATCCGTGGTTTAGTCAGGTATATGAATAAATAAGAAATTTTAAAGAAAAAATTGTCTTTTTGTTTAAAGTTAAATTTGTGAATATTTCAAAAAGTAGAGCTAATTTTGAAATTTGGTGTTCACATTCGTGATATTCATCCTAAAATATATTAGAATTGATATGTCGCATGCCGAACGTAGGGGTCGCCATTTTACATTTTTCGTTATAGCTTCGGCATTTAAAGTTGGTCTGATATATCGATTTTTTTGCCTTGAGGAGACCAGTGTTTTGCTATAAAAGAAAAATCCAATGAAAAAAAAATTAAAAAGGCGACCCCTACGTTCTGCAACCAAAAAATAAAAATAATTTCGGCTAGGTTTATCGAAAAACTTCCTTAGCAAAAGTTTAGTGATTTTTTGCAAGCTTTAATTTTCTGATATTAGGGTCGTAGCAAATAAGATCTGGTGGATAAATACTAGAACGGGATACTTGAGGTCAATGGTCCTTGGAGCAAAACATTGGACCATCCGAGAGAAAAACATCGATGTATCATACTTTAAGATCCGACTGTAAATTCCAATGATATAACAATAAATGTAAAATGGCGACCTTTACGTACATTCTTGCAAAAATAAATTAGATTGGACGGTGTACGGCGAACTTTTTTTTAAGTACGGTCTACTGTGTAAAGACCCATATCAATTTTTTTTAATGGGGTATTAAAACTTTCCGTTTCATCATTATTTTTTAAGGAACAGGTTTTTTTTTAAATTTTTTTTTTATAAATACAAAATAGATTAATCCCTAAATTCATAAGCGCTTTGTAAAATTATAGGAGGTTTATTGAACAAATTTTATATGAAGATGGCGTTTTGTAAACCTGCTATGACTTTACAAAGCATTTCTGAATTGACTGGTAAAACTCATTGATATCTAACAAAAAAAAAAATACAATTACAAACTAATTTTTTTTTCTCGAGACTTTTATTTCAAATAAACAGTTATGGACAGAAAATCGTAAGTTTTTTTGTGTTATTGCCGCAATACAAGCTTTCCTAAAGGCAATGCTATTTCAAAACCATAGATTACATAGATCTCTTAGATTTGAATGTGTGTGAAAAAATGTGTTTGTTGACAAAAGAAGAAGAAGAGTAAGATTTCAAAGTAGGTAATCTACGTTCAAAACACTCTCGTATTGAAATGTTTGGAGGGAGCAATTTTAAAACCAAAATTTGATTCTAACTGGTAATCTTAAAGACCTAAAATCGTTTGCAATATTTAATTTTTATATGCTGTCTTTACTGATAGCAACTGACAAAAATATTGTTTATATGCCTGTTAGGGTCGGTCAATTGTTTTTGTCAAAAGACGTATAGCAAAAAACTAATCTACGAAGAATTCCAAGAAAACTTCCCCAAGAAACTATGGATATAAAATCAAAAATTAACTCCCGCCGGGAGACATGAAAATTTAGATTGGAAATTTTTTTAAAAACAGCTTGGTTTTATTAAGATATGATGTTAAATGCAAAAACTACCACATTTTTCATTAATGTGGGGCTTATTTCTGCTTCATCTTTTCCAGCCAAATTTTAGAAACATTTTTTTGGATAATTGTCCAAAAAACTTGTTGTAATTGCATTGAACAATCAGTAAAAACACAATTTTTTAAAAAAAGCTGGACTTATTTGTTAAAGCTTTGAAAAAGGTCAGTTTTTTAAGACCATTTGAGGCGTGAGGGTGCGACTTTCTAGAGTGACTGCGACAACATCGTCTCGATTCTTTGCAATTACGCGTCGTGAGACATGCAATAACAACTGCACACATCGCTCGGTTTCCTAAATGTGCTATGGAATTACTTGGTCTTAATTCAAGAAAAATTTAAGTAATCATGGGATAAATACTTACGTCCAAAAAGAGCAACTATATTTGTGTTTTTTTTTCATGACATGGCAGTAGTTGGAAGTTTGTCATCACTTTTCGGCATTTCTTTAAATCAAACCTTTAGAAACAGAAATTATAACAAAATCGAAGCAGATTCTTAAAGCTAAGAAAATGTTCAAAATAAAACAGAATTAATAATATATGATGTTTGGTTTTAATGATAACATGTTGTTTTCCATCAAATCTACACAGTTTTTTAAAACACCTCAAACTGAAATTTTCATGTCTCTCAGTGGGAGCTAGGTTTTAATTTTAGGTAAATTTTCTAAGGGTAATTTTCTTGGAATTTTGCGTATATTTCGTTTTTGCTATAAGCGTTTCGCTTTTTTTTCTCACCTGAACAATTTGACCCAACCTAATGCCTATTTACGTCACATTTAAACCCGGTTACCACGGAGAATTCTCAAATAAATCAATAATAAATGGATATTTTAAAATTTCAAATTCATATTTTTCAATTTTTAATAATATCTCAGCAAAACTTTCTATTTTGTAAAAAGAAATAAAGGTAGGTAACCCCTTGTTTTTCTACTACAAAAACCTATTATTTTACCACTGAGGTAACTCCTTACCTTATCTGGCCTAAAAGTAATGTTAAAGTAATGAATATTTTTATTATTTCTTTTTAATATTTTAATTATTTTTATATTGAGTAATAAATGAAAATTTACATATTTTTAACAAAAAATTTTGAAAATGACATCTTAACATTTTAATTGCTTTTATATTGAGTAATAATTCAAAATTTACATATTTTTAACATAAAAATTTTGCAAATGATTTTTTATTAGTTTTGTTATAAAAAAAGATCTTTTGTAATAAAAGGGTAAGTTGTTACTTTTCTTTTACAAAACCTATTATTTTAACATATTATACTTAACTTAAATGTAAGGAGTCCTCAAAAACATTTTATTTAAATGTTAATTTTATAAAGCGAGTATTAATTTGAAATTCGCAAACTTTTAAAATTAAATTTATAAAGTTGTATAGAAAATGGATTATTTATTACAATAAAACTTCCAAACATCTAAATTTGGTACCCAAAGTAATGCGATGGTAAGTTGTAGCCCAGCAAAATCTTGCATTATAAGTGCTTATATAATAGAAATTCATAGCTCCGCACAACCTATTTTTTGGCGTTTATTTTAGATTGGCGTGGTCGTTTTTATAAGTAAGTAGTCACGCTTACCGGCTCGCTTACGAAAAAAATGAGAAGTTATGAGATTTTGAATAGTAAGTGGTTACACACATGCTTACGGAAAGTTGAATTATAAGTGGTTATGCGATTGCTTACTTGATTGTTAAAAATAAGGAGTTACACAAAAACTATTAGCTTAAGGAAATACATTCAGAAAAATTTAAATTTTTTCTAGTGTGTAATTTTAGAACTCATCGTAAAAATTTAAACATAAAACATATTTACATATAAAAAGTAAAAATGTATAAAATTTAACTGTGTAAAAAGTACTCATTTAAACTATTACCAGTAAGTCATTATTTTATATTTAAAAACAATGACCCTTACTATAAAAGAGTATTTTAAATATAAAGTCGACTTTATTTTTAATCACACGGTTTTGTTAATTTTGTGTATGAAAACTCTACAAAAATATTTGTATTTTCAAACATTTTGATTAGTTGAAAGTAAATTAACCAAGCAGAATGCTCCAAAAATAAATCAAGTCATGGCATACTGCCACCCAATATTTTAACTAAAGTCGACTTTAACTAAAATATACATTTGAAAAATTTAGATAGTAAGGGTGAATGACTACAATTGGCCGTTATTAGGAAGTCATTACTTTATATTACAAAATAATGCAAAAGGTAATGATACATCATTTTTGGTAATGCAGATCGTAATGAGGTGTCATTACCAATATTTTCCTGGGAAGGTTTCGAAGTAATGCAAGGGTAAAAGGTCTGATGGATTATGAGGTAATACGCATTGTAATAGCCACATATTACCAAGGTATTGCTGGAATGTTAAGTATGTAAGTAAATAAAACACTACTTCTAGTGCACTTATTCCTTGCCTTGACGATAACCTTTAACACTAACCTTCTAAAAATTAAGATTTTTTGAAACGCGCTGAGGTTAAAACAATACCTGTACTTGTGAAATCGGTACAAAATAAATAATTAGGTGCCATCATGTGAAATTGAATCTTTTTTTTTAATGGATCAATCACTTACCGTTTGTTTTTATCAAGCAGTAAAAAACATTAATGCATTGAATGCTAATGAGGGAAAACAAATTAAATGTAATAATTAAAATTAATCACGTTTGCAACAAATAAATTGTAGCTTTTTATATTTTTGTCGTTTTCTTTTTTTTTTTGTTATTTTTATTGCTTTTTTCTTATCTCAATTACAATTTACACAATTTTTGACAATTTGTATTGCTATTTTATTTTAAAACTTTTAAAAGAAGAGAAAAATGTGACAAAATTTTAATATATCATTTGCAACGGATCTAAATGAACAAAACAAAATGATTGAAGTGATTTAAAATTTTAAACACGTTATTTTACGAAAACAGTAACAACACAAATACACAATATGTCACACTAAAAAAACCCACTAATAGTAAGTTCACAAATTTCTTATTGTTTTAAATTTTTTCGTTAAACTGATCGAATTTATTATCGTTGGATTTTTCGTTTGTACTGGTTACGCTATTTTTGTTTGATTTTGATAGTTTTGAGCGCAGTACAATGTTTACCGTACCGATTTTGAAATATAACTGAATGTGTCAAATTGTTATGGCCAAGTGTTTGAGCCATGATTTGAAAAATAAAAATAAAGAAAAATATATTTTTTAATTTTTACCTTTACTTTTATTTCTCTATGAATCTACTAGTTTCCCACTACATTGTATGCGGATGGGATAGATTATCGATAGTGAAAAAAATATCTCACAAAATTCATACTGGTTTAGAGAAATCAAAGCACATGTGAATTGGAGCTATAGTATACAGGCTGGCCAGACTTGGGGTTTTGTCCCCAAATTTGGGGATATTTTGTTGTTCTTGGGGACAAAAATTTTCATTTGGGAGCAGGAGATGTTTACAAGCTCTATATTTACAACCTTTCGTAAATTTTGGAAATTATATTAGTTTTGAATAATTTTCTAAAAACTTTAGTCAAGT
Source organism: Leucophora obtusa (assembly GCA_949987735.1). Classification (NCBI taxonomy): domain Eukaryota; kingdom Metazoa; phylum Arthropoda; class Insecta; order Diptera; family Anthomyiidae; genus Leucophora; species Leucophora obtusa. The sequence continues at coordinate 119,934,161 of OX465296.1, forward strand.
TTTTTCACATAATTTCAACGAAAAGTACAAATTTACCCTTTTATACATTTTCCGTAACAATTCAATGCTCTAACACGAATAAATGAATTATGCCTAAAATTTGAAAACGATTAATGTCCAAGTATCTAAAATATTGAAAAAGATAATTTAAAAAAACGCACTTTAAAATATAAAAATATATGTACCTCAGTTAGTTATTTTGCAAAAAATATGCACGAATATGAATTAAATCACAAAATAAGCATTAAAAAGGCACCAAATACGCATTTGAAGTCGAAATATACAAAAACCTGCATTTTTGTCAAAATATGCAAAAACATGTGACTACAAATCCAGGCCCTTTTATTCTAAATTTGATGATCGAGAAAAAACATGCAATTGCATGAAATTGCTTGCCCTAACTATCACTTTAAGACAGTGATTTAAATTGAATAAAGTTAGGATGAGGTTTATTCAAATTTGAATTAAATAAATTTTCATTTGATTAAATTTTTCGTTTTATAATATGATTCGCGAACTATAAATAACATTTTTGATTAAATTGATTTGTTAAAATTGAATCAATTAGCTTGATTCTGAGAAAAGAATCAACAAAAATCAAACTGATTCTTTCAATAAGATACTGATTAATTGAAGTATGAAATAATTCAATCAATAAAATGAGTTTTGCGAATCAATTTGTTAAAAATGTATTCAGATTTAAAAGTTAAATTAAAGAATTATATTTTTAAATGCCTGATTGTGGAAACAACATTAAAAAATTAAAATTTACGACTTCTTTAAAAAATGAGTTCAAAATCTTGAAAATTTGAACAAATTAAATAAACTCGAGTACATTTTTAACATTTTTTCTATTTGGGGATTGTTTTGGGGATATTTTAAGATTTGTTTAGGGATAACAAAAAAAGTATCTGGCAAGCCTGATAGTATACTCCATTGCTAGAGGGAAATAGTATATTTGTTGATTATTGAGTATACACGAGCGTGTGCGCATATATTGAAATATTTTTATATGCCGGTTTTTATTATGTACAAAGAAAATATCCCGATGGGTTCTATCCGATTTTAATAAAATTCGGTTTTGTTCAGCGGTTCCCGTCAATGTTTTACTCTAGGGGCCGCCTGAGATATTTCTACTGACTCTCGGATCTCCAACTTTTAAAATATTTATATAAAATAACAAAAAATAATTCCAAACTAATTATTTTTCGTAAAAAAAGGTTGAAAGAACATAAAGAGAGGACACGGTTTTTAAAAAAAAAAAACTAATAGGATTTCAGAGCTTTACTATAGAACAATTTTCGGAAATTTTGAAGGGTTTTCAATTAGAAGACCCTAAGAAACTTATGGGGGTAAATATTGTAATACAGTAATTACCGCTTATATGCACTTATAAATTTGCACGACTTTTAGTGCTTATTAACGGGAAATGCATTAAAAAAAACTCGTTGTATGCATTGTCAGTGAGTTGCGGCTTAATTTGGGGTGCATTTAAACGATAGCTGCTTATAACCGGCGTGCATAGAAGCGGTAAATACTGCAGTAGCATTTTAAAAAGCATATTTGAAGGTTGTCAAAAATTTAAAGAACAATATTTTTATAACTTTATTTTTTTATTTAAAATATCCCAGCAAAAAAGTCATTACAAAAAAGTTATTTTTAAAGTATTCCGAATAGCATCAACTGATTGTGAAGTAGTTACAATTTAGCTCTAACACTGATTTATTTTACAAGTGAATTCCCATGTTGCCAGTAGTTCAATTTAATCATTTTGTGAGTAATTTACATGATGTTAATAAATTAATTGTTACAAAAACAATTTGTATGGAAAACAACGCAACGCAAGGCGTTGCGTATTACAACATAACCCCCTTAATTTTTGTTCAACAGTTTTTTTTTAAATAAGGGCCTGTTTATCTATTACGAAAATAGTCTAAACGAAAGAAATTGACAATCGCTTTCGTCAAAAATACATGGGAAACAAAAACAAGTTTTCGTTACTTTGCTTTCGTTTAGAGTATTTTCGTAATACATAAACAAGGGCTAAGTTTGTAACATGTTTACTTCAGTCTTTAAATTCGAAAAAGATACGATATTGAATTAAATAAAATTAATACATTAGGACCGATTTTTTGGTATGTCAGTTAAACTTGGTTTAGTTAAACCGAAAACGAAAAATAAAATAGATTTTAGAAGCAGTATTCCAGTTATAAACTGCGTTAAACTAAGTTTAAATATAATATATGTACATACAGAAAACCGATTCGTAGTTCCAACTGAATTTTTCGCCAACCGAATTTTTGAAGTTCCAGGTACAATCACTTTTATTTATTTTTAATACCATTGTAACTACCGAAATTTATTTACAATTTTTGAATTTTTGTTGTGTTAATAGATTACTTTTATGTTTGTGGATTATAAATTCTATAAATAGAAAACACGTTCCACAAAATTTATTTAAAAATTAAAATTTTTTTTGTCGCTAACTGGGATCGAACCCCCGACCCTCCGCTTGTCAGCCCATTGCTTTCCCTCTAAGCTAAGCTCTATTTAAGTTTTTTCAGTCAAATTTGAATTTCTTCAGGTGTGAATATTTTGTCTATAAATAAAATTATATCAACAAAAGAAAATCAGTTGTGTCTTTTAATTTGAATAAAAAATAAAACTAAAAAAAAATGTATATTGCGAACTGGGATTGAACCGGCGACCTTCCGTTTGTCAGCCCATTGCTTTTCCTCTAGGCTAAACTCGACATAAATTTTTTTTGTCAAATTTCAAATTTGAATTTCTTCAGGTTGAAAATTTGAATATTTTGTTTTTGAATAAAATTATATTCACAACAGAAAATCAATTGTGTCTTTTAATTTGAATCAATAAAAAAATTATTTAAAAAAAAGTAATGCCTTGGTTGAGGTTTGAACTCAAATCTCTAAGGCTATAAGGCTGTGTCTCTACCTCCTGCGCCACAGATACTTACATTTAGTTGTTGTCTAACTTAGAATTTAAACACGCAAATGTATGAAACGAAAAAATAATATAGTTTCCAAAATTTTATTATGATAAATAAAATTTCTGTTCCTTGTCTCAATATATTATTACAATTACCAAAATAATGGAAATTAATGGTTAAAGCTACTAAAGTTAAAAAAAAAATTTAAATTGATTGGAAAAACTAATACTTTGGATAGAGTGATCGATTTTATTGAAACACAACTGATACTAAATTGTTGCTGCCGATATTTTATTCAAATGACTAAATCTTCGATAAATTGGTGGTTGTTGGTATTGAAGGTAATGTGGAAGTTAGTAATTTTTCAATATTGGTTAGAAAAGCCAATATTTTGGATAATGTGACAGTGTTTTGGTTCATCATATATATTTTTTGTTCACAAATAAATATAACTTTCCTGATGATGAATTTTAAATAACTGCAATTAAAATTATTGAATGATGAAAATATTTCGCTGGTTCCGATAGAATTCCAACCAATTTATTTTCTGTGTGTACATCCTAAAAGCTGGGCCAAAAAGTTATATGTACCCCTCTCATTAATTTTTTTAAAAACATTACTCAAAGAATTTTCAGAATATTAAAGCGTACTAGGAAACTATTTTTTCATATATTTTCTTTTATTTTAACAAACAAATGAAAGAAAAGCATCGACATTTTACAACTCTACAGTAATAAGGCCATCATTATAAATTTTCTGAAGCCGCAGATCTATGATTGAAATTTTAGCTTTAAATTCATTAAAGAATCCGAGAACCGTTGGAGGACAGTTTTTCCCCAGTCATATTTCGAAGGCGAATGCCATGTCGTCATTTGAATTTTGCAAGTCAACTATCGTTAGCTTAAAATCAACGTTTTCATTAAACGATGCATTAAGCTCCAATGCTATAATATGTAATCGTGATTAGTTAAATTCTTATGTTGAAGTAGTTCATTTAGCAAAATTTTGACTTTAATTAAAATTTGGAACTTTAATGGACATTTTAAAGTTGACGGCAGTTATTTTTTTAAATCTATTTTTGAGTTGAAGAAATAATTTATTTTTTGTCGTTATAGAATTATTTATTTTGTTTGATTTTACGACTTTTAAGGCGTAATAGCAATTAAAGCATATGACATTTAAAGCAGGTGATATTTATAGAACTTTATGTGTATAAGCAAAGGTAAGGGACCAACCTCTGTTAACGAACCTCTTGATTGGTCTGTTTTAAAAGATAAAATATGTTAACATTGCAACAAATTTCATTAACATATTACTTTGGTGCAAGGTGCAATAGCACGCTAGCGACTTCATAGAGCCTTAACAATACATTTTAATTGTTAACTTTTATATATTTGCATTTAGTGAAAAGAAAAATTCATATTTGGGTCATAGTCCAGGAGATTCAATGGGATCCAATTCTTTATTTCCTTCCCTTTTTCAATGGGATCTAATTGTAATTGAAATATTTTTTAAAATATGTACGTATAATTAAAAAATATGTAAATAATCGTAGATTAATAAAGTACGTTAATAAAATTAACTATTCTGTTTTTTTAGAGATAAAAACTGGAATCTCTAATAAATTCGTAATTTACAAAAAAATGCATTTACAAAGAAAAAAAACAACATATATACATTTTTGAAAGTTGTTTTGAAGCACATAGGTACATTCGAAACAGAAAAAGAGCATTTCTCGCTCCATTGTAACCAATTTAAAAGTTGTTTGTTTTGAATGACTTACACATATTTTTGCTGGGATATGTTAGATTTGTTTTTTTTTTTTTTAATTTTGTATAAATATTAAATACAAATTTAAGCATTTATTTAATTTTTAAGTAGATATAAATTAAGCTTCTTAAAAATTAAGTAATTATAAAAATGCTACCAAGTCTTAAAAATTCTTGGCTTTTCTCTTTCAAATGTAAACCAACGAAACATCGGGTGGAATGATGGAATAATTTTGATTTTTATTTACATCTAAATTTGAAATAGCTGACCATAATTAGCCCGGAAAAAATCTATAAACAAAAATATTTGCCATAAAAATATTTAAAATTGCATGAGGGGTATGTATAGTTGATCTTTCTATTTGGTAAATGAATGTTGTTTAGTTTGACTCTAGATCATAAATTAATATCACTTTCTGTTTAAATTATTTTTCAAATTAAAGAAAGCTGATTACAATTTTTTTTATTCTATGTAATTTACTTGTGAAAATTGTATCAGCTTTCTTTAATTTGAAAAATAATTTAAACAGAAAGTGATGTTAATTTATGATCTAGAGTCAAACTAAAAAAACATTAATTTACCTAATAAAAAGATCAACTATAAATAACCCTCATTGACATGGTGCAAAATATAATTTAAATAACATACATTTAAATTTAACGGTTCGTTGTAGTTCAAAAATCTGTGGTTATCGCACACAGAGTTGAATAGAACTAGCGAGATACCTTAAGAATTAAGGTTCAAAGCAAAAAAGAGTAATAATAACAAAGGATTAAAATAGCATTGTTAAATTTCGTTTACGTTAGTCTAAGTTGAGTTGTTAACATATTCGATTTCCTTTCAACTTTCACATCAAAGTTTAACCCGTCAAGGCAAATGACGCTGATGATAGCTTTGTAGCGAAAGCCGAAAATACGTATTCTGTCTTGCTGGCCTTATCGAATTCTTTCAAACAAATTTTTGTTCTTTGTAATTTACTTGTGAAAATTGTATCAGCTTTCTTTAATTTGAAAAATAATTAAAACAGACAGTGATATTGACTTATGATCTGGAGTCAAACTAAAAAACATTCATTTAATATTAAAACCAACAAAAGCTAACAAATGAATCATGCGTTTGTTAGTAAAGGTAGAGCAGGGCAAGGAAGGTAATTGCTCCATTTCGCGTTCTGGGGAATTCTTTGTACGAAAACAGCTTTTGTACAAAGGCGAACCCAATAATTTAGAATTAATAAAAATACATATTAATGGCAATATTAATTGTATTTGGTCTATACGACGCGTTTGAAAAAACAACACTTTACTGTTTAAATTTTGTTTGTTTACAAAAATTAAAAGTCAGGTAAGTAAGAATAGTCATTTTTTTTTACAAATAGTTAAAAGTGTTATTGCAGTATTTTTAAAAATTATTAGTTTTAAATTTCGCCAACCAAAATCGACAGGGTTGCCACTTCATTATTGGCCTTTTTTAAAAAAGGCAAAATCGGCTGCCACTGTGCAGCCTTCATTAATTATCAGAAAATAAAAATGTAAAGCGATTCTTAATGCCACACAAATTCTCTAGTCCTTATCGTGCCCCGATTTTTATTTTTTTTAAACAAAGTTAATAAACAAACCTAAAAGTTCCCAAAAAGTCAAGAAGAAATACCTTTGCTAGGGGATATAAAATTTATTTGACTAAAATTCAAAAAAAGGGCCACGATAACCACTAAGGTTTTCTGTTGCCTACGAAAGAAAAAAACCGGATCGAAATCGGGTAACCCGCCTTGGCTGTATAGTGGCAGCCTATTTTGAATTTATGGTTGTGGGAAAATGCGTTTAAAGTTAATTCTACGCTAAGAAAACAACAAAGTTTCAAAAAACCGTGTATGAATTAAATTTATGTCTCCAAGTTTTCTACATGTTGGGACGAAACGGTTGAAGGATATTTGATATATTAACACTAATAATATTAAAAACGATGTCAGCAAAATTATTATGCATTTCATTTCGGTCAAAATGCTTATATGTTCCTATGCTCCTTAACTAAACTAAGATTTTAACTTTTTTTCTATAAAAAAAAAAAAAACTTTGGGAGAATTTATGATTTCGCATAGGAAAAGTCAATTATATACTTTTTGCAATTGTAGTTCAGAAAATATTAATTGGAATAGATAATTTACATTTAAAGCACCGTAAGTTGTTTGATTTTCACGTGAAAAAACTGTTATACTCCATATAAAAAAAATTATTTTTCACGATAATGAGTTTCACGTGAAAATTGTGTAGAGTTTGTTTTCCCGCAAATTAAATGTACATGCCTATTATTTTTCTTGGGAAAAATTGACATTTTGTGTTTATTGTGATTGTGTCTTTGTTATAAAATTAAAAAATTGTTCATTTTTATAATTTAAATTGTAATTTGAGGCCTTTAAAGTTCGAGTGAAAATTTTCCACGTGAAAAAAACTTCCCAGTGTAGAAACGGTAATGATATATCATTAGTTTTTGGAGTACCAGTAATGACAGCCACTTACCTTCTGCATTATTTTAAAACATATAATAATGAGTTACTGATAATGACTTATTTTTATCATTATTTCATATAGAAAATAATTTTTTAGATTTTTTTGAAAATTTTTTGAAATCTATTTTTAGACTCATTATTTTTGTCAGTACTGGTAAGCACATAGGTAACGATATATTTTTTGATTTTTCGTAAGCTGGTGTGTAACGACAACTCATTATTTTTCGCGACATCGCCATATAAAGGTAATAAGAAATGTAATAACAAAAGTAAGTAGTTACCATTACCAAGTATGTACTTACATAACCACATATCTGGTAATGATTTTCTACACTGGGTTACGGTGCTTAAATTTTAAATTTGGAAAATATAATTTTAAATTAATGTGTAAAATCATAAATGCTTTGTTAAATTTGTTAAACTTTAGGGTCTTGGGACACTCCCCGGACCTATTCCACATCATCTAAGAGCTTGTAAGGCATTCCAAACAAGTAAACATTTTGTCCGTTTTGCTCTATCTCGCTTTGTTTTCTCGATTATTTAAATTTCCACTTCATAAATGGGCCATTTTATGAAGTGGAAATTTTTTATTAAAAATATCCGAGGGTCCAAGACCTTGCCAAGGTCCACTTTTGGATAGAGAGAACTTTTCCACGGGAGTGTTATATGCCCAGTGTAGAAAATCATTACCAGAAATGTGGTTATGTAACTACATACTTGGTAATGGTAACTAGTTACTTTTGTTATTACATTTCTTATTATGTACCTTTATATGGCGATGTCGCGAAAAATAATGAGTTGTCGTTACACACCAGCATACGAAAAATCAAATAATATATCGCTACCTATGTGCTTACCAGTACTGACAAAAATAATGAGTCTAAAAATAGATTTTCTAAAAAATAAATTATATAAAAAAAAAATATTTTTTATTGTATTTTTTTTTTTTTTTTTAATAAAATTTGCTGGTGCGGGAATTGAACCTGGGTCTACAGATTGCCAGTCAACAGCTCTACCATCTGAGCTATATCGACATGTAATATTTAATAGATAAACACACAATTGACCTGCTGCACACAAGTAAGCTTACTCGCCAACATACAAAAAATCAAAAAATATGTGGTTACATATATCCTTACCAGTGTTTAAAAAATATTGAGTCTAAAAATAGATTTCAAAAAATTTTCAAAAAAATCTAAAAAATTATTTTCTATTTGAAATAATGATAAAAATAAGTCATTATCAGTAACTCATTATTATATGTTTTAAAATAATACAGAAGGTAAGTGGGTGTCATTACTGGTAGTCCAAAAAATAATGATATGTCATTACCGTTTCTACACTGGGTGGTTAAGGGTAGCCGAAATTTTCATCAATTTTGCGTTATCTCTTTTAGTTTTAGCGTTTGTGCCATTTTAAATAATTTGGAGGGTAAGAAATAGCTTCATCTTTAAAACTTCAGTCACACTGGTGGCGATATCTACCTGGCAATAGCGGAGATGTGAAAATATTATATTTTAACAATAAATTATATAAAATTTAACAAAATGGGTTCTTAAAAATTAGTTGTAAATAATTTTGAAAATTAACACTCAAAATTAGTTAATGTGATGTGGATTTTTAGTATTGTGTTGTAAAGATAACTAAAATCTTTGCTTAAATTAGTGTTTCAAGTAAAAATTTTTTAAAAATTAGTCAAATCGATTTGAAACCCGTTTGGCAGATTTTGATAAATAAAAAAAAAAATTGCTAGTAACTTCACCATTTCCAATTATATTGGGTGCATATAACTTAAAAATGCGCTATTTTTGTAAAGTTTGGGCGTTTGTTGTCAAATATTGGTAGAATATAAAATTATACAAAGTATTGGCCATCGTTGGCTATGAGCTTTTCCCATCTTTCTGGCAGCATATGGATTCTGCGCCAAAAGAACTGCTAATTTTTTGACGCCCAGGACGAATCAAGCCAATTTCGGATAGAAGTGAAGCGTAGAGCGTTCTGCATCGATCGAAACAAATAGTAGTCGGACAGGAAAATGTCGCTCTTGCAAAATATGGGCGAGCGTTGTAATGATGGAAAATTATGGTTTCATGACTGGTCGCATATTCCGTGCATTTGTCTTGCTTCAAACGAATCAATTATGTTCGGTACAGGTCCCTTGTGATCGTCTGGCCCGATTTCAGCAGTTCATAATAGATCGGACTCTTCTGGTCTCACCAGATACAGAGCATTACCTTGGCGCCATGGATATTCGGCTTTGGCGTTGATTTGACTGGTTGTCCGGGCTTCACCTACAATTTTTTGCACTTCGGGTTGTCGTAATGGATCCTTGTTCATCGTCAGTAATGATTCGATGCAGAAATAACTTGCTTTTATGGCGTTCAAAATCATCTTTCAACTGATTTCAACAAATCACCACTTCTAAACAGCACACACCATCTCTCGCACATTGAAATCAATAGAACATATTCAGTATAAGCTTCGGTGAGCAATCGATGTGCTTCAGCTACACTTTTTTCAAAATGAAGAAGTAAAGCAAAACTTCCCTCAAATGATGCTTTGTTGGCACAATAAATAACAGATGTTTACAATCCAAAACGCCACATAAATTATTAATGACACAAACCATGTCTAAAAGATATGCCATCTGCTGTGAACCGTATTTTTAAGTTAATCACCCAATATTTTAGAAATTATTATTTTATTTCAGATGTTTTCAATTGTTTTTCAGATTTATCAATTGTATTTCAGAACTAATCAACTTAGTTTCAGTTTTATCAAGTGTGTTTAAGAAATTACACTGCTCTACAAAAAAACGTGAATGATATTGTAGTGGATTTAGGATAATTGCGGATGCTGATTTCGAATCTGCAATCAGTTTATTCAAATTGGCTCTAGATTTGGCACAATTCGCGATTTTACTTTTTTCCGTTTTTCAACCGATTTTTTCAATAAAAAATTAATAATTCAATAATTTCAATAAAAATTAATAAGCTTAATTCCATGCCCTATTTTTAAAACTTAAGCGTGTATCAATATCTCAATAACTTTTGTAAATATATATATATATATATATATATATATATATATATATTTGTTCCTTTGTCCTCCTGCAAGGAGCATAGGGAATATAGTCGCTCAAATTCAAAAATTTTTAAGGTTTTTTTTTCAAAAAATTTTTAAATATAAAGCGAAGTGCGATTTTAGATATCAAAGCCGATTGTAAAAAATATATAATTAATTCACAGCTCGTAATTAAGATACGCCGTCCGACGACATCAAGTCATGGTCGAATGTTTGAATACCACTTCTTGATTTTTGTAAAATATACATATGTTGTTGCTGAATTATGAAAATAAAGAATACTACTACTTCCACTACATTAATTATTTCAACATACCTGAAATTTGGAGTAAAAATTGCAAACTTTTTTTTAGTTATTACCTTTTTATGCATTGGAGATACAATAAAATTTTATGAGTTTTATTTCCTAACCAAGAATTATCAATATTAACAAATATAAACTAAACAAGAATTCTAGAAAATTAACTTAGTATATTTTTTGCTAAGTTTAGTTTTAAAATGTTTTGCTCAAATCAGCAACAAAATTAGTCAAAAATCCGTAATTGGCATTAAGAGAATAGCAAAAGTTATTATTAAAAAATGGTATTAAAAATCGGTACAAAAATTGTAAAGTGCGAATGAAAACTGTTTAAAAATTTTTTACTAACTTTTTTATCTGAGAGTAGTATTAAAAATAAATGACTGGTAGAACACTAACTTGGGACGCTTTGATTGCGTTTGCAGAAAGCATTTTGATAGTGTTTGTTTCACAAAAAATTCAATGGTTTATAGAAAACACCACTGGGAAAAAATTGTATTAGATTGCTTTACTAACTTTTGCAAAAAGTGGTTATCCTGCACTAAGGTTTGAGCACGAAATAACAAGTGTACCAATTAATCGTAATAACTTTTGAACTAAACGTCATATTTAAATAAAAATAAAATTTTATTGAAAAGAATTTCATTTATTAATAACACAGTACAACAAAATAATAAAAATTTGATGCATCGGGGTTACGATACAACATTTCTAACAGACTTTGGGATACAGATCACGAATATGGACATGAAATTTTAAAGTAAGCTATAGTTTAAGAAATATTTGCAAAAACGGTTTCTAGGAAAATCAAAATTTTTCATAAACTTTTTGTAAAAAAAAATACAAAATTGAAAGTAGTAACGCTATTTTTTGCAACATTCTCCTTAATTTGATATATATATGTATGAGGTGCGCATAGTTCGGAGACATGGCGAAAAATGTCCCCAAACTATGCTGTATATGAGTCACAAATGTCTTGATACTATGCGCTAGACCTAGGAAGAGTTTGAGTACAGTCCCCAAACTAACCAAATGTCTCCATACTAAATAAACACTTGATCGAAAAACTGTCCCCGTAGCATGCGCTGTGCATACATATATGACAACTGCGATAATATCACCTATACACGTATTTAAAATTGAAATTTCCCTTTTTTCACGATTTCGTTGATAAATAATAATATGCGATGAAAGGAATATGCAATATTTGAATATGTATCTTCAGTAAACATCTCATGTTACTTAACTCCCACTTCAAATTTTTTCAGTACTTTTTCAACGAGTGCAAAGGAAGCTCTTTTTCACCAATTAAAAGTTTAGAAAAAATTCTTCACAAAAAAAAATTATATTTTTTTTATTTTAACTTGCGACCTCACGATTGCTAATCTAGCGCTCTACCGCTGAGCTATTCTTTGATATGAAAACATAAAAATATCACTTTATACTTATTAAACAAGTGTAAAAGGTGCACTCGAAATCAATATTGTTTTCAGTACTATTTTTACAGGTGCATAAAAAACAATTTCTCACCATTGTTTTTATACATAGTGTCCTTAAACATAGATTCATCATTACACCACCCAGTTTTATTGGAAATAGTCCCAAATGGAAGAAATGGAAGAAATCAATTTTTTTTATGGAAAACGTTAACCGGTGCCGAAAGTTGGACGAAAATGGCCCATTTTGGGAAAAAAGTGTATTATAATTAAAAATTCCCAAAATTCGAAATTTAGAAAAAAATTAATTTTTATTTCATTTATTCATTTAATGTAGCCAAAATGATTCAGATATGAAATTGTAACTTCATTGGATATCACTAACCTACTTTAGCCTGCAATCCAAAATGACCCACGAATTTGATATAAATGCAAAAACGTGTTTTTTTTAAATGCCTAATTTTGATTGCTATTTGTACCAAATAATAGTTGATATTAAAAAAACAAAAACTAAATTGGAAAAATGATAATTCGAGTTTGTGTTTGGAGCGACTTCTTTCCAGTACATTTTACAAAAATTGCTTATTTTGTCAAAAATTTAACAAAATTTGAATGCTTTCATCAAACTTTACATAGTTTTCGGAAAAGTATTACTTAAATTTGGTTAGACTATAATTGTCTTTACATTTGTTTAAGAACTCTTTAAATCTTAGTAGCCTGGGGTCAGAAACAGTGGCGGCTCCAACTCAAGTCTCTGGGGCGAAGGGGGGGGGGGGGGGGAATTTTGAAATTTTTTTTTTTAATTTGAAAAAAATTATTTAAAAACCAAAAATATCGGGTCACAATTTATTTTAAAATTTTCACAAAAAATATTTTTTAACCCCTTTTGGTTTGGCCATATACCACTTGTTGGACGTTTTTGGCCTCCGCAGCGCGGGGTTAAAGATTTTAAGAGCGACGCTTTAGGTACAAAAGACAATATATAGTCGAACGGAAAATTGTGAGTTACATTTTTCATAAAAAACTTTAATATTTTATACGTATTTGACCTCCAACAAAGATGCCTAAAAAAGTTTATATTAAATAATTTAGAAACTATCGGCTGAGCAATTGAAATTTCCGCACTCTATTTGAATTGTATCAAACTTGCTATAACTTGGAATACTTTGTATAGCTAAAATTGGTTTTCAGTTATCAAATTTGCTATAAACTTTCCTTACACATTTGAGTCTAACTTTTGTATTATTTTAGATATGTGACTGATTAATATATCACTTTAATGCTTCTGAAATCATGCTTAAAGTTGGTACCCAACTCATTCTTTAATTTGATAATTCCTGATTTCTCAAAAAAAATTTTAATTCTTGAGAATTTTTCCACAATGAATTAATTGTTTCTATCTTTTTATAATTGAAGCCATGATTGAGCCACGTGAATAGTTACTATTTTGAAATGAACTTTAACCATTTATCGTTATCAAAGGTCTAATGCCATTTTATCTTAATCCGCGGTTCGGGATGCTTTATCGTAGTTTTTTAATATTTTTGTATTAGTTCTTATTTACAAAAGTGTGGGAAATTCTATATCATAATACATAGTATTTAATTAAAAAAAAAAATTAAAAATATATTTTTTCAGAAATTTTAAAGAATCCATTTTTCGATATATGGCAATTTAATCGCGGATTTTATTAAATTAAATTTTGAAAATTTTACGAAAACCTCGCCGGAGTCTGAAAAGTCCCCAAAATTTAATTGAGATGATTACCAGGATTTAAATCAGAGATTATTTTTTAACTACACAAAGTTTTATTTCCTGAAAAGTTTTGAAATTATTTTCATTATTTTTGTTTATATTTACTTTATTTATTAGAAGCTGATTTTATATACATATAACTAAAAACTTCTAATATTAAAAAAATTCTTGTTTTTTAAGTATTTTTTCGGAATGTTTCGCAGACCTCCTAGGATGCAATTACGGACGCTCAGAGGTTCGTGATCAACATTTGGAAAACGTTGTATAATTAAATTTTCATATCGGTTTTGATATAGCCGTGGGAGCCAGCTATCGTTATTAACAAAAGGAATTACTGGCCGACTTTACTTTAACGCTAAACCAACATTCCATCTTTTAAAGTCAAATTTGCAGGTTGGGAGGAAGTATAGGATTTAACGCTGGTCAATTACTCGCATGCAATCAGAAATTGAGGAGTATTTCAAAAGTAATTATTTTAGGAACATAACTGTATACTTTACGATATCAACATGCATGCTCATGATTTCCAAAAGACTGACTGGAATAAGTTCAATACGAACTCTTTCCGAATGAAATTTGGAGAATTCAAGTGAAAGTAATTGTTAATTCTATTTGGAATTTGTCAAATTTGATCTTAAAACTGAGCAACAATAATGGTAATTAATTTTTTTTCTTACAATATTGAGAAAATTTTAAGAGATATTTCGACTTTTGATTTCAAAATGAGAAAATTCTAAAATATATTAGCATTTTCCATTTCAAATTTAGAAAATACCATTAGAAATTCAAATCTCCAATTTTAATGAAAAAAAATTCAAAATAAAATTTAGTGTTTTTTCTCTTAAGCAGTAAGTTGTTTTTCACGTGTAAAAATTTTACTCGAACTTTAAAGGCCTAAAATTGTAATTTAAATTATAAAAATTAACAATTTTTTAATTTTATATCAAAAACACAATAACAATATACTACAGAAAATGTGATTTTTCCCCAAGAAAAATAATAGTCTTGTACATTAAATTTGCGTGAAAATAATCTCTACTTAGTTTTCAGGCGAAATTCATTGTCGGGGAAAATTATTTTTTTTTATGTAAGTTAAAATAATCACAATTTAGCTATTTGAAAAAAAAACATATTTTTCAATAAAAATTAACTTTTTTTTAAATAATTTTTTTTGTGGTATTTTTCTTAAAATGTACACGCCTTTAGAAATCATATATAAAAAAAATGGTTAAAATCGAAGACATCATTCATTTAAGGGTTAACAAGAATCTGAAGTCAAAATAACGATCCATCCGCAAACAAAATGTCGGTAGTGAAAGGGTTAATATAGGGTGCCAGAAATATAGATTAATTTTTCGTTTTAATACTGGCAGCATTATTGTATATTTTTTCTCTTCCTTCAAATAAGTTGTAAGTGATGCACAAATTCAGAAAACGCTTGACTCCGTAATAAAAAGGAAATATTTATTATTGTTTTTTTAAATAGAGAATTAACGGCGTGCTCTGACAAATTAAAAAGCGATCCAAAACATTGCTTTTTATAAAGAAAATAAATGGAAATATGTGTTAAAAAGCAATTTTTTAAAACATATTATTCGAAGCATACAAAAAGTATTCGAATATCGAATAATGTTTTATCGAATGTACAATACATAAGGTATATAACTTTTTGCAAACGCATTAAAGTTTTGTATAAATGATTCCTTTTTTCATTTTAAAAAAAGTAATATTTCACTCCAAATTCTTGAGTTTTTTTTAATTTTCTCATAAAAATATCATTGAGAATCATTTCCTACCATTTTTACTTAGCTAATAAAATAATAAAAAGTTTTCACAAAAAAAAAAATAAAAATTTCAAAGATTTTAGAAATTGGCAGGTGTTTTTTTACCAAATTGATTAAAAAAAAAACTGTTTTTATTATCAGGAATTTTTTCTAGAGCTGATTTATAGGAAGAAGAAAACATTTTTATTGAAAAATTTAACATACACAAAGTAATCACCAGACTGCCGCAGTTTCCTCACCCAAAGACTCGTCAGCGGTTAGCTTATGTGTCAACTTATCGAAGTAATTTTGCAATTGTTAATTTGTCTATATATGAAAAATTTTTATGTACGGCCATGACCGGGGATCTAACCGACAGCCCTCTGCATAGGCTAAGACTCGTAGCATCACCTCGGTCGGCATAGCGGCGAGTGTGGATAATTTAAGTTGTTTTCAATCACAGGCTATACAATGTATGTTTTGTAATCAATTAGCAATTAGAATGTTTCCTGTCTTAATCCTATTATTTTTTCTCCTTTTTTATTTAAGAAGTGAGATCATAAAAATGTTAACAAATTTTTATTAAATGAAATTTAATACAAAATCTAACAAAAAAAACCGCATGGAACTCTAACCACTACGAACAAAGTTATCCACTTTTTCCGGAAACCCTCCCATTAAAGCTTTTATGGTAGTTTCTGTCATCTTTTTAGAGCAGGTGGTCCATCTACGTTTGAAATATTGCATGTCGTGGGAGACATTATACCACTCCAGCGCTTTCTTGCTGTAGTGACAAGATGCTAAATCGGGCCAAAAGTAAGTGGATACAGTGTGCTGACTCAAGAATGGAAGAAGACTCTCTGCAAACACTCCTTGATATAAATTTCGCTGTTTATAGAGCCAGATGTCACAAATGACTGGCTTCTTCTTCTACATATCGAGATCCTATATTCAAAACTCTATATCTGCAATTTTGGCCAAAATTAGTTTTTGATGGCAAAATCATTGTTGATATTATATCCATCTATGATATCAATTTGGAAGCGAAATATCCATTCTTTGCCACTTTTTTGAACATATTACATTTTCCCATATCTACAAACAAATTTATTTTCAAATACAGAAGTTTATATCTGCATATAAAATTAAATTAATTGAATTCTATAAGGTATATATAAAAGTTTTTTGAAAATATCTTTTTTCGGAAATTTTTGTTTTTGCAACTAACCACCAAACTTTATTTTAGGAGATGTGCATTATAGTCCCTAGATTATAAATTAAAAAAAAACCGCACTTAAAAAATTGCAAAATAATATCGGAACGTTTAAAAAAGCTTTTATGGTAGAAAAAAATAATTTAAAATCTCAATCGGCGATTAACATTCAGCAAACGAATATAATGGTTCAATTTTGCTTTTTGCAAAATATTTTCGCGATTTCTTTTTTGCAAACTAAGAACCAAACTTTGGTGTGGAAATTGGTATTATATTCCCAAGATTAAAGATTTAAAAAAACCACGTTTAAAAAATTGCAAACTAACCGCGGAAAAGGTCGAAAAAGGCTTTATGGTACAAAAAATTAAGTAAAAAAATTAATCAGCGATTTACATTCTGCAAACAAATATATTGATGCAAAAACTTTGCTTTTTGCAAATTTTTTTTTCGTGATTTTTTTTTTTTTACAACTAACCACCAAACTTTGTTTTGTGAAATGTGAATTATAGTCCATAGATTATAAATTTAAAAAAACACACTCGAAAATTTGCAAAATAATAGCGGAACGCGAAAAAAAGTCTTTATGGTACAAAAATTGTATTAAAAATCTTAGTCAGCGATTTACATTCTGTAAAGAAATATATTAATGCAAAAAATTTCCTTTTTGTAATTTTTTTCGTGATTTTTTTTTCCAATCCCTAGATTAAAAATTTTAAGAAATCGCACTTAAAAAATTTCTAAATAACGGCGGAATGCGAAAAAGCATAGAAAATGACTTAGAAGAGCTAATTGGCATTGGCATTCTGCAAACGAATTGTTCTTTTTAAGAACTTTTAATGAAACTCGATGATGTGCGTTTGATCGTCTTTTATTGACACATTTCTTATTGGCCTTCTTGGCGCTAAAAAAAACTCTATATACTTAAAAACAAAAATATAACTAAAGGCTACGTAAGAAAGGAAAAAGCAAACTAAAACTAAAAAAGGGTTGCCATCGTTCATGTCATACAAGTGTTATGCACTCTAATTTGGGAATGTATATTGAACCTTATATGGCATGAACACGAATATATGGTGTTAAATTATCCTTTTCGCAAAATTTTTTCGCATTTTTTTTTGCAAACTAACCACCAAACTTTGGGCAAGATATGAGTGTAATAGTCTTGGATTATGAATTAAAATACACCGCATTGAAAAATTCCAAATAATGGCGGATTCTGAATAAAAGGATTTATGGCGCAGAAAATGAATTAAGAAACGTAATCAGCGATTAACATGCAAACGAATATAATAATGCAATAATAATTCGTTCTCCGAAAATTTTTTTTCCCAATTTTGTTATCCAAACCAACCATTACTTTTTGGAATAAGATATGGATATAATAGTTCTTGGATTATTAATTTAATAAAACGAGACTTTTCCATCCCTGATTAACATTTCTGTGTTCGTTGATGTTTGGAGGCATATACTATTGTTTTCCACAAAAAGTATAGAGATTTTCATGGTCATTTGTTCCTAATAAGGCATATTTTTTATATTTATAAAAACTACATATCTGTTAGTATTATCATAAAATTATATAAAAATTTTATTTCAGAACTCTATATCTGCATTAGCGACGTAAATAACGCAACTAATTGCAAAATAAATATATGTAGGAATAAGTTGCAATTTTTAAATAATATTTTAGAAGACAGATTGCTTCAAAAAAAATCTTATAACCAAGTGAATCAGTTTTATTGCTCTCCTGAACAATTGTATTTTTGCAGATATAGAGTATTGAATCTATGGTATCGATATGGCTTGCCATACGTGGAATTTTTTAGGAAATTTCGTTTGCTTTATCGACCTAAATTTTTCCGCAACATTTCCTCGAACATCGGAAACTTAAAACTCTTAACCAGGGAGCTGCGAAAAATCAGCCAGGACATAAGTTTCGTCGTCCATTACACAACAGTTGTATCTTAGTATAAAATTTGATTTCAATTTTCGAGCTCTGGTTTTGGCCTCCAAATTTTTAAAAGCTTTTCTATCGGGATCTTTTTGAACTTTGTAGGACTTTAGTCCTGCCTTACGTTTCACTTTACGTACAAAAAAGTCCGAGCATTGGGCTTACCGAGCTGTTTTTCTGCCAGATGTGTTAGGAGCTCTCTTAAGGATGCTTTTAACTTTATATGCCTTACCAATGTTACGATAACCAGTCGTTGTTTCTGTTCCCGGCTTCCTTTCAATTGTTACGTGTTCCAGATACCTTTTTGCCACTTTTGAAACTGTTTGGCGGCATACATTAGTTTCTTTGGCAATTTTTTTGTATGTCCATGTTTGGTTTTGTTGAAAATATTTAATTATTTTTAAACGCACTTTTCTTTCATCGTCCATTCTGTAAAAAATTGCTAATTAAAACTCAACATGTAAATTAATTTATTAACTGACATATTTTTGAAATGTAAACTGCCGAAAAAAAAAATATGAGAAGCTTGAAGCCAAAGTTATAGGCAAAAATGTGTGTTAACATTTTTATGATCTCACTCCTTATAATTTTTAATTTTTTTGAGCCAGTCTGCACGAAAAATAAAAAAATTAATATATAAATTTAATTGTCTTTCTTAGAGCTTTAATTCAAAATTCATTCTATTCTAGGCTATACCCTCTTTTTTAGAAATTTTTACTTAATTTTTTACAGGGGTATGGCATCACCGAAAACAAAAGTTATAATGACATCGATATCACTAGATGGCACTTTGTTAAAAAAATTGACAATTTTCTGTTTTTATTTAAATTGAAATAATAACAAACAAAAAAGCAAAGAAAAAAGTTATTCTCAAATTTTATTATTTAAATATATTTTGCGCTTGATTTTTTCTTATTTTGCGCAGTTTTCATCAATTTGTGAGTTTTTAAATATTTGCACAGCTGATACTAAAGTGATACTAAATAGTTGCTCAAGTGATACTAAATTTCAGCGCCCCCTACCGGTAAGTAGTGTAAGTTTTGATTTCCTATCTCTATAATTAACAGTCTCTGATTTTTTAGACTAGACTATTCAAGAACATTTCACTGGTACGTAATACAATGAAATTTGAAATCACTGTTTTTTAATTTAATCCTTTGTAAATTTCATATCTGCTAATAAATTTTGTCGTCTTTTGCTCGTACGTAAACTAGAAACTAGAATAAACACAAGTTTGTATCAAACTTGATATTCCATGCAATACTTCCGGAAATATATTAAATTTGGATATCCTTGATATAAACACTAATAAAAAAAATCCCGTGCAAATAGGTCAAAATTGTGCTGGCGCAAATACATGTACTATTTCCTGTTATTCTAGCAGAATTTTTACCTATTTGTACGGGCTTTTTTAGAGAAAATAACAGAATAATTAGTTCAACTTAATCAGAACGCGTTTAACAGACTTTTGTAGTAACTTTTTTTTATGAGTGTACAACTTTTTAATTAAAATCACTTTTTTAGTCAACTTATCACCAAAACCAATAATATGAACTGTTAAGTACTAATCAAATGATTTTTGAGGTTGAACCATTTCCAACAAGGCCAACATTTGGTCTGGCTTAATATTAGGTGTTTAAAATAAAGGAGGCCAAGTGTTGGACTTATGTGAGGCATTTCTAGCTCGAATACGATGTAGTTAGTGCCAAGAGTAAAACTTAATATTTACTATCAAAAATTCACAAAAGAAAAGTAAAAAGTGATAACAAATTGTATTGAGCAAGGACTTGCGAATATAGATCCTATTTTTGGTACATATTTTAAAATATTTTCATATCTATTCCGCAGAATTAAAGTTTTAAGGAAATTACTGTTCATTATGGTGCCTAGTTAATGTAAATTTAGAGAGCGGCAAAAATGAACACCAACTCTTTTATTTATAAGGAAAAACTTAAGAAAATAAATTTATAATTTTAAAAGAAACAGTATAGTTTTATGGTCCAAGTTTTAAAACTGCCAAAAAATGGGGTATCCAACTTAAATTTTAAAACTGCGATTCCTCAAAACGGTCAACTGAAATTTTTTTCAGTGCATCACACAGTAGTTTATTAAAAAATATGAATTGCAGTAGGAGGTTCTTCAAAAATTTAAAACTTGTTGAATAGTGTTATCTTTACCCTACGGGAAATTTTAACAAACTGTCACCGAACTGGCCCCTTTACATGAAATAGACTGGTCACTTTTACATGGCGTTGTCATAGGAGGGGGAAATTGACCCCTTGTGACATATTACAAGATAAATCCCAGGACAGGTTCCTGAACTTTGTTTTTTATGAGAGTGCAGTAACCTGTCCTAGGATTTGTCTTGTGACATGTCACAATGGGTCAATTTCCCCCTCCTATGACAACGCCATGTAAAAGTGACCAGTCTATTTCATATAAAGGGGCCAGTTCGGTGACAGTTTGTTAAAATTTCCCGTAGGGTAGTTACAGAAATCTATAAAATCGTAAAGAAAGTTAGAGTGTATCGCACTACTGTGCTAGAGTTTTTTTTTCTACTGAGAATACACACTTAGTTTTTTATAAATCATGAAAATCAGCTTCATTTGAAGAAAGTTATTAAGTAGAAATATTATTATTGCTACGGTAAATTTTTGGTGTTTTTTTCTAAAAAAAATTAAAACATAAGAAAAAAGACAGGAAGTTGAAAGAAACAATGGAAATAAAAAAAAACATATATATTGTCATTTTATTATTTATCGATCGTTTTATTGTTTATTTTACATTGTTTGCTAGCATTCAAATTGAAATAAAACGAATATATTTTATATCGACTTTTATTTTTTGACTTTGTTTTTGCTAACTTCGACAACTATTACTTATTGTATATGCCGAGTGAAGGTCGCCAATTTAGCGCTTTTAGCAAGATTTTTGTTATTGTAATTTTTATTATTGGAATTTTGTTGTTTTCTTTGATATCTGGATGACGATGCTGCTTTTTGCGAGTGTATTGGTTATTTGTTTGAAGAGAGGACACCCGTGCTTTAAGTTTTGAATTGGTTAATTTAATTTTTTTCCAAAAATTTTAATAGATTAAACAAAAGATACTATAGTATTAGCAAAACATTATTAAAAATGTTTGAAACAAGGTTCCACTTGTTGAATAGGTGTTTAGTTCTGTTTTTTTTTTTTTGCAAATTGTTTGTTGAAAACAACGTCGCAACAAAATGGAAAGTTACTAATTCACACTGTAGTTGTTCAAAAGACGATAAAACTGTAGGAAATTTGTTAATACTTGCATTAATTCCCTTCATCATATTACTTGATAGAGTATTGTACGATTTCTATTACACTATACGACAGTCAAAATCGGGATGGGATGAAACCAACGGGAAATGTTATATCGGTCAAAAACAAGTTATACGTGTCCCGGCGTTTCGCTGGGTCACCCCTAGAACATAACTCGAGAACCACTAGTCCGATTTTGCTCAAACAATTTTAAAAAAATTAAAAATTACAATTCCTTTAATCTGTTCATATAACGTTTCTCTATATACTCAACAGTTTTGCCGGTAAAAATAAATGTTTGTTACCGCTACCATAAAAATCAATAACCTTTTGTTTATTACTTTTTTTAATATTTTAGGCAAAAATATTTTTTACTTCATACATTTATTTTTACCGGCAAAACTGTTGAGTATATAGAAAAACGTTATATGAACAGATTAAAGGAATTGTAATTTTTAATTTTTTTAAAATTGTTTGAGCAAAATCGGACTAGTGGTTCTCGAGTTATGTCAAAAAAAAAGACCACCAAATGTCAAATCGATATATCTCGATTCCTAGGGGTGACCCAGCGAAACGCCGGGACACGTATAACTTCTTTTTTACCGATATAACTTTCCCCGGTAGTTTGAACCCTTCCCGATCACTGACCCCTACCATTTGTCTCACAGTGTTATCGATTAATTTCCAATCACATGAATAATGCGTTGTAGTGCATCCCTGTTATTATTAAAATATTAATTTAAGATAGTTGATAACACTGTTATTTAATACCATAGAGCACAACCATGTTATTATATTATAATCAGATGATCTCTCAGATTTTAATCATGAATAAGCATCGGCCCAGAGAAAGTGTCGGCCCACAATAAGTGTAGGCCCAGAATAAGAGCGCAGAGGCTAGCGATTGTCGCTCTGAGAAAAATTGCGGCCGAAATAACGACGATAAGCGGCAGCGGCATAATTGAGCATGTGTTATATATAGGGTTTGGGATTTCCCGTACTTTTTTTATTTCCCGGGAAACGGGAATAAAAAATTTTGATTCCCGTGAATCCCGGGAAATATTTTTGAACAAAATTGTTAATGAAAACCACATATGTAAGTAATTTTTGTTAAAAAAAACACTATTTCAGTACAAATTCAGTCTGTGTAGTGAGAATTCAAAGTAAAAATATCAGAATGTTGAACATTTGATTTCACATAAATTACTCTAAGCACTGGCAAATGAATTGCATGATTCCATTAGAAAGCACCCACTACTGGACTGTCGGAAACAAACCGTTTTATCCCATTTGGCCCATTAGATATGGTGGCCACAATGTTATTTTCCAAAGACAAATAAAACTCTTCTAGTCTTATTTCTACAATTATTCTTATTTCATTAGCATTACATCTTCCTGATATATAAACCAACCGCAGATTATAAAATGAATTATTTCCGTTTATACATATATTCAAATATCTCTTTTGTGATATTCTTGTCCATTCATCTAAGATTATAGTAAATCTCCTATTGTTAGAAATATTGCTCGATCATTCTTTTATCATGATATCTTTACATGATTGTAGTAATTTAATATAATGTTCCTTACATCGGTTTCATTTTTTGGCAATGCCAGGTGTTTATTATAAAAACTTTCTCGAATAAACGAAGATCTAGTTATGGTGCGGATTGACATTCCGTCGACTGCAGCTAATTTGGATACCATTTCAGGAAATGTTTGCCCTACCATAAAACTAGAGTTTGCTGTTCGGTTTTAATCGAAACCGAAACCGCGGTTTTTCAAGCCTCAAAACCGAAACCGAAAACCGACAAATATAAGTCGGTTTTTATCAAATACTTTAACCAATTAAAATAATTAATTTAATTGCATATTATTGAATCTTGAATTTCGAAAAGACTCAGCTTCTATTTTACAAAATATTTAGCGTGTTTTTTAATCATCTGGATTTAGAATTTTACATACAAAAAATGGATTTATTAAATCCAAAAAAAAGCTGGATTTAATAAATCCACAATAAAAGCACAAATATATGAAACAGCCTATTAATTTAATGCCAGAAAAAAATACGAAAGAAAATTAAAAGAGAAACAAAAAAATTGAAAAACTAACAAATAAAAGGTTTTTATTAAATTTTTTTTATGAAATATGTATAGAAAAAAAACTACACCTCACCAAATACATATTTTTCATCTTGGACATGGAGAAATAGCTCAAATAGAAATGGCAATTTTTCACTCTACAGTAAGTAATTTAATTAAATCCAATTAGTGAATATTAAATATTGCAATGGAATTTTTCAATTGTGTAAAAATATAAATTGAAGTGATAAAACTGAAAAGGCAGACTGTTTATCGCTGTTTTATGTAAAATATAATTATAAATTTAAAGTTAAAGTAAAATCCTTCATCATCGAATTCGGTATTAAAAATTAGGGTGTAAGAAGTGTCGGACAGAAAATTTTTTTAAAATAGGAAGAATCTAACCCCATCTGTTGAGCACTTTTAGAAATACTTTTTGGATTTATTAAATCCAAGTGATTAGAAAAAACGGCTATTGTATTTAATTGTAATGAACATTTTCTACATTAAAAACTGCTTTAAAGAATTTGTTGTTTTTGTTATTACGGATAACATAAACTGAAGCTTATAATTTAAGTAAAAAATTGCACCAAAAAGTCAAGTGGTTTAAGAGATATTTGCCCTTACTATCTAAAATTTTCAAATGTATATTTTAGTTAAAGTTGACTTTAGTTAAAATATTGGGTGGCAGTATGCCTTGACTTGATTTATTTTTAGAGAATTGTGATTGGTTAATTTATTTTCAACCAATCAAAATGTTTGGAAATATGAATATTTTTGTAGGGTTTTCATACACAAAATGAACAAAACCGTATGCCCGCCCGGGAATTCCCGAACCCCATATATATAACAAGGAGACTTTATGCCACTCATATGTCTCTTAGTTTACTGCATACATAATATACAATGCTAAACGATGAACTAACGAGCTACTAATAATGTTCAATATCTCAGTTTAATAAAGAAAACTAAATTTTAATAATTTAAAATTTTTTTTTTTTTTTGCAAAAAAATAGAAAAAGAGTCAGAAGAGCCATTGATTGCCTCTGTTAGCTGTAATCTTTGATATTAAAAAATGTAGTGAACACCAGCAAAAATAACAATAGAGTTGACAACATTGGTGGGAGTATGAGAAAGAAAAAATGGGAGAATAACAAATACCGCCATTAAAATAAAATAGTTTCTATCTCACAACAGCTACGCCCAGCGATTTTTAAATATCAGAATGTATGGAAAAAATCATTGCGCTCTTATTCTGGGCCTACACTGAAACGTACTTTAATTAATTTCAAACCCTTACAGCATAAACAGTGTTGCCAAGTGTTGGGATTTTTCCCTTTTTGTAGGGATTTTTTGCAAAAATTTCATCTGTAGGGAAAAAGGGACAGATTTTGTTTTTTCAGTCATACTGTAGGGATTTTTAATTTAAAAAATTTTGCTATTACAATTCATAATGTCATAAGTACTAAAATAATACAACACGGAAAATAGTACATACATATGTGAACACCCTGTCTAGGGTTTGGGATTTCCCGGACTTTTTTATTTCCCGGGAAACGGGAATACAAAAATTTGATTCCCGGGATTCCCGGGAAATATATTTGAACAAAATTGTTAATGAAAACCACCTATATAAGTAATTTAAAAAAAACACTATTTCAGTACAAATGCAGTCTGTGTAGTGAGAATTCAAAGTAAAAATATCAGAATATTGAACATTTGAATTCACATAAATTACTCGCAGCACTGTCAAATGAATTGCATGATTCCAGCAGAAAGTACCTACTACTGGACTGTCGGAAACAAACCGTTTCATCACACTTGGCCCATTAGATATGGTGGCCACAATGTTATTTTCCAACGACAAATAAAACTCTTCTAGTCTTATTTCTACAATTCTTCTTATTTCATCAGCATTACATCTTCCTGATATATAAACCAACCCCAGGTTATAAAATGAATTATTTCCGTTTATACATATGTTCAAATATCTCTTTTGTGATATTCCTGTCCATTCACCTAAGATTATAGTAAATCTCCTATTGTTAGAAATATTGCTCGATATTTCTTTTATCATGATATATTTTACATGATTGTAGTAATTAAATATAATGTTCTTTACATCGGTTTTATTTTTTTTGCAATGCCAGGTTTTTATTATAAAAACTTTCTCGAATAAACGAAGATCTAGTTATGGTGCGGAATGACTGCGGCTAATTTAGATACCATTTCAGAAAATGTTTGCCCTACCATAAAACCTTTAATGCCCATTCAGCTTACACTTTTTTCTTCGGGTACTTTGCTAATTTTAGCTGAAACGTTATTCTTGTTGTTGTTTTCTTCCAGAGAAGTTGCATGACCATCAATTTTTTTTTTTTGTGAACCAAATTTAGATCTCGGATAACCAAATTTAGATACCACCGTTAACCATTTGTCTTTTCTTTTCACATTTATTAATGAAAACGTTACTTACAAAATTATTGACCCTTAAT
The DNA here is from genome assembly GCA_949987735.1 of Leucophora obtusa. Taxonomy (NCBI): domain Eukaryota; kingdom Metazoa; phylum Arthropoda; class Insecta; order Diptera; family Anthomyiidae; genus Leucophora; species Leucophora obtusa. Next base: position 119,960,745 of record OX465296.1, read on the forward strand.
ATAAAGGAATATTTTAAATTTAAAGTCGACTTTATTTTTAATCAAACGGTTTTGTTCATTTTGTGTATGAAAACCTTACAAAAATATTTATATTTTCAAATATTTTGATTGGTTGAAAATAAATTAACCAATCAGATGGCTCCAAAAATAAACCAAGTCAAGGTATACTGCCACCCAATATTTTAACTAAAGTCGAATTTACCTAAATTATACATTTGAAAAATTTAGATAGTAAGGGCGATTATTTGTAAGAAACAAAGCTTTTTTTCATATTTCTTTTAAACATTTTACCAAGTTTTTAGGTTTTACTACTTAAATTTTGAATAAGTTATGCGAAAAATCTTTGAAAAATGCTCCTAATTACTTGACAAAGATTTTGTTTGTGTGTCAAATAAATGTTTTTTATGACTAAAATTAAAAAATCCTATTCGAAACAAAAACAATTTAAAAAATTTAATATTTTTAAAATTTCCCGTTTTCCCGGGAAAAATATATTATTTTCCCGGGAATTCCCGGCAAACTTTTCCCGGGATTTCGCGGGAATTCCCGCCCGGGAATTCCCGAACCCTAACCCTGTCGTATGTATACATACATATATACTAAGATTTGGATACCATGGCTTTTTGGTTTTTTATTAAAAAAATCTTTGTCAAAATTAGATGTTGACGAATTTTGGTCCAATATAATCAAACTTAAAAATTTTAACGATAATTTAGTATTTATAAATTTTGCAAAACTAATAAAAATTTTATTAAGCCTCCCACATGCAAATGCAGACGCAGAACAATTTATTCCATTGTTACTGATGTACGTAGAAAAAAAGGAATAAATCAAGCCATGAAGTTTTAAACTTAATATGCATTATTAGATCTCATTTGCAAGCTAATGTAATTAATTGTGTTAGTTTTAGCTGTACGTCTAGTCATATCAAAAACTGAATTATAAGGAACTGTATGCCTAAATATTTTAAAGTGCTTATTCAGAATAATTTGAATTTTGTAAGAAAAATTTGTTTTACAAGTCACTTATTAATTTTTAAAGTGATTATGTATATGACCCTTACGCCCGATTACTGAATGTTCAGTTAGCTACTAACTGACACATTCGTTGTTGTTTCTCATATAACATTTTAATTTAACTGTAAGCTAAATTTTAACTGGACATTCAGTAATCTGGCCTAAGTGTATACCTATATATTTTTTAAAAATTTAATTTTTTATCTGTTATCTTTTGTACCTGAATGAATAACTGTACAAATTTATAATAAAAGTAAATATAATTTACTGCTAAAAAAAGAAAATTTTTTGCATTTATTAAAAAAGTAGGTCTAAACATGGAGCGATTTTAACCAAAATCAATAGTCTTCGTCCTTGGGCCGACATAGGTCTGTGTACCAAATTTCACCAAAATACCTTAATATTTTTGACCTGTAGAGTGCGCACAAGAATGCATGGACAGACAGACGGACATCGATAAATCGAAGCAAAAAGTGCTTTTAGGTCGATCGGTATACTACAAGGTGAGTCTATGTTTGATGTCTGATGTTTTTTGGTGTTACAAACATTAGCACAAACTTATTATATAGTAGTGTTGTAGGATATAAAAATGTGTAGGGAAAAATGTAGGGAATATTTTTTTGTTTGTAGGGAAAAAGAGCGATTTTTTTTCATTAATGTAGAGATTTAAAAAAAAATCTCCTGGCAACACTGAGCATAAATTAAAAAAGAAATGTTTTAGGCGTTCCATTGCACATCAATGGTTTTGTATATGGGAGCAAGTAATGTTCAAAGTCAATTTTTTATATTTTTTTACAAAATAAAAAATGCTACTAAAAATGAAAAATATGAATTTAAAGTCAAAATGTGCAAAAATATGCATTTATGACAAAATATGCAACTACAAATCGATGCCATTTTGTTCTAAATTTGATGATTCGGATAAATAGTTAGTATATATTAGCTTTGGACTATCGAGAAAAAACATGCATTTGCATGGAATTCCTTGCCCTAATAATTATATATTAAACACATAGAAAATATTACATATCTAAAATTGTATTGTTAATCTCACACCATATATGGAATCATAATAATAATAATAATCATATCTTATATCATTTAATGTAATATGTAATCATATATAAAAATATCTTATATCATACAACAAAAAAATTTTTATAACGGGGCATATATTACTATATCTCAAAATATATGGCTTATATGACACCATATGTGATCATATATTATGTTATATATGATTATTTATAATTACCCAGCAAAATATTGGTAATGACACCTCATTACTATCTGCATTACCAAAAATGATATATCATTACCTTTTGCATTATTTTATAATATAAAATTATGACTTCCTAATAACGGCCAATTGTATTCATTGTTTCTAAATATAAAATAATGACTTACTCGTATTAGTTTAAATAAGTACTTTTTACACACCCGGTGAAAAATGTCCATATATGAACATTTATGGTTCAACCATATATGTATGGATCCGAAAAATGAGGTAACACCTAAGTATATGTTCATATATGGACATATATGAACATATACATTTATTAAATATATGCGAATAACATGCGAACGTTGCTTTCCTTTATTATAATGTTGTACGATAGATATAAATTTATGTATGACATTCAAATTAGGCGCTACATATGTTCCTTTTTTATTCATGGCATTAAATATAATTCCATATTTATCCAAATATGAGTTCCTTTTACATATATGGAAAAATGTATTCTTCGAAATATGTTTATATACAAGTCCCTTTTGCATAAATTGAATACAATATACTTTCATATTTGTCCATATGTGAGTCCATATATGAAATAATAGATGCTTCCATATATATCTGTATATGGAATTTTTTCCATATATGGAATCACATATACTTCCATATATGTTCATATAAAACCCATATATGTTCAGAAAAAATCCACATTTGTTCATATGTGTCCATACATAAACCATATATGAACATGTTTGAGCGTATATGAACATTTTTCACCGGGCAGTTAAATTTTTTTCAAATTTGAAGTAAAAATTCCAAACGATTCTCCAGCTATTATTCTTTTATGCATTGGAGGTAAAATGTAAGTTTCTGATTATTATTATTTGCAAACTAGGAATATATCAATAATAACAAATATAAACTAAACAAGAAATTTAAAAATTCAAAGAAATTCATTGAAATTTTTTTATTTTTTAAATAACTAACAAAACCAACTCTTTACTGTAAAATTATTGTTTTGGTAGTTGTTTATTATTATATTAAAATAAATGTTTTAAACAACTGTTACGAAATTACAGTACTTTTTTTTAGTTAAATAGCCGTCATAACAGTTAACTGTTAAAAACAACAACTACGGACTACTAAACAAACTACTGTCATGTAGTAACTGTCTAACTTTTTTGAGTGTTGGTTTGGGAATTTTTTGTGATTTCAATGTGAAAAATGGGGACGTGATCTTAAAGTCTTTTGGCAGCACTGCTATATATACAGATTTTAAACAACCTACTAAATTTAAATAAGTCAATGATTAAAATAATGAATTTGAATCACCTTGTAAAGGTGTGTGTCTTTGTTAACAAAAGGCAACTAAAAAGCTTTACCTTTTGCAACAAGTTAGCCATATTCCGTTCCATACTGCAAAATAAGACTTTTTAGTTTTGTGTATGGAACTTCCAAATAAATAAAATAAAAAAAATAAATAATCATATATAAGCTTTTGTTAACAAACATTGTTTTTAACCCATTTTTTACCAAACACGATTTTGTTGAAATTTGTAACATATTCTATTTAGGCCTTTTGTGCAAAAGATTTTTAGAAAAGAATAAGAAACAAATAAATGTCTTTGTTGTTTTTTACAAACCAAAAAAAATAAAAAAAAACCTGACATGACAATTTTTGAATACTTGAATACTCGACTAAACAATTGTGCATACTCCGGGGATTTTGAATCCAAAATGACCCACGATTTTGATAAAAATGCAAAAACGTGTTTTTTTTAAAATTAATTTTAGAGATTATTTTAAAAAATCTTGGAGATGTCGATTGCTATTTGTACCACATAATAGTTGATATTAAAGAAAAAAAAAATAAATTGGAAAAATGACAATTTGAGTTTGTGTTTGGAGCGACTGCTTTCCAGGACATTTTACAAAAATTGCTCATTTTGCAAAAATTTAACAAAATTTTAATGTTTTCATCAAAGTTTACATATTTTTCGGAAAAGCATCACTTAAATTTGGTAAAACTATAATTATCTTTACATTTGTTTGAAAAATCGTTAAGCCTTAATGGACTGGGGTCAGAAAAGACCCATGAAACGTAATATTAATTATGACTACGAGATTGTAAAGCCATTAAATTGACAAAAAAAATCTCAACTGGATAAAAATAATTATTTTATATAACATGATCCATATGGGGTTAATTTTTATACTTTTGGCCAAAAACGACCTACTAGGAAATTTAGAGAATAACACCTTTCATAATTTTCGACAAAATATCACTTTAAATGAATCAAAAAAATTTTTTTTCCACTTGATCAAAATTATTATTTTGTGTAAATAGATCCATATAGGGTTAATGTTTTTACTTTTCACCAAAAAATGCCCAATAGGAAATTTGCAGAAGATTCTTTTCAAAAGCGTTTTTTATTATGCATTTATTGTTTTCTATTTGGAAAGTTGCCATTTATTGTAGTTAAAAAAGGGAAGATCGCCGATCAAAATTTAAAATTTTAATTTTTTAGAAAAAATTTCAATAACAAAATTGTTGAATTTAGAAACAAAAAGCGTTTTAAATGTAAATTTTTTTAAGTGAAATAGTTAACAACACTTTAGTGAATACATACCAAGCACTATTGGAAAGCTTTTATGAGTTTAAGCTGCTCTAAATACCAATTTCACTTTGGTGGAATGAAAACTTTTTTTTCGTTTTCCGTTTTCTGGAGAAGTTTTAACGTTTTAAGTAACACTATTAAGCTTGTAAAATACGCGATACTTACTAAAACGTTTTATTTTCAACACAAAATTATCTTTAGCAACCTAAAGTGCAAATTCAGAAGGAAATAAATTGTTTTGGAGCATTTTAGGAAAAAAATTACGAAAGTGAAATTGCGAAATCAAATCAATTCCGTAAAAAACCTGAATATATCTCCACTTCCAAATAAATAGTGATTCATAAAGTTAGTAAGCGATTGACTCATTAATCATAGATGAATAATGTTGTTTTGAAGATTTTATCAATAAAAATAATTTATAATAAATCAAAATATGATAAAAACAATTTTTATACATATCTTGTTTATGTACCCAGTGCACTGTGGGCCAGGATCGCCGTTTTTGGCCAAAAGTACAATTCGGGTAAAGGGAAAATATGTTTATATATTCAAAACCTAGGATTGCTGAATATTTTGTGAGTGAAATATTTTATCATTGTGGTTACTCGTTGTTAGTTGGCGATAGTTCAAAGTCAAAGTTTTTTAATTTAGTGACATTTTTTATTTTATAATGATACAATAAAAAAATTATAAATAAACAATAATTTGTTGCAAAAACAACCTCAAATTATAAAACTGAAACTAGTTCTCAAAAAAAAAAGAAATAGAAACCTGTTAAGTATTTACGAAAAAAGTACCAAAATTATTAATTTTACCTCAAAAATATGGGTTTTTTTTTGAAAATCTTAAATTAAAAAAAGCTCCAAAATGTTCCAAGAGCTATTTGAAAAACTTAAATGCCAATGTGTTCCATAAGATGCCTTCTACCTAGGTTTTTGCGACCATTTGGGACCGTTCATAAACTTTCGAGATTTTGCCCTTTAATTGAAAAAGTACCTTCAGATCTCGCTAATTTCCAGCATTCCAGAGTTTTACTAAAAACTAAAAAATAGCACTAAAAATTACCTTAAATGAAGGTTCTGGTTTTCTCATACAGACTAGCCCCCTAAAGTCCAGGTTTGTGGGACATTTCTGAATAAGTTCAAAATTAACCCTTAGACACATTTTAAGTTTTGACTTATTTCTTATTTTCAACTTTGATGTCTTCAGATACTTATAATAGAATTTCATGACAAATATTTTTGCGGAACATTTTAACCCTCTAACTCTTCAACTTATGGGTCTTCTTTGACGCTTTTTAAAAAGGGCTAAAATCTTCTTATGGGTCTTCTTTGACACTTTTAAAAAAGGGCCAAAAGAGACCCTTTAATTGTAGAGTTAGAGGGTTAAAATGTTCCACAAAAATGTCCGTCTTAGTGTTTTACATAAGTTCGCTGAACATATCCTATACCTAAAATGGAAGATTCACATTTCCTATGCCGATTCACAATAAAAATTTTCAAAAGAGGGGACATTTTAACCCCCCAAAAACATAGGGCCAGACGAAAACTTTTAAAACGCCGATGCACTTATATTTTTCTTTGGTCCCTCTGCCAGAATTAGTTGTCATCAAAACCTTTTTAAAAATTTAAAAAAAAAATTTTTTTAAAAAATTTTCTCATGCGGGAATCGAACCTCGGCCTCTAGATTGCCAGTCAATAGCTCTACCATCTGACCTATATCGGCATGTAATGTTTGATAGATAAAAACTTAATTGACTTGCTGCGCACAAGTCGGCTTACTCGCCAACATACAAACAATCAAAAAATATGTGGTTACATATATCATTACCAGTGTTAAAAAAATATTGGGTCTAAAAATAGCCCAGTGTAGAAAATCATTACCAGATATGTGGTTATGTAACTACATACTTGGTAATGGTAACCAATTACTTTTGTTATTACATTTCTTATTACCTTTATATGGCAATGTCGCGAAAAATAACGAGTTATGGTTACACACCAGCATACGAAAAATCAAAAAATATGTCATTATCTATGTGCTTACCAGTACTGACAAAAATAATGAGTCTAAAAATAGATTTTCAAAAAATAAATTATTTAAAAAAAAATATTTTTTATTGCATTTTTTTTTAAATAAAATTTGCTGGTGCGGGATTCGAACCTGGGTCTACAGATTGCCAGTCAATAGCTCTACCATCTGAGCTATATCGACATGTAATATTTAATAGATAAAAACACAATTGACCTGCTGCACACAAGTAAACTTACTCGCCAACATACAAAAAATCAAAAAATATGTGGTTACATATATTCTTACCAGTGTTTAAAAAATATTGAGTCCAAAAATAGATTTCAAAAATTTTTCAAAAAAATCTAAAAAATTATTTTCTATTTGAAATAATGATAAAAATAAGTCATTATCAGTAACTCATTATTATATGTTTTAAAATAATACAGAAGGTAAGTGGGTGTCATTACTGGTAGTCCAAAAAATAATGATATGTCATTACCGTTTCTACGCTGGGGTGTTAAGGCCTTGCAAATCCGATTAAGGGATTTTACTTGATATGTAAAATAGGAAAGTAAGTGAAGTTTTCATTTGAATTGCAATTATATCCTAGATCCTTTACTAACAAAAATAAGTTGGTATGGTTCTAAAAGGGTGAAAACACATCAACTCAACACACCATTCGGATTTACCATCTCCGATTTGAATGAAATTCACTATAACTGTGGTACACTACAAGAGATCAACGATGCATACATTATGGGGTCCGGAGCTTTTCGGTTTCCAAGATATGGCGTCACGAAAATTGGAAAAAACGACAAAATTTGACTAAAGTATGATTACAAAATCGACAATAACTTAAAAACGGTTCATTGGTATTATTTATTAGGTAGGACTGTATCCTTTAAAATGGTATGCATATTTTTTCATTGAGGGGTTAAAGGTCATTTCTTGGGGTCTTGAGTTCAAATTCCCATTGCTCGAAATGCGCATTTTTGAAAATTCTTAAAAAAATATATGATTATTGTTAAACTCTCTTATACATTTGAGTGAAAAATTTAAGGTGGTATCTCAATTCGTCTCTGAGTTATAGCCACAACCGTGTCCCTAAGTATCATGTTTTTGCCCTAGTGTATATATCTTAGTGTCGACCTTATTTTTCAACTTGCGATTTAACGCCCCCCCTAGAAATATGCCAATGGGTATAAAAATACACCGCGGAAAAAATTGGGGTGATCGGATAACGAGAACACGTGCCGCATCGGCCCTGAAGTTTGAAATACGATTTACAAGGCGAAAAAAATCACTTTTTGTGGCTTCCTTTCCAAATACTGGCTATTTAGAAACCGTATTTTTAGAAAATGTAAATAGAATCATAATCTAGATTGAATTACCTTTCTGGTGCTGTATAAAAATCCAAAATCGGTTGGAAAATATTTTAGTAATTGCAATTTCCTCAGACCATTGTAGGGTTTAAATGAGATGAATTATGAAAATCGTAAAAAATAAAATATCTTTTCAACAAATTTACAATGTTGTACTCTACTTTCATTTCTAAGATCCACAAATATTTAGATATAAATTTTCGTCTGTCTTGGCTAATGATAACCTAGTCCCAGGTATGGCCAAAAATGGGATTTTTTATAATTTCGCAAATCCCTAGTTTTGAGTTTTTTAAAATTTTGTTTAACAAGATATAAAAAAAAGTTGTCAACGCATAGGGTTTTATTAAATACACTTTAGAGAATAATTATACTGGAAATTACACATATCCCTCTTTTAACTTAATAGTGACGGCGTTTTATATTTGAAAATTTTGGAGAAAAGTGCGATTTTGGCCAATAATTTAAATAATAGTATTAATTTTTGTGCTGTAATTTGTAATTTTAGCTAGCTGTAACAAAATCACTTCCGATTTCTTTTAATTCTAATACAAAAGATTGTTTTCCGAAATTTTTGTAAAACTCGGACAACGTTAACCCTTTTTTTTACCAAGGTCAAAAGTGAAATTTTTAAAATTTTTCGACTTTTCCTGGAAGTATGTATATCAAAACAATGTGTTGTTTCTTGCGGAATTTGGTAAAAGTTGTCCAAATAATTATGTTAACACCAAATTTTATACATAAATATAAAAAATTATTAATAATTTCTTATAGGCACGTGGCGTCAAAATGACCCCAAATTTTTGAAATGTAAAAAAGTGTCATTTGACATGAAAATCGATATTAAAACCTTTTATTAAGAATTTTCTAGAAAAAAAAATATAAATTAACCTGTTTGTGAACTTGGTGTCAAACTGACCCATTTTTTATGTTAAATAACGCTAGTTGGCTGAAAAAAATTATGTAGAAACTATAAATTGTTGTTTAAAAAATGTGAAGAAAGAGTTAATTCAGATTTTTTTATGGTTTTTGAATATATTTTTCAGCCAACCAGCGTTATTTAACATAAAAAATGGGTAATTTTGACACCATGCTCTCAAACAGGTTAATTTTTTTTTTTCTAGAAAATGCTTAATTAAAGGATCGATCGGTCAATATTTTGACCTATCGACCATATTGTCTATATTTCCGATTTTCTCTTCTTTTATCATTTTATAGAAAATTTTGACACAAGCCCATAATAACCCATTCGAATATCGGATCCAAACATTTGTTGGCTTTTAACCAGACTAGTGTAGGGTATTATATAGTCGTCATGCCCGACTTTAACTTTATTACTCGTTTTTTAATTAATTTATAAATGTGGTACATCCCTGCAAGCATTTGGAAGACATCTTCAAAGAAGATATTAAAGCGATATCTTCTATTTTTCATTTGAATGAAAATAATCAAGTAGTATTTTAAAATTCTCTTCCTTTTATCACTTGGAAAATAATTCGGTGATATTTGGAAAAAAATAATTCAAAAATTTAATTTTTTGTCATAATTTTTATTATAATATTGCGGCAATATTTCCTTTTTATCATCCGGAAGATAAAGAAAATGTGTTTGAAATTCTTTGTCATTTTGGAAAAAATTAAAAGAAAATCTGTACAAAAACAATCAACAGATACATAGGAAACAAATTCTTCGAAAAAATCAAGATATAATGCGAGGATAAAACCGGCTACTATGAAACCAAGAGAATTAATGTGTTGGTCAATGGATTATGTATGCAGATGTTCTTTTTCAGGCTTAAATTTAATAATGAAAAAAATAAATCCTTTCTTTTGTACCGGGGAGTTTATTTGGCGATATCACCTTTATATCTTCCAGGTGATAACTTGGCGATATCTCCGATATATCTTCCTGGGGTATTGTTTTCGTGTTGCCTGGAAGTATTGCTTTCGGGTAACAGTTGTTCCCGACGGATGAAACTTCCGCAATACGAAATTGATATTGCCGGCAATAAATGTTTTCTTCCTGGCAATATGATCGGCGAAACTTCTTCGTATTGCCATGCTTGCTGGGATGCTATTGTGGTATATACATGTATTAATTCACAAAAAGCCATACCTATGACAATGTTTTTGGCTATAACTCAGAAATGAATCGAGATACCACCTTAAATTTATCACACAAATGTAGAAGAGAGTTGGACAATAATCATATATTTTTTTAAAAATTTAAAAAAATGCGCATTTCGAGCAATGGGGATTTGAACTCAAAACCCCAAGAAATGAGCTTTGACCCTTCGATTGAAAAAATCGATATGCATACCATTTTAAAGGGTACATTCTTATCTAATAACTAATACCAAAATTTTATACCTTGAATCGTTTTTAAGTTATTGTCGATTTTGTAATCATTCTTTAGTCAATTTTTACCTTTTTATCCAATTTTCGGGACATCATATTTCGGAAACCAAGAGAGTCTTGGCTCTAAAATTTATGCTTTAATGAGCTATTATATTGTACGATAGTTGTGGTAAATTTCATTGAAATCGGAGATGGTCAATCCGAAAATGCCACTTTTTTGTGTTGAATTGAGATGTTTTCACCCAAAAGACCAAAGTCTATACTTTTAAATCATATTAAAAATTATCCGTGGTTTAGGCAGGTATATGAATAAACTAGCGGGCGCAGCCCGCTACGTTGTTAGCGTGCCTTAAAGGTTAAGGGGGGGGGGCTTCGCCCTCCCCCCCTGGGGGCTGCGCCCCCCACAATTTTTTTTAAATTCGTTTTTTATTTAAAGTTTTTTTATTTAAAGCCTTCACCCAGCCACCACAAATAAATAATTCTGCACAACAATGGGTTTAAAGTAAATAAATATTTGATCACTTTTTCTCATGAAAGTGGTTTGTTAGTAATGAATCCATAATAATTTGCAATATACGTGTGTATGTCAAGATAATTTGGTAAAGTGCGAACTTAGGTAGATAGACCCGTAAGTAGTTTTATTCATTTGTGTTTTAAATGAAAATAAAAAACGTAAAGCAGGGTTGGCAAGCGATTTATAATATTAAAGATAGCGGTCGCAGCCCTCTACGTTGTTGGCGTGCCTTAAGGTTTAGGGGGGGGGGCGCCCCTCCCCCCGACAATTTTTTTTAAATTCGCTTTTTATTTAAAGTACAGTTTTTATAATAAAAGCCTTCACCCAGCCACCACAAATAAATAATTCTGCACAACAATGGGTTTTAAATAAATAAATATTTGATCACTTTTTCTCATGAAAGTGGATTGTTAGTAATGAATCCATAATAAATTGCAATATACGTGTGTATGTTAAGATAATTTGGTAAAGTGCGAACTTAGGTAGATAGACCCGTAAGTAGTTTTGTTCATTTGTGTTTTGAATGAAAATAAATAACGTAAAGCAGGGTTGGAAAGCATTTTATAATATTAAAAATTGCGGGCAAAGCTACGTTGTTAGCGTGTCTTAAAGTTTTTTTTTAATTCCAGTTTATGTAAAGGTAGACCTGGCAATTCAAGTAAATTCACAAATTCAGTTGGAAAATTTACTGCGTCGGTTTCTTCCACCTGTGCTTCGTTACATGAAGTTTAAATATCGGAATATATAAGTTCCATTCCTTTTCTAAGGTTTTTTCTCTTTTAGAAAATTTGTTTAACTTTTTCGAGAGTATGTTTCAATGCTACATAAGTTTCATATTCCGTTGATAGTGTTTGAACAGGTAATTCCCTCTTCCAATCCATTTGCATTGTCTATAATTTCAATTCCACTCGTTCAACGTTTATATCCATTTCATTCCACTTGTGTAGTGTTTCAATCCCACTCGTTTCCTATTTAGTTTCTTAATTTTAGTGTTTCATATACACTTGTTATTTAAGTTTTAGGTTTTTAGCTAAAGACGCAGACGTTAAGGGGGGGGGGGCAATTTTCCGCTTTTGAACCACCATTTTTACCACGTTCCTGTCCAAAGTCCTAGAAATGCCTTGTCGATAAGTTAGCCCATACTCCAAGGAAAACATATTATATATTACAGATTTCTAGCCGAAGGGTTCGGTTAGGCCATCAGGGGGGAGAATTATTCCGTTTTTACCCCTCCCGGTAGGAATTTCCAAAAATTCTGTCTTAGAGGACGTCTGCGTTGGAGGAGGAACCTACTACATACATAATTTTAGGTCTCTATATCCAGCAGTTTGGCCAGGCCGTCAAGGCGGAAGTTTTTTCCCTTTTTACCCCTCCCGGTATGAATTTCCAAAAATACCATCTTAGGGGACGTCAACGTTGGAGAAGGAACCCAATTTAAGATCCCTTGTTCCAGCAGTTTGGCCAGGCCGTTAAGGGGGAGACTTTTCCTGTTTTTGACCCTACCTGTAGAAATTTCCAAAAATCTCATCTTAGCGAATGTCTACAATAGAGGATGAACTTTAATACCAAATTTCAACTTCCTACCTCCAGCGGTTTGGGCAGGCCTTTAAGCGGCACTTTTCTCTTCATTAATCCCCATTTTTGCAATGTCCCAAAAAGCACCTTCTCGGTAAGTGAGCACATACTCCAAGTAACATATGTTTTACATTTCAGGTTTCTAGCCAACTTTTACTATTTGTGCCCCTCTCGGTAGGAATTTCCGAAAATCCATCGACAGGGAATTCCAGCTTCCTAGTTCCAGCAGTTTAAGCAGGCTGAGAGGAACTTAAGTACCGAATTTCAGCTTCCTAGTTCCAGCAGTTTGGACAGGTCGTTAAGGGGAAACTTTCCCTTTTTGAGCCCCCATTTTATAACGACCCTCTCCAAAATTCAAAAAAGTATCTTTCTAATAAGTTAGCCCTCACTCCAGGGACCCACATTTTAAGCTTCAGGTTTCTAGCCGAAGGGGTTTTTACCGGCCCCCAAGGTGAGGCTTTTCTTCTTTTTGCCCCTCCCTTTAGGAATTTACAAAAATTACATCTTCGCGGCTATCTGCGATGGATGAGGAACATTCATATCAAATTTCAACTGCATTGCCTTAGCGGTTTGGGCAGGCCGTTAGTGGGGACATTTTCCCCTTTCAACCACCATTTTTACTATGTTCCTGTTCCAAAATAGAAAAATTACGTTGCCGGTGAGTTAGTCCTACTCCAAGGAATACATATTTAAAATTTTAGGTTGGCCAAAAGGGATTGGGCAAGCCGTCAGGAGGAAACTTTTACCTTATTTCCCCTCCCGATAGGAATTTCAAAAATTCCGTCTAAGCAGACGCCTACACAGAAGGAGGAACTCACATACCGACTTTCCTTTTGGGATATCCTGTAGGGAATTCCAAAAATACAAACTTAGTCGATGTCTACTACAGTGGAGGAACCTTTATACCAAATTTCAACTTCTTACCTCCAGTGGTTTTGGCAGGCACTTTTCCAATTTGTGAGACTGTTTATGGGGAGACTTTTCCCCTTTTTACCCGTTCCGGTATGAATTTCCAAAAATCCCGTCTTAGCGCACGTCTATGCCGAATATCAAGAAACCTTGTTTAGTGGAGATATCCGTGGGGGGAGGAAAAAAAGTAGTTTTTTTGAAATTATATATTATTTTAAATGGTACTTTTTGGAAAAACGAAATTTTTTGGAAAAAGATACTTTGTTTTTACAAAGTACTTTATTTGTACTTTTTTTGGAAAAGGTATTTTTTTTTAAAAAGGTGTTTTTTTTGGGAAAAATGTATGTTTTTTGGAAAAGGTATTTTTTTTGGAAAAGGTACTTCTTTTGGAAAAGGAAAATTTTTTTAGAAAAAGGTACTTTTTTTTGGGAAAAGGTACTTTGTTTTGGAAAAGGTACTTTTTTGAAAATAGGTATTTTTTTGAAAAAATGTATGTTTTTTGGGAAAAGGAACATTTTTTTAGAAAAAGGTACTTTTTTTGGGAAAAGGTACTTTTTTTTGGAAAACGTACTTTTTTTGAAAAAGTTATTTTTTTGGAAAAATGTATGTTTTTTGGGAAAAGGTACTTTTTTTAAAAAAGGTACTTTTTTTGGAAAAAGGAATTTTTTTTGGAAAAAGGTACTTTTTATGGAAAAAGGTGCTTTTTTTTGGAAAAAGGTACTTTTTTTGGAAAAAGGTACTTTTTTTTGGAAAAAGGTACTTTTTTTGGAAAAAGGTACTTTTTTGAAAAAAGGTACTTTTTTTTGGAAAAAGGTACTTTTTTTGGAAAAAGGTACTTTTTTTGAAAAAAGGTACTTTTTTTGGAAAAAGGTACTTTTTTTGGAAAAAGGTACTTTTTTTGGAAAAAGGTACTTTTTTTGGAAAAGGTACTTTTTTTGGAAAAAGGTACTTTTTTTGGAAAAAGGTACTTTTTTTGGAAAAAGGTACTTTTTTTTGGAAAGGGTACTTTTTTTTGGAAAAAGGTACTTTTTTTGGAAAAAGGTACTTTTTTTGGAAAAAGGTACTTTTTTTGGAAAAAGGTACTTTTTTTTGGAAAAAGGTACTTTTTTTGGAAAAAGGTACTTTTTTTGGAAAAAGGTACTTTTTTTTGGAAAAAGGTACTTTTTTTGGAAAAAGGTACTTTGTTTTGGAAAAGGTACTTTTTTGAAAATAGGTATTTTTTTTGAAAAATTGTATGTTTTTTGGGAAAAGGAACATTTTTTTAGAAAAAGGTACTTTTGTTGGGAAAAGGTACTTTTTTTTGGAAAACGTACTTTTTTTGAAAAAGTTATTTTTTTGGAAAAATGTATGTTTTTTGGGAAAAGGTACTTTTTTTGGAAAAAGGAATTTTTTTGGAAAAAGGTACTTTTTATGGAAAAAGGTGCTTTTTTTTGGAAAAAGGTACTTTTTTTGGAAAAAGGTACTTTTTTTGGAAAAAGGTACTTTTTTTGGAAAAAGGTACTTTTTTGAAAAAAGGTACTTTTTTTTGGAAAAAGGTACTTTTTTTGGAAAAAGGTACTTTTTTTGGAAAAAGGTACTTTTTTTGGAAAAAGGTACTTTTTTTGGAAAAAGGTACTTTTTTTGGAAAAAGGTACTTTTTTTGGAAAAAGGTACTTTTTTTGGTAAAAGGTACTTTTTTTGGAAAAAGGTACTTTTTTTGGAAAAAGGTACTTTTTTTTGGAAAGGGTACTTTTTTTTGGAAAAAGGTACTTTTTTTGGAAAAAGGTACTTTTTTTGGAAAAAGGTACTTTTTTTGGAAAAAGGTACTTTTTTTGGAAAAAGGTACTTTTTTGGGAAAAAGGTACTTTTTTTTGGAAAAAGGTACTTTTTTTGGAAAAAGGTACTTTTTTTGGAAAAAGGTACTTTTTTTTGGAAAAAGGTACTTTTTTTGGAAAAAGGTACTTTTTTGAAAAAAGGTACTTTTTTTTGGAAAAAGGTACTTTTTTTGGAAAAAGGTACTTTTTTTTGGAAAAAGGTACTTCGGGTAGGCCATCAAGGGGGAGAATTATTCCGTTTTTACCCCTCCCGGTAGGAATTTCCAAAAATTCTGTCTTAGAGGACGTCTGCGTTGGAGGAGGAACCTACTACATACATAATTTTAGGTCTCTATATCCAGCAGTTTGGCCAGGCCGTCAAGGCGGAAGTTTTTTCCCTTTTTACCCCTCCCGGTATGAATTTCCAAAAATACCATCTTAGGGGACATCAACGTTGGAGAAGGAACCCAATTTAAGATCCCTTGTTCCAGCAGTTTGGCCAGGCCGTTAAGGGGGAGACTTTTCCTGTTTTTGACCCTACCTGTAGAAATTTCCAAAAATCTCATCTTAGCGAATGTCTACAATAGAGGAGGAACTTTAATACCAAATTTCAACTTCCTACCTCCAGCGGTTTGGGCAGGCCTTTAAGCGGCACTTTTCTCTTCATTAATCCCCATTTTTGCAATGTCCCAAAAAGCACCTTCTCGGTAAGTGAGCACATACTCCAAGTAACATATGTTTTACATTTCAGGTTTCTAGCCAACTTTTACTATTTGTGCCCCTCTCGGTAGGAATTTCCGAAAATCCATCGACAGGGAATTCCAGCTTCCTAGTTCCAGCAGTTTAAGCAGGCTGAGAGGAACTTAAGTACCGAATTTCAGCTTCCTAGTTCCAGCAGTTTGGACAGGTCGTTAAGGGGAAACTTTCCCTTTTTGAGCCCCCATTTTATAACGACCCTCTCCAAAATTCAAAAAAGTATCTTTCTAATAAGTTAGCCCTCACTCCAGGGACCCACATTTTAAGCTTCAGGTTTCTAGCCGAAGGGGTTTTTACCGGCCCCCAAGGTGAGGCTTTTCTTCTTTTTGCCCCTCCCTTTAGGAATTTACAAAAATTACATCTTCGCGGCTATCTGCGATGGATGAGGAACATTCATATCAAATTTCAACTGCATTGCCTTAGCGGTTTGGGCAGGCCGTTAGTGGGGACATTTTCCCCTTTCAACCACCATTTTTACTATGTTCCTGTTCCAAAATAGAAAAATTACGTTGCCGGTGAGTTAGTCCTACTCCAAGGAATACATATTTAAAATTTTAGGTTGGCCAAAAGGGATTGGGCAAGCCGTCAGGAGGAAACTTTTACCTTATTTCCCCTCCCGATAGGAATTTCAAAAATTCCGTCTAAGCAGACGCCTACACAGAAGGAGGAACTCACATACCGACTTTCCTTTTGGGATATCCTGTAGGGAATTCCAAAAATACAAACTTAGTCGATGTCTACTACAGTGGAGGAACCTTTATACCAAATTTCAACTTCTTACCTCCAGTGGTTTTGGCAGGCACTTTTCCAATTTGTGAGACTGTTTATGGGGAGACTTTTCCCCTTTTTACCCGTTCCGGTATGAATTTCCAAAAATCCCGTCTTAGCGCACGTCTATGCCGAATATCAAGAAACCTTGTTTAGTGGAGATATCCGTGGGGGGAGGAAAAAAAGTAGTTTTTTTGAAATTATATATTATTTTAAATGGTACTTTTTGGAAAAACGAAATTTTTTGGAAAAAGATACTTTGTTTTTACAAAGTACTTTATTTGTACTTTTTTTGGAAAAGGTATTTTTTTTTAAAAAGGTGTTTTTTTTGGGAAAAATGTATGTTTTTTGGAAAAGGTATTTTTTTTGGAAAAGGTACTTCTTTTGGAAAAGGAAAATTTTTTTAGAAAAAGGTACTTTTTTTTGGGAAAAGGTACTTTGTTTTGGAAAAGGTACTTTTTTGAAAATAGGTATTTTTTTGAAAAAATGTATGTTTTTTGGGAAGAGGAACATTTTTTTAGAAAAAGGTACTTTTTTTGGGAAAAGGTACTTTTTTTTGGAAAACGTACTTTTTTTGAAAAAGTTATTTTTTTGGAAAAATGTATGTTTTTTGGGAAAAGGTACTTTTTTTAAAAAAGGTACTTTTTTTGGAAAAAGGAATTTTTTTTGGAAAAAGGTACTTTTTATGGAAAAAGGTGCTTTTTTTTGGAAAAAGGTACTTTTTTTGGAAAAAGGTACTTTTTTTTGGAAAAAGGTACTTTTTTTGGAAAAAGGTACTTTTTTGAAAAAAGGTACTTTTTTTTGGAAAAAGGTACTTTTTTTGGAAAAAGGTACTTTTTTTGGAAAAAGGTACTTTTTTTGGAAAAAGGTACTTTTTTTGGAAAAAGGTACTTTTTTTGGAAAAAGGTACTTTTTTTGGAAAAAGGTACTTTTTTTGGAAAAAGGTACTTTTTTTGGAAAAAGGTACTTTTTTTGGAAAAAGGTACTTTTTTTGGAAAAAGGTACTTTTTTTGGAAAAAGGTACTTTTTTTGGAAAAAGGTACTTTTTTTTGGAAAGGGTACTTTTTTTTGGAAAAAGGTACTTTTTTTGGAAAAAGGTACTTTTTTTGGAAAAAGGTACTTTTTTGGGAAAAAGGTACTTTTTTTTGGAAAAAGGTACTTTTTTTGGAAAAAGGTACTTTTTTTGGAAAAAGGTACTTTTTTTGGAAAAAGGTACTTTTTTTGGAAAAAGGTACTTTTTTTTGGAAAAAGGTACTTTTTTTTGGAAAAGGGTACTTTTTTTGGAAAAAGGTACTTTTTTTGGAAAAAGGTACTTTTTTTGGAAAAAGGTACTTTTTTTTGGAATAAGGTACTTTTTTTGGAAAAAGGAACTTTTTTTGGAAAAAGGTCCTTTTTTTGGAAAAAGGTACTTTTTTTTGAAAAAGGTACTTTTTTTGGAAAAAGGTACTTTTTTTGGGAAAAAGGTACTTTTTTTGGGAAAAAGGTACTTTTTTTGGGAAAAGGTACTTTTTTGGAAAAAGGTACTTTTTTGTCCCCTTTTTGCCCCTCCCGATAAGAATTTCCAAAAATGCCGTCTCAACGGACGTCTACACCGGTCGAGGAACCTACATACCAAATTTCAACTTCATAGCTCCAGCAGTTTGAGCAGGCCGTCAAGGGGGAGACTTTTTCCCCTTTTTGCCCGTCCCTGTAAAAATTTCCAAAACTCCCGTCTTGGTGGATGTCTACGATAGTGGAGGAACCTTTATACGAAATTTCAACTTCCTACCTCCAGCGGTTTGGGCAGGCCGTCAAGGGGGGCATTTTTCCCCTTTTTAACCCCCATTTTTACAACGTCCCTGTCCAAAATTCTAGAAAGTACTTTCCAGAAAAGTTAGCCCCTACTCCAAGGAACACATATCTTAAATTTCAGCTTTCTAGCCAAAGGGGTTTTGGCAGGCCGTCAAGGGGGACACTTTCCCCCTTTTTGCCCGTTCCGGTAGGAATTTCCAAAAATCCCGTCTTAGCGGACGTCTACCCCGAAAGAGGAACCTACATACCAAATTTCAACTTCCTAGCTTCAGCGGTTTGGGCTGGGCGATGTTGAGTCAGTCAGTCAGTCAGTCACGTTATTCTTTTATATATCGTTAGCTGAAATGCAAAACCACGTAACTAACATTTTTACTATTTTACAGGAGAAACATTTTTTACAATTTTCAAGCAACAAGTATGTAGTTACGTGCTTTCGATTTTCGCTAATAATATGTCTAATTTTTATTATATGACAGTAAAAATTGGAGAAGACGTGGACCTCGTTGATATGCATCATAATCGATCAAAAAACCGATTTTGTATTTTTTGTTAGTTACGTACATTTTGCATTTCAGCTAACGATATAGAGATAAGAAATTTTAACGAAAAAACTGACTTTTTGCTAAAAGTTAAATTTGCGAATATTTCAAAAACTAGAGCCAATTTTAAAATTTGGTGTTCTCATTCGTGATACTTATCCTAAAATCTATCATAATTGATATGTCGCATGCTGTGCGACATATATGTACTGTGTAATAAATTCAAATAAATGATGCAGACTGTATTAACAGCAGATGTATCTTTTACCTAACGACATATTGAAAGTATAAGATGGAATATATCGTTATTATTACACTGTACAATACAAAAAAAAAAATAACAAGGTTCTGAAAACTGATTCTGGCATAGGGGACCAAAACTTTAGGTGTAGGATGTGTTCAGCGAACTTACGTAAAACACTGTGGGGAACATTTTTGTAGAACATTTCAAGCCCCTAACTCTTCAATTAAAGGAACTTTTTTGGCCCCTTTTTAAAAAAGGACAAAAAGGACCCGTAAGTTAAAGAGTTAGAGGGTTAAAATGTTCCGCAAAAAATGAAATTCTACTGTAAATCTCTGAAGATATTAAAGTTGAAAATTTAACTTCAATGACAGAAATAAGTCAAAACTTAAAATGTGTTTAAGGGTTAATTTCGTACACTCTAAAAAGTGCTTGTAAATTAACTACTATAAAATATGTAAAATTTCATTGAATGTTGCGCAAAATGCCTAATTTTAGACAACAAATGTGTAAAATTTTTGTTTACATATTTTTGTCTGCAAAATACGCATAAAATGTACTAATAGGCATTTTTTATTTGTAATTAAACACTTTGCGTGTACAATTATTAGTATGTGCCTAAAAGAAAAATATTAGGCATAAAGTGTGTAAAGGTACTAACATTAAAAGTACTAACAATTTATTACATATTTGTCATTTAAATATATCTGAAAAAATTAAATAAAGAACAGAAATTATAAACTACGATAAAATAAATAAAATCGCGATAAAATTATTAAAAAATGATTCGGAATACCAAAATAGAAAGCTTTCTCACGTGGCAAGGTTTCGCCCCATCTAAAGGTACGTAAAAATCATTTATATTATCGAATTTTCGTAAAATGTCATCCGAATTCCCACTAATGTATTTGCATACATATGTTGAGGCACCGTGCATATCGTTTCAATTAATATGCACTTCAATACTCTCACCTTTTGGAGGGTAACTGAAAGTTTAAATTGCAGAATTAAAATGTTCAGTTTTAAGACGTGGAGGACATCTAACTTCTTAGCTGAAAAACTTACAAGAAAGACGGTAATTATGAATGTCCTGTCTATTTCACACTAGGACTCATATTACTAAAATTTTAAATTTCTGGGTTCTGGTAATGGTGATACGCACAAGAGATGATGGTGGTGACAGAAGTGAGAGGTCTGTATCTACACAATATCAGTCAAGGCCTACTGCAAAGTCGAATACAAGAAAGGTAAAATTGAACTATGTATGTCAATTGCCCTGCTCACATATACCATCAAAATCAAATAAAACACCAGACGCTGAAACCAAAATATATATTTCTAAAGTTCTTTGGCGCCAAGAATCATAATCTCATTTTAGAATCGGAGGTTTTTCGCAATTACTACAACGCAAGCACATTTTTTCTGCAAAACTAGTTGAGAAATATTATTGGTTTTTTTAGATATCTTCTACTCGAAAAATTCTCCGTTCAGACTAAATCTAATGGCGTTTTCGTTACAATGGCTTCCCAAAATATCTTTATTCGATAGGCGAGAGAAACATAATATTATTTTTTTAGCGCTGAAAACGAATTCATTACATGCTTTTGCCATTATATCAATCAATGTGGTGTATAAAATCAACCAAAAATGCGAATTTAAATTTCTTAGACAATTTATTCAGGCTAAAGCAAAACTACGTCCTGACGGGGAAATATTGTAAAAAAAAATATAATAATATTAATTTCAACCTGAGATACGGAAAAAAGAATGCACTTTAACTGGTTTTGTGAAAAAATGTGTGTACGATATTGAGTCCCCAATATAAAAAAAATATTTTTTTCATTTTAATATAAGGACTTCTCGAAAACCTTATGTGATGGAACAATTTTGATTCAAATTCGGCACACCAAATAACTTTAAAAATGTTTAAGAGCCAAAAAAACAAAATATCAGTTAAAAATGTTGGGTTTTAATTTTTATTCTAAATAAAAAGATGTTAGAATTATAGACTTTTCTTTAAGCAAATTTGAATCATAACCACATATTGCCATAAGTTCACGGTCATACGTACTATATCGTTGTTCAGTGATAGTAAACTTTTTTGAAAAAAATCCTAACGGTTGCCAGTGCCCACCAACTTGCTGTTGCAGTGCCGCGCCCATTGCCTTATCAGATGCGTCTGTCATAAGGGCCACTATGGCGCCCCTCCGAGGGAATGCTAATAATGCAGCCTTTGCGAGTTCCCCCTTAATTCTTTCAAATGCACCTTCAGTTTTCGGGGTCCATTTTAACCTGGTCCGATCACGCTTCTTGCACGGACCCATCATTTGCTGTAATGGAAGCTCTATTTCAGCGGAATGTGGCAGAAACTTACGGTAAAAATTTACTGCGGCTAAAAAACTACGCAAATCTTGCACCTCTACAGGCCTTTTTCGGTCCATGATCACCGCCACTTTTCGGGGATGTGGGTTAATACCGTTTTCCGTTATCATATGACCCAAAAATTCGACTTCCGGCTGGCCCAATTGGCATTTTTCAGTGTTGATAACTAGACCTTTTTCTCTGTATCGCTCGAATAGCTGTTGTAAGTGCTGCAAATGTTCTTCAACAGATGTTGATGCTACTAGTACGTCATCCAAGTCTGGAAAAACAAAATCGAATCCTTTAACTGTATCGTCCATAAAGCGCTGGAATGTTTGGGCGGCGTTTCGTAGCCCAAACGTCATGTATCTGAATTCGAATAAGCCGAACAGCGTTATTACCGCAGTTTTCTCGACATCCTCTGGGTTAACTGCGATTTGGTGATACGCTTTTTTACAATCAATTACAGAAAAAACAGTCTTACCTTCCAATTCGGTTGCAAAATCCTGGATGTGTCGCACAGGATAGCTGTCGTAATTTGTCTTCGAGTTAAGCAGTCTAAAGTCTCCGCAGGGGCGCCAGGATCCATCGGCCTTCTTAGCTAAATGTAAGGGGCTGGCCCATTGGCTTTTTATTTATTTATTTAAGGTCTATAGAACAAATGTTCCTTACAGACTATGAATATCTTATAATAAAATTAATTATGAAAATAAAATTAATTATGAAAATGAAATTAATTATAATAGTTTTCTATTTTCTAATAAAAAGTTTTTAAAATTATTTTTTGATGTATCAAATTCCACCAACTTATCAGGGGGTAAATCAGTCATTCAAATCGCATACAAATACCCCGGTCCAGCAAGTAGTCAAATTCTTTTTTCGCCATTTCCAATTTTTCCGGTGCTAACCTACGTACCTTTTGTGATATTGGAGGCCCCTTCGTCTCAATAAAATGTACTACTTCGGATGGCTTTTTAGCTAGACTAGTTGAGTCATCTGTGAGATCAATATATTTCGCAAAAAGTTCATGGAATGTATTTTTCGATTTGAGGACCGTCCCGTATGTTGATGAACACTTTTTTAGTTGACAAATGCGGCGTAATTGAGTTAATCCATCCACCAACGCTTTGCCTTTTATATCCACCAGAATGTTGGATGTGCGGGGGTAAGGCGAGCCTCTACGTTGTTGCGATCGTCGTTGTTCATGAGAGTTTCGAGATAATTGCCGATCTCGATTGTTTCGCTTTAGGCGGTCAAATCTCTTTGTCAACTCCATTATTGCATCATGAATGTTCGCATTTTCATTGGCTACATAGTTTACCTTCGGAATATATTGAACCTCCATTATACTGTCAGCTTTTCTCGCCAGCGCCTCCACATCTCCTTCAACCGTAGCCAAAATTTGCTGTATCTGTATTGGTAGCTGTCGCAGCCACAAAGGTTTCAAAATTTCGGCGTTTAATTTGTTTCCGGAAAGCTCCTTGATCTCCCGAAGCAGCATAGACGGTTTTTCCCTACTGTTGATAAATCGTCAAAAAGGCGTTTGCAACGGCTATCGTCAGATTCACTGAATTCGGTAATTAGTCGAGTTTTAAGCGTTTCATATTTTCCCGATTCAGGCGGTGACAAAATTATATCAGATGCACATTTCAGTATCGAGGAGTCAATCTCCAAAACAATTGTGTAATACTTAGTGTCGTCTGTTGTAATTCCCGCACGGTGAAATTGTGCCTCGACTTGCAAAAACCAAAGCTTTGGGTCGGGTTTTCAAAATGGTGGTGGTTTTGCGGCAACTCTAGACACCTACAACGCTGCTGCTTGCATACTTGTCGACTGCACAGCCGCTGTTTGTTCATCCTCCTTTGTTTTGCTCATTTACGACGTCGGCGGTCACCACTTTAGTGTAATAAATAAATAAATTGACTTTTTATTTCTAAAATCCAATTTGTATTTTTATTACTAATTATCTAACAAAACAATATTATTTGCGTCTATGCACGTTGAATGTTCTAGAACGAATGCTGATGCAATCGGCATTCGTTTCTCATCGTAAAAGTTGCCAACTATCCAAAACGGTGCTGCCACCTTTTTTCAGCAAGTGGGAGGGAAATCCCTACACATATATTGTTTTTATTATGAGAACAAAACTTATAGCTTATTTATTTACCACTCATGTAAATATGAGCATTATTTGTATTACTAAGCATTTAATGTACGTTTTCAAACACTTTTACATTAATTTAGGCACAAAAATGGGTACATTTACACTACTGAAGAAAATGTTCTGAACATGTTATACATACATTTATTATAAGATTACACACATTGTGTGTATGAATATTACACACAATGTGTATATGACCTTGAATTTACGCACATAGAGTAATCTTACTGACATTATAGTAGATAAAAAGTTACCTACTAAAAATAGGGTAGATTTAAATAAAAATTTATTAGAGTGTACTTATTCAGAATTGGCGCTCAAATGTCCCACAAGCATGTGAATCTTTCATTTTAGTTATAAGATGTATTCAGCGAACTTATGTAAAAGACTACGCGGAATATGTTTGTGAAACATTTTAACCCTCTAACTCTTCAACCTACGGGTCCCTTATATTGAAGAATGTTCCACAAAAATATTTCCTGTAGTATTTTACATAAGTTCACTGAACACATCCTATACCTGAAATGGAACATTCACATGGTTTCCTATGCCGATTCACAATAAACATTTGGAAAAGGAGGGAAGATTGAACCCCCCAAAAAATATAGTGCAAGATGTGAACTTTTAAAACGCTGATATACGTCTATTGTTTTTTTTTTGATCGACTCTGCTAGAATAAGTTGTTAGACCTGTTGTTTTAGAAAAAATTTGATTTTGTTGTACGGTGTTATTAATCTCTTCCATCTTAATATAATGGTTTATTAAAAAAAAAACAACTTACACTGAAATTTAAATTTATCAATACTTGCTTCTGTGATAATTAGAATGCAATTCATTAATAATTTTTCTTTTGTTTGGATGGGACAACAACAATAAACAATTTACCGTTATCTCATATTACGTCATTGCATTAAAAAGCGAAGTATATATATATATATATATTAAAAGCAGAAATTTTTATTATGATTAGAGTATGGAGTTAATCAGATTGGCTTCTGAAATAAATTATTTATTATTTACTGGCCAAAAAATATTGTCATTTAGTAGTGTTAATATCAGAGAAATTTGTTTTGAATATTATACAGTTGGGAGTTAATAGAGTGCTTTGACATTAAAATTTAAAAAATTCAAAAAGTGGAGTTAATCGATTTGGCAAGTGAAGCATCCATTTAATGCATTGTCTAGTGTAACCAAACACTTTCATCAGATTGTCTTTATGGGGTTCACTCTAGGTTATAATGAATACATCTTATAACTAAAATGGAAGATTCGTATAGTTTCCCCCTAAAATCCATGCTTTTGGGACATTTGAGCGCCAATTCTGAATACTACTTTAATTTGAGCTCCTTCAATTTTTCATATATTTAGTTAGAATATTCTTCCACCTCAAAACTGTTGAGTATATAGAGAAACGTTATATGAACAGATTAAAGGAATTGTAATTTTTAATTTTTTTAAAATTGTTTGAGCAAAATCGGACTAGTGGTTCTCGAGTTATGTCAAAAAAAAAGACCACCAAAGGTAAAATCGATATATCTCGATTCCTAGGGGTGACCCAGCGAAACGCCGGGACACGTATAACTTCTTTTTTACCGATATAACTTTCCCCGGTAGTTTGAACCCTTCCCGATCACTGACCCCTACCATTTGTCTCACAGTGTTACCATTGAATCTATAAAATGAAAATTAAAAAAAATTCATAACCATTACAAAATGTAATTGCAATGAAAAGAATGTTCATTTCATTTGGTTTATTTACATGTAATGAAACGTTTTTATAATTTTCATTACATTACGCAATGGTAGTAAAACCAAAAAATCATTTTCATTTTTTCTACACTAGGTAGACAAATGAAATTTCATTACCATTACTTATCATAATGATGTAAAGAACGTTTTGTTCTTTGTTCTACACTGAAAAATTTTCATTTATGTAAATTTTTTTTCGCGATTTTTTTTGGCAACTAGCCACCAAACTTTGTTGTACATATGTCCCTAGATTATAAATTTAAAAAAACCGCACTTAAGAAATTGCAAAATTATGGCGGAACGCGAAAAAAGACTTTATGGTAGAAAAATTCAATTAAAAAACTTAATCAGCGATTAACATTCTTTAAACAAATATACTGATGCAAAAAGTTTCCTTTTGGCAAATTTTTTTCGCGATTTTTTTTTTTTTTGCAACTAACCACCAAACTTTGTTATATGGAATGGGCATTATAGTCCCTGGATTATAAATTTGAAAAAACCGCACTTAAAAAATTGCAAAATAATGGCGGAACGCGAAAAAAGACTTTATAGTACAAAAACGATTTTTTTTAACTAGCCATCAAACTTTGTTGTATGAAATGGGCATTATAGTCCCTATATTACAAATTTTAAGAAACCACACTTAAAAAGCTCCAAAATAATGGCGGGACGCTAAAAAAGACTTTATGGTAAAAGAATTGAATTAAAACACTTAATCAGCGATTCACATTCTGCGAACCAATATATTGATGTAAGAATTTTCCTTTTTGGAAATTTTTTTCGCGGTTTTTTTTAACTAGCTCCCAAACTTTGTTGTATGAAACGGGTATTATAGTCACTAGAATATAAATTGTAACAAACCGTACTTAAAAAACTCCAAAATAATGGCGGGTCGCGAAAAAAGACTTTATGGTAAAAGAATTAAATTAAAACACTTAATCAGCGATTTTCATTCTGCAAACAGTAATACTGATGTAAGAATTTTCCTTTTTGTAAATTTTTTTTCGCGGTTTTTTTTAACTAGCTCCCAAACTTTGTTGTATGAAACGGGTATTATAGTCACTAGAGTATAAATTTTAAGAAACCGCACTTAAAAAATTCCAAAATAATGGCGGGACGCGAAAAAAGACTTTATGGTAAAAGGATTGAATTAAAGCACTTAATCAGCGATTTACATTCTGCAAACAAATATATTGATGTAAGAATTTTCCTTTTTTGAATTTTTTTTCGCAATTTTTTTCGCGGTTTTTTTAACTAGCCACCAAACTTTGTTGTGTGAATGGACATTATAGTCCCTAGATTACAAATTTTAAGAAACTGCACTTCAAAAATTGCAAATTAATGGCGGAACGCGAAAAAAGTCTTTATGGTACAAAACACGGATTGAAATGCGTTTTCTCATTTTGTACCAACCACATAAAGAAATTGTATTTTTTCGACCCTCACGGTATCAAAATTTTTTATATATAGAAAGTTTTTCCGAATAATGCCAAACTTGCAGAAAATATTCTTCTACAAAAATTTTACTTTTTCGGCCCTCACCAATTTTTTTTGATATTAAAAGTAGGTGAGATCGAGGTCAAGCTTGCAGGAAATACTATTCTGTACGACACAAAGACGTGCTAACTTATATTAAAATAACCAATAGTTGTGAATATCAAATTTATATAAAAATATATGTTGTTAACTTTTTGTTCTGGTTATTTTTTAGATAAGTTACCCGTCCTAAGAAAACAATGTAATATTATTTTCTTTTCAAAAAATATATGAAAGAGGCGGATTAAATTCTCGAATCTTATGTAGTTACATCACTCAATCGACGCGTATTGATGAGCTGATTACGGGAAAATAATAATACGAGATTTATACTTGAGCAAAAACCACCTAATTTTTGTACAAAACTAGTTTTTGCTTGTTTTTTTGTATGCGTTTTGACAAGTTAAAAACCACGAGAGCCAAAAATCGGGTAGTTTTTGCTCAGATACAAATGTAGTATAATACATTTTTTTGCAACATTGGGCCCAAAAGTTGTCAGTTACAAGTTTTTGTTTGAATGATTTTAGTCTACGTCTTACGAATATTTGTTGACATCTTTAAAGTACAACAAGTTCATTTATACAAAAATTTTAAATTTGCAAATTTTTGAGATTGTACCAAATGCATCGCGGTAGTACCACGGTACCAACGCAGGTCAATATGTACCAAAAAAAGTACAATTGTACCATGTTTTCCATCCCTGGTACAAAAACTGAATTAAAAAACCTAATCAGCGATTAACATTCTGCAAACATATATTGATGTAAGAAATTTCCTTTTTGGAAATTTTTTTGCGATATTTTTCCGCGATTTTTTTTTTTCAACTAGCCACTAAACTTTGTTGTACGAAATGAGTATTATAACCCTTAGATTATAAATTCAAAAAAAAAAACGCACTTACAAAAATGTAAAATAATGGCGGATCGCGAAAAAAGATTATCGTACTAGAATTGAATTAAAAAACTTAATCAGCTATTTATGTTCTGCAAGCAAATACATATATTGATTCAAGAATTTTAATTTTTTTAATTTTTTTTGCGATTTTTTTTTGCAACTAACCACCAAAACTTAGATATCATAGGCCTCGGATTATGAACTAAAAAATGTTTTTAGGAATTTGAAAACCTCATGTATTAAATAAAAAACTTCGATAAAACGGCAAGTAATGAAAAATAAATGGGTGTTTCATTAGGTAAAAGTAATGAAAATTAAAAAAAACGTTCATTTTAATTTTCAAAACAAACGCAATGGTAATGAAAAACAAAAAACATTACCTTTTTTTAGTTAAGTGTTTGTAACCGTCGCATAGGACAATCGTAATTAATATTAGAATTAATTACTAAAGAATTTTTTAGAGTTGATTTATAAGAAGAAGAAGAAGAAAACATTTTTATTGAAAAATTTAACAGACACAAGGGAATCACCAGACTGCCGCAGTTTCGTCTCACCCAAAGACTCGTCAGTGGTTAGTTTATGTGTCAACTGATCAAACTAATTTTTAGTTGTTAATTTGTCTCTATATGAAAAACTTTTGTGTATTACCACTGCGTTAAAAAATGGTAATGATAAAGAGAGCTCCATTACCATTAAATCAAGTAATGGTAATGAAAATGTAATGGTAAAGATTTTAGCCCATCTCTGTTTGATATAGATGAAAGGGACATTCAGTGCATTACGACTCTATATTGGAACCAAAATGCACACATCAGAAACAATGGTGGCCACACGAATGACATTGATATCAAACGTGGAGTGCGGCAAGGCTGTATTCTTTCACCTTTACTCTTATCTATATGCAGAGGCTATATTCCACGAAGCTTTAGAGGAAGTTGAAAAGGGTATAAAAGTAAATGGCGAGTTCATCAATAATATACGTTATGCAGACGATTCCACTTTAATATTGGTTATACAAGTTTATAATGTCGATTTAGACCATGTATGGCATAACTGTTACATATGGTTTGTGTGAATGATAACAAATATGGTATTTTGGTGGGTAAACATCTGTCATTATAATTCAGTATTCGATAGATGCCAAAGTATAAACACACATTTCTTCAATCGCTATAATAATGTCGAATTTTGTGCCTAAAAAAGATGTTTTGCGGGAAGTCTGATAAAAAACAGAGTTGTTAAAATTTTTAATTGACTTTAAAAAAAATTTTCTATTGGTTTTTCTATTTGTTAGCACATAGGACACTAAGCATACGTAAAAATGTTTTATCGTGCTATCCTCAAATATATTTTTTCAATTTAAATTTTTACAACTCTGTTTTTTGTTAGGACGATACAACGATACAAGAAATAGCACACCCCTTGTGAAAAACCTTATAGTAATAATAAATTAAATAGTGATTAAAAGAATTAAAAAATTAAAAAAAAATATAAATATATAAATATAAAAATAAATGTATAAAGAAATAATAATAAAAAAATAAAAAAAAAAAATAAAAAACAGTTATTAAATAAAAAAATAAAACAAAATGATTTACATAAAAAATAATAAAAGAAATGAAATAAAAAATATATATTAATATAATTGGGTTATGCTCTTGCCTCTTGGAGATATAAGGAATTGTTAACGATCATAAATATATTTTGGCTCCCTTGTAATAATAATTTTATGAATTAAAATAACATTTCGGAACTTAAGATAGTCGAAAAGAGACATATTGAATACTGGGATATATGATCAAATCTTTTTAAACTATCAATGTAACGGATTATGTTATTGTAGGTTGTGGTAAGTTTTCTCATATCATTAGAGTTGCATCCAGTAAAAATTTTCGATGAATATAAGAGTGTTTCATTTTTCATTTTCTTTATTCAGTCTATGGAACATAATTTCCTTACAGACTATGATTAAATATAAAACTAATATTTATAATTATTTAAAAACTAAAGGCTTTTGATAAAGCTGGAATGGTCGCACCCTTACATTTACAGGCCACAAGGAAGGCTTTAAAAGTTCATTATAGAATTTAGCAGAGATCCCAATTTTAAATGATATTTTCTTTATCAAATTCAAATCAGTATCCCTTTTGACCAATTTATAGCATTGTAAATGGATTTTTTTAATATTAGCATATTTCGCAATATATTCCATTATATGTTCAGCTGTTACACTCGGCTTAAATGAGGACAAATGAACCCATTTTTTATTTTCAATAACTTCCAATTCATTGTTGTTATTGTGCCCAAAACAACATGTTTGCGCTTTCTTTTTGAGTTTACTTTCATCCATTCAGAATTGTTTATTGGGATGTCACTGTCTACTTTAGAACATACAGTAGCAGCAGTATCAGTATTGTCAGAATAACAAATACTGTCTCTCCTTTTACGTGGACTATTGGCCTTGAAAACATTAAAATTAACATCACTTGGTTTAGAAGCAACAATATCATTGAGCAATTCCATATGAAAGCGATCACCTTTTGGACGACCCCTCTCCGATTCTAAAATAAATAGTCACAATCGATTGCCCAGCAAAAAATAATGTACCTACATATTTTTTTTTTTTTTATATTGACGGGTTTAGTGGTGGTGTACACCACTGTCATGTGACAAAATTGAAGAATTCTTCATAAGGGACCTCATTGAAAGTTGTTAAAAAAAAAAAACTACTAAAGTGATCGCAACGAGTGATAGCTCGTTGGAAAGGTATTGAATTAGGCTTTAATTGAAAAATAAAATTTTCCTAATTTTTCTCAGAAATTTACATTTTTTCCCATGAAAATTAAATTTTCCCATGAAAATTAAATTTTCCGATTTTCCACAGAAGCTCCTAAATTTTCCGGCTAATTTTTTTTTTTTTGGATTCCTCATAATTTTTGTTTTAAGAATCAGCAATAAAAAAATGGGCCCCGACTCCTTGTTTGGACAGGAGAGGAGCATTTAAGAGACCACCTTGTTCTCATTGTTTTTATATTTTTTATAATTGAATTATTTGTAATTATTTAACATTGTTTTATTTTATTATTAAAAATACATTTTAAAAATTATTTTACAGTTAAAAATACATTTATGAAGAAAAAATCTTTCTTATTTTGCTGCTTATACTTAATTACAATATTTATTAAAAATTTCAATTGTCTTGGCATCATTATAAAATTAAAGTAACTTTAAATTTAGCATGTCGGCAGACGAAGAGTACCGCTTTACATTAATTGACATATCAGAAATATTTGGTATGAAGCAATGAAACTTTTGCGTTCCAGTTATAGTTTTGACATTATTATATCTGTTTTGAATTCGTCGCTCCATGGCATCGTGTTCTTTTTGAGTGCATAAAACTGTGTTAATGGCAATTTCCTTGCTTTGAATCCACGAAAACAAATGTTGTACATTTAAGATCTGGTCAGTATATGGCCTTTGCAAACTTGCCTTAGTCGCCATGCGTTTTAGGGTTCCCCCTAACGCATCGCATGGGCCCTTACCGTGGGACGTCGCAAAAAAGTGCCACTCGACCTTGCAGTTTTGTTCTTCTTCAATTATGCAAAGATTGTAAAAATTTTTTTTATTCTTGTACTGAGAAGCCGCGCCGTCTGAGAAAAACGTTACTTTGTCGATTGCATCGAATTTTGATCTTAAGAATTCAAACAGTTTCATTTGAAATAAATAAACGGACACATAATTATGAGCTAAACTCTCCGCGACAACAACAAGGCTTACGGTCTGTAGTTCGTTATCTTCGTTTTTGAAATAAATGCAAAAAGGATGCACCGTGCACTGGTCGTTTGCCCAGTGATAAGCCTGAATTTCATCCTGAACGAGAAAAGTGTAATTCTCGGCAAAGTCGCTTATCACAATGAATTCATTTTGGGCTAATTTCTCCTTACTTTCCTTTAAAAATTTCGATTGCATCTCGGATATGAAATGGTGCGCCTTCAGTTCATTCAACTTGAATCCGAATTCCTCGATGAATTCCGGAATCTGCTTTACCACGGTCTCAAGGGAACATCTGCCGCTGCTAATTATCCACTGTTTGAAATGCACCTCCTGAATTAACAGCTGTTCAAACTTTTCCGCCAAATATTGCTCTAGCTCGTCAATCTTCGGACAATTGTCGCATTTGGACAGATGACAATTTTCCGTGGGGTATGCGCACAACGACTTCGACAGGAGGTCCCTATATGTTTCAATTTCACCGTGAAATACTTTCAATTTCTTGCATGGAAAGAACATTAATTTGATGTTTTGATGAAACATGCAAACGCAGACTGAATGCGTTCCGTGCCTGTCTAATGCCAGCACGCATTCTTTTGCTCGTAGGATGGCAAACTTAGAAAATCCCACTTTTTCTGCTGGGTATTTCTCTTTGAACTGATGGTATGCTTCGGATAGATTACATAATAATAATCTGCGCTGCTTGTGTACTTTTTCTCCATCTTCACGTGTGATAACATAGTCACGTGTACCTGGGCAGGCGCGGCTGTTGTCATCATTGCAGTAAAAATCTTGAATCAATTTCACCGTTGCTTCGCTGAGGGTCCTTGAGCCAAATTTCTTGGTGGGAGTCGCCAATATGCCCTTCTGTCGAACTAATTCTTTGCTTCTTCTCGCGATGTAAAAAGATGTTTGAAACTGTTCAGAAATCTTGCGTATAGACCATGATTGAGGCAGCACAGATAAAATGAGATATTTCTCCGGAAAAGTGGTCGCTAAATTGAATTTTCTTTTCAACTGCTCAATCATTTGTTTGCCGTCATCAACGTCATCTGCTTGACTGCATTCGTTATCAGAGCCTTCATCAAATATTGTCGCGATTGCACTCATAACCTTACCTTTTTTCTCTTTCCTGTATTTTTCACTTCGCAACTTTCTTTTTGTAATAGGCGATTCACCTAAAGTGGTAATAGCCTCATTCAAAGGACTCAAAGACATATTGACCATCGGAATGTCTGCCTCACTATCAGATGAAACATTTTGTTCAATTGTCATTTCACTCTCGGATTGTGGTTGCATTTGTTTCAATGCATTTGCTTGTTGAGACAAATCGATTTTACACTTGGGGCAAATGAATTCTGCTTCTTCACCGTATTGTATATTTAATTCATTCATGTATCGCTTCGAAACACCAGTTAATTTTAATACTTTTATCTTTTTCGAACGATGTCCACTCTTGTTAAACGGATTGCAGCAAAATTTATTCATTTTACTTTAAATTGTCTTTACAGCTTCACTCTTTACTTTACAAAAAAAACACTTTAACACTTTCACGTTTAGTATTCAACTAAAATTTGACTCAGAGTGTGTGAAGTATTTATATTTATTTTTTGGTAAAAAATAGGTAAAAAAAAATAAGCGATATTTGCTTTTCTTTAATAGGAAAATTTGCGTGAACTACTGGTCATAAACTGTTTTTTAAAGAGGGACTTAATTGGTTACTGCCAATAAGCCGACCACAGGTCATAAAATGTTTTGTAAATTTTTTAAATTACCAGGTAATAAATATTTCGCCATATTTATGGAAAATCCGTGTTTTATGACTTGTTTCTGCACGTGTCATTTTAGGCGAAATATTTATTACCTGGTAATTTAAAAAATTTACAAAACATTTTATGACCTGTAGCCTCAGTCGGGTTTGGTGTGCCATTACATGCCACTGCTGCTATTATCCATGGATTTATGGCCGATCTTGTGAAGGCAGGCAGACCATATTCACTACACACTCAACTTGGGGCTCTTAAAAAAAATTGATTTTTTCTTCATAAATGTATTTTTAACTGTAAAATAATTTTTAAAATGTATTTTTAATAATAAAATAAAATAATGTTAAATAATTACAAATAATTCAATTATAAAAAATATAAAAACAATGAGAACAAGGTGGTCTCTTAAATGCTCCTCTCCTGTCCAAACAAGGAGTCGGGCCCATTTTTTTATTGCTGATTCTTAAAGCAAAAATTATGAGGAATCCAAAAAAAAAAAAAATTAGCCGGAAAATTTAGGAGCTTCTGTGGAAAATCGGAAAATTTAATTTTCATGGGAAAATTTAATTTTCATGGGAAAAAAGGTAAATTTCTGAGAAAAATTAGGAAAATTTTATTTTTCAATTAAAGCCTGATTCAATACCTTTCCAACGAGCTATCACTCGTTGCGATCGCTTTTTTAAACAACTTTCAATGAGGTCCCTTATGAAGAATTCTTCAATTTTGTCACATGACAGTGGTGTACACCACCACTAAACCAGTCACTATAAAAAAAAAAAAATATGTAGGTACATTATTTTTTGCTGGGCAATCGATTGAGACTATTTATTTTAAAATCGGAGAGGGGTCGTCCAAAAATTTGCCAATTTTGATCGTTTTCATATGGAATTGCTCCATTATAACAATCGTCGTCAGACTTTTGCGAACAACAAATACTGGCTCTCCGTATACGTGCACCTGTATGATTACTTGGTTCAGCAGCAACAACAACTACAGTATTATGACAATCATGTGCATTACCAACAACAACAGCATTGACATCAACTTGATCATTAGAAACATTGAAAGAGTGACGATTGGCAGAATTTGTTGAAAAATAATCTGGCAAAGTTGAACGACCTTTTTGTTTTGTGTTATTTTTCGAAGAACCTGTTTCGGCATGTTTGTTTTTGTTTGTTAAAAAACCACTCTCAATTACATTGTTTTTGATCATATAGGCCTGGAATTGCGTTTTTAATTCCTTTATCTCATTCGACAAAATTGACACAATAGTAATTAAATCATTAGAATTTCCAGCACATTTATTGCATTTGTAAACAATATTATTCGAAGATTTTAATAGATTAAAGTTATAATCATTATCAACACCAGAACATTTTTGATGAAAATGTCCACTGCAAATTATACATTTAATAGAAACACTACCGACTGCATTATAGCAGCTAGCACAAAAAGTGTTAGACTGCATTAGAAAAAACGAACTTGTCTGAACGACGGCGACTACTGAACTGTTGGTAGGAGATATGTTTTTGCAAGCAGTATTCTAACTTTCAAGGGGGTAAAGTGTTGAGTAGCCCATATATTTCGCAGCATACTATATGTTGTACCACTTGCCATGGTAATATGATTTGACCACGTTAACGTGTTGTTAAATATAACACCTAAGTTTTTAGCAGTGTCTACAATATCAATTTTTGAATCACCAGGAAAGATATTTATTTCATCATCAATTAGTAAGTGCTTTTTCTTTATTAATAAGCATTTTGATTTAGTTGGATTGATTCACGGAAGCCCATGTAAAAATATTGTATAGATTATAGATCATGATTTAATTCTTGGATATTTGAAGTTATCAAATATAAGTATGTATTATAGGTTTACCCAAGTTTTTGGTATAACTTATATAATATGCTTTGTAAAAAATAAGAACACGATAACTAACTATAGATATGCAAAAAAGACTTGGTAAATGTTTCTTGTTCTGTTTTTAGAATTGTTAACGCCAATTTATTAAACTTAAGCTATATTTTATTTATTGATTTACATAAAATTATTTAGGTCTTTCCTTCTCCCTTATTAAAACAATAAGGTGGTTCACAAGGGGTGTGCTATTTGTTGTATCGTCGTATCGTCCTAACAAAAAACAGAGTTGTTAGAATTTAAATTGAAAAAATACAACATTTGAGAATAGCACGATACAACATTTTTACGTATGTTTAGTGTCCTATGTTTGAGTGTGCTAACAGATAGAAAATCTAAAAGAAAATTGTTGTTAAAGCCAAATAAAAATTTTAACAACTCTGTTTCTTGTTGGGACGATACAACGATACAACAAATAGCACACCCCTTGTGAATTACCTTAATGATTAATTTATTTAATTATTTATTTTATAATTATTACTGGTATTAATAGTTGCATACAAATTAAAGTATTATAATCTTAATTTTTGCTTTAAAATATTAAATTTTGAAGACTATTTACAGGAGTATGGCATCACCAAAAAAATAAGTTATATTAACATCGTTATCACTAGATGGCACTTTGTTCAAAACATTGACAATTTTCTTTTTTTATTTAAATTTAAATAATAACAAATAACAAAGGGAAAAACAAACAGATATCTCAAATTTTATTTTTTGAATATATTCCGCGCTTGGTTTTTTCCTTATTTTGAGCAGTTTTCAGCAGTTTTTGAGTTTTTAAATATAAGCTCAGCTGATACTAAACACTATTTAATTACAACATAAAAATTATTTTTTAATTTGTTACCATTCCAAACAAAGCATTGTCAGCCTGTCCTTGATTGCAACCATGAAAAATAACAATCAGCACATTCTGGATAATCGGCCAACCATTTCCAGATGGCATCAGCTTGTTAAAAACTTAAACTGCAATGAAAATAATAATAAAAGTTATTAACTATTTTAATTTGATTATATAATAGTTTTACTAACCGAAAAGTTTTAGGTGAACACATTGATGAAAATGTGGACGATGAATTTGTAAACGCACCGATAGTTGTGTCTTATGTGAATATAAAGCCATATCCATTTGAGATTGTTCATTAGCCTTACCCACCGACAATTCCATTATATTATTTTATATTTTTATAACTTTTTTCACTTTTGGCATCAACTTTTCGCCATATTGTTCTATCTTCTTAATTTGCATACTTTATGATACTACGAAACAAATGGAGCCTTAAGGTACAATTTCTATTTCGTGATACCTCATTTCGTGGCACTTTACTTCAAAACTAATTTGAATTAATCCTTGTGTTTAGAAAGCGAGCGGAAAAATTCCGCATGAAGAATTGTGTGAATTTTGTTATTGTAACAAAAACAATTATTCCGTTCGCTTTATAAGAACAGCAGGCTAATGGAGCCCTTACGATTAAATTATTTTTCGGTCAGCTTGTTTTTTAATGCCCCCATTTCTTCCGCCGCTTCTGAATTAAAATCAAAGAAAACTTGTAAAAGAAAATTCATTTGTAAGTAATGCAGAATCAAGTTAAGAAGAACAAATGAGCAAAACTGAAAAATGCAAAATAAAATTATTTAAATAAAACCAGAATAAAAGCACAAAACACAAAATCATAAAATAAAAAAAAAAAAACACTTACATGTGTATCAGGCTTGCCAGATACTTTTCTCGTTGTCCCCAAACAAATATAAAAATATCCCCAAAAAATCCCAAAAAAATATTTTAAATTTAAAGTCGACTTTATTTTTAATCGAACGGTTTTGTTCATTTTGTGTATGAAAACCTTACAAAAATATTTATATTTTCAAATATTTTGATTGGTTGAAAATAAATTAACCAATCAGATGGCTCCAAAAATAAACCAAGTCAAGGTATACTGCCACCCAATATTTTAACTAAAGTCGAATTTACCTAAATTATACATTTGAAAAATTTAGATAGTAAGGGCGATTATTTGTAAGAAACAAAGCTTTTTTTCATATTTCTTTTAAACATTTTACCAAGTTTTTAGGTTTTACTACTTAAATTTTGAATAAGTTATGCGAAAAATCTTTGAAAAATGCTCCTAATTACTTGACAAAGATTTTGTTTGTGTGTCAAATAAATGTTTTTTATGACTAAAATTAAAAAATCCTATTCGAAACAAAAACAATTTAAAAAATTTAATATTTTTAAAATTTCCCGTTTTCCCGGGAAAAATATATTATTTTCCCGGGAATTCCCGGCAAACTTTTCCCGGGATTTCGCGGGAATTCCCGCCCGGGAATTCCCGAACCCTAACCCTGTCGTATGTATACATACATATATACTAAGATTTGGATACCATGGCTTTTTGGTTTTTTATTAAAAAAATCTTTGTCAAAATTAGATGTTGACGAATTTTGGTCCAATATAATCAAACTTAAAAATTTTAACGATAATTTAGTATTTATAAATTTTGCAAAACTAATAAAAATTTTATTAAGCCTCCCACATGCAAATGCAGACGCAGAACAATTTATTCCATTGTTACTGATGTACGTAGAAAAAAAGGAATAAATCAAGCCATGAAGTTTTAAACTTAATATGCATTATTAGATCTCATTTGCAAGCTAATGTAATTAATTGTGTTAGTTTTAGCTGTACGTCTAGTCATATCAAAAACTGAATTATAAGGAACTGTATGCCTAAATATTTTAAAGTGCTTATTCAGAATAATTTGAATTTTGTAAGAAAAATTTGTTTTACAAGTCACTTATTAATTTTTAAAGTGATTATGTATATGACCCTTACGCCCGATTACTGAATGTTCAGTTAGCTACTAACTGACACATTCGTTGTTGTTTCTCATATAACATTTTAATTTAACTGTAAGCTAAATTTTAACTGGACATTCAGTAATCTGGCCTAAGTGTATACCTATATATTTTTTAAAAATTTAATTTTTTATCTGTTATCTTTTGTACCTGAATGAATAACTGTACAAATTTATAATAAAAGTAAATATAATTTACTGCTAAAAAAAGAAAATTTTTTGCATTTATTAAAAAAGTAGGTCTAAACATGGAGCGATTTTAACCAAAATCAATAGTCTTCGTCCTTGGGCCGACATAGGTCTGTGTACCAAATTTCACCAAAATACCTTAATATTTTTGACCTGTAGAGTGCGCACAAGAATGCATGGACAGACAGACGGACATCGATAAATCGAAGCAAAAAGTGCTTTTAGGTCGATCGGTATACTACAAGGTGAGTCTATGTTTGATGTCTGATGTTTTTTGGTGTTACAAACATTAGCACAAACTTATTATATAGTAGTGTTGTAGGATATAAAAATGTGTAGGGAAAAATGTAGGGAATATTTTTTTGTTTGTAGGGAAAAAGAGCGATTTTTTTTCATTAATGTAGAGATTTAAAAAAAAATCTCCTGGCAACACTGAGCATAAATTAAAAAAGAAATGTTTTAGGCGTTCCATTGCACATCAATGGTTTTGTATATGGGAGCAAGTAATGTTCAAAGTCAATTTTTTATATTTTTTTACAAAATAAAAAATGCTACTAAAAATGAAAAATATGAATTTAAAGTCAAAATGTGCAAAAATATGCATTTATGACAAAATATGCAACTACAAATCGATGCCATTTTGTTCTAAATTTGATGATTCGGATAAATAGTTAGTATATATTAGCTTTGGACTATCGAGAAAAAACATGCATTTGCATGGAATTCCTTGCCCTAATAATTATATATTAAACACATAGAAAATATTACATATCTAAAATTGTATTGTTAATCTCACACCATATATGGAATCATAATAATAATAATAATCATATCTTATATCATTTAATGTAATATGTAATCATATATAAAAATATCTTATATCATACAACAAAAAAATTTTTATAACGGGGCATATATTACTATATCTCAAAATATATGGCTTATATGACACCATATGTGATCATATATTATGTTATATATGATTATTTATAATTACCCAGCAAAATATTGGTAATGACACCTCATTACTATCTGCATTACCAAAAATGATATATCATTACCTTTTGCATTATTTTATAATATAAAATTATGACTTCCTAATAACGGCCAATTGTATTCATTGTTTCTAAATATAAAATAATGACTTACTCGTATTAGTTTAAATAAGTACTTTTTACACACCCGGTGAAAAATGTCCATATATGAACATTTATGGTTCAACCATATATGTATGGATCCGAAAAATGAGGTAACACCTAAGTATATGTTCATATATGGACATATATGAACATATACATTTATTAAATATATGCGAATAACATGCGAACGTTGCTTTCCTTTATTATAATGTTGTACGATAGATATAAATTTATGTATGACATTCAAATTAGGCGCTACATATGTTCCTTTTTTATTCATGGCATTAAATATAATTCCATATTTATCCAAATATGAGTTCCTTTTACATATATGGAAAAATGTATTCTTCGAAATATGTTTATATACAAGTCCCTTTTGCATAAATTGAATACAATATACTTTCATATTTGTCCATATGTGAGTCCATATATGAAATAATAGATGCTTCCATATATATCTGTATATGGAATTTTTTCCATATATGGAATCACATATACTTCCATATATGTTCATATAAAACCCATATATGTTCAGAAAAAATCCACATTTGTTCATATGTGTCCATACATAAACCATATATGAACATGTTTGAGCGTATATGAACATTTTTCACCGGGCAGTTAAATTTTTTTCAAATTTGAAGTAAAAATTCCAAACGATTCTCCAGCTATTATTCTTTTATGCATTGGAGGTAAAATGTAAGTTTCTGATTATTATTATTTGCAAACTAGGAATATATCAAT
The DNA here is from genome assembly GCA_949987735.1 of Leucophora obtusa. Taxonomy (NCBI): domain Eukaryota; kingdom Metazoa; phylum Arthropoda; class Insecta; order Diptera; family Anthomyiidae; genus Leucophora; species Leucophora obtusa. The sequence continues at coordinate 120,001,339 of OX465296.1, forward strand.
AATAACAAATATAAACTAAACAAGAAATTTAAAAATTCAAAGAAATTCATTGAAATTTTTTTATTTTTTAAATAACTAACAAAACCAACTCTTTACTGTAAAATTATTGTTTTGGTAGTTGTTTATTATTATATTAAAATAAATGTTTTAAACAACTGTTACGAAATTACAGTACTTTTTTTTAGTTAAATAGCCGTCATAACAGTTAACTGTTAAAAACAACAACTACGGACTACTAAACAAACTACTGTCATGTAGTAACTGTCTAACTTTTTTGAGTGTTGGTTTGGGAATTTTTTGTGATTTCAATGTGAAAAATGGGGACGTGATCTTAAAGTCTTTTGGCAGCACTGCTATATATACAGATTTTAAACAACCTACTAAATTTAAATAAGTCAATGATTAAAATAATGAATTTGAATCACCTTGTAAAGGTGTGTGTCTTTGTTAACAAAAGGCAACTAAAAAGCTTTACCTTTTGCAACAAGTTAGCCATATTCCGTTCCATACTGCAAAATAAGACTTTTTAGTTTTGTGTATGGAACTTCCAAATAAATAAAATAAAAAAAATAAATAATCATATATAAGCTTTTGTTAACAAACATTGTTTTTAACCCATTTTTTACCAAACACGATTTTGTTGAAATTTGTAACATATTCTATTTAGGCCTTTTGTGCAAAAGATTTTTAGAAAAGAATAAGAAACAAATAAATGTCTTTGTTGTTTTTTACAAACCAAAAAAAATAAAAAAAAACCTGACATGACAATTTTTGAATACTTGAATACTCGACTAAACAATTGTGCATACTCCGGGGATTTTGAATCCAAAATGACCCACGATTTTGATAAAAATGCAAAAACGTGTTTTTTTTAAAATTAATTTTAGAGATTATTTTAAAAAATCTTGGAGATGTCGATTGCTATTTGTACCACATAATAGTTGATATTAAAGAAAAAAAAAATAAATTGGAAAAATGACAATTTGAGTTTGTGTTTGGAGCGACTGCTTTCCAGGACATTTTACAAAAATTGCTCATTTTGCAAAAATTTAACAAAATTTTAATGTTTTCATCAAAGTTTACATATTTTTCGGAAAAGCATCACTTAAATTTGGTAAAACTATAATTATCTTTACATTTGTTTGAAAAATCGTTAAGCCTTAATGGACTGGGGTCAGAAAAGACCCATGAAACGTAATATTAATTATGACTACGAGATTGTAAAGCCATTAAATTGACAAAAAAAATCTCAACTGGATAAAAATAATTATTTTATATAACATGATCCATATGGGGTTAATTTTTATACTTTTGGCCAAAAACGACCTACTAGGAAATTTAGAGAATAACACCTTTCATAATTTTCGACAAAATATCACTTTAAATGAATCAAAAAAATTTTTTTTCCACTTGATCAAAATTATTATTTTGTGTAAATAGATCCATATAGGGTTAATGTTTTTACTTTTCACCAAAAAATGCCCAATAGGAAATTTGCAGAAGATTCTTTTCAAAAGCGTTTTTTATTATGCATTTATTGTTTTCTATTTGGAAAGTTGCCATTTATTGTAGTTAAAAAAGGGAAGATCGCCGATCAAAATTTAAAATTTTAATTTTTTAGAAAAAATTTCAATAACAAAATTGTTGAATTTAGAAACAAAAAGCGTTTTAAATGTAAATTTTTTTAAGTGAAATAGTTAACAACACTTTAGTGAATACATACCAAGCACTATTGGAAAGCTTTTATGAGTTTAAGCTGCTCTAAATACCAATTTCACTTTGGTGGAATGAAAACTTTTTTTTCGTTTTCCGTTTTCTGGAGAAGTTTTAACGTTTTAAGTAACACTATTAAGCTTGTAAAATACGCGATACTTACTAAAACGTTTTATTTTCAACACAAAATTATCTTTAGCAACCTAAAGTGCAAATTCAGAAGGAAATAAATTGTTTTGGAGCATTTTAGGAAAAAAATTACGAAAGTGAAATTGCGAAATCAAATCAATTCCGTAAAAAACCTGAATATATCTCCACTTCCAAATAAATAGTGATTCATAAAGTTAGTAAGCGATTGACTCATTAATCATAGATGAATAATGTTGTTTTGAAGATTTTATCAATAAAAATAATTTATAATAAATCAAAATATGATAAAAACAATTTTTATACATATCTTGTTTATGTACCCAGTGCACTGTGGGCCAGGATCGCCGTTTTTGGCCAAAAGTACAATTCGGGTAAAGGGAAAATATGTTTATATATTCAAAACCTAGGATTGCTGAATATTTTGTGAGTGAAATATTTTATCATTGTGGTTACTCGTTGTTAGTTGGCGATAGTTCAAAGTCAAAGTTTTTTAATTTAGTGACATTTTTTATTTTATAATGATACAATAAAAAAATTATAAATAAACAATAATTTGTTGCAAAAACAACCTCAAATTATAAAACTGAAACTAGTTCTCAAAAAAAAAAGAAATAGAAACCTGTTAAGTATTTACGAAAAAAGTACCAAAATTATTAATTTTACCTCAAAAATATGGGTTTTTTTTTGAAAATCTTAAATTAAAAAAAGCTCCAAAATGTTCCAAGAGCTATTTGAAAAACTTAAATGCCAATGTGTTCCATAAGATGCCTTCTACCTAGGTTTTTGCGACCATTTGGGACCGTTCATAAACTTTCGAGATTTTGCCCTTTAATTGAAAAAGTACCTTCAGATCTCGCTAATTTCCAGCATTCCAGAGTTTTACTAAAAACTAAAAAATAGCACTAAAAATTACCTTAAATGAAGGTTCTGGTTTTCTCATACAGACTAGCCCCCTAAAGTCCAGGTTTGTGGGACATTTCTGAATAAGTTCAAAATTAACCCTTAGACACATTTTAAGTTTTGACTTATTTCTTATTTTCAACTTTGATGTCTTCAGATACTTATAATAGAATTTCATGACAAATATTTTTGCGGAACATTTTAACCCTCTAACTCTTCAACTTATGGGTCTTCTTTGACGCTTTTTAAAAAGGGCTAAAATCTTCTTATGGGTCTTCTTTGACACTTTTAAAAAAGGGCCAAAAGAGACCCTTTAATTGTAGAGTTAGAGGGTTAAAATGTTCCACAAAAATGTCCGTCTTAGTGTTTTACATAAGTTCGCTGAACATATCCTATACCTAAAATGGAAGATTCACATTTCCTATGCCGATTCACAATAAAAATTTTCAAAAGAGGGGACATTTTAACCCCCCAAAAACATAGGGCCAGACGAAAACTTTTAAAACGCCGATGCACTTATATTTTTCTTTGGTCCCTCTGCCAGAATTAGTTGTCATCAAAACCTTTTTAAAAATTTAAAAAAAAAATTTTTTTAAAAAATTTTCTCATGCGGGAATCGAACCTCGGCCTCTAGATTGCCAGTCAATAGCTCTACCATCTGACCTATATCGGCATGTAATGTTTGATAGATAAAAACTTAATTGACTTGCTGCGCACAAGTCGGCTTACTCGCCAACATACAAACAATCAAAAAATATGTGGTTACATATATCATTACCAGTGTTAAAAAAATATTGGGTCTAAAAATAGCCCAGTGTAGAAAATCATTACCAGATATGTGGTTATGTAACTACATACTTGGTAATGGTAACCAATTACTTTTGTTATTACATTTCTTATTACCTTTATATGGCAATGTCGCGAAAAATAACGAGTTATGGTTACACACCAGCATACGAAAAATCAAAAAATATGTCATTATCTATGTGCTTACCAGTACTGACAAAAATAATGAGTCTAAAAATAGATTTTCAAAAAATAAATTATTTAAAAAAAAATATTTTTTATTGCATTTTTTTTTAAATAAAATTTGCTGGTGCGGGATTCGAACCTGGGTCTACAGATTGCCAGTCAATAGCTCTACCATCTGAGCTATATCGACATGTAATATTTAATAGATAAAAACACAATTGACCTGCTGCACACAAGTAAACTTACTCGCCAACATACAAAAAATCAAAAAATATGTGGTTACATATATTCTTACCAGTGTTTAAAAAATATTGAGTCCAAAAATAGATTTCAAAAATTTTTCAAAAAAATCTAAAAAATTATTTTCTATTTGAAATAATGATAAAAATAAGTCATTATCAGTAACTCATTATTATATGTTTTAAAATAATACAGAAGGTAAGTGGGTGTCATTACTGGTAGTCCAAAAAATAATGATATGTCATTACCGTTTCTACGCTGGGGTGTTAAGGCCTTGCAAATCCGATTAAGGGATTTTACTTGATATGTAAAATAGGAAAGTAAGTGAAGTTTTCATTTGAATTGCAATTATATCCTAGATCCTTTACTAACAAAAATAAGTTGGTATGGTTCTAAAAGGGTGAAAACACATCAACTCAACACACCATTCGGATTTACCATCTCCGATTTGAATGAAATTCACTATAACTGTGGTACACTACAAGAGATCAACGATGCATACATTATGGGGTCCGGAGCTTTTCGGTTTCCAAGATATGGCGTCACGAAAATTGGAAAAAACGACAAAATTTGACTAAAGTATGATTACAAAATCGACAATAACTTAAAAACGGTTCATTGGTATTATTTATTAGGTAGGACTGTATCCTTTAAAATGGTATGCATATTTTTTCATTGAGGGGTTAAAGGTCATTTCTTGGGGTCTTGAGTTCAAATTCCCATTGCTCGAAATGCGCATTTTTGAAAATTCTTAAAAAAATATATGATTATTGTTAAACTCTCTTATACATTTGAGTGAAAAATTTAAGGTGGTATCTCAATTCGTCTCTGAGTTATAGCCACAACCGTGTCCCTAAGTATCATGTTTTTGCCCTAGTGTATATATCTTAGTGTCGACCTTATTTTTCAACTTGCGATTTAACGCCCCCCCTAGAAATATGCCAATGGGTATAAAAATACACCGCGGAAAAAATTGGGGTGATCGGATAACGAGAACACGTGCCGCATCGGCCCTGAAGTTTGAAATACGATTTACAAGGCGAAAAAAATCACTTTTTGTGGCTTCCTTTCCAAATACTGGCTATTTAGAAACCGTATTTTTAGAAAATGTAAATAGAATCATAATCTAGATTGAATTACCTTTCTGGTGCTGTATAAAAATCCAAAATCGGTTGGAAAATATTTTAGTAATTGCAATTTCCTCAGACCATTGTAGGGTTTAAATGAGATGAATTATGAAAATCGTAAAAAATAAAATATCTTTTCAACAAATTTACAATGTTGTACTCTACTTTCATTTCTAAGATCCACAAATATTTAGATATAAATTTTCGTCTGTCTTGGCTAATGATAACCTAGTCCCAGGTATGGCCAAAAATGGGATTTTTTATAATTTCGCAAATCCCTAGTTTTGAGTTTTTTAAAATTTTGTTTAACAAGATATAAAAAAAAGTTGTCAACGCATAGGGTTTTATTAAATACACTTTAGAGAATAATTATACTGGAAATTACACATATCCCTCTTTTAACTTAATAGTGACGGCGTTTTATATTTGAAAATTTTGGAGAAAAGTGCGATTTTGGCCAATAATTTAAATAATAGTATTAATTTTTGTGCTGTAATTTGTAATTTTAGCTAGCTGTAACAAAATCACTTCCGATTTCTTTTAATTCTAATACAAAAGATTGTTTTCCGAAATTTTTGTAAAACTCGGACAACGTTAACCCTTTTTTTTACCAAGGTCAAAAGTGAAATTTTTAAAATTTTTCGACTTTTCCTGGAAGTATGTATATCAAAACAATGTGTTGTTTCTTGCGGAATTTGGTAAAAGTTGTCCAAATAATTATGTTAACACCAAATTTTATACATAAATATAAAAAATTATTAATAATTTCTTATAGGCACGTGGCGTCAAAATGACCCCAAATTTTTGAAATGTAAAAAAGTGTCATTTGACATGAAAATCGATATTAAAACCTTTTATTAAGAATTTTCTAGAAAAAAAAATATAAATTAACCTGTTTGTGAACTTGGTGTCAAACTGACCCATTTTTTATGTTAAATAACGCTAGTTGGCTGAAAAAAATTATGTAGAAACTATAAATTGTTGTTTAAAAAATGTGAAGAAAGAGTTAATTCAGATTTTTTTATGGTTTTTGAATATATTTTTCAGCCAACCAGCGTTATTTAACATAAAAAATGGGTAATTTTGACACCATGCTCTCAAACAGGTTAATTTTTTTTTTTCTAGAAAATGCTTAATTAAAGGATCGATCGGTCAATATTTTGACCTATCGACCATATTGTCTATATTTCCGATTTTCTCTTCTTTTATCATTTTATAGAAAATTTTGACACAAGCCCATAATAACCCATTCGAATATCGGATCCAAACATTTGTTGGCTTTTAACCAGACTAGTGTAGGGTATTATATAGTCGTCATGCCCGACTTTAACTTTATTACTCGTTTTTTAATTAATTTATAAATGTGGTACATCCCTGCAAGCATTTGGAAGACATCTTCAAAGAAGATATTAAAGCGATATCTTCTATTTTTCATTTGAATGAAAATAATCAAGTAGTATTTTAAAATTCTCTTCCTTTTATCACTTGGAAAATAATTCGGTGATATTTGGAAAAAAATAATTCAAAAATTTAATTTTTTGTCATAATTTTTATTATAATATTGCGGCAATATTTCCTTTTTATCATCCGGAAGATAAAGAAAATGTGTTTGAAATTCTTTGTCATTTTGGAAAAAATTAAAAGAAAATCTGTACAAAAACAATCAACAGATACATAGGAAACAAATTCTTCGAAAAAATCAAGATATAATGCGAGGATAAAACCGGCTACTATGAAACCAAGAGAATTAATGTGTTGGTCAATGGATTATGTATGCAGATGTTCTTTTTCAGGCTTAAATTTAATAATGAAAAAAATAAATCCTTTCTTTTGTACCGGGGAGTTTATTTGGCGATATCACCTTTATATCTTCCAGGTGATAACTTGGCGATATCTCCGATATATCTTCCTGGGGTATTGTTTTCGTGTTGCCTGGAAGTATTGCTTTCGGGTAACAGTTGTTCCCGACGGATGAAACTTCCGCAATACGAAATTGATATTGCCGGCAATAAATGTTTTCTTCCTGGCAATATGATCGGCGAAACTTCTTCGTATTGCCATGCTTGCTGGGATGCTATTGTGGTATATACATGTATTAATTCACAAAAAGCCATACCTATGACAATGTTTTTGGCTATAACTCAGAAATGAATCGAGATACCACCTTAAATTTATCACACAAATGTAGAAGAGAGTTGGACAATAATCATATATTTTTTTAAAAATTTAAAAAAATGCGCATTTCGAGCAATGGGGATTTGAACTCAAAACCCCAAGAAATGAGCTTTGACCCTTCGATTGAAAAAATCGATATGCATACCATTTTAAAGGGTACATTCTTATCTAATAACTAATACCAAAATTTTATACCTTGAATCGTTTTTAAGTTATTGTCGATTTTGTAATCATTCTTTAGTCAATTTTTACCTTTTTATCCAATTTTCGGGACATCATATTTCGGAAACCAAGAGAGTCTTGGCTCTAAAATTTATGCTTTAATGAGCTATTATATTGTACGATAGTTGTGGTAAATTTCATTGAAATCGGAGATGGTCAATCCGAAAATGCCACTTTTTTGTGTTGAATTGAGATGTTTTCACCCAAAAGACCAAAGTCTATACTTTTAAATCATATTAAAAATTATCCGTGGTTTAGGCAGGTATATGAATAAACTAGCGGGCGCAGCCCGCTACGTTGTTAGCGTGCCTTAAAGGTTAAGGGGGGGGGGCTTCGCCCTCCCCCCCTGGGGGCTGCGCCCCCCACAATTTTTTTTAAATTCGTTTTTTATTTAAAGTTTTTTTATTTAAAGCCTTCACCCAGCCACCACAAATAAATAATTCTGCACAACAATGGGTTTAAAGTAAATAAATATTTGATCACTTTTTCTCATGAAAGTGGTTTGTTAGTAATGAATCCATAATAATTTGCAATATACGTGTGTATGTCAAGATAATTTGGTAAAGTGCGAACTTAGGTAGATAGACCCGTAAGTAGTTTTATTCATTTGTGTTTTAAATGAAAATAAAAAACGTAAAGCAGGGTTGGCAAGCGATTTATAATATTAAAGATAGCGGTCGCAGCCCTCTACGTTGTTGGCGTGCCTTAAGGTTTAGGGGGGGGGGCGCCCCTCCCCCCGACAATTTTTTTTAAATTCGCTTTTTATTTAAAGTACAGTTTTTATAATAAAAGCCTTCACCCAGCCACCACAAATAAATAATTCTGCACAACAATGGGTTTTAAATAAATAAATATTTGATCACTTTTTCTCATGAAAGTGGATTGTTAGTAATGAATCCATAATAAATTGCAATATACGTGTGTATGTTAAGATAATTTGGTAAAGTGCGAACTTAGGTAGATAGACCCGTAAGTAGTTTTGTTCATTTGTGTTTTGAATGAAAATAAATAACGTAAAGCAGGGTTGGAAAGCATTTTATAATATTAAAAATTGCGGGCAAAGCTACGTTGTTAGCGTGTCTTAAAGTTTTTTTTTAATTCCAGTTTATGTAAAGGTAGACCTGGCAATTCAAGTAAATTCACAAATTCAGTTGGAAAATTTACTGCGTCGGTTTCTTCCACCTGTGCTTCGTTACATGAAGTTTAAATATCGGAATATATAAGTTCCATTCCTTTTCTAAGGTTTTTTCTCTTTTAGAAAATTTGTTTAACTTTTTCGAGAGTATGTTTCAATGCTACATAAGTTTCATATTCCGTTGATAGTGTTTGAACAGGTAATTCCCTCTTCCAATCCATTTGCATTGTCTATAATTTCAATTCCACTCGTTCAACGTTTATATCCATTTCATTCCACTTGTGTAGTGTTTCAATCCCACTCGTTTCCTATTTAGTTTCTTAATTTTAGTGTTTCATATACACTTGTTATTTAAGTTTTAGGTTTTTAGCTAAAGACGCAGACGTTAAGGGGGGGGGGGCAATTTTCCGCTTTTGAACCACCATTTTTACCACGTTCCTGTCCAAAGTCCTAGAAATGCCTTGTCGATAAGTTAGCCCATACTCCAAGGAAAACATATTATATATTACAGATTTCTAGCCGAAGGGTTCGGTTAGGCCATCAGGGGGGAGAATTATTCCGTTTTTACCCCTCCCGGTAGGAATTTCCAAAAATTCTGTCTTAGAGGACGTCTGCGTTGGAGGAGGAACCTACTACATACATAATTTTAGGTCTCTATATCCAGCAGTTTGGCCAGGCCGTCAAGGCGGAAGTTTTTTCCCTTTTTACCCCTCCCGGTATGAATTTCCAAAAATACCATCTTAGGGGACGTCAACGTTGGAGAAGGAACCCAATTTAAGATCCCTTGTTCCAGCAGTTTGGCCAGGCCGTTAAGGGGGAGACTTTTCCTGTTTTTGACCCTACCTGTAGAAATTTCCAAAAATCTCATCTTAGCGAATGTCTACAATAGAGGATGAACTTTAATACCAAATTTCAACTTCCTACCTCCAGCGGTTTGGGCAGGCCTTTAAGCGGCACTTTTCTCTTCATTAATCCCCATTTTTGCAATGTCCCAAAAAGCACCTTCTCGGTAAGTGAGCACATACTCCAAGTAACATATGTTTTACATTTCAGGTTTCTAGCCAACTTTTACTATTTGTGCCCCTCTCGGTAGGAATTTCCGAAAATCCATCGACAGGGAATTCCAGCTTCCTAGTTCCAGCAGTTTAAGCAGGCTGAGAGGAACTTAAGTACCGAATTTCAGCTTCCTAGTTCCAGCAGTTTGGACAGGTCGTTAAGGGGAAACTTTCCCTTTTTGAGCCCCCATTTTATAACGACCCTCTCCAAAATTCAAAAAAGTATCTTTCTAATAAGTTAGCCCTCACTCCAGGGACCCACATTTTAAGCTTCAGGTTTCTAGCCGAAGGGGTTTTTACCGGCCCCCAAGGTGAGGCTTTTCTTCTTTTTGCCCCTCCCTTTAGGAATTTACAAAAATTACATCTTCGCGGCTATCTGCGATGGATGAGGAACATTCATATCAAATTTCAACTGCATTGCCTTAGCGGTTTGGGCAGGCCGTTAGTGGGGACATTTTCCCCTTTCAACCACCATTTTTACTATGTTCCTGTTCCAAAATAGAAAAATTACGTTGCCGGTGAGTTAGTCCTACTCCAAGGAATACATATTTAAAATTTTAGGTTGGCCAAAAGGGATTGGGCAAGCCGTCAGGAGGAAACTTTTACCTTATTTCCCCTCCCGATAGGAATTTCAAAAATTCCGTCTAAGCAGACGCCTACACAGAAGGAGGAACTCACATACCGACTTTCCTTTTGGGATATCCTGTAGGGAATTCCAAAAATACAAACTTAGTCGATGTCTACTACAGTGGAGGAACCTTTATACCAAATTTCAACTTCTTACCTCCAGTGGTTTTGGCAGGCACTTTTCCAATTTGTGAGACTGTTTATGGGGAGACTTTTCCCCTTTTTACCCGTTCCGGTATGAATTTCCAAAAATCCCGTCTTAGCGCACGTCTATGCCGAATATCAAGAAACCTTGTTTAGTGGAGATATCCGTGGGGGGAGGAAAAAAAGTAGTTTTTTTGAAATTATATATTATTTTAAATGGTACTTTTTGGAAAAACGAAATTTTTTGGAAAAAGATACTTTGTTTTTACAAAGTACTTTATTTGTACTTTTTTTGGAAAAGGTATTTTTTTTTAAAAAGGTGTTTTTTTTGGGAAAAATGTATGTTTTTTGGAAAAGGTATTTTTTTTGGAAAAGGTACTTCTTTTGGAAAAGGAAAATTTTTTTAGAAAAAGGTACTTTTTTTTGGGAAAAGGTACTTTGTTTTGGAAAAGGTACTTTTTTGAAAATAGGTATTTTTTTGAAAAAATGTATGTTTTTTGGGAAAAGGAACATTTTTTTAGAAAAAGGTACTTTTTTTGGGAAAAGGTACTTTTTTTTGGAAAACGTACTTTTTTTGAAAAAGTTATTTTTTTGGAAAAATGTATGTTTTTTGGGAAAAGGTACTTTTTTTAAAAAAGGTACTTTTTTTGGAAAAAGGAATTTTTTTTGGAAAAAGGTACTTTTTATGGAAAAAGGTGCTTTTTTTTGGAAAAAGGTACTTTTTTTGGAAAAAGGTACTTTTTTTTGGAAAAAGGTACTTTTTTTGGAAAAAGGTACTTTTTTGAAAAAAGGTACTTTTTTTTGGAAAAAGGTACTTTTTTTGGAAAAAGGTACTTTTTTTGAAAAAAGGTACTTTTTTTGGAAAAAGGTACTTTTTTTGGAAAAAGGTACTTTTTTTGGAAAAAGGTACTTTTTTTGGAAAAGGTACTTTTTTTGGAAAAAGGTACTTTTTTTGGAAAAAGGTACTTTTTTTGGAAAAAGGTACTTTTTTTTGGAAAGGGTACTTTTTTTTGGAAAAAGGTACTTTTTTTGGAAAAAGGTACTTTTTTTGGAAAAAGGTACTTTTTTTGGAAAAAGGTACTTTTTTTTGGAAAAAGGTACTTTTTTTGGAAAAAGGTACTTTTTTTGGAAAAAGGTACTTTTTTTTGGAAAAAGGTACTTTTTTTGGAAAAAGGTACTTTGTTTTGGAAAAGGTACTTTTTTGAAAATAGGTATTTTTTTTGAAAAATTGTATGTTTTTTGGGAAAAGGAACATTTTTTTAGAAAAAGGTACTTTTGTTGGGAAAAGGTACTTTTTTTTGGAAAACGTACTTTTTTTGAAAAAGTTATTTTTTTGGAAAAATGTATGTTTTTTGGGAAAAGGTACTTTTTTTAAAAAAGGTACTTTTTTTGGAAAAAGGAATTTTTTTGGAAAAAGGTACTTTTTATGGAAAAAGGTGCTTTTTTTTGGAAAAAGGTACTTTTTTTGGAAAAAGGTACTTTTTTTGGAAAAAGGTACTTTTTTTGGAAAAAGGTACTTTTTTGAAAAAAGGTACTTTTTTTTGGAAAAAGGTACTTTTTTTGGAAAAAGGTACTTTTTTTGGAAAAAGGTACTTTTTTTGGAAAAAGGTACTTTTTTTGGAAAAAGGTACTTTTTTTGGAAAAAGGTACTTTTTTTGGAAAAAGGTACTTTTTTTGGTAAAAGGTACTTTTTTTGGAAAAAGGTACTTTTTTTGGAAAAAGGTACTTTTTTTTGGAAAGGGTACTTTTTTTTGGAAAAAGGTACTTTTTTTGGAAAAAGGTACTTTTTTTGGAAAAAGGTACTTTTTTTGGAAAAAGGTACTTTTTTTGGAAAAAGGTACTTTTTTGGGAAAAAGGTACTTTTTTTTGGAAAAAGGTACTTTTTTTGGAAAAAGGTACTTTTTTTGGAAAAAGGTACTTTTTTTTGGAAAAAGGTACTTTTTTTGGAAAAAGGTACTTTTTTGAAAAAAGGTACTTTTTTTTGGAAAAAGGTACTTTTTTTGGAAAAAGGTACTTTTTTTTGGAAAAAGGTACTTCGGTTAGGCCATCAAGGGGGAGAATTATTCCGTTTTTACCCCTCCCGGTAGGAATTTCCAAAAATTCTGTCTTAGAGGACGTCTGCGTTGGAGGAGGAACCTACTACATACATAATTTTAGGTCTCTATATCCAGCAGTTTGGCCAGGCCGTCAAGGCGGAAGTTTTTTCCCTTTTTACCCCTCCCGGTATGAATTTCCAAAAATACCATCTTAGGGGACATCAACGTTGGAGAAGGAACCCAATTTAAGATCCCTTGTTCCAGCAGTTTGGCCAGGCCGTTAAGGGGGAGACTTTTCCTGTTTTTGACCCTACCTGTAGAAATTTCCAAAAATCTCATCTTAGCGAATGTCTACAATAGAGGAGGAACTTTAATACCAAATTTCAACTTCCTACCTCCAGCGGTTTGGGCAGGCCTTTAAGCGGCACTTTTCTCTTCATTAATCCCCATTTTTGCAATGTCCCAAAAAGCACCTTCTCGGTAAGTGAGCACATACTCCAAGTAACATATGTTTTACATTTCAGGTTTCTAGCCAACTTTTACTATTTGTGCCCCTCTCGGTAGGAATTTCCGAAAATCCATCGACAGGGAATTCCAGCTTCCTAGTTCCAGCAGTTTAAGCAGGCTGAGAGGAACTTAAGTACCGAATTTCAGCTTCCTAGTTCCAGCAGTTTGGACAGGTCGTTAAGGGGAAACTTTCCCTTTTTGAGCCCCCATTTTATAACGACCCTCTCCAAAATTCAAAAAAGTATCTTTCTAATAAGTTAGCCCTCACTCCAGGGACCCACATTTTAAGCTTCAGGTTTCTAGCCGAAGGGGTTTTTACCGGCCCCCAAGGTGAGGCTTTTCTTCTTTTTGCCCCTCCCTTTAGGAATTTACAAAAATTACATCTTCGCGGCTATCTGCGATGGATGAGGAACATTCATATCAAATTTCAACTGCATTGCCTTAGCGGTTTGGGCAGGCCGTTAGTGGGGACATTTTCCCCTTTCAACCACCATTTTTACTATGTTCCTGTTCCAAAATAGAAAAATTACGTTGCCGGTGAGTTAGTCCTACTCCAAGGAATACATATTTAAAATTTTAGGTTGGCCAAAAGGGATTGGGCAAGCCGTCAGGAGGAAACTTTTACCTTATTTCCCCTCCCGATAGGAATTTCAAAAATTCCGTCTAAGCAGACGCCTACACAGAAGGAGGAACTCACATACCGACTTTCCTTTTGGGATATCCTGTAGGGAATTCCAAAAATACAAACTTAGTCGATGTCTACTACAGTGGAGGAACCTTTATACCAAATTTCAACTTCTTACCTCCAGTGGTTTTGGCAGGCACTTTTCCAATTTGTGAGACTGTTTATGGGGAGACTTTTCCCCTTTTTACCCGTTCCGGTATGAATTTCCAAAAATCCCGTCTTAGCGCACGTCTATGCCGAATATCAAGAAACCTTGTTTAGTGGAGATATCCGTGGGGGGAGGAAAAAAAGTAGTTTTTTTGAAATTATATATTATTTTAAATGGTACTTTTTGGAAAAACGAAATTTTTTGGAAAAAGATACTTTGTTTTTACAAAGTACTTTATTTGTACTTTTTTTGGAAAAGGTATTTTTTTTTAAAAAGGTGTTTTTTTTGGGAAAAATGTATGTTTTTTGGAAAAGGTATTTTTTTTGGAAAAGGTACTTCTTTTGGAAAAGGAAAATTTTTTTAGAAAAAGGTACTTTTTTTTGGGAAAAGGTACTTTGTTTTGGAAAAGGTACTTTTTTGAAAATAGGTATTTTTTTGAAAAAATGTATGTTTTTTGGGAAGAGGAACATTTTTTTAGAAAAAGGTACTTTTTTTGGGAAAAGGTACTTTTTTTTGGAAAACGTACTTTTTTTGAAAAAGTAATTTTTTTGGAAAAATGTATGTTTTTTGGGAAAAGGTACTTTTTTTAAAAAAGGTACTTTTTTTGGAAAAAGGAATTTTTTTTGGAAAAAGGTACTTTTTATGGAAAAAGGTGCTTTTTTTTGGAAAAAGGTACTTTTTTTGGAAAAAGGTACTTTTTTTTGGAAAAAGGTACTTTTTTTGGGAAAAGGTACTTTTTTGAAAAAAGGTACTTTTTTTTGGAAAAAGGTACTTTTTTTGGAAAAAGGTACTTTTTTTGGAAAAAGGTACTTTTTTTGGAAAAAGGTACTTTTTTTGGAAAAAGGTACTTTTTTTGGAAAAAGGTACTTTTTTTGGAAAAAGGTACTTTTTTTGGAAAAAGGTACTTTTTTTGGAAAAAGGTACTTTTTTTGGAAAAAGGTACTTTTTTTGGAAAAAGGTACTTTTTTTGGAAAAAGGTACTTTTTTTTGGAAAGGGTACTTTTTTTTGGAAAAAGGTACTTTTTTTGGAAAAAGGTACTTTTTTTGGAAAAAGGTACTTTTTTGGGAAAAAGGTACTTTTTTTTGGAAAAAGGTACTTTTTTTGGAAAAAGGTACTTTTTTTGGAAAAAGGTACTTTTTTTGGAAAAAGGTACTTTTTTTGGAAAAAGGTACTTTTTTTTGGAAAAAGGTACTTTTTTTTGGAAAAGGGTACTTTTTTTGGAAAAAGGTACTTTTTTTGGAAAAAGGTACTTTTTTTGGAAAAAGGTACTTTTTTTTGGAATAAGGTACTTTTTTTGGAAAAAGGAACTTTTTTTGGAAAAAGGTCCTTTTTTTGGAAAAAGGTACTTTTTTTTGAAAAAGGTACTTTTTTTGGAAAAAGGTACTTTTTTTGGGAAAAAGGTACTTTTTTTGGGAAAAAGGTACTTTTTTTGGGAAAAGGTACTTTTTTGGAAAAAGGTACTTTTTTGTCCCCTTTTTGCCCCTCCCGATAAGAATTTCCAAAAATGCCGTCTCAACGGACGTCTACACCGGTCGAGGAACCTACATACCAAATTTCAACTTCATAGCTCCAGCAGTTTGAGCAGGCCGTCAAGGGGGAGACTTTTTCCCCTTTTTGCCCGTCCCTGTAAAAATTTCCAAAACTCCCGTCTTGGTGGATGTCTACGATAGTGGAGGAACCTTTATACGAAATTTCAACTTCCTACCTCCAGCGGTTTGGGCAGGCCGTCAAGGGGGGCATTTTTCCCCTTTTTAACCCCCATTTTTACAACGTCCCTGTCCAAAATTCTAGAAAGTACTTTCCAGAAAAGTTAGCCCCTACTCCAAGGAACACATATCTTAAATTTCAGCTTTCTAGCCAAAGGGGTTTTGGCAGGCCGTCAAGGGGGACACTTTCCCCCTTTTTGCCCGTTCCGGTAGGAATTTCCAAAAATCCCGTCTTAGCGGACGTCTACCCCGAAAGAGGAACCTACATACCAAATTTCAACTTCCTAGCTTCAGCGGTTTGGGCTGGGCGATGTTGAGTCAGTCAGTCAGTCAGTCACGTTATTCTTTTATATATCGTTAGCTGAAATGCAAAACCACGTAACTAACATTTTTACTATTTTACAGGAGAAACATTTTTTACAATTTTCAAGCAACAAGTATGTAGTTACGTGCTTTCGATTTTCGCTAATAATATGTCTAATTTTTATTATATGACAGTAAAAATTGGAGAAGACGTGGACCTCGTTGATATGCATCATAATCGATCAAAAAACCGATTTTGTATTTTTTGTTAGTTACGTACATTTTGCATTTCAGCTAACGATATAGAGATAAGAAATTTTAACGAAAAAACTGACTTTTTGCTAAAAGTTAAATTTGCGAATATTTCAAAAACTAGAGCCAATTTTAAAATTTGGTGTTCTCATTCGTGATACTTATCCTAAAATCTATCATAATTGATATGTCGCATGCTGTGCGACATATATGTACTGTGTAATAAATTCAAATAAATGATGCAGACTGTATTAACAGCAGATGTATCTTTTACCTAACGACATATTGAAAGTATAAGATGGAATATATCGTTATTATTACACTGTACAATACAAAAAAAAAAATAACAAGGTTCTGAAAACTGATTCTGGCATAGGGGACCAAAACTTTAGGTGTAGGATGTGTTCAGCGAACTTACGTAAAACACTGTGGGGAACATTTTTGTAGAACATTTCAAGCCCCTAACTCTTCAATTAAAGGAACTTTTTTGGCCCCTTTTTAAAAAAGGACAAAAAGGACCCGTAAGTTAAAGAGTTAGAGGGTTAAAATGTTCCGCAAAAAATGAAATTCTACTGTAAATCTCTGAAGATATTAAAGTTGAAAATTTAACTTCAATGACAGAAATAAGTCAAAACTTAAAATGTGTTTAAGGGTTAATTTCGTACACTCTAAAAAGTGCTTGTAAATTAACTACTATAAAATATGTAAAATTTCATTGAATGTTGCGCAAAATGCCTAATTTTAGACAACAAATGTGTAAAATTTTTGTTTACATATTTTTGTCTGCAAAATACGCATAAAATGTACTAATAGGCATTTTTTATTTGTAATTAAACACTTTGCGTGTACAATTATTAGTATGTGCCTAAAAGAAAAATATTAGGCATAAAGTGTGTAAAGGTACTAACATTAAAAGTACTAACAATTTATTACATATTTGTCATTTAAATATATCTGAAAAAATTAAATAAAGAACAGAAATTATAAACTACGATAAAATAAATAAAATCGCGATAAAATTATTAAAAAATGATTCGGAATACCAAAATAGAAAGCTTTCTCACGTGGCAAGGTTTCGCCCCATCTAAAGGTACGTAAAAATCATTTATATTATCGAATTTTCGTAAAATGTCATCCGAATTCCCACTAATGTATTTGCATACATATGTTGAGGCACCGTGCATATCGTTTCAATTAATATGCACTTCAATACTCTCACCTTTTGGAGGGTAACTGAAAGTTTAAATTGCAGAATTAAAATGTTCAGTTTTAAGACGTGGAGGACATCTAACTTCTTAGCTGAAAAACTTACAAGAAAGACGGTAATTATGAATGTCCTGTCTATTTCACACTAGGACTCATATTACTAAAATTTTAAATTTCTGGGTTCTGGTAATGGTGATACGCACAAGAGATGATGGTGGTGACAGAAGTGAGAGGTCTGTATCTACACAATATCAGTCAAGGCCTACTGCAAAGTCGAATACAAGAAAGGTAAAATTGAACTATGTATGTCAATTGCCCTGCTCACATATACCATCAAAATCAAATAAAACACCAGACGCTGAAACCAAAATATATATTTCTAAAGTTCTTTGGCGCCAAGAATCATAATCTCATTTTAGAATCGGAGGTTTTTCGCAATTACTACAACGCAAGCACATTTTTTCTGCAAAACTAGTTGAGAAATATTATTGGTTTTTTTAGATATCTTCTACTCGAAAAATTCTCCGTTCAGACTAAATCTAATGGCGTTTTCGTTACAATGGCTTCCCAAAATATCTTTATTCGATAGGCGAGAGAAACATAATATTATTTTTTTAGCGCTGAAAACGAATTCATTACATGCTTTTGCCATTATATCAATCAATGTGGTGTATAAAATCAACCAAAAATGCGAATTTAAATTTCTTAGACAATTTATTCAGGCTAAAGCAAAACTACGTCCTGACGGGGAAATATTGTAAAAAAAAATATAATAATATTAATTTCAACCTGAGATACGGAAAAAAGAATGCACTTTAACTGGTTTTGTGAAAAAATGTGTGTACGATATTGAGTCCCCAATATAAAAAAAATATTTTTTTCATTTTAATATAAGGACTTCTCGAAAACCTTATGTGATGGAACAATTTTGATTCAAATTCGGCACACCAAATAACTTTAAAAATGTTTAAGAGCCAAAAAAACAAAATATCAGTTAAAAATGTTGGGTTTTAATTTTTATTCTAAATAAAAAGATGTTAGAATTATAGACTTTTCTTTAAGCAAATTTGAATCATAACCACATATTGCCATAAGTTCACGGTCATACGTACTATATCGTTGTTCAGTGATAGTAAACTTTTTTGAAAAAAATCCTAACGGTTGCCAGTGCCCACCAACTTGCTGTTGCAGTGCCGCGCCCATTGCCTTATCAGATGCGTCTGTCATAAGGGCCACTATGGCGCCCCTCCGAGGGAATGCTAATAATGCAGCCTTTGCGAGTTCCCCCTTAATTCTTTCAAATGCACCTTCAGTTTTCGGGGTCCATTTTAACCTGGTCCGATCACGCTTCTTGCACGGACCCATCATTTGCTGTAATGGAAGCTCTATTTCAGCGGAATGTGGCAGAAACTTACGGTAAAAATTTACTGCGGCTAAAAAACTACGCAAATCTTGCACCTCTACAGGCCTTTTTCGGTCCATGATCACCGCCACTTTTCGGGGATGTGGGTTAATACCGTTTTCCGTTATCATATGACCCAAAAATTCGACTTCCGGCTGGCCCAATTGGCATTTTTCAGTGTTGATAACTAGACCTTTTTCTCTGTATCGCTCGAATAGCTGTTGTAAGTGCTGCAAATGTTCTTCAACAGATGTTGATGCTACTAGTACGTCATCCAAGTCTGGAAAAACAAAATCGAATCCTTTAACTGTATCGTCCATAAAGCGCTGGAATGTTTGGGCGGCGTTTCGTAGCCCAAACGTCATGTATCTGAATTCGAATAAGCCGAACAGCGTTATTACCGCAGTTTTCTCGACATCCTCTGGGTTAACTGCGATTTGGTGATACGCTTTTTTACAATCAATTACAGAAAAAACAGTCTTACCTTCCAATTCGGTTGCAAAATCCTGGATGTGTCGCACAGGATAGCTGTCGTAATTTGTCTTCGAGTTAAGCAGTCTAAAGTCTCCGCAGGGGCGCCAGGATCCATCGGCCTTCTTAGCTAAATGTAAGGGGCTGGCCCATTGGCTTTTTATTTATTTATTTAAGGTCTATAGAACAAATGTTCCTTACAGACTATGAATATCTTATAATAAAATTAATTATGAAAATAAAATTAATTATGAAAATGAAATTAATTATAATAGTTTTCTATTTTCTAATAAAAAGTTTTTAAAATTATTTTTTGATGTATCAAATTCCACCAACTTATCAGGGGGTAAATCAGTCATTCAAATCGCATACAAATACCCCGGTCCAGCAAGTAGTCAAATTCTTTTTTCGCCATTTCCAATTTTTCCGGTGCTAACCTACGTACCTTTTGTGATATTGGAGGCCCCTTCGTCTCAATAAAATGTACTACTTCGGATGGCTTTTTAGCTAGACTAGTTGAGTCATCTGTGAGATCAATATATTTCGCAAAAAGTTCATGGAATGTATTTTTCGATTTGAGGACCGTCCCGTATGTTGATGAACACTTTTTTAGTTGACAAATGCGGCGTAATTGAGTTAATCCATCCACCAACGCTTTGCCTTTTATATCCACCAGAATGTTGGATGTGCGGGGGTAAGGCGAGCCTCTACGTTGTTGCGATCGTCGTTGTTCATGAGAGTTTCGAGATAATTGCCGATCTCGATTGTTTCGCTTTAGGCGGTCAAATCTCTTTGTCAACTCCATTATTGCATCATGAATGTTCGCATTTTCATTGGCTACATAGTTTACCTTCGGAATATATTGAACCTCCATTATACTGTCAGCTTTTCTCGCCAGCGCCTCCACATCTCCTTCAACCGTAGCCAAAATTTGCTGTATCTGTATTGGTAGCTGTCGCAGCCACAAAGGTTTCAAAATTTCGGCGTTTAATTTGTTTCCGGAAAGCTCCTTGATCTCCCGAAGCAGCATAGACGGTTTTTCCCTACTGTTGATAAATCGTCAAAAAGGCGTTTGCAACGGCTATCGTCAGATTCACTGAATTCGGTAATTAGTCGAGTTTTAAGCGTTTCATATTTTCCCGATTCAGGCGGTGACAAAATTATATCAGATGCACATTTCAGTATCGAGGAGTCAATCTCCAAAACAATTGTGTAATACTTAGTGTCGTCTGTTGTAATTCCCGCACGGTGAAATTGTGCCTCGACTTGCAAAAACCAAAGCTTTGGGTCGGGTTTTCAAAATGGTGGTGGTTTTGCGGCAACTCTAGACACCTACAACGCTGCTGCTTGCATACTTGTCGACTGCACAGCCGCTGTTTGTTCATCCTCCTTTGTTTTGCTCATTTACGACGTCGGCGGTCACCACTTTAGTGTAATAAATAAATAAATTGACTTTTTATTTCTAAAATCCAATTTGTATTTTTATTACTAATTATCTAACAAAACAATATTATTTGCGTCTATGCACGTTGAATGTTCTAGAACGAATGCTGATGCAATCGGCATTCGTTTCTCATCGTAAAAGTTGCCAACTATCCAAAACGGTGCTGCCACCTTTTTTCAGCAAGTGGGAGGGAAATCCCTACACATATATTGTTTTTATTATGAGAACAAAACTTATAGCTTATTTATTTACCACTCATGTAAATATGAGCATTATTTGTATTACTAAGCATTTAATGTACGTTTTCAAACACTTTTACATTAATTTAGGCACAAAAATGGGTACATTTACACTACTGAAGAAAATGTTCTGAACATGTTATACATACATTTATTATAAGATTACACACATTGTGTGTATGAATATTACACACAATGTGTATATGACCTTGAATTTACGCACATAGAGTAATCTTACTGACATTATAGTAGATAAAAAGTTACCTACTAAAAATAGGGTAGATTTAAATAAAAATTTATTAGAGTGTACTTATTCAGAATTGGCGCTCAAATGTCCCACAAGCATGTGAATCTTTCATTTTAGTTATAAGATGTATTCAGCGAACTTATGTAAAAGACTACGCGGAATATGTTTGTGAAACATTTTAACCCTCTAACTCTTCAACCTACGGGTCCCTTATATTGAAGAATGTTCCACAAAAATATTTCCTGTAGTATTTTACATAAGTTCACTGAACACATCCTATACCTGAAATGGAACATTCACATGGTTTCCTATGCCGATTCACAATAAACATTTGGAAAAGGAGGGAAGATTGAACCCCCCAAAAAATATAGTGCAAGATGTGAACTTTTAAAACGCTGATATACGTCTATTGTTTTTTTTTTGATCGACTCTGCTAGAATAAGTTGTTAGACCTGTTGTTTTAGAAAAAATTTGATTTTGTTGTACGGTGTTATTAATCTCTTCCATCTTAATATAATGGTTTATTAAAAAAAAAACAACTTACACTGAAATTTAAATTTATCAATACTTGCTTCTGTGATAATTAGAATGCAATTCATTAATAATTTTTCTTTTGTTTGGATGGGACAACAACAATAAACAATTTACCGTTATCTCATATTACGTCATTGCATTAAAAAGCGAAGTATATATATATATATATATTAAAAGCAGAAATTTTTATTATGATTAGAGTATGGAGTTAATCAGATTGGCTTCTGAAATAAATTATTTATTATTTACTGGCCAAAAAATATTGTCATTTAGTAGTGTTAATATCAGAGAAATTTGTTTTGAATATTATACAGTTGGGAGTTAATAGAGTGCTTTGACATTAAAATTTAAAAAATTCAAAAAGTGGAGTTAATCGATTTGGCAAGTGAAGCATCCATTTAATGCATTGTCTAGTGTAACCAAACACTTTCATCAGATTGTCTTTATGGGGTTCACTCTAGGTTATAATGAATACATCTTATAACTAAAATGGAAGATTCGTATAGTTTCCCCCTAAAATCCATGCTTTTGGGACATTTGAGCGCCAATTCTGAATACTACTTTAATTTGAGCTCCTTCAATTTTTCATATATTTAGTTAGAATATTCTTCCACCTCAAAACTGTTGAGTATATAGAGAAACGTTATATGAACAGATTAAAGGAATTGTAATTTTTAATTTTTTTAAAATTGTTTGAGCAAAATCGGACTAGTGGTTCTCGAGTTATGTCAAAAAAAAAGACCACCAAAGGTAAAATCGATATATCTCGATTCCTAGGGGTGACCCAGCGAAACGCCGGGACACGTATAACTTCTTTTTTACCGATATAACTTTCCCCGGTAGTTTGAACCCTTCCCGATCACTGACCCCTACCATTTGTCTCACAGTGTTACCATTGAATCTATAAAATGAAAATTAAAAAAAATTCATAACCATTACAAAATGTAATTGCAATGAAAAGAATGTTCATTTCATTTGGTTTATTTACATGTAATGAAACGTTTTTATAATTTTCATTACATTACGCAATGGTAGTAAAACCAAAAAATCATTTTCATTTTTTCTACACTAGGTAGACAAATGAAATTTCATTACCATTACTTATCATAATGATGTAAAGAACGTTTTGTTCTTTGTTCTACACTGAAAAATTTTCATTTATGTAAATTTTTTTTCGCGATTTTTTTTGGCAACTAGCCACCAAACTTTGTTGTACATATGTCCCTAGATTATAAATTTAAAAAAACCGCACTTAAGAAATTGCAAAATTATGGCGGAACGCGAAAAAAGACTTTATGGTAGAAAAATTCAATTAAAAAACTTAATCAGCGATTAACATTCTTTAAACAAATATACTGATGCAAAAAGTTTCCTTTTGGCAAATTTTTTTCGCGATTTTTTTTTTTTTTGCAACTAACCACCAAACTTTGTTATATGGAATGGGCATTATAGTCCCTGGATTATAAATTTGAAAAAACCGCACTTAAAAAATTGCAAAATAATGGCGGAACGCGAAAAAAGACTTTATAGTACAAAAACGATTTTTTTTAACTAGCCATCAAACTTTGTTGTATGAAATGGGCATTATAGTCCCTATATTACAAATTTTAAGAAACCACACTTAAAAAGCTCCAAAATAATGGCGGGACGCTAAAAAAGACTTTATGGTAAAAGAATTGAATTAAAACACTTAATCAGCGATTCACATTCTGCGAACCAATATATTGATGTAAGAATTTTCCTTTTTGGAAATTTTTTTCGCGGTTTTTTTTAACTAGCTCCCAAACTTTGTTGTATGAAACGGGTATTATAGTCACTAGAATATAAATTGTAACAAACCGTACTTAAAAAACTCCAAAATAATGGCGGGTCGCGAAAAAAGACTTTATGGTAAAAGAATTAAATTAAAACACTTAATCAGCGATTTTCATTCTGCAAACAGTAATACTGATGTAAGAATTTTCCTTTTTGTAAATTTTTTTTCGCGGTTTTTTTTAACTAGCTCCCAAACTTTGTTGTATGAAACGGGTATTATAGTCACTAGAGTATAAATTTTAAGAAACCGCACTTAAAAAATTCCAAAATAATGGCGGGACGCGAAAAAAGACTTTATGGTAAAAGGATTGAATTAAAGCACTTAATCAGCGATTTACATTCTGCAAACAAATATATTGATGTAAGAATTTTCCTTTTTTGAATTTTTTTTCGCAATTTTTTTCGCGGTTTTTTTAACTAGCCACCAAACTTTGTTGTGTGAATGGACATTATAGTCCCTAGATTACAAATTTTAAGAAACTGCACTTCAAAAATTGCAAATTAATGGCGGAACGCGAAAAAAGTCTTTATGGTACAAAACACGGATTGAAATGCGTTTTCTCATTTTGTACCAACCACATAAAGAAATTGTATTTTTTCGACCCTCACGGTATCAAAATTTTTTATATATAGAAAGTTTTTCCGAATAATGCCAAACTTGCAGAAAATATTCTTCTACAAAAATTTTACTTTTTCGGCCCTCACCAATTTTTTTTGATATTAAAAGTAGGTGAGATCGAGGTCAAGCTTGCAGGAAATACTATTCTGTACGACACAAAGACGTGCTAACTTATATTAAAATAACCAATAGTTGTGAATATCAAATTTATATAAAAATATATGTTGTTAACTTTTTGTTCTGGTTATTTTTTAGATAAGTTACCCGTCCTAAGAAAACAATGTAATATTATTTTCTTTTCAAAAAATATATGAAAGAGGCGGATTAAATTCTCGAATCTTATGTAGTTACATCACTCAATCGACGCGTATTGATGAGCTGATTACGGGAAAATAATAATACGAGATTTATACTTGAGCAAAAACCACCTAATTTTTGTACAAAACTAGTTTTTGCTTGTTTTTTTGTATGCGTTTTGACAAGTTAAAAACCACGAGAGCCAAAAATCGGGTAGTTTTTGCTCAGATACAAATGTAGTATAATACATTTTTTTGCAACATTGGGCCCAAAAGTTGTCAGTTACAAGTTTTTGTTTGAATGATTTTAGTCTACGTCTTACGAATATTTGTTGACATCTTTAAAGTACAACAAGTTCATTTATACAAAAATTTTAAATTTGCAAATTTTTGAGATTGTACCAAATGCATCGCGGTAGTACCACGGTACCAACGCAGGTCAATATGTACCAAAAAAAGTACAATTGTACCATGTTTTCCATCCCTGGTACAAAAACTGAATTAAAAAACCTAATCAGCGATTAACATTCTGCAAACATATATTGATGTAAGAAATTTCCTTTTTGGAAATTTTTTTGCGATATTTTTCCGCGATTTTTTTTTTTCAACTAGCCACTAAACTTTGTTGTACGAAATGAGTATTATAACCCTTAGATTATAAATTCAAAAAAAAAAACGCACTTACAAAAATGTAAAATAATGGCGGATCGCGAAAAAAGATTATCGTACTAGAATTGAATTAAAAAACTTAATCAGCTATTTATGTTCTGCAAGCAAATACATATATTGATTCAAGAATTTTAATTTTTTTAATTTTTTTTGCGATTTTTTTTTGCAACTAACCACCAAAACTTAGATATCATAGGCCTCGGATTATGAACTAAAAAATGTTTTTAGGAATTTGAAAACCTCATGTATTAAATAAAAAACTTCGATAAAACGGCAAGTAATGAAAAATAAATGGGTGTTTCATTAGGTAAAAGTAATGAAAATTAAAAAAAACGTTCATTTTAATTTTCAAAACAAACGCAATGGTAATGAAAAACAAAAAACATTACCTTTTTTTAGTTAAGTGTTTGTAACCGTCGCATAGGACAATCGTAATTAATATTAGAATTAATTACTAAAGAATTTTTTAGAGTTGATTTATAAGAAGAAGAAGAAGAAAACATTTTTATTGAAAAATTTAACAGACACAAGGGAATCACCAGACTGCCGCAGTTTCGTCTCACCCAAAGACTCGTCAGTGGTTAGTTTATGTGTCAACTGATCAAACTAATTTTTAGTTGTTAATTTGTCTCTATATGAAAAACTTTTGTGTATTACCACTGCGTTAAAAAATGGTAATGATAAAGAGAGCTCCATTACCATTAAATCAAGTAATGGTAATGAAAATGTAATGGTAAAGATTTTAGCCCATCTCTGTTTGATATAGATGAAAGGGACATTCAGTGCATTACGACTCTATATTGGAACCAAAATGCACACATCAGAAACAATGGTGGCCACACGAATGACATTGATATCAAACGTGGAGTGCGGCAAGGCTGTATTCTTTCACCTTTACTCTTATCTATATGCAGAGGCTATATTCCACGAAGCTTTAGAGGAAGTTGAAAAGGGTATAAAAGTAAATGGCGAGTTCATCAATAATATACGTTATGCAGACGATTCCACTTTAATATTGGTTATACAAGTTTATAATGTCGATTTAGACCATGTATGGCATAACTGTTACATATGGTTTGTGTGAATGATAACAAATATGGTATTTTGGTGGGTAAACATCTGTCATTATAATTCAGTATTCGATAGATGCCAAAGTATAAACACACATTTCTTCAATCGCTATAATAATGTCGAATTTTGTGCCTAAAAAAGATGTTTTGCGGGAAGTCTGATAAAAAACAGAGTTGTTAAAATTTTTAATTGACTTTAAAAAAAATTTTCTATTGGTTTTTCTATTTGTTAGCACATAGGACACTAAGCATACGTAAAAATGTTTTATCGTGCTATCCTCAAATATATTTTTTCAATTTAAATTTTTACAACTCTGTTTTTTGTTAGGACGATACAACGATACAAGAAATAGCACACCCCTTGTGAAAAACCTTATAGTAATAATAAATTAAATAGTGATTAAAAGAATTAAAAAATTAAAAAAAAATATAAATATATAAATATAAAAATAAATGTATAAAGAAATAATAATAAAAAAATAAAAAAAAAAATAAAAAACAGTTATTAAATAAAAAAATAAAACAAAATGATTTACATAAAAAATAATAAAAGAAATGAAATAAAAAATATATATTAATATAATTGGGTTATGCTCTTGCCTCTTGGAGATATAAGGAATTGTTAACGATCATAAATATATTTTGGCTCCCTTGTAATAATAATTTTATGAATTAAAATAACATTTCGGAACTTAAGATAGTCGAAAAGAGACATATTGAATACTGGGATATATGATCAAATCTTTTTAAACTATCAATGTAACGGATTATGTTATTGTAGGTTGTGGTAAGTTTTCTCATATCATTAGAGTTGCATCCAGTAAAAATTTTCGATGAATATAAGAGTGTTTCATTTTTCATTTTCTTTATTCAGTCTATGGAACATAATTTCCTTACAGACTATGATTAAATATAAAACTAATATTTATAATTATTTAAAAACTAAAGGCTTTTGATAAAGCTGGAATGGTCGCACCCTTACATTTACAGGCCACAAGGAAGGCTTTAAAAGTTCATTATAGAATTTAGCAGAGATCCCAATTTTAAATGATATTTTCTTTATCAAATTCAAATCAGTATCCCTTTTGACCAATTTATAGCATTGTAAATGGATTTTTTTAATATTAGCATATTTCGCAATATATTCCATTATATGTTCAGCTGTTACACTCGGCTTAAATGAGGACAAATGAACCCATTTTTTATTTTCAATAACTTCCAATTCATTGTTGTTATTGTGCCCAAAACAACATGTTTGCGCTTTCTTTTTGAGTTTACTTTCATCCATTCAGAATTGTTTATTGGGATGTCACTGTCTACTTTAGAACATACAGTAGCAGCAGTATCAGTATTGTCAGAATAACAAATACTGTCTCTCCTTTTACGTGGACTATTGGCCTTGAAAACATTAAAATTAACATCACTTGGTTTAGAAGCAACAATATCATTGAGCAATTCCATATGAAAGCGATCACCTTTTGGACGACCCCTCTCCGATTCTAAAATAAATAGTCACAATCGATTGCCCAGCAAAAAATAATGTACCTACATATTTTTTTTTTTTTTATAGTGACGGGTTTAGTGGTGGTGTACACCACTGTCATGTGACAAAATTGAAGAATTCTTCATAAGGGACCTCATTGAAAGTTGTTAAAAAAAAAAAACTACTAAAGTGATCGCAACGAGTGATAGCTCGTTGGAAAGGTATTGAATTAGGCTTTAATTGAAAAATAAAATTTTCCTAATTTTTCTCAGAAATTTACATTTTTTCCCATGAAAATTAAATTTTCCCATGAAAATTAAATTTTCCGATTTTCCACAGAAGCTCCTAAATTTTCCGGCTAATTTTTTTTTTTTTGGATTCCTCATAATTTTTGTTTTAAGAATCAGCAATAAAAAAATGGGCCCCGACTCCTTGTTTGGACAGGAGAGGAGCATTTAAGAGACCACCTTGTTCTCATTGTTTTTATATTTTTTATAATTGAATTATTTGTAATTATTTAACATTGTTTTATTTTATTATTAAAAATACATTTTAAAAATTATTTTACAGTTAAAAATACATTTATGAAGAAAAAATCTTTCTTATTTTGCTGCTTATACTTAATTACAATATTTATTAAAAATTTCAATTGTCTTGGCATCATTATAAAATTAAAGTAACTTTAAATTTAGCATGTCGGCAGACGAAGAGTACCGCTTTACATTAATTGACATATCAGAAATATTTGGTATGAAGCAATGAAACTTTTGCGTTCCAGTTATAGTTTTGACATTATTATATCTGTTTTGAATTCGTCGCTCCATGGCATCGTGTTCTTTTTGAGTGCATAAAACTGTGTTAATGGCAATTTCCTTGCTTTGAATCCACGAAAACAAATGTTGTACATTTAAGATCTGGTCAGTATATGGCCTTTGCAAACTTGCCTTAGTCGCCATGCGTTTTAGGGTTCCCCCTAACGCATCGCATGGGCCCTTACCGTGGGACGTCGCAAAAAAGTGCCACTCGACCTTGCAGTTTTGTTCTTCTTCAATTATGCAAAGATTGTAAAAATTTTTTTTATTCTTGTACTGAGAAGCCGCGCCGTCTGAGAAAAACGTTACTTTGTCGATTGCATCGAATTTTGATCTTAAGAATTCAAACAGTTTCATTTGAAATAAATAAACGGACACATAATTATGAGCTAAACTCTCCGCGACAACAACAAGGCTTACGGTCTGTAGTTCGTTATCTTCGTTTTTGAAATAAATGCAAAAAGGATGCACCGTGCACTGGTCGTTTGCCCAGTGATAAGCCTGAATTTCATCCTGAACGAGAAAAGTGTAATTCTCGGCAAAGTCGCTTATCACAATGAATTCATTTTGGGCTAATTTCTCCTTACTTTCCTTTAAAAATTTCGATTGCATCTCGGATATGAAATGGTGCGCCTTCAGTTCATTCAACTTGAATCCGAATTCCTCGATGAATTCCGGAATCTGCTTTACCACGGTCTCAAGGGAACATCTGCCGCTGCTAATTATCCACTGTTTGAAATGCACCTCCTGAATTAACAGCTGTTCAAACTTTTCCGCCAAATATTGCTCTAGCTCGTCAATCTTCGGACAATTGTCGCATTTGGACAGATGACAATTTTCCGTGGGGTATGCGCACAACGACTTCGACAGGAGGTCCCTATATGTTTCAATTTCACCGTGAAATACTTTCAATTTCTTGCATGGAAAGAACATTAATTTGATGTTTTGATGAAACATGCAAACGCAGACTGAATGCGTTCCGTGCCTGTCTAATGCCAGCACGCATTCTTTTGCTCGTAGGATGGCAAACTTAGAAAATCCCACTTTTTCTGCTGGGTATTTCTCTTTGAACTGATGGTATGCTTCGGATAGATTACATAATAATAATCTGCGCTGCTTGTGTACTTTTTCTCCATCTTCACGTGTGATAACATAGTCACGTGTACCTGGGCAGGCGCGGCTGTTGTCATCATTGCAGTAAAAATCTTGAATCAATTTCACCGTTGCTTCGCTGAGGGTCCTTGAGCCAAATTTCTTGGTGGGAGTCGCCAATATGCCCTTCTGTCGAACTAATTCTTTGCTTCTTCTCGCGATGTAAAAAGATGTTTGAAACTGTTCAGAAATCTTGCGTATAGACCATGATTGAGGCAGCACAGATAAAATGAGATATTTCTCCGGAAAAGTGGTCGCTAAATTGAATTTTCTTTTCAACTGCTCAATCATTTGTTTGCCGTCATCAACGTCATCTGCTTGACTGCATTCGTTATCAGAGCCTTCATCAAATATTGTCGCGATTGCACTCATAACCTTACCTTTTTTCTCTTTCCTGTATTTTTCACTTCGCAACTTTCTTTTTGTAATAGGCGATTCACCTAAAGTGGTAATAGCCTCATTCAAAGGACTCAAAGACATATTGACCATCGGAATGTCTGCCTCACTATCAGATGAAACATTTTGTTCAATTGTCATTTCACTCTCGGATTGTGGTTGCATTTGTTTCAATGCATTTGCTTGTTGAGACAAATCGATTTTACACTTGGGGCAAATGAATTCTGCTTCTTCACCGTATTGTATATTTAATTCATTCATGTATCGCTTCGAAACACCAGTTAATTTTAATACTTTTATCTTTTTCGAACGATGTCCACTCTTGTTAAACGGATTGCAGCAAAATTTATTCATTTTACTTTAAATTGTCTTTACAGCTTCACTCTTTACTTTACAAAAAAAACACTTTAACACTTTCACGTTTAGTATTCAACTAAAATTTGACTCAGAGTGTGTGAAGTATTTATATATATTTTTTGGTAAAAAATAGGTAAAAAAAAATAAGCGATATTTGCTTTTCTTTAATAGGAAAATTTGCGTGAACTACTGGTCATAAACTGTTTTTTAAAGAGGGACTTAATTGGTTACTGCCAATAAGCCGACCACAGGTCATAAAATGTTTTGTAAATTTTTTAAATTACCAGGTAATAAATATTTCGCCATATTTATGGAAAATCCGTGTTTTATGACTTGTTTCTGCACGTGTCATTTTAGGCGAAATATTTATTACCTGGTAATTTAAAAAATTTACAAAACATTTTATGACCTGTAGCCTCAGTCGGGTTTGGTGTGCCATTACATGCCACTGCTGCTATTATCCATGGATTTATGGCCGATCTTGTGAAGGCAGGCAGACCATATTCACTACACACTCAACTTGGGGCTCTTAAAAAAAATTGATTTTTTCTTCATAAATGTATTTTTAACTGTAAAATAATTTTTAAAATGTATTTTTAATAATAAAATAAAATAATGTTAAATAATTACAAATAATTCAATTATAAAAAATATAAAAACAATGAGAACAAGGTGGTCTCTTAAATGCTCCTCTCCTGTCCAAACAAGGAGTCGGGCCCATTTTTTTATTGCTGATTCTTAAAGCAAAAATTATGAGGAATCCAAAAAAAAAAAAAATTAGCCGGAAAATTTAGGAGCTTCTGTGGAAAATCGGAAAATTTAATTTTCATGGGAAAATTTAATTTTCATGGGAAAAAAGGTAAATTTCTGAGAAAAATTAGGAAAATTTTATTTTTCAATTAAAGCCTGATTCAATACCTTTCCAACGAGCTATCACTCGTTGCGATCGCTTTTTTAAACAACTTTCAATGAGGTCCCTTATGAAGAATTCTTCAATTTTGTCACATGACAGTGGTGTACACCACCACTAAACCAGTCACTATAAAAAAAAAAAAATATGTAGGTACATTATTTTTTGCTGGGCAATCGATTGAGACTATTTATTTTAAAATCGGAGAGGGGTCGTCCAAAAATTTGCCAATTTTGATCGTTTTCATATGGAATTGCTCCATTATAACAATCGTCGTCAGACTTTTGCGAACAACAAATACTGGCTCTCCGTATACGTGCACCTGTATGATTACTTGGTTCAGCAGCAACAACTACAGTATTATGACAATCATGTGCATTACCAACAACAACAGCATTGACATCAACTTGATCATTAGAAACATTGAAAGAGTGACGATTGGCAGAATTTGTTGAAAAATAATCTGGCAAAGTTGAACGACCTTTTTGTTTTGTGTTATTTTTCGAAGAACCTATTTCGGCATGTTTGTTTTTGTTTGTTAAAAAACCACTCTCAATTACATTGTTTTTGATCATATAGGCCTGGAATTGCGTTTTTAATTCCTTTATCTCATTCGACAAAATTGACACAATAGTAATTAAATCATTAGAATTTCCAGCACATTTATTGCATTTGTAAACAATATTATTCGAAGATTTTAATAGATTAAAGTTATAATCATTATCAACACCAGAACATTTTTGATGAAAATGTCCACTGCAAATTATACATTTAATAGAAACACTACCGACTGCATTATAGCAGCTAGCACAAAAAGTGTTAGACTGCATTAGAAAAAACGAACTTGTCTGAACGACGGCGACTACTGAACTGTTGGTAGGAGATATGTTTTTGCAAGCAGTATTCTAACTTTCAAGGGGGTAAAGTGTTGAGTAGCCCATATATTTCGCAGCATACTATATGTTGTACCACTTGCCATGGTAATATGATTTGACCACGTTAACGTGTTGTTAAATATAACACCTAAGTTTTTAGCAGTGTCTACAATATCAATTTTTGAATCACCAGGAAAGATATTTATTTCATCATCAATTAGTAAGTGCTTTTTCTTTATTAATAAGCATTTTGATTTAGTTGGATTGATTCACGGAAGCCCATGTAAAAATATTGTATAGATTATAGATCATGATTTAATTCTTGGATATTTGAAGTTATCAAATATAAGTATGTATTATAGGTTTACCCAAGTTTTTGGTATAACTTATATAATATGCTTTGTAAAAAATAAGAACACGATAACTAACTATAGATATGCAAAAAAGACTTGGTAAATGTTTCTTGTTCTGTTTTTAGAATTGTTAGCGCCAATTTATTAAACTTAAGCTATATTTTATTTATTGATTTACATAAAATTATTTAGGTCTTTCCTTCTCCCTTATTAAAACAATAAGGTGGTTCACAAGGGGTGTGCTATTTGTTGTATCGTCGTATCGTCCTAACAAAAAACAGAGTTGTTAGAATTTAAATTGAAAAAATACAACATTTGAGAATAGCACGATACAACATTTTTACGTATGTTTAGTGTCCTATGTTTGAGTGTGCTAACAGATAGAAAATCTAAAAGAAAATTGTTGTTAAAGCCAAATAAAAATTTTAACAACTCTGTTTCTTGTTGGGACGATACAACGATACAACAAATAGCACACCCCTTGTGAATTACCTTAATGATTAATTTATTTAATTATTTATTTTATAATTATTACTGGTATTAATAGTTGCATACAAATTAAAGTATTATAATCTTAATTTTTGCTTTAAAATATTAAATTTTGAAGACTATTTACAGGAGTATGGCATCACCAAAAAAATAAGTTATATTAACATCGTTATCACTAGATGGCACTTTGTTCAAAACATTGACAATTTTCTTTTTTTATTTAAATTTAAATAATAACAAATAACAAAGGGAAAAACAAACAGATATCTCAAATTTTATTTTTTGAATATATTCCGCGCTTGGTTTTTTCCTTATTTTGAGCAGTTTTCAGCAGTTTTTGAGTTTTTAAATATAAGCTCAGCTGATACTAAACACTATTTAATTACAACATAAAAATTATTTTTTAATTTGTTACCATTCCAAACAAAGCATTGTCAGCCTGTCCTTGATTGCAACCATGAAAAATAACAATCAGCACATTCTGGATAATCGGCCAACCATTTCCAGATGGCATCAGCTTGTTAAAAACTTAAACTGCAATGAAAATAATAATAAAAGTTATTAACTATTTTAATTTGATTATATAATAGTTTTACTAACCGAAAAGTTTTAGGTGAACACATTGATGAAAATGTGGACGATGAATTTGTAAACGCACCGATAGTTGTGTCTTATGTGAATATAAAGCCATATCCATTTGAGATTGTTCATTAGCCTTACCCACCGACAATTCCATTATATTATTTTATATTTTTATAACTTTTTTCACTTTTGGCATCAACTTTTCGCCATATTGTTCTATCTTCTTAATTTGCATACTTTATGATACTACGAAACAAATGGAGCCTTAAGGTACAATTTCTATTTCGTGATACCTCATTTCGTGGCACTTTACTTCAAAACTAATTTGAATTAATCCTTGTGTTTAGAAAGCGAGCGGAAAAATTCCGCATGAAGAATTGTGTGAATTTTGTTATTGTAACAAAAACAATTATTCCGTTCGCTTTATAAGAACAGCAGGCTAATGGAGCCCTTACGATTAAATTATTTTTCGGTCAGCTTGTTTTTTAATGCCCCCATTTCTTCCGCCGCTTCTGAATTAAAATCAAAGAAAACTTGTAAAAGAAAATTCATTTGTAAGTAATGCAGAATCAAGTTAAGAAGAACAAATGAGCAAAACTGAAAAATGCAAAATAAAATTATTTAAATAAAACCAGAATAAAAGCACAAAACACAAAATCATAAAATAAAAAAAAAAAAACACTTACATGTGTATCAGGCTTGCCAGATACTTTTCTCGTTGTCCCCAAACAAATATAAAAATATCCCCAAAAAATCCCCAACTGGAAAAAATGTTGAAAAAGATAGTAGATATTATTCAATTTGCTTAAAATGAACATTATCCGCATACAAACTGGAATTAAATATAAAAAATAGCACTAACAATAACTGTTTTTAAAAATTCTTTGATTGCTTTTGTATAATTATCTAGAAAAATTCTCACAATTCAGCGACTTTTACAAATAAAACGTTCAATTTTTATTAAATTATTTAAACAACACAATCGAACCGTAAACATATTTTATTTTTCCAAGAATTTAAGGCATTTTTTAAAGATTTTTAGATTTGAATTTTTCATGTTTGTCTGTTTAATACAATAGACTTTTATTCATAATCGATATGATGTTTTTTTGTGTAAACAACATTTTAGATTCTGGGACATGAATCGTATAAAACTCTCAGGCAAAAAGCATTTGTGTTTAAAAGCTTTAAATTAATACAGAAAATCCATGAAAGGATGAATTTGTAACTTTTTTTTTTTTAAATTAAGCGAACAAACTTGACTGATGTTTTCTGAAAACTATACAAAGTTAATATAATCTTCAAAATTTATGAAGGATTTTAAATATCCCCAAAATATTTTCTAAGTTCCCAAAAAAATCCCCTGTCCCCAAATGAAAATTTTTGTCCCCAAGACCAACAAAAAATCCCCAAATTTGGGGACAAAACCCAAGTCTGGCCAGCCTGATGTGTATCAATAAGTTTTGAGAAGCTTTTCCACATTTTGTGCTGACTGACAGTAAGACAATAACGTAAAAACTGAGCAACGAGCAAAACAGCAACACCAACGATGGGGAAAATTCATAGAGTGGCAAAAAAAAAACAACAACAAAGTAAAATCCAAACAGAGCGGAAGGAAATTTTTGTTTGAAATTTTTTTACTACACACAATACCAAAAACAAAAACATGCAACAAAAATATTGTGAGAACATTCAACGTGAAAATAGGGATGGTTAATTAAAAAGAAAATGTACCATTTCCACACTTTTGATACTAAAAGTAGATTTATACATAGTTCATTTTATTTGTATCGACGTCCAGCATTTTTATTTTTAACAAAATTCTGGTTTTTTTGCAAGATATCTCTTGTAATAAAATATGCTCTAAAAAACAAAACATCTGCACTTAGGGCCAGTTTTATAGGCAGAACTAAGAACGTTTTTCCCCTAAATATTTCTTTAGTTAGAAAATTTTATAATAATATATAATTTTATTTGAAAAAGTTCTGACTATAAAACTGGGCCTTAAGTGGCGAATATATTAAGGAAAATTCGTGAAAAAATTCCCATTTTTTTGTGAATGTGTGTGTGTGCGTGTTGACAGCGTGCAATTCGTATTTACAAAATTTTTTGATATTTTTTGTTCCCTACTCAATGTTCCTTAATGTATTCGCCGCTTTAGAATCATTTTTGTCTTAATTATATACTACCAATTATGTTAATGGGATAAAAATTAATAAATTCAAAAAAAAGAAAAAGTAGAAGAAAATACTGACATAATCTTTTTTTAGTTAAAAGAGTTTATTCAAATTTAAGAGCCTGGGTTCTTTTGGTATCATGTTGTACGTCTAAGAATGGTTTAAAAATAAATTTATTTAATGTATTGATATCAGGAAAATGTTTAGGTCCTATGAAGAAGAAAATAGTGTTTGTGAATACTTGACTTGAATGTACTCATACTTTTTGTAAGAATCAGCGAAGACATCCAACCTAAGTGAACATACGGCAGTCAGATTGAAATCAGATATACCAATCACAACTATGCGATGCAAGAATTCGTAGAAGCTGAAATAGCATGCTTACATCTGCAGCGAGTACAACTATAAAATTTGAGCCCCATGCTCACTCTTTAAACAGCAAATACCAAGACCAGAAGCAGTTAATGACAACACGAAGTCGGTTGATAACTTGCCGATATCCGAATGAAAAACCTCGAGTGGGCACCAAAAGATTATGTATTTAAAAAAAAAATTTTAAAATAAATAAAAAAAGCCGTTTTTGCATTTCTATTAAATTTATGGGCATTTTGGTTATAGGTTAAAGTGGGTTAATGATATCCAGCGAAACCAAAATTCCGTATCTGAATAACTTTAAGTAAATTTAATGAACAAGTTAAATAAAAAATTAGTTTATTTTGTTTATTTATTTATTTTATTTATTTATTTTACATCAGCTGGAAAACACTAAATATAATTAATACTACGAGAATTATATAAAAATAATGAGATAAAATCGAAAAAAAAATTGAAATAAAACTTTATAAATAAAACAAAAAAGAAATCATAAACGTTATAAGTAATCTTAAATTTATGAACAAACACAATACTTATATAAACCAAAAATAGCAATAATTACACTGTGAGACAAATGGTAGGGGTCAGTGATCGGGAAGGGTTCAAACTACCGGGGAAAGTTACATCGGTAAAAGTTATACGTGTCCCGGCGTTTCGCTGGGTCAGGTCTAGGAATCGAGATATATCGATTTGAAGTAAGTAACTATCATATAGGGGAAATTGTCACCTTTGGTGGTCTTTTTTTTGACATAACTCGAGAACCACTAGTCCGATTTTGCTCAAACAATTTTAAAAAAATTAAAAATTATAATTCCTTTAATCTGTTCATATAACGTTTTTCTATATACTCAACAGTTTTGCCGGTAAAAATAAATGTATGAAGAAAAAAATATTTTTTGCCTAAAATATTAAAAAAAAGTAATAAACAAAAGGTTTTTTGATTTTTATGGTAGCGGTAACAAACTAAAAAACGGTCATATATGTGTGTGGACAATTAAAAGGAAAGTGCACTTTTTTAATTATTTGGGTTTTTTCCGTTGGCATTCCGTTTCCGTTGCATGATTTTGTTACACAAATTGCACCCACAATTTGATTTTTATGGTAGCGGTAACACACTAAAAAACGGTCATAAATGTGCGTGGGCAATTAAAAGGAAAAAAGGAAAGTGCACTTTTTTAATTATTTGGGTTTTTTTCGTTGGCTACCTGCATGATTTTGTTACACAAATTGCACCCACATTTATGAGTGGTCATGTTTTAGAACGTTTCGAAAAATTTAAAACGCACACGAATCAGGATATAGCCACCCTTAAAAGATGCGCCAATTCATAAGTACCTCTCAGTAAAATATTGAAACTTACGTAGTTTTTATATGTGTTTATTGATCGATTTTTGTCATTCAACAAGTGTCTCCGAACGCGTAAAGTACGATTTTTTTAAAGTGACGAAAAAGTAATAAAAGTATAAAACCGAAATGAGTGCAAATTGTTCAGAAAATATCAATTTATTTTGTTACGTTTGTGGCAAAAGAGCTTTTTCAACAAATACTGCATTACTCACTGAGCAAGTGGAGCGTGCTTTTAAACTTTATTTTGATTCCGAAATAATTCGCGGCGTTTCGTGGGCCTCAGACAAAATTTGTAAAACGTGCTACAATGCTCTTAACATGTGGATCCAAGGGAAACGCAGTTCACTTTCTTTTGGTGTACTAATGATTTGGACTGATCCAGGAGAGCACAATTCCGATAACTGTTACGCTTGCGCAAACAAAATATGTGGAGTAAATCATAAAGGCCTTAAACGAAGAGTTTACATATTTGTTAGAAGTGCACAAATACCTCTACCGCATTCGGATGAAATACCAATTCCACCGCTTCCAAGTCCTGACAGAGAAACTTCTTTTTCTATTGAAACAATGGATCAATCGGATTTCATCTATAAACCAACACCAGAAGCCGGCCCATCGAACAAAATAATTCCAATATCACAAGCAAGAATGAACAAAGGAAAGAAAGGAAAAGACAGATCCTCATCCGATACAGACTCTGAACAAGTGGGCGAACCACCACGCAAGAAAGTAAAGGGCGCAAACAAACGAAAATAAGTTTTGCGTTCATCGATTTTTATAACCTATGTATCTATGTAATAACCTAATAATTACCTGTAATAATTTTTAATTTTACGTGTTAATAATAAATAATATATAATAAATATTATCCAAACTCATTGAAACATAAAATCAATATTCTTGTCAAAATGAGATACCTTCACTTAAAACGCGAAACGCGTCCATCGATTTTCATGATCTATGTCTCATTTTGTTTAAAGGTTATGTGACTTTGCGTGAAAGTAATACGACTTGCCTTATTTTCCGTTTTGGATTTTTTATGAATTTAAAAAATAAAAAAATTTAATATTTTAGGCAAAAAATATTTTTTTTCTTCATACATTTATTTTTACCGGCAAAACTGTTGAGTATATAGAAAAACGTTATATGAACAGATTAAAGGAATTGTAATTTTTAAAATTTAAAATTGTTTGAGCAAAATCGGATTAGTGGTTCTCGAGTTATGTCAAAAAAAAGACCACCAAAGGTGGCAATTTCCCCTATATGATAGTTACTAACTTCAAATCGATATATCTCGATTCCTAGACGTGACCCAGCGAAACGCCGGGACACGTATAACTTGTTTTTGACCGATATAACATTTTCCGTTGGTTTCATCCCATCCAGATTTTGACTGTCGCATAGTGTTATTATTATGCATAAACGAACAATACAGAAACACAAATGAGATTGAAATTTAAATAATGAAAAACAAAGCGGGAACAAAGTGATTAAACAATAATAGAGATGAGCAACTATTTACAGTGGCACAGTTATTACAGGAACACATATGGATAAAAATAAGTACTCGAAAAAGATGCAGGAAGAAATGTAATAGAAAATCAGGAACATATTGACGGCAGAAATAGAATTGACAAGGCAAAGAGACTGGGAGGGCAGGAACGGGCTGGCAGAGCTGGAACAGACTATCACTGCTGGATCAGACTGACATGGCTGGATCATACTGATAGGGCTTGAACAGACTGGCAGGGCAGGTACAGAAGTAGCACAGTTATTACAGGAACACATGGATAGGAATAACCCAGTGTAGAAAATCATTACCAGATATGTGGTTATGTAACATCATACTTGGTAATGGTAACTAGTTACTTTTGTTATTACATTTCTTATTACCTTTATATGGCGATGTCGCGAAAAATAATGAGTTGTCGTTACACACCAGCATACGAACAATCAAAAACTGTATCGTTACCTCTGTGCTTACCAGTACTGACAAAAATAATGAGTCTAAAAATAGATTTTCTAAAAAATAAATTATATAAAAAAAATATTTTTTATTGTATTTGTTTTTTTAAAATAAAATTTGCTGGTGCGGGAATCGAACCTGGGTCTACAGATTGCCAGTCAACAGCTCTACCATCTGAGCCATATCGACATGTAATATTTAATAGATAAAAACACAATTGACCTGCTGCACACAAGCAAGCTTACTCGCCAACATACAAAAATTCAAAAAATATGTGGTTACATATATCCTTACCAGTGTTTAAAAAATAAGTCTAAAAATAGATTTCAAATAATTTTCAAAAAAATCTAAAAAATTATTTTTTATTTGAAATAATGATAAAAATAAGTCATTATCAGTAACTAATTATTATATGTTTTAAAATAAAACAGAAGGTAAGTGGGTGTCATTACTGGTAGTCCAAAAAATAATGATATGTCATTACCGTTTCTACACTGGGAAGTACTGGAAAAAGCTGCAGGAAGAAATGTAACAGAAAAGCAGGAACAGACTGACGGAAGAAAATATTGTAGAATTGACAAGATAAAGAGACTGGCAGGGCTGGAACAGATTGGTAGGGCTGGAACAGACTGGTACGGCTGGAACAGACTGGTAGGGCAGGAACGGACTGGCAGAGCTGGAACAGACTAGCATGGCTGGATCAGACTGACATGGCTGGATCATACTTGAACAGACTGGCAGGGCAGGAACAGACTGGTGAAACAGGAACAAATAAAGATGACTCCGACATAACGCTACGGATACAACAGTTGGCAACCAAGTATACTCAAAAAATTATACCTACGCAATAATAATCGTTTAATTTTATATATAGGATCGGACACGGAAAATTAAAAGTTATGCTCATTAAATTGAGTACAAAGACAACAAAATGGATTGTATTCCTCATAATTATATCTACAGAACGTCGTGCTTATTGGAACATAGTTCCTCGTAACACGACCTGGAACATTAAAATTAATGTTTCCAAGTAAAAAGCGCGAATCAATTTCCCCATTAATTAGTTTTACCATAAGAGTTACGCCCAGCATTAATCTTCTCTTCCAAAGTGTAGGAAGATCAATAAGTTGTAAACGATGTTCATATGGTGGCAATATTTCATTAACACTCCAGCCTAAACCGCGTAAAGCAAATAATAGAAACTGCTTTTGAACCGATTCAATACTGTCAATATAACAGCCGTAGTTAGGGGACCATACAACAGATGCGTATACTAAAATAGGCCTAACAAGACTAATGTACAAATACTTAGTGATATAAGATTCATCAAACTTTTTAGACCACGGTTTTATGAAGCCCAGTAACGATTTAGCCTTATTAACACACGAATTAACATGCGAATTAAAATTTAACTTGTGGTCTAGTAAAACTCCCAAGTCAGTAAATGATGCAACATTTTCCAACCTGTAAGCACCAATACAGTAATCAAATTGAATTGGTTTCGACCTATAAAAAGAAAGCTTCTTACACTTTCCCAAATTAAGAGAGGTCATTTTGCAATAAATTACAGTCTAAGACACTATTTAGCGATAAAAACAACTTAACATCGTCAGCGTACATTAGAATTTCACAAACATCTATAACAGAAGGAAGATCGTTTAAATATAAAACAAAAAGAATAGGACCGAGATGACTACCCTGAGGGACGCCCGATGTTACAAAAATCATTTCTGAAATATGGTCCTTGAAAATAACACGCTGTGTTCGACCCCTTAAGTAGGACGATATCCATTTCAAAAGTCTTTGAGGAAAACCTAAAGTATCAAGTTTGTACAATATCAGATCATGACTAACCGTATCAAAAGCCTTACTAAAATCAGTGTAGATAACAACGGTTAGGCGTCTATCTAAAAAGCCACTAAAGACATGACTGGTCAATTCCATTTAATTTGTCGTTGT
Organism: Leucophora obtusa; assembly: GCA_949987735.1. Taxonomy (NCBI): domain Eukaryota; kingdom Metazoa; phylum Arthropoda; class Insecta; order Diptera; family Anthomyiidae; genus Leucophora; species Leucophora obtusa. The sequence goes on from OX465296.1 coordinate 120,042,682, forward strand.
AGACCTATCTTTAATAAAACCATGCTGACAAGGAGATATCAAATTTCCCACCATATGAATTAACCTATCAGTACACTCAAAAAAAAAAGTCAGTAAAGTCAGCAAAAAATGTTGCTGTGTCAGCAAATTTTTAGTCAGGAGCGTGCTTGCAAAAAAGTTGGTAATGTCAGCAAAAGGTGTTGCTGAAAATCAGCGAGCTGATTTTTACCAAAAAAATTGTAATCTCAGCAAAAACTTTGCTAACACTTAGTCGATTGCAAAAGAAAAAAATTCTTGCTAAAATCACTAAACTTCTCGCTGAATATTAGTAAACTGAAAAAAACTTAAAAAATTTGTGTAGAAATTTTACTTTAGTTAATTTATTTGCTGAAAATTTAAATATAGAAATTGTGTAGTTGTTGTTTTTTTTTTTTTAATTGTCATTTCCGTTGTCTACTACATCCAGACAAGCTGCGACATCTACATCTTGTATATGGTTGTCGTGCACGCTATAAATGCGGTTATCAGCACAATTTTTGTAGCAAAATAAATTAGTAAAACATTAGTTCAAAATTGGTTAAGTGCTAAAAAAAATATAATTAAAATTTTTGCTGAAAAGGAAATTTCAGCAAAAAAATTGCTGGAAACTAGTACACTTGATATACAAGACGTTTTACTATTTTTTCTACTAACTTATTTTTTTGAGTGTAACAATTTTCTCAAATAACTTTGGGATAACACTTAGTTTTGCAATTCCTCTATAATTTACAACACTGCGCCGATTACCATTCTTATGGAGAGGAATAATAAAACTCTCCCTCCAACAAGTAGGAAAATAATTAAAAATCCTCGTAAGTGGAATATACAGTTCGTATGCACATTTTATCAGTATAGAAGACGGTATTCCATCAGGCCCCGGTGAATGGGAAAATTTCAGATCCTTTAAGCCATTCAAAACTTCATCCTCAAATATGCTAATGTCAGAAACAACATTAAAAATATCCAGGTTATACGGGTAGTTGGAATATGAAACAGAATCGTGATTTTGTGAATTTTTAATGGATATGCTATTTTTCTTCAAAAAATGGGCCATTTTATGCCGCGATTCAGCACGGGTTAAAGTTTTCTAAAGGGTTGTTCAACAGGGACGCTACAAAAGTAGAAAGACAGGGACAGCAAACGGCGCCATATTTCTTGCCGCTCCTTTGACATTTCTCTTCAGTAAGGTTTGCCATTTCATGATGGAAAGATATACGAGCCAACAACGTGTCGAAATTATTAAAATTTACTACCGAAATTCGGAGTCAGTGGCCTCAACGTTAAGAGCGCTACGTCCAATTTATGATCGTCATAATCGTCCTAGCAGATCAACAATTGAGCGTGGGGCTACGTTAAATCTATGGTCTATGCCAACAAGCCAGCGACGATTGATGAACTTCGTACGAATATCGAACGTGAAATTGCAGCAGTATCGGCCGATTTATGCTTGAAAACCGTCGAAAATTGGGTTCAGCGTCTGGACTTCTGCAAGCGTGCCCGTGGTGGCCATGCAAAAGAGATCGATTTCCATACATAATGGCATCGAACGTACTTTCACAGGAATAAAGAATTTCATTTATATCCAAAACCGTTTTTGTTTTATTTAAACTTTTTTACTTTTGTAGCGCTCTTATTGAAAAACCCTTTATAAAAAAAGTTAAATTCTTCAATTTTGAACCTACTACATTAAAACTTGGCAGTATAATGAATGAAAATCGACATATATATATATATATATATATATATCTACCCAGCAAAACCTTCTATTACCAGGTAAAGGGAAATTTAATAAGAAACCAAAAATTGTAACTACCAGATCAAAAAAACATTATATCTAGCATATGTAGTCATATCTCATTTGATATAGATCGACATATGATTTTATCCAAGTTCATCTCAAAATTGGGGTATCCAGTAATATCCAATGAGATCCCTCAAATATAATACAGGATTAAATAAGATCCAAATAGATCTCAAAATTGGGAGATCCAATGATATCCAATAATATCAAATTAAGATCCTGATAGATCCCAAAATATCCCATGGGATTAATTTACATCCAATTAGATGCAAACGGATAAGCTAATTTTGGCAGATCGAATTGGATAATTTGAGATCAAAATTTATCCTATGATATATTTGGAATTATTTCAATTTTAAAAAAATTTAAAAAATAACACAAAAAATTAAAAAAAAACACTTAGTGGGTTATTTTGTAAAACGCAACGCTTTGCGTTGCGTTGATTTGTGTGTAAATTGTTATTGTTACAAAAACAATTTGTATGGAAAACAAGGCGTTGCGTTTTACAAAATTACCCCCTTATTATTTAAAAAATATTAATTTCATTAAAAAAAAAAAACAAAAAAAAAATGCCGTCGGCAGGATTTGAACCCAGGTTGCTGGCGTTGTAGTCGGCCACTTAACTCACTCAGCCAAACACTGCTATACAACATGACTGACTATATGAGACAACATTGTTCGTGTTACTGAGTTATATATAATTATATAAATTTATATAAAGGGTTTTTCAATAAGAGCGCTACAAAAGTAAAAAAGTTTAAATAAAACAAAAACGGTTTTGGACATCAATGAAATTCTTTATTCCTGTGAAAGTACGTTCGATGCCATTATGTATGGAAATCGATCTCTTTTGCATGGCCACCGGCACGCTTACACGTACATAAAATTTAAAAATTGGGATATGTAGGAAAAGTTAAAAATTTGCGGTTGAAAATCTTAATTTTTTTTACAGAAAATTATACATCCTAATGTACTATCTAAATCAATAAAAAAATTACCCGTTTTTTTATATCTATTTTAAATTTCACTAAACTTTATAAAATTTTAGGTTTTCCGCCAAAAAAGTGTTATTGCTTAAATTTTTTTTTTTAATTTTCTTGAATTTTTTTTATTTTTACACCACATAAAAACGAAGCTTATGTTTTAATTTTCAAGTTCCTTTTTTAAAAAAAAAACGTTATTATTTTAGTTTTTGGTGGCACCTTAAAGTTATGCTCTCTCTAACTTTGTTAAATCTCTTTGTAAAAGGGTTTGGAAAATGTATACAATTTTTCAATTTGCGGTTAAAAAAAACATTTTTTTTTCAAATTCTATTAAAGAGCTACAAGATGTCCTAAAATCATAAATAAAAAAACATGTTGGTCCATCTTTTTTTTTACTCTACCAAACTTAGGCAACTTTGGGATTTCCAGTCAAAAAATGTCTAAAGTTTTCGATACCTCCAAATATTATTCTATAAAAAATTTTCATTTAAAATAATTTTTGCTTATTGCGAATATAATAAATAACAAAACCACCGTGTTTCAAAGAATTATCTTTGAAAATGAATTTTTGCCAATTTTTGTTGTAAAACAGTTAAAATTAGATTTTCGTTTAACTATTTTAGCTCAAAATTTTTTTGACTTTAGCGCCCTCTGTTGTTAACAAAAAGAGGAGATACTGAATTCCTCTTTCATATTTATTTATGGTATTATGTCGCCTCTTCAAAAATGTATAAGTCACTAACGTTCCACGCACATTTTTTTTTTAATTTTGCCTATGGGACAAAGCACTGTGGGACAAAGTCAGTAAAGTCAGCAAAAAATGTTGCTGTGTCAGCAAATTTTTAGCCAGGAGCGTGCTTGCAAAAAAGTTGATAATTTAGCAAAAGGTTTGCTGAAAACCAGCGAGCTGATTTTTGCCAAAAAATAGTAATTTTCAGCAAAAGTTTTGCTAACACTTAGTCGATTGCAAATGAAAAAAATCCTTGCTAAAATCACTAAACTTTTCGCTGAATATTAGTAGATTGAATAAAACTCAAAAAACTTGTAGCGAAATTTTACTTTAGTTAATTTATTTGCTGAAAATTTAAATAAGAAATTGTGTAGAGTTGTTTTTCTTTTTTATCATTTCCGTTTCCTGTACTACATCCAGACAAGCTGCGACATCTACATCTTGTCTATCTAGTTGTCGTCCACGCTGTAAATGCGGTTATCAGCACAATTTTTGTAGCAAATAAAATTAGTAAAACATTAGTTCAAAATTAGTTTAGTGCTAAAAAAATATAACTAAAACTTTTGCGGAAAACAGAATTTCAACAAAAAAAAATGCTGAAAACTAGTACACTTGATATACAAGACGTTTTACTAACTTTTCTACTTACTTATTTTTTTGAGTGTGCTAAACACGTCAGTAAACACAATATTGGTTACATTATATCCGCACCGAATGTCAGTTATCGCGGAGTAAAAAGCAGAAGCATCAGCCGTTCTACATACGCACAGTGGTTCCACACCAAAAAAAAAATGGTAATAATTATGGATCTTCTAAACTACTGATCCAATCGAAAAAATCGAACCAATTTTTTGAGTGTATGACAACAGTTTACCATTTAATAAAAAAAATAAAATTTTACAAAACTAAGCAATTTTCATAATTTTCTTTTACAAATAAAAAAATTGCTTTTGAAAATATGACCTTTTCCACAAAATTTTCTCCCCTATCGATGTTCTTGAGCGGGCGGCGGGAAATTTAGGGGCAAATCCTTTGGAATATGTTTACTTATGGTTCAAAATTAAAAACAATTGATCTAATTTTAAGTGGCGTGACTTCTTTTTGCTACATTCAGAAACATTAAATTTTGTTCAAAAATTCATCATTTTCGACCAATACTGGGCGTAGGGTACATGCTCAAAAATGTTCTGAATTGGACTATTGAGCATTTCTGAAGCTCATTCTTTTAGAAAATGTCCAAAAATGTTAAGAAGCTTTTAAAAACTTGGACATAAAATGAATGAAATAACCCCCCTTTTTGCAAAAAAATGACATTTTCAGGACACGCTTAAAAGTTTTGATTTTAAAAAACTATCACTGCTAAACGGCTCGAGATAATTGAAAATAGTTTTCATTCTCAAATTTAGACAAGTCTTGACAATGACACGACAAACATATTGTTCTGATAATGAAAAACTTATTGGGGAAAACCCAAAAAAAGTCAAGGAAAAAATTAAAATTTTTAAATTCAAAGTTAAATATTTTTTAAACTGTAACAGATACTATGGTACTTGAAGCATCATCTTGTAACACATATTACAAAAAATCTAAAATCAGCAAAATCGGTTAACATTTGTAAAAGTTGCACGACAACAAAGCTTTTGTATACCCGAGATGGTCAACTTTGACACCCTGTAGAACACCCTATGATAAAACAGGGTGGCTACGATAATAATTTTCTAAAAGCCTAGATTTTTCTCTTCAGTTTTTGAGAACATTTTCTTTCGATTGGATCAGTAGTTTAGAAGATCCATAATTATTACCATTTTTTTTTGGTTTGGAACCACTATGTGGCGCTCGATAGAGCACCCATATATGCAGAAGTGTTATTTTTGCATCTCCCCACGCACTTTTTGGTAAATTGTGCGTAAAAAATAATATCCCTGCGAAAACTGATCCTCTCGGATTAAAACAGGCCAGCGGCTTTTAGCCCTAAAAATCGACTAAAATTAATTCAAAACTTCATTAGTTTGCGCTAATAGCGGAACGTTGTATTATCCAGTCGTACTTGACGCCAAGCAGATTTTTTTTAATTCTTAATTTTTTATTAGTTTATTTAAAACACACCATCTTACGTGTCACATGGTGTCTAAACTGTGGCAATTGGTCCCTTCCAATGACAACGCCATGTTAAAGTGACGTGTATCTTTCAAACAAAAAGACCGATCAAGAACCGGTCCCTGCCCCCTTGGGACTTATCCTGCGTGTTACTTTGGACGGGTACCTTTCCCCGTAGGGATATTATATATCAATTAATAGAAAATTTTGTAATCTAATTTTTGGTTTTAATAAAAATTTTCTTAAACTAAAAAAAAACGTAATATTGTAAAAAAGATAAAAAAAGACGATTAAAAAATATTTGATATATATTTTTGAAATTATTGTCACGAAATTCAAGAACTTGTTTTATTGTCTTTAAAACGAGGTATTAATTACACTTGGAGACAAATGGTAGGGGTCAGTGATCGGGAAGGGTTCAAACTACCGGGGAAAGTTATATCGGTAAAAAAGAAGTTATACGTGTCCCGCCGTTTCGCTGGGTCACCTCTAGGAATCGAGATATATCGATTTGACCTTTGGTGGTCTTTTTTTTGACATAACTCGAGAACCACTAGTCCGATTTTGCTCAAACAATTTTAAAAAAATTAAAAATTACAATTCCTTTAATCTGTTCATATAACGTTTTTCTATATACTCAACAGTTTTGCCGGTAAAAAAGATATATCTCGATTCCTATGGCATAACACAAAATATCAAAATTTTAAGTGGTTTTATATTAGGCTAACAGAGCGTGAAGAGTCAAAAATTACAATTCCTTTAATCTGTTCATATAACGTTTTTCTATATACTCAACAGTTTTGCCGGTAAAAAAGATATATCTCAATTCCTAGGGGTGACCCAGCGAAACGCCGGGACACGTATAACTTGTTTTTGACCGATATAACATTTTCCGTTGGTTTCATCCCATCCCGATTTTGACTGTCGCATAGTGTTATCAAAATCGGGGCTACGGATAGGAAATGGCGAGCATTTGAACTTTTAGAATATTATTAATTTAAATTTTTTCATTTGTAAAAGAAAGTACTCCGAAAATATACTTTTATGAATATTTATGTTTGTGTTCTTTATATTTGTCTAGTATATATATCGATGGAAAGCTTGTTAAAAATTGTATTAGGTGATGCAGAAAGCCATGGCATGTTGTATAACAATCAAAAAAGATGTTTGGGAAAAACTTAATTTTTCATAATTTTTGTATGGCGACATGTCTGATATTTATGACATTTAAATCTCTTTCTCAAAAAAAAAGCTTGAAGCCTACATTGCCTACGTAAAATATAGACTTTCGCGAAAAGTCGTCTCAAATCCGAAGTTGGTCGAACAGCGAAAAAAGCCGAAACACCCCCTCACTTAAATATTATAAGGATATGTGGGTTTGACTCTTCACGCTCTGTTAGCCTAATATAAAACCACTTAAAATTTTGATATTTTGTGTTATGCCATAGACAAATAAGCTTAATTAAGCATGTTTTATATACCGGTAAATAGAACTCTCAAATACCTTTCGTTTGACACCAAATTTTCCCATAACTACTTTGGAACAAATATGAAATAAACCGAAAAAACGAAAAATTGGGTAATTTTTGACGCCACTTTTTAATGCTTTAAATGTTGACCTAAGATTTTTATTCTCTATCACATAACCGAGTTTTATTCAAATCGGCTTGTACCACTTGTGTTACATTCCTTGTAAGTGATAAGATTGCCGGACAAATACTCAAATATAGTGACCCTATAAAGAGTGCCTTTCCACTTAAGCAATATTAATATGCTAAATATGGGAAAATAAGTAAACAGTTTTGTAATGAATCTTTAATTTCAAAATTATCTAATGGTTTGCAATAAATTAACATATAAAATTTTATTAATTATTCATTTGTATCATATAAAAATATTTAAATTTAAGTTTTTAATTCAAAATGTACCAAACAAAAAGTACTTTTGTGCTTACTAAACAAATATACAAACAGTTTTTCTACTACATACTGCTGATGCTCAAACAATACTACACACAGTGAGAGAGAGTAAACTGACAAAAACAAAGTCAAATAGCAAATGCTAAGTTTTTAATGGAAAACGTTTTCACTTTTCAGTGGAGTAACGGCCACAGTTGAAAACGGACGTATTGACTCGAAAAACAAGTGCGTGCGCGTTGAATGCGCCCAAATAAATTGTATTTAATTTTTTGGCATTACCTTGAAACTGGGTGAAAATATATACTATGTGGCTACAAAAAAATGAAAAATTTTTCACATTCTGAAAAAAATCTGAAATATATTGAATTTCTTGCAAAATTGTTAAATAAAATACAAAGTTGCGAATAAAAAGAAATTTCACATGAAAATTTACTTAAAAATTTAATTTAAAAAATCCTAATAAGCGACTAGATATTCAATAATTAACCCAAGGTATATATATATAAAGTGATGAAATTTGTGAAAATCAGCAAGAAGAAAATTTAAAATTCATAAATCTATAGTATAAAAAAAATTAAGAAAATTTAAACTTAATTAATCAAAAGTTAAACAAATAAAGTGTATTAAATAAATATTGAAAAACGAAAATTTTAAAACTGTAAAATTTTAATCAAATATTTGCAATAATTTGAGTTATTATTTACTATTATTGTTTTGATATTTTCATTGAAAATTTTATACCATCAAAAAAGAAGAAGAAAGAAATTTAAAAATCAATCAATATTTAGGCTTGAGTAATATAATAAATGTTTGTTTTTCGCTTCATATTCCATATAATATAAATACACAAAAATGTTGAAGAAACAATAACAACAACATCAATTATATATCTAAATAACAAAAATTACAGCAATAACAAAAAAAAATAGTATTAAAAGAAATGTTAAAAAGCTGAAAACTACAATCGCATTCAATTCAAACAAAAAAAAAAAAAAATACAAAAATATATAAAAGAAATAATCTAATCCACCCTCAAGTTATAATGTTGGCCACAATTTCCAAGGCGTCTGTCCGTCCATCCGCTTGTATAATTGTCCCTGCAACCCAGTCGTCCCATTAGTGTACCAATATAGTACTCATACACTAACAACAACAAGTGCATGGTATTGGTAATATGGTCGTAAAACTCGAACAAACTTCGTTTAGAAAAAGAGTATGTTTTGTCTGTATGCGTGTGAGTGTGTGTGTGACAAAAAAAGAATATGCAGAACTCATTGTAGTTACGATGTACCCACGATATTAAACACCAACTAAGAAAAATTATACTCCGTCGAGCCCATCGATGAGATACTCTACACCACAGCTTTTGTTATATTGCGGCAAATGGACCAACTTCCGGGCAGAGCTTGAAAAAGATAATTCTTTTTTGAATAAACTCGCATTAAAATTGATTCATTTTATGAATTAATGAATAATTAATTATCACTTTAAATCAACGATTTGATATTGAATAAAGTGAGGATGTTATACTTGGAACGTACTGGAAATTTTAGTACGTGCTTAAAAAGCAAATAAGTACTTCGTAAGTACCAATGGTACTTTTTAAGTACCAATGGTACTTCATAAGTTTTGAACACCAAAAAATGCATATAAAAAACGAACGAATATCGTTGTAGGACCACAAATTTTAAGAATCAAATATTTGATAAGAACTTCGGTAAGTTTAACTGCAGTTAGAAAAGTCTACACTGCAATTGCATTAAAAACTAACTGATATTGCAATTATTTAAACAGCAATTGAAATTAAAAATAACTGCAGCTAACATATAAGTGCACCAATATACTTACTTAAAAAGTAATTGAAAATAATTATAGTGAGCACCAATCAAATTTGAAATGTTTATACTTATATTTTTTAACTTACCGGTACATAATTCTTGTATTTTTTGGTGGTTACTTATACCCAAGTACTGACTAATTTCTGACTGCATAATGATTAGGGTGCCCCAAGCTTGTATGGAAGAAAATAAATTTTGAGTTTTTGACCGGGCTACCCCCTGGAAATATTTATTTGGGTGTAAAACTACGTCTCCCAAAAAATTAGGATAATTGGACATCGGGAGGGCGTGCTGCATCGGCCCTGAAGTTTGGAACACGGATTACAAGGGGAAAATATGACTTTTTGTGGGTTTACTGGAAAACATTGATATTTTAAAACTAGTTCTTATTAAAAACATTAATTGTGGTTTTAAGTGAATTCTCTTTGTAATTAGGCAATAAAAACTTAAATCGGTTAAAAAACAGCCGAGTTATTGGATGTAATGGAGTCTTTAGGGGCTGTTGTGGATTAGTTTCACTCCATATGCGGCAATTTTGTTTATTAATAAAAAACCGGTTGAGCCAAAAATGAGAATCATTGCTGAAACAATTTTGCGACTAAACAGCGGATCAGTTTTCAACTATTCTAGAGCCCAATCGGCGAAAGAACGACGCATATGATGGTCTCGTGGCTTTAATTCCTTCACTAGGTGGATTTTTATCCATTTTTCGTCGACCGGTGATTATAATCACCAGTTCCTTTACTATTCAAAATTTGCTAATGAAATGTTCTTTTATTTAATTTATTTTTTGTATCAATTATTATGGGTCCTGTTTCTTCATAAAATATCAGTCGTGTATACATATTCCGCCAAAGGTTAATTTTCTAAAATTAAATTAAGAATATTATTTTTAGGTCAAGAAAAAAAATATCAAGAAGTTCCATCAATATCCGCTCAGGAATATCTGTTATATTAATATGTTTAAAAAAAATTAAAATCTCCTCAAATTTGACTTCTGACGTTACACAGAGGCAATTTAATGTATTTACCGTATATTTTGCCCTAATTTTCAGTATTGAAGTACTTAGTCTTGTGTTGTTATATTCCGGCCAAAATCATATGGAATTAAAAGAAGAAGAAAGAAAAACTTGCATAAAAGCTAAATAAATGCCAAAAATCGCTGTTTTCTCGAAATCCACTCAAAGAAAATCTCTGCCGCAGCCAATGAAAAAAGGAATTCCTACAGGAAAAAAAGTTGCCAACGGAATTGCTACGCCTATTTTAGTTGATACAACCAATAAATTCGGTTGGTGAAACCATATTGGAATGTGATTCTTAAATATTTTGGGTATTGGAACTAATATTCAGTTGTATAAACCGAATGTTGTTGTGATAACTAATATTCAGTTGCACCAATCTATTTTAGTACACTCAAAAAAATAAGTTAGTAGAAAAATTAGTAAAACGTCTTGTGTATCAAGTGTACTAGTTTTCAGCAATTTTTTTGCTGAAATTCCGTTTTCAGCAAAAATTTTAGTTGTATTTTTTTTAGCACTAAACTAATTTTGAACTAATGTTTTACTAATTTATTTTGCTACAAAAATTGTGCTGATAACCGCATTCATAGCGTGGACGACAACCAGATATACAAGATGTAGATGTCGCAGCTTGTCTGGAAACGGAAATGACAAAAAAAGAAAAACAACTCTACACATATTCTATATTTAAATTTTCAGCAAACAAATTAACTAAAGTAAAATTTCGCTACAAGTTTTTTGAGTTTTTTTCAGTCTACTAATATTCAGCAAAAAGTTTAGTGATTTTAGCAAGGATTTTTTTCATTTGCAATGGACTAAGTGTTAGCAAATTTTGCTGAAGATTACTATTTTTTTGATAAAAATCAGCTCGCTGATTTTCAGCAAACCTTTTGCTGAAATTACCAACATTTTTGCAAGCACGCTCCTGACTAAAAATTTTCTGACACAGCAACATTTTTTGCTGACTTTACTTACTTTTTTATTTGAGTGTAGATTTAACCGAATTTCAGTTGCAAAATGGCATATTTTTTCTCTGTGTGTACAATTTTTGTAGTTTTTAATCTCTAGTAACTTCTTAATAAAACCTTAAAGTCCAATCGTTCATTTATTAAAATTTCTTTAAAAAAAATAGAAAAATATAAAATTGTAGATTTGAAAACAGTGTTTGAGAATTCCGACCCTTTTTGGCACTAATTTAAAACGAGTGAGCAAAACACAGTTCTTATCTGAGTTTTTGAAACTTATAGAATAAAAAAATGTAGATTATTTCAATAAATTTTAAAATTTGGACCCGATTTTCTTGATTAGGTGGCCTGTGACACATCAGTTACCTGGGGAAATTGTTATAACTCGGCTGATTTTTAACCGATTGCAGTTTTTCTTGCTTTATTACAAGGAGAATTCACTCAAAATCACGATTCTTTAGTGTGTTTAATTCAAATTAGTTTTAAAATATCAATGTTTTCGAAAAAATGCCCTTGTAATCCGTGTTCCAAACTTCAGGGCCAATGTGGCAGGCCTTCCCGATGCCCGATTATAATATTTTTAGGGCGGACGTAGTGTTACACCCAAATAAGTATTTCCAGGGGGTAGCCCGGTTAAAAATTAAAAAAAAAAAAAAATTTTGCCGCCTCTAATATTTATTCAACATTTTACTTATTGAATAAAGAAATTTTATTATTATTTATTATGTGAAACTGACACATAATCAAAACCAAAGCGCACAAGCTATAACAAAGCTATTTATTTATTTTACATGAATTTTAAACTTTTTTCATTAAGCTGTCGAATTAATTCCATAAGAATGCTATTATGGAATTGAATATAACCCAAATTTCATTAGTTTTTAAAAAATGAATTAAAGAATTGATTATTTGAAAACTTTGCTAGTTAGCAGTCTATTTACTTGCTAAATTACTTTTGTTCGCGATGTCCCAAAATCAATTGGTGGTTATTACACTCTCGCTTACAACAGAAAAAAAAAATTGAAGTAATGCTTTACAAACTACTTCTTTCATTGCTTCACAAGTATCCGTTAGTGTATTTTTACTGCTTTTCTAGAAGTTATTCTGAACAACTTCAAAAAATCACTTCTTTCATTGCTTCTAAAGTATACGCTAGTCTATTTACTTGCTTAATTACTTTTGTTCGCGATGTCCCAAAATCAATTGGTGGTTATTACACTCTCGCTTACAACAGAAAAAAAAATTGAAGTAATGCTTTACAAACTACTTCTTTCATTGCTTCACAAGTATCCGTTAGTGTATTTTTACTGCTTTTCTAGAAGTTATTCTGAACAACTTCAAAAAACACTTCTTTCATTGCTTCTAAAGTATACGCTAGTATATTTTGACAGCTTTTTTCGAATTTCTTCTGAACAACATCCAAAAAATCACTTAAGTATTGCTTCTAAAGAGTAATTGCTCTAAAATGTAATTTTGGTATCATTTGGTATTTCCAAACGGGGGGTTCTGGGTTCGATTCCAGGCGGGACCAATATTTTTTTTTTTTGATTCTATTATTTTTTTTTATATTTATAATTAATTTGTATAAATTCGATATTTTTTTAATTTTGAAATTTTTAAAAATATGTGTATATAAAAAAATGGTGAGAAATTGCTTTTTATGCACCTGTAAAAATCAGGGTTGGTTAACGAAACGAATAACGGTAAGGATAGCGGTAACGGTATCGAATTTCGTTTGTTTCGGTAACGGTAAAGGTAACGCTATTTAAGACTGATTCGGTATACCGTTATCGAAACAGAAATACCGGTACGTACTGGTATTAAAAATTACGTTAAAAACGTATAAAAACAAGTAAAAACATAGCATATTCTTACTTTGAAGTCCTAAAAATACAGATTATAACCCATAAATTCAGTGCTGGTAGTTTTAATAATTAAAATTATTCCCTTTACTATAAAAAAGAAAAAGTCGATTTTAAATCACATAAGTCCACTATTATTTTAAATTTCTTATCAAACAAAATATTTAAAATGTACCTTAAATTTCTGTTTTAAATTTGAAGTTTCCATTTGTTTTTATTTTATATTTATTTATTGTTTTCAACTTTTGTTTACATTTATTTACAAATTTCCTTTTTATTTTTGAATATTTTGTTTTGATTTTCAATTAAAATAAATAAAATTTTTGAATGTATATGTTTGGCATTATTTTAAAAGTTCTATTTTAAACATTTTGTATGGTACGGTAAAAACAAAACCTTTGTTTTAATATAAAGTCGACTTTAAAAAAAATATACCTTTGAAAAATATTGATAATTTTTTTTTGTAAAAATAACTCAAGATTATAAAATAAAAAAGTTAAAAAATTGGCATTTTTTATATAAATTAATAAATACCGGTAAAATACCGGTAACTACCCATAAAAATAACGGTAAGGATAACTGTATTTGGAAATTTTTTAGAGGTATTGGTAACGGTGTTCAATTTGAAACTGTATTTTAGCGATAACGGTATTATAACGATAACGGTAACCAACCTTGGTAAAAATAGTACTGAAAACAATATTGAATTGGAGTGCACCTTTTATACTTGTTTAATAAGTACTTTTATTGAAGAGAATAAGGAACAATATCTCGCATTAACAAAGTGGTGATTTTATGCCAGTCAACATTCATATCAAAAAATAGCTCAGTGGTAGAGCGCTAGACTAGCAATCGTGAGGTCGCAAGTTCGATACCCGGTAGAGGCAATAGAAAAACTTTTGTAAAATAAAAAAATATAATTTTTTTTTATGAAGAATTTAACTTAACTTTTAATTGGAGAAAAAGAGCTTCTTTTGCACTCGTTCAAAAAGTACTGAAAAAATGTTTAAGTGGGACTACTCCTCTCCTATGACAACTCAATGTTAAAATCATTAGTGTTTATGTTAAAAAGAAGTACATCTAGATCATAAATTGTAGTGCTTTTTCTACTGCTTCGGCATCTCTTTTTTTGCTGCGGTACCACCTTACAGGCAAAAAAATGCACGGTACACCTTCGAATATAATGATTTTTGCAAGGCAATTAAAAAAAAAACTTGCCGAACGTAGGGGTAGCCTTTTTTTAATTTTTTGTTATATCTTCGGCATTTACAGTCGGTTCTTGAAGTGTGATATATCGATTTTTTTCCTCTAGGAGACCAATGTTTTGCTATAAAGGAAAAACCCATGAAAAAATGTAAATAGGCGACCCCTACGTTCGGCAACGAAAAAAAAAATAAAAAAATTTTTTGCTGGAATTATGGAAAAACTTCTTTAGCAAAAGTTTAATGATTTTTTGCGAGCTTTAATTTTCTGACATTAGGATCGTACATCTGGGTGGTAGGAACTGAGATCTGGTAGGTAAATACTAGAACGGGATACTTGAGGTCAATGGCCCTTTGAGGAAAACATTGGTCTCCTCGAGATAAGAACATCGATGTATCATACTTCCGACGTATCATACTTCCGACGTATCATACTCCGAAATGCCAAAGATATAACGAAAAATTTAAAAAAATCGACCTATACGTTCTAGAAAAATTTTTTTTTCAAAACTTCCTTGCAAAAATAATTTAGATTTAACAGTGTACGGCGAATTTCTTTTTGTAGTACTGTCTAATGGATAGTCATACTTACTAGAAGTTAGAAAATAACCAGTTACCTCCTACCTTATCGTGAAATAATTGATTTTTTATGCGTAAAATTTATCTCATTTTTAGTATAAAAAAATTGTAAAACTATAAAAAAACTTTTTAAAAAATCTTTTGCGGTTTTTAAAAACCCCTTAAAATTTTTAGATACGAGTATTTTTAAAATAACTTTTTAACTCGGAAAAATTTCTATTTTCTTGTAATAATTAAAAAAAAAATTAAAATATATATTAAAATTAAAAAATATTAAATCGGTACTTATTTAATCAATTACCAGTAAGTGATTATTTTGCAAGTGTAAATAAGTACTTCTACGACTTAATATTAGTAAGCCATTATTTTTTATTTTAGAGTAATTTACTTGGTAATCTATACGGTAGTAAGCTGTCATTACCAGGTTTTTGCTGGGCTAAAACACTAACTTGACGCATTTGTTGTCAATTGCCTGAATCCCGGCTGGATTTGTTCTTTTATGTTAAATTGAATTGATAGCTATTTTACGACTATTTCAACTTTATACACTTTAGTTTGAAATAATTAGTTCTTTAAAAGCTCTGATTAAGGCATACACAAATTTTTGACACAAAAGCACAATAACTCTAGAGGGTGGTAGAGTTATTATAAAAAAGTCATCAACATTATATATTAGGGTGTCCCAAAGGTTTTTACTTGCAAATTTCGCAACGAATGAGTAGTCAATATTGGTGAACTAATTATGGGGAAAATAACTAACATTTTTGTTATTTTCCCAAAGTTATTTGCCATTGCTTAAACTTGACCAAATTGGTTAACAGTTTTTTCGACTTCTTTTTGACAAATATTGTTCAAAATATTGGAAATCTTAAATAAATTATGGGAAAGACATTTAAAAATTATTAATCCCCAACAGCAAAAAAAAATTAATAAAGTACATCTGGTTATAATTCACACTTTGAATATTTACCTGATTTAGAAAATGTATAAGCGTTTAATTTGTTTTTCTAGTTCGAACTTAATAATGCAGTTGCGGACCGAAGTCGTGCTTTGTGAATTTTTTAAAATATAAAAATAATAAATAAATAAATAAACTCCAGATTTTCAGACTTAAATACGCATATCTTGAGCGCTATTCCGTTGTAAAATTCGTAAGTGAAAAAAGTTCGGGACGCCCTGTTATAAATACACAAAAACCTAGATAACTTACTATCTATCTTCCTTTCTTTTCCTTTGTTGTCGATCTATGCATAATAGTCATTTATTTATTGTAGTTTCTTTCGAGTTTGCACTACTCGTATTAGACTATTACGCTTGACAATTTTATAGTAAATTAGACACGCAGGATACAAAAAAGTTGTATAATGTGACCACTTATTGTAACAACACTAACAATAAACTACAAAATACCCAAACAACCAGTCAACTGTGTACAAATTATGTATGCACCCAACAAACCAAACGATATCGTCTCGAATTCGTAACGATATCATTTCGATGATAAGTTTTTCCGAGAATGATATCATAAACGATTCATAAGTGATAGGTACTGTGAAGAAAAATCCACATTCATTAATGATATCATTTTTTCATGAAATAACGATATCATTATGATATCGAAAATATCAGGCAGCGTGATAATATTTTCGTCATATTAAAAAATTTTTGTCGTTATCTTATCACTATTCCATGAAAATATAATATCATTAACGATATCGAAATAAACAAATATATGTATATGATATCTTTAACGATTAAATTAGAACAAAAATATGATTTTTTCAGAAACTTTATCGTTATTTTGAAAAATTATAATATCATTACGAGTTCATATTTTTGTATCATAAACTATAGCAATTATGATACTTAATATGAAATCGTTAATGATACTGTATCGTTTTATGGTTTATTGGGCATAACTATGAATGTAAGGCAGCATGCGTTTGCGTGTGTATGTAAACTAGGCTCCCTTGTGGGTTTTATTAGTCGGAAAAAGGCTCTACAAAATAATGTTTTTTGTACTCCCAGCAAAACTAAAAGTACAGAGCAGTTCTGGATTGACTAACGATAAAATTAATGATATTTGCATTCGTTAATTTGTGAATTTAACTGGGACTTCTTTTGTATTTTTATGCAATTTTATTGGTTTTCTTAACGGGCGTATGAATACATCCGTGTTTGTGCTTTTTATCTTGAAAGAAGTGTATTTTTCCACTTATGTATCTTTGTTAAGGTGACCAATTTATAAAAGTATTATTTTTAAAAGCTTATATATCATACATGGGCAAATGCGGCCCGTCAACCAATTTCGTGCCGCCCTTCGTTAATTTTAAAACAATAAAAAAATTTAAATTTAAAAAAAATTTTTTAATTAAATTAAAAAAATTTAAAACCAGAATCTAAAAATTTGCATAACATAGAAAACAGCGATAACAAAATAAACATCCAATGGAGCCTCAAAAAATTACACCGATCGACAAATATCTACTTTTCAGCACAGACTTCCTCTAAATTTTTTTTCGCCTCCTACATACGAATCTTAAATGAAAAATTATTTCTTCTTTATTTAAACCTTATGCCTGGGAAAAACACTTTCGTCTCCGTGAATTAAAAGATCCAAAAAATGTGATTAATTTAAGGAAAAAAATTATTTTAAAGGTAAATTTTCCAAAAAAAACTAAGATTTTGATAGAATCAAAAGTACGATTTGTAACATCTATTTTTAGCAAAATATGCAAAAATATGCACTTCTAGCTAAATACATATTACCAATTCCTTTTTTCTAATAATAACTTAACTAAAAAGAGAATTTTCCCTTAATATACTTTATTTTAAAAAATTAATTGAAAATCTCCCAATCTGAAATTAATATTCAACAATTTTTCACAAAAATTTCCGCTAACTTCAGCAAAATAGAATATATGCATTTAACTAAATTTAATTTAAATATAACAAAAAATTTATAGAAGTAATACTTGTTCCTTTCTGTGTGTTTTCTACTAATATTCAGATAATTTTTTGTTGATATGATAAGGATAAGTTGTCATTTAAAACGAACCAAAATATTACCCAATTTTATTTTTTCTGTTTTTTTTCTAACTAAAATTTAACAGATTCTGCTACAGTCGGCAGGTTTTTTTGCACGGCCATTTTTAACAAATTTTTAGCAGCTTTTTCTGCTAGTTGTACAGATTTATTTCTATCAGTATATTTGGATTGCTGGTGTAAGTCATAAAACAAAGTGCAAGTCAAACAAAATGTAAGCCTTAACTTTGATTTCACTTCAATTTCTGTAGTGATTATTGGGTAAAGCTGAAAGCGTAACTTGTCCGAATAGCTATCTGACGATCGTACAGATGATCGTAAAGGAAACAGAGGAACCAACAATTTAAAAGGCCTATAAAACTTTAGATACCTTTTTTGATAAATTAAAAAAAAAATAAATTTTTATAAGACGGGGCTATAGCCCCCCCAGAGAAAAAGGGACTAGCTACGCCGGTGAAGCCTGTTCTAGAGACCTCGTAAGGATCTCCAAAATCTAGTTTTGAGAATTGTCCTTCAAACACTTAAATTTGGTAAAACACAATAAAATTTTATTCATACATTCATGAAAATAAACCTGTGGAAATAATACCTTTTTCTGTTTTTACAGGTTTAGTTTTTAAAAGTAACTTTGTAAAATTTGTTTTCCCCGATTTTTGTTAAATATTAGTAAGATTAGAAGAGCAAAAATATACTGTTGAATATAATAATAGCCATCCTGATAAAATCAACAAAAATATATGATGAAAAGTAGTAGACTACTGATTTCACAGATATATTTTTATGCTCTTAAAACAATTTCAAATTTTTTTTTGTTTTTTATTCTACTAATATTTAGAAAAATTTGTTGCTGATTCTAGCAGAGTAAATTTTTATTTCAATTGACTAAAATTTAGCTCAAATACAACTAAAATTCTGTAAAATTAACAGCTTTATTTTTGCTGTTCTGATTTAACTAATATTTAGCAAAGAAAATTTCATTTCAGCAGTTTTTTATGCAAGGTAATATTTAACTAATTTTTAGCAGCTTTAGCAAAACTTTTTACAGGCTTTTTTCTATTAGTGTACACTCATAGAAATAAATCTTTAAAAATAACAGAAAAAGTTACTAAAAATTAGTTAAAAATGATGCTGCAGAAAAAACTGCTAAAATTAGCAGATTTTTTTTACTAAATACTAGTAAAATGAGAACAGCAAAATTAAAACTGTTAAATTTACAGATTTTTAGTTATATTAAGGCTAGCTTCTAGTTAATTGAAAATAGAAAATTGTACTGTGAAATCTGCAGAAAATTTTGCTAAATATTTGTAGATTAAAAATAGCAAAAATAAACTGTTAATTGTACAAAATTTTTGGTATTTTTAAGCTAAATTTAGTTGAATGCAAATAGCAGTCTATAGCAGAAATGTTTGCTAAAAAATTGTAACCTGCTGTTCTCAAAAGGCTCGATTTTTATTTGCATTTAAAAAAGAAAATTGAAAAAAAAAATTTGAAAATTTTAAATTTTTTGGAGATTTTTTAGGCTACTAATTATTTAGCAACATTTTTTGCTGATTTTAGCAGGTTAATTTGCTATTCTCCATTTACAAAAATTTATCTTTTTTCATAACTCTGATATTTTAAAATTTTTATTGTAATTTTTGTTTCTGCCAATTTAATTCCACTTTTTTCTCATTTTTCGATCGACTCTCTGAAAATGCCATAATGTTCCATCTGATGTCCGATCCGATAGCAATTGCATCTCCTAGTCTTAAGCTGGCCATACACTGCAATATTATCGTACAACTTCTCGTTTTAAGTCTTTAATCTACTACCACACATGGTAATGGAATAAAGGACTAAAACGAAAAATTGGACAATAATATTAAAAGTGTATGGCCATTAGGTTTCTTGGACATGGGTCAAAATACTAAGTGTTCTCGTTGTCACAAGAGTGACTGACTACATGTATTTTGTTTTTGTATTGTATGTATATTGTTATTGTATTTTCGCTCGTATGAAGCAAAATATCGTCTAGAATGCTCAGTATACGCATATACGCAAAGCGAGACTTTATATGGGATTTCGTAACCTGTATAGCAGCAAAACAAGCCTATTGATTAAAAAAAAAATCGGAATATTTATTTGCTCAATATAATCTATGTTATATTCCTATTTCAAAAGAACTCTTCTTATATTTTAATAAATTCAAATAAGCAACCAATTTTCATATAAAATGTTATAAATCTACATCGAAACAACAGATTGTTTTATTTTTAAATTGAATATTGGGTCATATGAAGAAAAGTTACCAATTAGTTAGAAGTAGTTATTTTGGCTTAGGAATGAGTTTATACCAATTCATGAAGGTTTGAAGGATAACATAAAATATAAATGAGATTAAATAAAATGTATATATTTTTAGTATACCCACATGCAAACTAAAATTTTGTGATAATTACTTAAAAACCCTAATAATTCCCTCTATTAGTGAAATACAATTTTTTATTTATAAGATACATTACATATTTATAAATTTAAAACATTTTTAAACGATTATTTCATGCTTCTACATTTAGGTACATATTCCTACTTGCGACTCGTTGTAAGACTAAAACCCTGTGTGAAAAGGAACCGGTCCTAGGATACGTCACGTGACCGGTCCTTGGGGACGAGGACCGGTCCTGGGACCGGTTCTTTTATATGAAAAGGACCGGCAACTTTAACATGGACTTGTCCTAGGAAGGGGTCAATTGCCCCTTGTGACGTGTCACAGGATCGACGCAAAAGAACCAGTCATAGAACTGACACAAAAGAACCTGTCACAGGACTGAACTATATATTAATTTGTATGAAATTATATAGATTTATATGAAATTACAAGAATGTATTTTTAGTATGACGAACTTAGAATCGAATCATATATAATCATATCGGTCACTACATATATTTTGATTAGTTTTAAATGGCTTATGTAGTTATATATGGAGTCAGATTTGGGGATATGTAATAACATCAATTACCATACAAAAAATTCTTTGACAAAATAATATCAGAATGGTATTATATAGCCGGCATACCCGACTTTAACTTTTTTACTCCTTTTTTAATAACGATTTTTTTACTCTGTAGCATTGCAGCTCCACAATGCGTGTGTATATTTTTATATCACATTCTTTGATAGTGTTCATTTGCAGGCCGATTTTCACATTTTCTCACATTAAAGTTTAAAGCAAAACAAAACTTTTGAATAAAATTCAAAAACTCTACAAATTTTACGTAGTTATGGAAATAATATAAAAATAAAATTTAAAAAAATCTTAACCCGCAGCATGTTAACGTTCGAACTTTAATTAAATCCGAATAATTGACAACTCTAATATTTGTACCATTGGTTCAGTCCCATTTTCACCTGTCTCGGGACAGGTACTTTCAGACCGATACTCTTTTCACCAGTCACGGGACCGGTACTTTAAGACCAGTTCCGTTTTCACCGGTTACGGGACAGATCACCGGGTAGGTACTTTCGGACCGATCCTGTTTTTCTTAGTCATGGGACAGGTCCATGCAGACCGGTCCTGTTTTCACCGGTCACGAGACGGGTCACAGGGCAGGTTACTTCAGACCGGTCCTGTTTTCACCGGTCACGGGATATGTACTCTCACTACAACTGACCCCTGTTTTTCCACAAAAACAACAATAAAATTCCAAAAATTTATGGGGTCATTTTGTAACTCGAATGAAAAACGTTTTTTCGTTTTCGTTTGAAACGTAAACGAAAATATTTTGTATTTTATAAAACGGGTAGTAGTTTGCGTTTGTTGCCATTTGCGAGTTCTTATTGCCAGACAAAAAAAATAATATATGTGACATGAAATTACAAATTACTTAAATAAAAATTTGTTCATAGAGTTTTCCAAGTCTGTTTAGCCTGATTGGTAAATGAGTTGTTATTTTTAGTTCTAATATTTTTAGGGTCCAGGTATCGAATCCTGTGTGGGGAAATTTTTTTTATTAGTAGTTTTTTTATTTTTATGATATATTTTTGGACATTTTTTCCTAATAATATGAAACAAATATATTTAAGAAAAATTTTATATTGTACAGAAAATCAACCTAAATAAGAAGAACCTTCCATTAGCGGATAGCAAAGAGTACAAAGTATGGTTTGTTAAGATGGCCCTTAAGTTCCGAATTGCTAGTTTTTAGTTTTAAAACCCCTCAGTTTGTTTCATTTGGTCTCAAACGTAGAAGTTTATATATAAAGAAAAAATCTAAAATCAGATATTTTTAAAATTGCCCAAATTTTCACTAATTTGCATATAAATTTAAATGCTTATGCATAATAATTTGATTTTTTATAACGATTTTGGTGTGAAAAATTTGTTTTATAAGCCGTTTAAAAAAAATTTAAAAAGTGATTATGCATATGACCCTAAAAGAATTATTTTTTATTGAGAATAAAAAATATAGGAGTATCACATTTAACTACATCATAATTTTAAACCCATCCTTATACAATTTTTATTCCAAAAATTGCAATTACCGAACTTTTTATGCAAAAACTTTAACTTTTTAATAGGAAACGACAACTATTTCTGTTCGTTTGAATATGGCATAATATTCGTTTGCAAACGTTTACTTACTTCTTATAAAATACCGATTTATTAAGGAGTTTGTCTTCGATTATAACATTGCCAGATTGAAAAAAAAAGAAAATATACATATTTTTTTGAGTTTTACAAAATTTAAAAAAATTTAAAATAAAAAAACGTTCAAACGAAAGCAAAGTTTCGTTTTACAAAATGACCCCATTCATTTTAGTTGTCAATATTATGATTGTGTCGATACCAGTACTGTGATTCTCTAACTTTTTTAACGATTTTCTCGAAATCGCTAACTAACGACAATTGTCCGTTGAGTTACATATTAAGTTAACGATATGTTTCGTTTAATTTTATTACCAAAAAATATCGGTAGGAATTTAAAAACTTCAAAAAAATGGATTTAATGTATTTGTCAAAAAATTAAAATTATAATAAATAACAAAACAGATACATTTGAAATGGTACACTCAAAACAAAGAGTCTGCTGGCTGAATAGAAAAAATTGTTCTTTAACAAAATTTATTCTTGTTTTTCGGCTTAAAATAAAATTTGTTGATTTTAAAACATTTTTTGTTAAATTAATCAAAAAAATTTTATTTTAAGCCGAAAAACAAGAATAAATTTTTTAAGTAAAAAATTAGTAAAACTACACTTTTATTTGTAATTATACTAAATGGTAAAATTTGTTCAAATTTAGGGTCCCGGAACACTCCCCAGGCCTAGACCATATCATGTAAGGGCATTTTCAGTACTTTAACTAGTTTTGAGTGTTAATTTTCAAAACTATATATAACTAATCTTTAAGAACCCATTCGTTAAATTTTACAAAATTTATTGTTAAAATAAAATATTTTCATGTGTCTGCTATTACCCGTTAGATGGCGCCACCTGTGTATCCGAAGTTTTAAAGATGGCGCTATTTCTTTCCCTCCCGATTTTTTTAAAATGGCCCATATCTCGAAAACTGAGAGAGATAGAGCAAAATTGACGAAAATTCCGACTACCCCTACCCATAGTACCCCAGCGAAAGGGGTTATCTCTATCCAGAAATGGACCATGGTGGGCCCTTGGACCTTTGGAAATTTCTAATAAAAGTGTTCCACTTCATATCTCGAAAACTAAGCGAGATTGAGCAAATCGGATAAACTGTTTGCTCCTTTTTATTATTTTAAATGCAGAAACTAATAGATTTGAAAACTACTTGTCAAATTCCATGTAAATTTTATGGGGTCATTTTGTAAAACGAAACTTTGCTTTCGTTTGAACGTTTTTTTATTTTTAATTTTTTTAAATTTTGTAAAACTCAAAAAAAAATATGTATATTTTTTGTCTTTTATTTAACCTTCTTTTTATGTTTTTAATTTCACAATTTTCTTGAGCGTAAGGTTTGATTTTTCTTATAAAAAGTTTTTTATTATTTAGAAAATCAAACCTTACGCTCAAGAAAATTGTGAAATTAAAAAAATATGTATATTTTCTTTTTTTTCAATATGGCAATATTATAATCGAAGACAAACTCCTTAATAAAACGGTATTTTATAAGACGTAAGTAAACGTTTGCAAACGAATATTATGCCATATTCAAACGAACAGATATAGTTGTCGTTTCCTATTAAAAAGTTAAAGTTTTTGCATAAAAAGTTACATAATTGCAATTTTTGGAATAAAAATTGTATAAATATGGGTTTAAAACTATGAAGTAGTTAAATGTGATACTCCTATATTTTTTATTCTCAATAAAAAATAATTCTTTTAGGGTCATATGCATAATTACTTTTTAAATTTATAAACGGGTTATAAAACAAATTTTTCACACAAAAATCGTTATAAAAAATCAAATTATTATGCATAAGCACTTAAATTTATATGCAAATTAGTGAAAATTTGGGCAATTTGAAAAATATTCGATTTTAGATGCGCTAAGACACGATTTACGGATAAAAAAAATTTGCTTTATCTATAAACTTCTACGTTTGAGACCAAATGAAACAAACTGAGGGGTTTTAAAACTAAAAACTGACAATTCGAAACTTAAGGGCCATCTTAACAAACCATACTTTGTACTCCTTCGGTATCCGCTAATGGAAGGTTCTTCTTATTTAGGTTGATTTTCTATACAATTTAAAATTTTTCTTAAATATATTTGTTTCATATTATTAGGAAAAAATGTCTAAAAATATATCACAAAAAAAACTACTAATAAAAAAAAACTGCCCCACACAGGATTCGATACCTGGACTCTAAAAATATTAGAACTAAAAACAACAACTCATTTACCAATCAGGCTAAACAGACTTGGAAAACTCTATGAACAAATTTTTATTTAAATAATTTGTAATTCCATGTCACAAATATTATTTTTTTTGTCTGGCAATAATAACTCGTAAATGGCAACAAACGCAAACTACTACCCGTTTTATAAAATACCAAATATTTTCGTTTACGTTTCAAACGAAAACGAAAAAACTTTTTTCATTCGAGTTACAAAATGACCCCATTAATCAAAAACTAAAAGTTTTTGAAAGCTACTGGTTTTTCGTTGTAGTGTAAATTGGGTTTTAAATTAAAATTTACATATTGAAAAAAAAGAAAATAAATTTATAAGTTTTGGTTATAAAAATAAACGGTAAGTTATTACTTTGCTATTACAAAACCTATTAATTTAACAAGAGCATATCAATCGATGTAACTCCTTAAATACACTCAAAAAAGTTTGTAGGTAGAATATTAAAATGGCAGTTAATACAAAGGTATATGCAGGGGTCAAAATTACTAAAAATTTCTGTTATTTTTAACTGTGGAAAAATAACTATCAAATGCATTAAGAACACCTAACAATGTCGTAAAATTAACTGACAAATCTTTACTACAAAGATTTAAAACAACTGACACAATGAGGAAAAACTACTGTTTTTTACAGTTAATTCTTTTCGTATTATGGAAGTATATTTTAAACATTTTTTTTTTGGTTACAAACGATATGTTCAATTACTGCAGCCTATTTAAAATCTGAAGCAAAAATTCCAAACTGTTCTATAGTTATTATACTTTTATGAACTGGTGATACAATTCGAGTTTTTGAATTTTATTTAAAGACTAGAACATATCAATAATAACAAATATAAACTAAAGAAGAATTTTCAAATTCAAATAAATTCAATGAATTTTTTTATATTTTAAATAACTAACAAAAAGAACTGTTTACTCTAAAAATACTGATTTGATAGTTATTTATAATGATATTAAAAACAACTGTTACAAAATTACAGTACTTTTCGTTAGTTGTTTTTTTAAAAAACTGTTATGAAAGTTGTTTTGTATTTTTCTATAGAAAAACAACAGTAATTACAGTTCAAAACAATATCTACTGATTACTACACAAACAACTGTCATGCAGTAACTGAAAAACTTTTTTTGTGTATTTATCACTCTATTTCAGTTGACATTTACCTAATAATAAGTGTGTCATAATTACATTCCATAAATGCTGAAATGTTGAAAAACCCCATGAGGTTTTCTTTAATATTTTCCCACGTTTCATTAATGGTTTTCTGTTATGTATTTACTTTTATACACTAACTCGATTATGACAATATTTTAACATTCCACATAACGGGATAAAATCCTTTTTATTAATTAAAATACAAAATAGATTTAATTATAACTAAAAAGGTTGAGGAAATTTAATTTTTAGTTTGGGATAAGTAAAATTTTTAAAGTATTTAATGCTATGAACATTGTTTGGACAAAATTCGTATTGATATTAAGTGCGTAAATTTTTGGTTACTACACGCTAAAAGAATTATCTCCATGTTATTAATGAAATCTTTCATAAAATGAATACAGCTCAACATAAGTTTTTAAATGAAATTTAATTTTATCGAATGAAGTTTGTATAGTTGATCTTTTAATTGATAAATGAATGATCTTCTATCGATCTGTGTTTCAACTTCAAAATTTTAACTTTAGATTTACATTTATCCTAAGTTTTTGTTTATTTATAGCGGTTTTTCGGTGTTTTTTTACGATTTTTAATAACTTTTAGTGATTTTCCTTTCTAACAAATCACTATTTATTTGTTTACAAATTGTATTTATTTTTCTCTCTAATATTTTTTGTTTCATTTCTTCAATGCTATATCATATAAGTACAAAATTAAGCAAGTGTCCTCCGGGCTTAATTGACTTTCTTCGGAAATGTAAATCTGTTTTAAACTGTAATTTACTTGTAAATTTTATCATCTTTCTTTAATTTTAAAAATAATTTAAAAGAAAATTTGATAATACGATCTCAAATCGAACGACAATCATTAAGTTAATTTTATTAATTGAAAAATTCATACACTCAATAAAAAATTTGCATTAAAAAAAGGTTCATAAAAAATGGAAATTAATTTAAATTGTATGAAGGTATGTATAATTTATCGTTTAATTGGTAAATTAATGTTTTTTGTTTGATATGTATTCTATCCTACTGGCCTTGTCGAATTTTTAAAATTTTTTCTTTTCTGTAGTTGTATGATATCAAATCAAACAAACAACATTGATTTACTAATCAAAAGATCAACTATACGAGTACATACTTTCATATATCTCAACACACTAGATACGGTGAAAATATAATTTAAAATGCCTAATTGTTTACTATCAACATGGATTTATGTTATAGGTTAAAAATAATTAGAATATGCATTCAAATTTTAAAATTAACAGTTGGTTGTCGTTCAATAAATCTGTGAGTTAGAGTTGAATAGAACCATCTGCGATACTTTAAGAATTAAAGTTCAAAGCAAAAATAGTAATAACAGAGGATACTATTCAATATAAATAGATCATCATCAAATATTAACCCATAATGGCATAATATACTGAAGATGGGTCTGTAGCGGGACCCGAAAATACTTATTCTATCCTGCTGCCCTTATCGATTTTTTTCAAATTTCTTCTCTGTAGTTTACGTGTATGATCTCAAATCAAACAAAAAACATTCATTTATTAATCTAAAATTTAAAAAATTTTCTTTCACTTTATGAAGAAAATTATCTTAATGAAAATACCATTAAAGGTCGTCCAATAAAACTCTTTCTATGTAGTGATATTAACAGAAATACTCCTGGCAATCAGGGTGCATGATGGTTTACAAAATAATTTTTTTACTCTTGAGTAATAACGTTTATAATGTTTTGAGAAAAATTAATTAATTATAGTTTAAAGATTCCTTAGAAAAGTAAACATTTATTCCATACTTAATATTTCAAATTTGTTTATTTTTATTATATTTACATTGAAAAATTTTTGACTTCAGAAGGAAATATATATATGGTACACATAAAATAAAAACAAAAAAAAAAGTAAAAACATAAATTACACTGCTCTACAAAAATAGGTGAATCATATTGCAGTGGGATTTAGGACAATTGGCGGGTGCTGATTTCGAATCTGTAACCACTTTGTTTAAATTGACTCTAGATTTTGCACAATTCGCGATTTTATTTTCTCCATCTTTCAACCGATTTTTTTAATAAAAAATTTATGATTTAGTAACTATAGCTCCAGAAAGAAACCTCATTGCACTGTTTAAGCTTAATTCCGTGCCCTTTTTTAAAACTTAATGTGCTAATTCATAGAAAAAAATTTATTTGAAGCTTGCTATAGTTAAAGTACATATTTCGCTTAATAAAGAGTTATTAGAAATCTTGATTCATAATCGTATTTTAACTATAAATCAAGGTTGGCAACCGAAACAAATAACGGTATAGGTATCGGTATTGGTATCGATTTTTTATTTGTTTCGGTATCGGTATCGGTAACGGTATTTTAATCATTTCGATATCGGTATAACCGATACCGAAACATTAATACCGGTATATACCGGTATTATTGAAAAAATTTACAAAAATATAACAAAAACGTTCTTAATTATAAAAAAACTCGATTTTATTAAATTTTTATAAAGGATAAGTATTTAAGTTATTAAAAATTTCTAACAACGGAAGTACTTCAGCCCAAACACTCCGATTTTGATGATATTTGGACATGTGATTGAGAAAAAAATCTAAGATCGACCTGTTTCAGCTTATCGGCCACCTCGGAATTTTAAAGGTCCAAAAAGGGATTCAAAAATGGGTCCTTTTTAGGTTTTTTTGCTTTTTAAGATATTTCGACCAAAGGAACCATGCGCAAGTGTGGTATTGTTGGAAAGCAATTTTTGAGGGCTTTTCACTGGTAGCTTTTTTTTGGTACTTTTTTGCTCTTTCGAATTTGCTGTTTTACAATTTTCAAACACTTTGGGTACTTTATATGGAGAACTATATTGCTATGGCTGCTGAATTCATATATATTATTCCTTATTAAATTTAAGCGGACACGTGTTTTTGCGTTTTTCGATATTCGCACTACATCAGGTTTGCCAAAATTTTCCCCGAAACACCTTTTTTAGTACATTTTTAAAGAATTTAGGCCTCTTTCTGTGCTAAACATAGGAAATATGTACATCAAACTTCATATTTTGATGGATATATTAATCCTGTGATATACTCTTTTTTAATTTCGTAAATTTGAAATATGCTCCCATACAAAAAGTTTAAAAAACATGCGTTTTTTACATACTCCGTCTTTTTTATATAAAATATACTTATTTCCACATTAGATCAATTATTTTTTTATAAGCTTTCCAGTGATGTATGACATGATATATATATATAACCGTCGTTAAATAAAATAAGGGAATAAAGGCATTTAAGTTATGCTCTCTTACAAAAAAGTACCAATGGTTATTTTGCAGAATAGAGGCCCTATATTAGAGTGTTTTTTTTTGTTTTTGATTTTCGGAACACAAGTTGATTCACTACAAATATTTTATATTTGTATTGAGATCATATAATAAAATAAAAAAAAATAAGTTTATAAAATTAATAAAAGGATTCTCTAAAAGAAACTGTAAATTCAATTAAAGGTTTAAGAAACCAGATCATATATTAAATTATATTTACTAAATTTGTCACAAGTTAGAGAATATTTATGAAGTTAAATAAATTAAAAACAATGTTGCCAATGCAAACTAAAGGCTGATAACCGCACTTTGAATTTATAACACGATTTTCTATTAACAATGGATAATAAAGTTTAATTGTTTAACAATTTTATATTAAAACGAGTAAAAACGTTAAAGTCGGGCATGCCGACTATACAATACCCTACACCACTCTGGTGTATTGTTTGGATCCGAAATTCGAATGGGTTAAAATGGGGCTTGTGTCAAAATTTTCTATAATGTGAGTCAGCGCACCAAATTTCATTA
The DNA here is from genome assembly GCA_949987735.1 of Leucophora obtusa. Taxonomy (NCBI): domain Eukaryota; kingdom Metazoa; phylum Arthropoda; class Insecta; order Diptera; family Anthomyiidae; genus Leucophora; species Leucophora obtusa. The sequence continues at coordinate 120,072,622 of OX465296.1, forward strand.
AAATATCTTTATATTTGCGACCTGCAGTTTGTAACCAAGCCAATTTTGGGGGGACCCTTATATGGGCACTAGTTCTAAACATCGACCGATGTTCACCAAAATCAATATGCTACGTCCTTGGGCCAACATAGGTCTATGTACCAAATTTCATCAAAATATCTTAATATTTGCGACCTGCAGCGTATAAACAATATAATTTTGGGGGGACCCTTATATGGGCACTAGTTCTAAACATGGACCGATGTTCGCCAAAATCAATAGGCTTCGTCCTTGGGCCAACATAGGTCTATGTACCAAATTTCATCAAAATATCTTAATATGTACGACCTGCAGCGTATAAACAATATAATTTTGGTAGGACCCTTATATGGGCACTAGGTCTAAACATGGACCGATGTTCAAAAAAATCAAACTTGTTCGTCCTTGGGCCAACGTAGGTCTGCGTACCAAATTTCATCAAAATATCTTAATAGCTGCGACCTGTAGAGTGCGCACAAGATTGCATGGACAGACAGACAGACGGACGGACGGACGGACGGACGGACAGACGGACATCGTTAAATCGAAATAAAAAAAAATTCTGAACCGATCGGTATACTATAAGGTGGGTCTACGACCAATATTTTTTGGTGTTACAAACATCAGCACAAACTTATAATACCCTGACCACATAGTGATGTAGGGTATAAAAATTTGTATTTTTGCTAAAAACGTGAAAAAAACAATTTTTTAAAACCGATTCCATACCGGTACGATACCGGTATTAAGGGAAAAGGTTTTTGAATACCGGTATTTTTTGAAATCAAGAATTTCGGTATTGGTATCGGTATCGGTTGTCAATTTGAAAGGGTTTTGAGACGGATAACGGTATTATAACGGTATCGGTTGCCAACCTTGCTATAAATTAATTTTTCGATTTCATACTGGCAACACTATTGTTTATTTTCTCTCTTCTCCCAAATAAGTCGTAAGTGATTTACAAATTTAGTAAACGATTGACTCGGTAATCGGAAGTGAAAATGTATTTTCTTAAATTAGAGAACTAATGATGTGCTAAGATAAAATTAAAAGCCATTAAAAATATTTATTTTTATTTATAAACCAAATCAATGGAAATGTGTGTAAAAAAGTAATTTTTTAGAACATATTTTTCGAAGCAATCAAAAGTAATCGAATTTCGAATAATGTTTTGACAGTCTGTACATCACTATTGTTTTGTTTTTCTTTTTAATTTTATGTTTACATTTTTATGGAAATTTTTTCGAAAAAGGTCATTGGCTACGGAATAGTTGTAGTTTTTTTCAGTATGATGGATGCAAGTTGTTGGAAGCAACACATTCTAGGGATGGGATGGCTTTAATAAATCATTTCGTGCCTGAAAATGAAGTAATTAACAATTAAATGGTGGCTTCCTCCCTACAAACTTTATAAAAGGTTTAAAGTTAATGAGTATCGACTATAAACCTATATTATTTTTTTCGTTATTAAGCTAATATGAATACTGTTTTTCTTAAAATCCTGCAATAAGACTGTTGTAAAAATTTATGAATTAGACCATAAGTGTGTACCAATATCTCAATAACTATTGTGAATATAGTCGCTCAAAAACTAAATTTCAAAATTTTTTTAAGTTTTTTTAGAAAAAAATATTAAATATAAGACGAAGTCCGATTGTAAATATCAAACTCAATTTGGAAAGCAAAAACTTAAAAATTGTATAGTTTTGGATAAGCTAATCTAGCCGATTTATACCTGGGCTGGAGGTTTGTTAGGTTTGTGGCGTCATTTTTTGTTGGGTTATGTTAAGATCTTCATTTAAAATTTGATTAATTCGTCTCACTGTAACGTTTAAATTGAGTTGGTATTTTATTTGACGACAGCTTTACGATAAACATTAAGGTAGAATTAGTCATACGTAAACATAACGTGACGAATCAGCTGATTCAACCTATCTTATAGAAAATACAGAGAAGCATTTATCCTACGTAAGCCAAACGAGTCGTGACGGGAAAACCTATTGAATTTGGATTTTCTTTGCGTATTTACGTGACAGCTGATATTGCATGATATGTTTTACTAAACAAAATCGGAAAAAACTAATCAAAAGAGTTAATACAAACAATATTAAGTGATAAAATATAAAAATTGAGCAAAACTAATAACACTATGCGACAGTCAAAATCGGGATGGGATGAAATCAACGGGAAATGTTATATCGGTCAAAAACAAGTTATACGTGTCCCGGCGTTTCGCTGGGTCACCCCTAGGAATCGAAATATATCTTTTTTTTGACATAACTCGAGAACCACTAGTCCGATTTTGCTCAAACAATTTTTAAAAAATTAAAAATTACAATTCCTTTAATCTGTTCATATAACGTTTTTCTATATACTCAACAGTTTTGCCGGTAAAAATAAATGTTTGTTACCGCTAACATAAAAATCAATAACCTTTTGTTTATTACTTTTTTTAATGTTTTAGGCAAAAAATATTTTTTTCTTCATACATTTATTTTTACCGGCAAAACTGTTTAGTATATAGAAAAACGTTATATGAACAGATTAAAGGAATTATAATTTTTAATTTTTTTAAAATCGGCCTAGTGGTTCTCGAGTTATGTCAAAAAAAGGACCACCAAAGGTCAAATCGATATATCTCGATTCCTAGGGGTGACCCAGCGAAACGCCGGGACACGTGTAACTTCTTTTTTACCGATATAACTTTCCCCGGTAGTTTAAACCCTTCCCGATCACTGACCCCTATCATTTGTCTCACAGTGTTATTAGCCTTTTTGAAAAAAGGCAAAATCGGCTGCCACTGTACAGCCTTCATTAATTATTGGAAAGTAAAAATGTAAAGTGATTCTTAATATCAGATTAATTCTCTAGTCTCTATCGTGGCCCGATTTTTATTTTTAAAATTATTTTTAACGAAGTTGCCACACAAACTTAAAAATTCCAAAAAAGGCAAGAAAAAACAATTTTACTTGGGAATATAAAATTTATTTGACGGAAACTCAAAAAAATGGCCACGATAAGGACTACAGTTTTTTGTTGACTACGAAAGAAAAAACCCGGATCGAAATCGGTTAACCCACTTTGGCTGTTCAGTGGCAGCCGATTTTAAAATTAATTTTACGCTAAGTAAACAGCAGAATTTAAAAAAAAACTGTGTATGAACAAAATTTATATCTCGTAGCTTTCTACATGTGGCACGAATCGGTTAATAGGTATTTGATATATTAAACCTAATAGTCTTAAAAAAGATGGTTACATTTTTTAATTTATTTCGGATTTTTTCCCCATTTTTATATATATTGATTACTTTTATAACTATATTTTATAATTATATTAAGCCATCAGCACCTGTCCGATATGACGTGTCTTCAACAACCATCAAGGAATCGTCATCTGAAAACTGCGTGCAAGTCTTTCATCTTTTGATGTAGTTTTTATCTTTTTATTCTGCCCTGTTATAAGATATATGATTTCCAATAAAAACAAGTTAATAGAAATGGAAACTAAACGTGTTACATACAAATTTTCCACATAGAGTACTACCTGGGACTAAAACATATTTTACAAAAAAACATGTAAAAAATTTAATTTCTTCGAATTTTTTATTGAAATTTTTTTTATGCTCCATCCAAATAAAATATAAAAAAAATTCGAAAACAAAATTTTTCCTAGAGTCGATACCCCCTTAACAGAAGAAAATCCAGCACGCGCTTTTTTTGGCAGAATATTTTTTTTTCGCGAACATTTTTTTATAAAATTTTGTGGGCGCTGTGGTGTAATGGTTAGCGCGTTGGACTGTTACACGTTAGGTTGCGGGTTCGAGCCCCAACCAAGGCAACATCAATTTATGAAAAATAGTAATATGTATGAGTTTTTTCTATCCCTCATACATATCGCAGCGTCCTCCTTCGGTGTTCCCATAGCACTTAACCCCACCGAAGTAAAATAATATAACAGGGCTATGAACTAAAAAGCTTCAGCAAAGTTCGCCAACTCACCATCAGATGGCGCGCAACAACTGTTCTAAAATTCAACATCTCGCGCACTTACAGTGTTGCCATATTTGAAGCCCTTCATCTTTCACCACCTTCTTCTCTATCCCCTTTCCAAAGGAAGCAACACGCACGTTAATTAATAGGAAGAATTTCCTGAGTGTTGCTTATCTTAAAAAAAAAAAAAAAAAAAAATAATAATTTTAATTCAGTTCCTAGTAGATGTAAGGATAAAAATGCAACTTAACAGAAAAAACCCAACACGCGCTTTTTTTGACGGAATATCTTTTTTTCGCGAAAAAAATTATTATAAAATTTTATTTAGGGTCTGCCTATATTTAGTTTCTTTTTAAAAAAATTACAGACACGCGTATTTCAATAAAATATTTTATTTAATAATAAACCTACAATTTTTTTATTAAATTGGGTAAACTCCAAATTTTATCAAAATTTGGTCCAGAGCACCGTGAAAAATGTATTAAATTAGCAAAATTATAAACTATATCCACTTAGCGATTATTTACTTATCAAAAGGAAAGTTTTTATATCCATATTGCCCTATTTTAAACATATTTTCTCCACCATATTGAATTTCTGATAAAACGCGAACAATCGCGAATTTCAAAAAAACCTGAAACACGTGTTCACTTAAATCGACTAGAGATTAAGATATGTAAGATTGACATTTAAAACACAAAATTCTTCATACAAAAGAGTCAAAAACTTGTTTTTTTTAGAATATCCTTGCAAACAGGACATTTCTAAGAATGATTGAACCCGTTATATAAACCGCTGGACGCGCCTCAAAAAAACCTTTCATATGATACCAATATTGTGTATATTGATTGTCTTTAGCTAAATACCAAAATTCTGCCAAAAATTAAAAAAAAAATAAAAAGAAAAGAAATTCAGTAAATAAAAATACAAAATATATGTATGTGGCAAAAAAATACAAATGTAATATTTTTTTATGTGATTTAAATTAATACATATATAAAATATGACGTTAGACTGAATTTTAATTGTTGCGTTTCCTTGTTTTATTATTGAAAAAAAAACAAATTTAAAATAAAATTTTCCTTTTTTGGGCTAAAAGTCCTTTTTTTAATTGTCCAGTTATTTTTCTAAAATCCAGGTGAATATTTTCCATTGTCCAGTTATTTGACTTTTGGTATCTGGTAACCCTTCCCATATAACGTGTCTTCAGCATCCATTAAGGAATCGTCATTGGCTTATCTTGCGTGCAATTCTTACATCTTTTGATATAGTTTTTATCTTTTTATTCTGCCCTGTTATAAGATATACGATTTCTAATAAAAAAAAGTTAATGAAAATGCAAACAAAAAGTGTTACACACATATTTACCACATAGAGTGTTACTTTGGGACTAAAACATATTTTACAAAAAAAACATGTGGAAATTTAATTTCTTCGAATTTTTTATTGAAATTTTCGGAGCATATAGAGAAAGGTATGCTTCATTTAAATAAAATATAAAAATAAATCGAAAATGCCCCTAGAGTCGGTACTCCCCTTAACGACGATAATTATCAACGTTCAGTTGAACGTTTATACATTTTCACATCTAGCGCAACTTCTTCGCGTTACTACCTAAAAATTTTTGCCGACGTACATTCGATTGTATCGGAATTATCATAAACACTAAGGCCCTTACTATAAAAGGGTATTTTAAATTTAAAGTCAACTTTATTTTTAGTCTTACGGTTTTGTTCATTTTATGTATGAAAACCCTACAAAAATATTTACATTTTCAAACATTTTGATTGGTGTAAAATAAGTTAACCAATCAGAATGCTTCAAAAATAAATTAAGCCCTGGCATACTGCCACCAAAATATTTTAACTAAAGTCGGCTTTAACTAAAATATACATTTGAAAAAGTTAGATAGTAGGGGCGTAACTGTTTACAATATTTTATACTCCAGTCAGTTTAACGCAGGTTTCCTTTAAATACTTAACGTTGATAGGCATGATAGAAAATACAGCTAATATAATTTTTTAGAAAATATAACCTCAAGTTAACCTGCAGAATATTTTTTTAATCATGCCCGTTCGCATAAATGGTGGAAAAAGTCTAAATAAGTTGAATAGTTTTCATACCACCGGCCCGGAAAGAGTTAAGTAACAACACAATTGATTTTCCTTTTATAAGGGTTATAAGGTTATCTTTATTTAATAATTAAATTCAAATACAATGGATTTCACAAATAGCAAAACCTTGTTTATTCTCTCGGGTTTATCCGGTTCGAAAAATTCACTCGTCGGCTTCAGGTTCAGGCGACTCGGTTATGTTCGGCAGGTAGTCATCGTTGGACTCGTTTATGTGTTCATCAGGTTGTCGTCCTCAGACTCGTTGATGTGTTCAGCAGGGAGTCGTCCGGAAAGGTTGTGATATTATTTATGAGACAACCAACCAAAGATTATCGTCTTTCCATTATTTTCATGAAATGAAGTGGCTATTAGACAAGTTTGGTAAACGTGTCTAAAACATAAAAAGAGAACAAAAAATTAGTTGTTTCAGAATAAATGATGCTACGGTTTACGAAAGTTTTTCAACGTAATTTCTAAAAATATTTCTCTAATGATGTGCTCCGCAGTACCAAATGCTTGAGCCCCATTTTGTAAAAAAAATCTAGACAAAAATACAAAAAAATGTACTATAAGGCCAACTTCGTGAGTAGCGAACTAAGTAAAGGGTGTTTTTTAAGCCCGATAGAACTTACAAAAGGGTTAACTGTCAAACGAACTGTCATACTGTACTCATTCGAGATTCATTTAACACTATACTAAAAATCCTCAGTACTTCAACTAGTTTTGAGTGTTAATTTTTAAAACTATTTATAACTAATTTTTAAGAACCCATTCGTTAAATTTAATGTTTCTGTTATTAGCAGGTGGAAGGCGCCACCAGCGAAGTTTTAAAGATGGCGCTATTTCTTTTCCTCCCGATTTTTTAAAATGGCCCATATCTCGAAATCTAAGAGAGGAATTTCTAGTAAAAATTTTCCACTTCATAAAATGGCCCATATCTCGAAAACTAAGCGAGATAGAGAAAAAAGGATAAAATGTTTTCTCCTTTGGGGTGTCTTCGCATGACTTTAGATGGTATGGACTAGGGCCGGGAAGGGTCCCGAGTCACTAATTTGAACAATTTTTACGACTCAGGATAATTGCAAATAAAACTGTAGTTCTACTAATTTCTTACTTAAATTTAGATTTGTTAAATTTAACAAAAAGTGTTTTAAAATCAACAGATTTTATTTTAAGCCAAAAACCAGGAATAAATTTTGTTAAAGTAACAAATTTTTCTGTTCAGCCGACAGACTTATTATTTTGAGTATACAGTTTAAATTGCCTCAAATAGCAAAGTTACTACCCAACATGGCTAGATGTACATTGTACAACAATTAAAAAAAACTTTTTCACCATAATTGCGTTAAAATATTTGGCGGGCGGAGATTTCAAGTCTGTAAGTATTATTAGTAGTTTTCTCATAAAGTTGAATTGAGCCTACAATAAGTCATCAGGTTGTCACCATATTGTAAAATGATAGTTCCTCATATTGAACGTAATAAATTCTTATAAAAAAATATTTTAACTTTTGCATTAAGCATACAAAAATTGTTTTTTCAGGCTTCCTATATTTTCATAGATTTATGCCCGTATACTGGTAAAATTGTTATCTGTGACAATTTTTGTGCATTTCTTAGTGCATAAAAAAATCAAAAAGTTTTCCAAAAGTTTTTATTCTTCTGAAATGATTTTTTTTAATTTGCATTTAAAAAACTAATTTTCAATGCCTCAGTAGCTCAATTGGTGGAGCTGTTGTGTACGAAAATGTTAATTCTTTACAGGTCTTTGTTCGAAACTCACTGAGGGCTGTGATAATTTGGTTTTTATGTCTTTTATTTTTATAATAACATTTGTTATATTCCACAAGGCTCATGACAATTTTTTCTTTACAAAATATAATTTTAAAATTTTCAATTATAACATAGAATAATTGCAATTAAAATGGTGAAGTAATTAAGAAAACAATAAATTAAATGTTTTTGTTGCCAAATTATTAACTCGGCAATTTTTTGTTATTTCGCTAATTGGATTTTTAATTACAAAATTACTTAAGTCTATAACAAAATAAAATGATAACTATTTTTTCCTATAATAGCGTTTGCAAAATTTTTAAAATATTACTAATTTTGCAAAAAATTCGTTAAAATAACAAAATTTTAAATTGTGAATGCAAAACTTTCACACCAAACAAATAACACTGTGAGACAAAAAATATTTTTTTTCTTCATACATTTATTTTTACCGGCAAAACTGTTGAGTATATAGAAAAACATTATATGAACAGATTAAAGGAATTGTAATTTTTAATTTTTTTAAAATTGTTTGAGCAAAATCGGACTAGTGGTTGTCGAGTTATGTCAAAAAAAAGACCACCAAAGGTGACAATTTCCCCTAGTTACTAACTTCAAATCGATATATCTCGATTCCTAGACTTGACCCAGCGAAACGCCGGGACACGTATAACTTGTTTTTGACCGATATAACATTTCCCGTTGGTTTCATCCCATCGCGATTTTGTCGCATAGTCTAATAAATAAAAGAAAAAAAATCTGTGCGTTTTTTTGTAATATAATATTTGGCGAGGCCAAAAATTTTATTTGTTTTTATAACTAATAACGACTTTCCAAGTTATTTTTTGCAATGAAAAAATTGTCGTGTGCTTTGTGGAATATAACAAATATTGTTATAAAAAAATTGTCATAGCCCTCAGTGGGTTTCGAACCCAGGCCTGTAAAGAAACAACATTTTTGTACGCAACAGCCATTCGAGCTACTGAAGCATTAAAAATTTGTTGTTTAAATTCAAATAAAAAAAATTACTTTAGAACAATAAAAGCTTTGGAAAACTTGATTTTTTTATACAGTGCTTCTAAGACCTGCCCAAAAATTTTCATAGGTAATAATTTTACTACTATTAGTTAGAATGTTATGACTTATTAAATAGATTTAATTTGTTGTTTCAAAAAGGTTGACCATTTTCATGATGGGCAATACAATTAATTAACTAATTACAATTAAGTCTTTTCGCAAATCATAAAAACTAGTTTAATTTATAAAATATATAAACATGTTAATTAAAGTCACAAGTATATAATCATTGCCGAAATATTATAAATATAAAAGTCTAACTCGAATAAGGGTACTTATGTAATCCAATTTCAAAATTTTACAGGGGGCAAGAAAATGTAGAAAACTGTATTTAATATATTGTACCTACATAGGTATTCAATTGGTTTTGTCTGCAATTATACAAAATAGCAGTGTTGAAATGTTTTTCAATTGCACTTTGTGATTTCAATTAAATATTGTAGTTGTTTCCCTGCAAACATTAAAATACGAAAATGTTTCGCAATCGTATCGCCTTGAAGAAAAACTTTATTGCGGCAATAATCATATTCTTATTGCGGAAGATCCCCCTTTCGGGAGTAAAAGTCCTCTCTGTAGCGATAGTCCCAAGCAATACTTCTGAATAATAAATCAGCGATATCGCTGGATAATCGTGTATCGCTAATTTATCACCTGGAAGATAAAAAGGTGATATCGCTAAATTAACTCCTCGAAACAAACTAATCGATTTATATTTTTTGTTATAAAATTGAAGTCTGGAAAAGAATACATAATTCATTGACAAAAACATTAACTATTTTATTGCCATCATACCCGGTTTTTTCCGCGCACTAAATCTTCATTTTTCAACGAATTTGTTTCGAGTATTTCTTATAATTGTTTTTTGTACAAATTTTGTACTATTTTTTTACAACATTTTCAAAAATTTTAAATGAATTGTCTTTATCTTCCAGATGATGCCGTAATTGTATCATAGAAAAATTATGACAAAAAACACAATTTTTGATTTTTTTCCAAATATCTCCAAAATATCTTTCAAATGATAAAAGGAAGACAATTTCAATGTAAAATAGAAGATATCGCTTTATTATCTTCTTGGTAGATATGTTCCAAATGTTTGCAGGGTTATTTGCCAATAAATAACTTTTTAAAAAATTCGGGGTTAAAAATTCTTAAAAAATGGTTACAAAATTTGTTCAAAGGTGCATGATTTTAAAAAGTGTGAATTTATACACTTATTCGAGTGGGACATTTACATGCAATTTTTATTTAACCAACTTCAGTTAACAAAACTACTATTTTTAGACAAGATCTTCAAAAAGTTTTATGAAAATACAAGATTTGCTTATTTTTTTCTTTTAATTAAAAAATTGTTATTTAAAACTGCCAAATTGTCACTTGGCTAATTTTTGATGAAAAATCGTCAAAATTACGATAAATCGTTAAATCTGGCAGGTTTGTTTAAGGTGTTTAAATTTATTAATTTTTATACTTTTTGTGGTTTTAATATCACTTTTAGCTCATTTTTTGATACATTTTCTGTGCGTTACATGTATTTTAGTACAGTTTACACAATACAATTCGTGTATTCTGCCCAGCAAAATATTGGTAATGACACCTCATTACTATCTGCATTACCAAAAATGATAAATCATTACCTTTTGCATTATTTTTTAATAAAAAATAATGAATTCCTAATAACGGCCTATTGTATTCATTGTTTCTAAATATAAAATAATGACTTACTCGTAATAGTTTAAATAAGTACTTTTCCCACAGTTAAATTTTATACATTTTTATTTATTATATGTAAATATGTTTTATATTTAAATTTTTATGACGAGTCCTAAAATTACACACTAGAGAAAACTTAAATTTTTCTGAATATATTTCCTTAACTATTTGCTTAACTCCTTATTTTTAAGAATCAAGTAATCAATCGGATAACCACTTACAATTCAACTTTTTGTAAGCATATGTGTAACCACTTATTATTCAAAATCTCATAACTACTTATTTCTCATTTTTTCGTAAGCGAGCGGGTAAGCGTGACTACTTATAAAAACGACCACGCCAAACAAAAATAATGAGTTTAGACGCCAAAAAATAAGTTGTGCGGAGCTATGAATTTCTATTATATAAACACTTATTTGGTAATGAAAGATTTTGCTGGGTGTTTAATTATAATTTTATAGTTTTTTAATTAAAAAAAGTGAAAAGAAAATGCTTCCTAGAGAATTACATGATTTTTCTTTTAAATTGGATTTAATTTGCGCCCTCTATCGTGAACGAGGTTAAGCAGGTTTAAAAAAAAAGATTTCGAGAAAAATGCAATTAAAAATGTAAAAAAAACAAAAAAATGTATACAAAAATAAAACCACACTCGGGTTCGATGAGCTGTAATTTTGAAATAAGATAGTATTTCAATCTGGAATTGTATATGATATTTTCATGGACTGGACTCATAAAACAGTTAGTACAAAAGCCTGTGCAACTTATTCTGATTCATTTAAAATATATGAATATTTGATCTCTAAATTTAGGACTGAGCTAATTTTTTTTGTAATCACAATTTATCATAACAAATAATTTCATCCGTCGAACTAATTTTTCATGTTAATATTCAGTAATTCGTATTTATCAAAATTAAAAATTTGCCAGTTAATTTAAACCACAATTGTAAATATTTAAAATATTATTTTCTGTATCACCGCTATTAGTCTCAAATATAGATGCCGTTATTTTCCCACAGTTTTCTTATATAATCATAAAATGGACTATATCTCGAAAACTAAGCGATTTGTAGCAAAATGGACAAAAATTCGTTAATCTCGGGGATTACAAAAAAAAAAAAACATTTGTTCAATCCTAAACTTAAAGATAAAATTAAATAAAAATTGGACCAATAAAATCAGAACACGTTAATAGAAACTTTTTTTATGAGTGCACTTATCGGTTTTTATTACTCCCACACATGATTTCTCTTTATATATTTAGTTACTTTTTCTATTTTATTTGCATCCAACAAAGAAAAAATTTCCAGGTGCTGTTCTTGCGGAAATTTGTTGGTGGAACAAAAACTTGCATGAAGATGATGAAAGCTAAGAAGAGTCAGAAATTCTGTCTTCTTCAGAATCTGATTCTTATAGCGACGATGTCTATGAGCCCCTACAGCATCTAGCAGAGAAAAGACCTCGAATTATGTAGCGTAGTTTTTTCTTGTATAAAATATACAAAGAAAATTTCAGAGAAGTGAAATGTTTTGAAAATAAGTTACCTGCATATTACGTGAGATTGTTAAAAATTTTCTGCAAAAGTTAAAAAAATACTTTAAAAAGTACCAACTAAATATGACTCATTCTAAAATTTGAATCTAAAAAAAAACTTTTTGTTTTATTTTAATATCAGATTTTGTAGGACAATGCAACAACATAATTTTTGTACACGAAATTTAGCCTTTTAACATATTAATTTTACCCCAATTATATCGTCAAAAATAAGACAACCAGGGGCAATAAAAATCAATAAGAGCTTTGAGAGTTTTGATATACTAATGGTATATTTTCATTTTCAAATGGATTAATTTGGGAAAGTTTTTCTTGGAGCACAGTGTAATTATTGCGGTTACGGTTTATATAACAGCAACGGTATTTCAGTCGGTTAGGGTTTTCAATTTGAATTGGTAGTTTAGCCGTTATAGTTCTTTTAGGGGTTATAGCATCAATCCAAGGATGACAACCAAAACGTATATCGGTAACGATTTTTGTACCAATACAATTTTGTTCTCTAGTGCTCTTACGATTAAGGTTTTTGAAAAATAATTGTTACTGCATGGTCAATCAATTGTTGTTCTAAATTTGGATCGGTGTTTTATCTGTTACGGTATCCGCCCTTGCGGTAAATGCGTTTCGATGGGCAAAGGGTTGGCCATCTGTAAAAAATTCCACCTCATTATTTAATTGTCTTTTAATATTAAATTTATATTATATTATAAAGATTTATTTATTCAAGGCTTTTATTTATATAAAAGTAAATACAGGCTATTTAGTAATCCAATACGACATTAAAAATAGTTAGGCTGTTCACATGCGAAGTTCTAAATGTTATATGATTTGTTGTCCTTAGAAAAACAAAGTTGTTGAAATTTGATTTTGAAATATTCCCTAGTAAAAATTATTTTTCTATAATCATTTATGATTTTATATAATTATGTCTCGTCAAGTATTGTGAAGTGTATATTTTGAAATAATTATAACAACAACGGTGTTATATACAGATATTTTATTATAAATACAAAATGCTATTAAACAGATCCACCATTTTCAAATCATAATATACGGGTTAGTGTATATTATGATCAAATCATATACGGGTTAATGTAATTATATATAAAAATATATGAATGAGGGGTATATAGTTGATCTTTTATTTGGTAAATTAATGTGTTTTTAGTTTGACTCTAGATCATAAATTAATATCACTTTCTGTTTAAATTATTTTTTCGAATTAAAGAAAGATCCTAGTAAAAATGATTTTTATATAATCAGATATGAGTTTTATATAATCATTTATGACTTTATACAATTATAACTTGTCGTAATTTACTTTATATGATCATATCAAAAGATATTTAATTATATAAAATTATATTAACCAGATCCACAATTTTTCGGATCAAATCATGTATGGATTAATATAATTATATAAAAACTATATTATTTGATCCGAAAAATGGTGGATCTGGTTAATATAATTTTATATAATTAAATATCTATGCTCCTTGCAGGAGTAAAAGGAACAAATACCCAAGTAAAAAAAATGATATGGAGCCATATGAACTTATATTTAATTATATATTATCTTTTATGTAATTAGATATAATTATATCCGAAAAATGAGAACGTCTTATTGTATGATATTCTATCGAATATTATACAATTGTATACAATTTGGTACAATTTGATACAATTTTATGCAATTCGATACAATTGTATCCGAATTTTGTCCTCATCCAATTACATCAAATTATATCTTTTTGTATAAAATTATATAAAATGTTATAAAAGTGGACATAGTTTGATACAATTATATCTAAATATTAACCTTATACTTTTTATCTTATTATATAGGACCATATCTAACAATATACATACAAAAATTATTTTTTTAAATAAAAAAAAATTTTCAATTACTTGTAATTGTAATTGTTCTTTTTATACCCTACACCACTATGTGGTCAGGGTATTATAAGTTTGTGCTGATGTTTGTAACACCAAAAATATTGGTCCTAGACCCACCGATCGGCTCAGAATTTTTTTTTATTTCGATTTAACGATGTCCGTCTGTCCGTCTGTCTGTCCATGCATTCTTGTGCGCACTCTACAAGTCGCAAATATTAAGATATTTTGATGAAACTTGGTACACCGACTTATGTCGGCCCAAGGACTATTGATTTTGGTTAAAATTGGTCCATGTTTAGACCTAGTGCCCATTTATATGGGGTCCTACCAAAATTATACTGTTTATACGCTGCAGGTCGCAAATATTAAGATATTTGATGAAATTTGGTACACAGAGCTATATTGGCCCAATAACGTAGCCTATTGATTTTGGTGAACATCGGTCCATGTTTAGACCTAGTGCCCATATAAGGGTCCTACCAAAATTATACTGTTTATACGCTGCAGGTCGTAAATGTTAAGATATTTTGATGAAATTTGGTACACAGACCTATGTTGGCCCAATAACGCAGCCTATTGATTTTGGTGAACATCGGTCCATGTTTAGACCTAGTGCCCATATAAGGGTCCCCCCAAAATTATATTGTTTATACGCTGCAGGTCGCAAATATTAAGATATTTTGATGAACTTTGGTACACAGACCTATGTTGGCCCAAGGACGAAGCCTATTGATTTTGGTGAACATCGGTCCATGTTTAGACCTAGTGCCCATATAAGGGTCCCCCCAAAATTGGCTTGGTTACAAACTGCAGGTCGCAAATATTAAGATATTTTAATGAAATTTGGTGCGCTGACTCACATTATAGAAAATTTTGACACAAGCCCCATTTTAACCCATTCGAATTTCGGATCCAAACATTAGTTGGCTTTTAACCAGACTTGTGTAGGGTATTGTATAGTCGGCATGCCCGACTTTAACCTTTTTACTCGTTTGAATTGCAATTACAAATAATATTTAATTATAGATGAGTTTTTTTTTCAATTACAATTACATGTAATTGTGTAATTGCATGTGTAATTAATTACAAAATGTAATGATTAACCCCAGGCCTGCTGGAGATCTTATAATTTCGATAAATCTTCCATTACTTTTATCCAGATTTATCATGACAGTGCAATAAACATGAAAAAAAAATTATGTTATGGGTGCGGTGCGTAAGCCATTTTTGACTCATGCTCAAAAAAAAACAAAAAAAAACAAATTACTCACGCACGAGCATTTCGTTTCTTATTCAGCACACATGAGTATATTAAAAACTTACAATCAGAAAATTCTCACGCAAAACAGTAAAAATTACTAAAAACATATGATGCAAAAAATAAACTCACACACGAATCATGCACGGGTTATTCTTACTCACGCTCACGCACGAATCACTTAAGTATAGTAATTATTACTCACGATCACGTGTGAATAACGTGACTCACGAACATTTCGTGTCACGCGCCAATCCCTAGTAATTATTAAATCTAAAACTAGTTCAAAATCATTGATAACATGGAACCAAATATAATACAATACGGTTTTATATGGACCTTATATATTTTTATATAAAATCACTTTGAAAAAATTGCCTATGTGGGATGATATATAATTATAGATGATTTTATAAAGAACGTTATAAGTTATATATGGGTTCATATTCGTCAATATATAATCATAACTAACACAAATTATAAAATATTTCTTATATGGATCCACATAGTTTTATATTAAATATTATGTATAGTGTCATACTAAATTATATATAAACGTACATGTAATTATATCTTTTATATGTTACTTTATGTACTTATATATAGCACATACATATATATGTAGGCCAATATGTAATAATATAAAATCACATATGTCTCCATATTAAAACCTTTGAGGAAAAAATATCTAACATATGACTATATAAAAGTATATCTGCTTGAATTTAAAAGCATATGTGGCCATATGTAACTATAAGTTACTATATGCAATTACATAAAATAATATATTATTATATCAAAACTTTTTTACTCGGGTATGTATAAATATCTTTTGATATAATCATATAAAAATATATGTTTCACAATACTCGACAAGTTATAATTGTATAAAATCATAAATGATTGTATAAAAATCATATATGAATATATAAAAATAATTTTTACTAGGGATAATACAATTTTCACAAGTAAATTACAAAGAATAAAATTTTTTGAAAGAATTCGATAAGGCCAGCAAGACAGAATACATATTTTCGGATTCGGCTACAAAGCCATCATCAGTGTCGTTTGCCTTGACGGGTTAATAATTGATAATCGTCCACTTATGTGACAATTGAAAGCAAATCGAATATGTTAACAACTCGACTTAGACTAACATCAACGAAATCTAGTAATGCTATTTTTATCCTTTGTATCCGTCAAGGCAAACGACACTGATGATGGCTTTGCAGCGAAAGCCGAAAATACGTATTCTGTCTTGCTGGGGTTATCGAATTCTTTCAAAAAATTTTTATTCTTTGTAATTTACTTGTGAAAATTGTATAATTTTTCTTTAATTTGAGAAAATAATTTAAACAGAAAGTGATATTAATTTATGATCTAGAGTCAAATTAAAAAAAACATTCATTTACCAAATAACCGTGTCATGTGCTTTATTCATCTGGAAAGCACATGACACGGTGCAAATTATAATTTAAATAACATACATTTAAATTTAACGGTTCGTTGTAATTCAAAAAATCTGTGGCTATCATACACAGAGTTGAATAGAACCAGCTGAGATACTTTAAGAATTAAGGTTCAAAGCAAAAAAGAGTAATATAAAAAGGATAAAAATAGCATTGTTAGATTTCGTTGATGTTAGTCTAAGTTGAGTTGTTAACAGATTCAATTTGCTTTCAACTGTCACATAAGTGGACGATTAACAATTATTAACCCGTCAAGGCAAACGACACTGATGATGACTTTGTAGCAAAAGCCGAAAATACGTATTCTGTCTTATTGGCCTTATCGAATTCATTAAAAAAATTTTAATTCTTTATAATTTACTTGTGAAAATTGTATCATCTTTCTTTAATTTGAAAAAATAATTTAAATAGAAAGTGATATTAATTTATGATCTAGAGTCAAACTAAAAAAACATTCATTTATAAAAATATATTATTAGATCCGAAAAATGCTAGATCTAGTTAATATTATTTTATATAACTAAATATATTTTGATATAATCATATAAAATTATACTTGGTGTTACATATAACAATGCTCGACAATATATAATTCTATAAAAATATAAATTGTTTTATAAAAAATATTTTTACTCGGGCTTTTACATATATATATTTACGTATATTTAGATGGCCCTTAAGTTTCGAATTGTCAGTTTTTAGTTTTAAAACCCCTCAGTTTGTTTCATTTGGTCTCAAACGTAGAAGTTTATATATAAATAAATTTTTTTTAAATCGTGTCTGAGCGCATCTAAAATCAGATATTTTTAAAATTGCCCAAATTTTCACTAATTTGCTATTAATTTAAGTGCTTAGGTATGCATAAAAATTTGAGTTTTTATAACGATAAATTTATGGGGTCATTTTGTAAAACGAAACTTTGCTTTCGTTTGAACGTTTTTTTATTTTTAATTTTTTTAAATTTTGTAAAACTCAAAAAAAATATGTATATTTTCTTTTTTTTCAATCTGGCAATGTTATAATCGAAGACAAACTCCTTAATAAATCGGTATTTTATAAGAAGTAAGTAAACGTTTGCAAACGAATATTATGCCATATTCAAACGAACAGAAATAGTTGTCGTTTCCTATTAAAAAGTTAAAGTTTTTGCATAAAAAGTTAGGTAATTGCAATTTTTGGAATAAAAATTGTATAAGTATGGGTTTAAAAATATGATGTAGTTAAATGTGATACTCCAATATTTTTTATTCTCAATAAAAAATAATTCTTTTAGGGTCATATGCATAATCACTTTTAAAATTTTTTTTTACACGGATTATAAAACAAAATTTTCACACCAAAATCGTTATAAAAAATCAAATTATTATGCATAAGCATTTAAATTTATATGCAAATTAGTAAAAATTTGGGCAATTTTAAAAATATCTGATTTTAGATGCGCTAAGACACGATTTAAAAAAAATGTTCTTTATATATAAACTTCTACGTTTGAGACCAAGTGAAACAAACTGAGGGGTTTTAAAACTAAAAACTAGCAATTCGGAACTTAAGGGCCATCTTAACAAACCATACTTTGTACTCTTTGCTATCCGCTAATGGAAGGTTCTTCTTATTTAGGTTGATTTTCTGTACAATATAAAATTTTTCTTAAATATAATTGTTTCATATTATTAGGAAAAATGTCCAAAAATATATCATAAAAACAAAAAAACTACTAATAAAAAAAATTGCCCCACACAGGATTCGATACCTGGACCCTAAAAATATTAGAACTAAAAATAACAACTCATTTACCAATCAGGCTAAACAGACTTGGAAAACTCCATGAACAAATTTTTATTTAAGTAATTTGTAATTTCAAGTCACATATATTATTTTTTTTTGTCTGGCAATAAGAACTCGCAAATGGCAACAAACGCAAACTACTACCCGTTTTATAAAATACCAAATATTTTCGTTTACGTTTCAAACGAAAACGAAAAAACGTTTTTCATTCGAGTTACAAAATGACCCCATTAAAAAGTGATTATGCATATGACCCTAAAATAATTATTTTTTATTGAGAATAAAAAATATAGGAGTATCACATTTAACTACTTCATATTTTTAAACCCATATTTATACAATTTTTATTCCAAAAATTGCAATTACCTAACTTTTTATGCAAAAACTTTAACTTTTTAATAGGAAACGACAACTATTTCTGTTCGTTTGAATATGGCATAATATTCGTTTGCAAACGTTTACTTACTTCTTATAAAATACCGGTTTATTAAGGAGTTTGTCTTCGATTATAATATTGCCAGATTGAAAAAAAGAAAATATATATATTTTTTTGAGTTTTACAAAATTTAAAAAAATTAAAAATACGTTCAAACGAAAGTAAAGTTTCGTTTTACAAAATGACCCCATCAATATTAATTTTATTTTAAAATTTTTATATCTTGTCAAATTTTTGTTTGGTTTTTTTTAATATTTTTGTTTCCTTAATCTGACAACGACCAATTTAGATTGGAAATTAACAAAATTAATAGAGATCGAACTTTTCAAAAGTCGTCTTATGCTAAATATGTATGCTTCAGAGTATTTGTTTCCTTCCCTCAATTCAACTTCGCTATATATAGTTGGGCCTTAAAGAAGTATTTTCATAAATATAAACCTTGGTACAATGAGAGAATTATCTGCATGGTACTAATGAAGTTTTGAATTAAATCAATGAATATTTACTGGAACTCGTCCATTGAAACTTTTCTTTAAATGAGTATAGTTTTTCAAAAAATTATATAAAAAATTTCATTCTGTTTATTAAAAATTTCATGCATTTAATGAAAATATTTCATGCATTTAATGAAAATGTTTCATTAAAAACTACTTTCATACCCAGTGTAGAAACGGTAATGACACATCATTATTTCTTGGACTATCTGTAATGACACCGACATGCATTAATTTAAAAAATATAATAATGAGTTACTAATAATGACTTATTTTTATAACTATTTCATATAGAAAGTAATTTTGCAGATTTTTTTTCGAAATTTTTTGAAATCTATTTTTAGACTCAATGTTTTTTTAACACTGGTAAGTATATATGTAACCACATATTTTTTGATTTTTTGTATGTTGGCGAGTAAGTTGACTTATGCGCAGCAGGTCAATTATGTTTCTATTAAACATGTGCACAGATAGAACTGCTTGTACAAGTTTCGGTATGTCTACTGATTTGAATACGTATTGATAAGTAGTTTAGTGTTTCTGGTATAGTTGATATTGTTATTCTTTCTAGTAGATTGTGTGTAAATGAATAAAGAGAGAATGAGCGTAGTATATTTGTTTTACTATAGTATGCTCAAACAAATAAAACAGATAATGAAGATTGTATAATAGATACTTATTGTACGCTGCCAATAAATATATTGTGAAAATTTCGACCAAATCAACCCCATGTCTTCCTTCGACGTCTTTTTCACTAATTTTATTTAAATTAAATACAATTTTTTGTTTTAATTGAATTTTATTAATTTTTAAATACAAATTTCACAACAAATTTAATCTTTAGTCACTTGATTATTTGTTTCCACAACAATTACTTGAAAATATTTGTGGTACAATAAGTATTTGAGAACAAGAAACAAATAAATGCTTCACTCAGTGCAAAACAAGAAATAACTGGTATTGTGTTTTTGAATAAAGTGAGTGCGTTGAAACAAAACATAACAATATCAGTTACACTTGTTCTCTTATTTATACCAATAGTAACAGTTATGTATATGGTATATTTGTTTTGGAAATTCTTTAAGATATACAAGTGCACGTCTTTAGTTTCTATCTATCAAATAATACCTGTCGATATAGCTCAGATGGTAGAGCTGTTGACCCAGGTTTGATTCCCGCACGAGCAAATTTTATTAAAAAAATTTGCAATAAAAAAATATTTTTTTATAACGTTTATTTTTTGAAAATCTATTTTTAGACTCATTATTTTTGCCAGTACTGGTAAGCACATAGGTAACGATATATTTTTGGATTTTTTGTATGGTTGTATGTAACCATAACTCATTATTTTTCGCGACATCGCTATAAAAAGGTAATAAAAATGTAATAATAAATGTAACTAGTTACCATTATGAAGTATATAGTTATATAACCACATACCTGGAAATGATTTTCTACTTCGTTAAAACGAAGAAATTTTTCATTCAGTTTGTATAGGAAACTTCATTAGTTTACTGAAAAAATCATCAAAACTCATCCAAAAAAGTTCTTTCTGTGTATGTTTCGTGAGGCGGACTTAAAAAAACAGCTACATTTGATCCAACTACACATATGACAATTTCTACACTCAAAATAATAAGTCTGTTGGCTGAACAAATTAATTTGTTATTTTAACAAAATGTATTCCTGTTTTTTAAAATACAATAATGTTGTTGATTTTAACACATTTTCTTGTTAAATTTAACAAATCTAAATTTAAGTAAAAAATTAGTAAAACTACAGATTTGTTTGTAATTAGTTATACTGAGTTGTAAAATTTGTTCAAAATTAGGGTCTCAGGATCCTTACCGGGCTTAGTCCATACAATCTGAGCGCATGTAAGGGCACTCCAGAGGAGCAAACATTTTGTCCGTTTTGCTTAGTTTTCTAGATATGAGCCATTCTATGAAGTGGAAAATTTTTATTAAAAACTTCCAAGGGTCTAAGGCCCCACCATGGTCCATTTTTGGGTAAAGATAATCGTTTCACGGGGTTATTAAATAGTTAGGAGCCGTCGAAATTTTCATGAATTTTGCTCTATCTCTCTTAGTTTTCGAGATATGGGCCATATTAAAAAATCGGGAGGGAAAGAAATAGCGCCATCTTTAAAACTTCGGATACATTGGTGGCGCCATCTACCGGATAATAACAGAAACATGAAAATATTATATTTTAACAATAAATTTTGTAATATTTAACGAATGGGTTCTTAAAAATCAGTTATAAATAGTTTTGAAAATTAACATTTATAACTAGTTAAAGTACTGATGATTTTTAGTATAATGTTATATAAAGGTAACTAAAATCTTTGTTTAAATCAGTGTTTCAACTAAAAATTTGTTAAAAATTAGTCAAATCGATTTGAAACAGGTTTGACAGATTTTCCTATTGACGTATTATTTTAAGTGTATGATAGTTGCTTTTATACAAATGTTATTGACAACGAATACACAAATATACATACAATAGTACTCAAAGGGTACTTTTATGTAAATTGTGGCTTTTCAAAAAGTGTTGATTTATGACTGGATTTTACCAAATCAGACAGTTCATACACAAAAGTACAAATTGTTGTTCCGTTGGAAATGGTGTTTGGTAAAAATCCAACTCATTCCTTGTATGAGCAAATTTCCCAAATATGATCTTTATTTTAAGCAAGATTATGAATATAAAAAAGAAATTAAGGTGCCTATTCCTACTTGTGACTCGTTGTGACTGTCTTAAGACTATTTTGAGACTGAAAGTCACATCTTTCCATACAAAACAGTAACAAAGTTTAAAAAATTAGAATTTTATTAGTCATTATTATGATTGTATCGATACCAGGTCTTAATTTTTTAGAAGTTTTCAAACAAAAATTTTAATAAATATAATTTATTATGACTTTTCAACAACAAACACAAAGGAAATACAGTCATAACTAAGAGTCACATACTTTTCGTAGGAATAGGCACCTAAATTAAAAAGACTTTGTGGTTTAAAAATTATTCGCGGTTTTTGCAAATTAAAAAATCTGAAGTCTTTTTGAAGAATTTTCCTGACTACCCCTGCTCACGGTGAAATCTAAAAATTTAATTATGTAGACTTTTGCAATTTACTTATCAAGGTTGTTCAACAGGGACGCTACAAAAGTAGAAAGACAGGGACAGCAAACGACGCCATATTTCTTGCCGCTCTTTTGACATTTCTCTTCAGTAAGGTTTGCCATTTCATGATGGAAAAATATACGAGCCAACAACGAGTCGAAATTATTAAAATTTACTACCGAAATTCGGAGTCAGTGGCATCAAAAAATTTAAAAAACGATAACAGATATCCTTTCAAATTGCCATAAAATTTGACTTTTTTTAATATTTCGCTATTTTTTAGGTGGCTATAATTTTATTGTTAACAAAAATCCTATCTCACACACTGAAAGAATTATCCATCGTAATTATAATTATATAATTTCATATAATTTTTTTCGTATATTCAATGAAGAATTTCATTATGTATATAATATTTAATTAATATTATAAAATTTTTCATAACTTTTCTTTCATAACTTCATTAAAAAAATTAATTTTTTTTTATTTTAGTTAACGAAAATTAAATACAATTCAAGATTCGTCACTCCATTGGAGCATCTAGCAAACGGTATACATTATTTTGTGTTGTTTTGTTGATAGTTTGGTTTCTACGCTTCGGCTAATCAAAAAAAGGATTTTCAAGCACATTTGCTCCAAATCAGACACCCGCTTGTAGCCGCCCCTAACATGGAGTCCTAGACGCTGCAGAAAACAAACCGTTGACCATCACTGTTTGTTTCATCCGCTTTTGGAAGGATTTCTCCATTACTGGACAAGTTATGTACGCTGACTCACAATAATGTGAATTTGTTCACTGATACCGGTGAACTCTCGGTCCCCTGTACCACGTTAACCGCCCGTCCTTGGTCGTTGCCCGCTCTCTACCACGCGGAGGTGTGGTTTCGGTGTTACCAACCTTGAAACTAATATAATACTTTCTTCGGGGCTTTAGAAAAATTCATTGAATTTCATAAATTGGATCTTCACAAATTTAATGAAAATGTTCTTTATATGTGTGAAATTGTTCAATAGTATTTATTTTTCTAGATTTTCTAGAGCTGATTTATAGGAAGAAGAAAACATTTTCATTGAAAATTTAGCAGACACAAGGGAATCACCAGACTGCCGCAGTTTCGTCTCACCCAAAGACTCGTCAGTGGTTAGTTTATGTATCTATATGCAAAAACTTTTTGTGTATGGCCATTTTTTTTAATTTTTTCATAAAATATCAATATTTCATTAATTTTGAAAAATTTTCATACGATGAAATTTTTTTATAAATCATATTAAGTTTTTCGAAACATTCATAAGGAATTTCATTAATTGAATTAAGCTTATTATAAAATTTTATAAAACTTTTTAATTTAATGAATTAGAATTATTGAATTAGATATATTTTTTACATCCGTAAAATATTCTACAATTTTATTACGCTTTTTGCATTTGCTAAATACTTTTATTTATCCACTCCAGCTTAGCAACGACAACAACCAACTATAATAAATAATAATAATAAATGAAATTGCTTCATAGATTTTATGAAACTCTTTATTGGCTGAATGATTTATTCAATGGCGGAGTGGTCTATTCATTTTATGAAGAGTTTCATTAATTTTATGAACTTTTCATAAACATTGATTTTAATGAAACCTGTTTCATAGATTCTATGAAAAGTTTCAATGGACGAGTTCCAGTGACAATTTTCATTGAAACCATGAAGAAATTCATCGCTGAAGTGATGTCAATTCTCTCTGTGCATAAGAGAAATTCTATAGATATATATAAATGTATA
The DNA here is from genome assembly GCA_949987735.1 of Leucophora obtusa. Lineage (NCBI taxonomy): Eukaryota > Metazoa > Arthropoda > Insecta > Diptera > Anthomyiidae > Leucophora > Leucophora obtusa. The sequence continues at coordinate 120,097,091 of OX465296.1, forward strand.
TATGTATATAGCGGTAAATAAAATAAAACTTCCTGATCAAAGTTGAACTTTTTTTTTACGAAATTTTCAAATTTCGCGAAATTCGTGATTCCGATTTCAACTTGGATTTTATATTTTTTACGTACACATAAAAATATATTCGGTTTGATATGTCGCATTCATAATAATTATATTTAATTTTTTTCATTTCCTTCCATTGTTTTCAATTTAAAAATAACAGAACAAGTACAACTTTGAAATTTCAATTGCGATCTGCGACCTCCAAACAAACTTTTTTTATACATATTTTTTAGCAGGCCATATATATTTTCATAATATCATATTTGTGGGGTTGTGGAATGCGATAATTCCAACTTTTTTTTGGATTAATGTAGGCAGTAGAGATGAGCGATATTTTCATACCGGTGATTTAATCACAGTTATCGATAAATCAATGGTAACGGCAGTGATCAAATATTTCAAGTCGCAGTTACTCGGAATGTCGTTCTTTTAATATTTTTGTACTATTCCTTCTTGCAAACTTCATTGTGCACAGTAATACATGTTTTTTTCAACAACAGTGACTTGCTTTCAGACTCTTCTGAATAAAATGTCTCCTTCTATCATGTCTTTGTTACCGGTCGCAACTATTCTTCTTTTAAGGACCAGTTTTTAGGAAGTGGATTATCTTTAAACTTAGTTTAACGCAGTTTGTAACAGGAATACTGCTTTTAAAAGCAGTATGACAAAATTCGTTTTCGGTTTAACTAAACCAAGTTTAACTGACATCTTAAAAACTCGCTATAAATATTATTTCGTTTATTTATCAGAAAATCGCAGTCATTTCCATAGAAAAACCGTGATTACGATCACAGTTTAAAAGTACAACGATTTGCAAATCACATTCACTGAGAACAATGTTACTGAAAAATCGCCGGATCGCCCATCTCTATTACAAACCCGTGATCACGGTCACTGTTTAAAAGAACGGTGATTTGAAAATCACGATCACTGGTAGCAGCGTTATTCAAAAATCACCGGATCGCTCATCCCTAGTAGGCAGTTCTCTCAGTGTTTACGCCATGTTTATTAAACGCTTTTTGTTACAAATTGAAACTTTGATATTTTATTAAAATATTTGCAAAAAATTATTCAAAATTATTGGTCTCTTAAAACACATGACGCATCTCGCTGATGCTTGGAGTTGCTCAAAAAATGTATCTAAAGGCTTAAGGACCTCTCGACCTATTTTTAAGAGATTATTCGGGTCGGATAATTATTTGAGTTTTAAATTATTTGTTTTGATATTAACCGAAATAGGGGCGATTAATTGAGGAATCGGTTAATCGATTAACAGAATTGGAAACACTAATAATTACATGTTGAAAACCTTTGCCATTTTTGGATTTAAGATATCAAATTTCGTTTAAAAAATCATGTGCTGGAAGAAGATAATTTTTGTGAACTTGAATTATATTTAATATTACCCGGGTAAAAAAATAATATGATGTTATATGTAATGATATCTTATTTAATATAATTGGAGATATGCTATGATCCGAAAAATGGTGGATAAAATTATATCGGATAAGATATAAATATATTGAATCATATAGAATCTTATCCGGATTTTGACCCGATATAATTATATCTAATTTGATGTAGAAAGACATAATTTTATAACGCTTCATACTTCAAGATCAAAACAAAAACTATTAAAAAGTACTGAAAAATAACACCCTTAAGTTAAGAATTAAAAATTTAAATAAAAATTTAGAAGAAGTTGTACATAATTGTAACCAAGCCTTCTCATATAAATTTGTATTCTACCCGTAAACTGTGTAAACCTGGTATGTTTATGAGTTTAATGTCAAATTCCATACATAAAAATATGGCTTGTATTTATACAAGGTTTACAAGGAATTTAGGAGTTATAATGAGTACGCCTTTTATATTTTGAAATCATACATAAATATATCTAAAAAAAACATAGAATTTTTTTTACATTGCGCTATACTTAAACATATCTAAAACAACAACAAAGAAAAAAACGAGTAAAAAGGTTAAAGTCGGGCATGCCGACTATACAATACCCTACACCAGTCTGGTATATTGTTTGGATCCGAAATTCGAATGGGTTAAAATGGGGCTTGTGTGAAAATTTTCTATAATGTGAGTCAGCGCACCAAATTTCATTAAAATATCTTAATATTTGCGACCTGCAGTTTGTAACCAAGCCAATTTTGGGGGGACCCTTATATGGGCACTAGTTCTAAACATGGACCGATGTTCACCAAAATCAATAGGCTTCGTCCTTGGGCCAACGTAGGTCTATGTACCAAATTTCATCAAAATATCTTAATATTTGCGACCTGCAGCGTATAAACAGTATAATTTTGGTAGGACCCTTATATGGGCACTAGGTCTAAACATTGACCGATGTTCACCAAAACCAACAGGCTGCGTTATTGGGCCAATATAGGTCTGTGTACCAAATTTCATCAAAATATCTTAATATTTGCGACCTGCAGCGTATAAACAGTATAATTTTGGTAGGACCCTTATATGGGCACTAGGTCTAAACATGGACCGATGTTCACCAAAATCAATAGGCTGCGTTATTGGGCCAATATAGGTCTGTGTACCAAATTTCATCGAAATATCTTAATATTTACGACCTGCAGCGTATAAACAGTATAATTTTGGTAGGACCCTTATATGGGCAATAGGTCTAAACATGTACCGATGTTCACCAAAATCAATAGGCTGCGTTATTGGGCCAATATGGGTCTGAGTACCAAATTTCATCGAAATATCTTAATATTTACGACCTGCAGCGTATAAACAGTATAATTTTGGTAGGACCCTTATATGGGCACTAGGTCTAAACATGGACCGATGTTTACCAAAATCAAGCTTGTTCGTCCTTGGGCCAACATAGGTCTGCGTACCAAATTTCATCAAAATATCTTAATATTTGCGAACTGTAGAGTGCGCACAAGATTGCATGGACAGACAGACGGACGGACGGACGGACATCGTTAAATCGAAATAAAAAAAATTCTGAGCCGATCGGTATACTATAAGGTGGGTCTACGACGAATATTTTTTGGTGTTACAAACATCAGCACAAACTTATAATACCCTGACCACATAGTGGTGTAGGGTATAAAAATGAACATTGAGCTATATAAAACTTTATATATTTTCCGATAAAGCCATTTTTAATTATATATGACGATGTATTAAAATTGTCATAGCATATGTAAATAGATATGGTACATATAAATATATATGGGGACATGTATATTTATACTGATCTATATATGACATCACATAAGAAATTTTTGAAAAACTCAAAGCTATACATAATTATATCCGCAAAGATATAGTGTTACACTTGACTATATATAAACATATTAATTCATATTAAATTATATAATTTCCTATATAACTATTTTTACTCGGGTATAACTGTCATCCGAAAAAGTTAAAAATAAACTATTCTATACCTAGTATGACTATTATATACTAGGGACGGGCACGTGAGTAAATTTTGACTCACATTCACTCACGCTCACGACAGAAAAATTCCAATCACGCACAATCAATAAAGAAAAAAAATTTTCTACTCACACTCATAAACGGTCACGTAAGTAAATTCAGATTTTACTCATACTCACTTGAATCGCTCAATTTCACGAAATAAATCTTACCGGGAAAAATAAAATACCAAATTAAGGAAAATTGTGAATGTTAAACTAAAAATTGCTTGAATATGTAGTTTTGCCACTTATTTTTTATTTCAAAAACCCAAAAATATAAAAACGGCAAAACTATTAAACGCAAACTCACTCATGACATAATTTTTTCTACTCACACTCACTCACGTTTACGTGAGAAAATTAAGGTTCTACTCACACTCATGCGTGATCACGCATGAATTACGCAAAATTCTGCTCACGTGCCCATCTCTACCCTACACCACTCTGCAGAACAGAGTATATTGACTTTTTGCTGAATCTAATTTTATGTTGCATATTACGTAGCGCACCAATATGGAGACCAGTAAGAATATCTGATGAAAAAGACAGCCGATTTCGGGCCATCCGTTAAGCGTTTTTATACATAGAATTATTTCCTGCAATATATGGTGTTGAATAACTGCTTTGTGATGACGTCGAAAATATCTGATCGATACCCTCTTGTTACGAGTATTATACCTAATTTAATTTTTGGATATTTTCATTGCTCCGTAATTAAATTTCCCTTTACGGAATATGACACAAATCTTACTATGCTTAAGCCATATTCTCCTGAATTAGAAAATCATTCGAATTTTTAATGAGAATTGGTATGGCCAAAGACCTGTACGCCACAGTACGCCCTCTAGCGGAAATATTTTCAACCAAAATCAAAATATTAACCCGCTGACATTATCCAATGGATCCCATTTTTTTAAATTGTATTTTTAATTTGTTCACTCAATCAAAATTTTTTTAATTTTTATTTTGTGATTTTTTAAGCTTTTAAAAAAATCCGACATTAATCAATATGTGGCAATCCTGTAACGATAATCAAAATTTTTTTCAGTAAAGTGTTTTTTTTTCAAACGCGTCATATAGACAAAATGCAATTAATATTTTAATTAAATAATATGCATTTTTATTAATTTTAATTTCGTAGGTTTGAGAATAAGAAGAAGAGTAAACATTTTTTCAAAAGTTATAAACACATTATTAACTTGCAAATCAGACTAGATCTAGTTTCTGCCTTTTTATGGACAGGCTTTATCAGTGATTTTCCATTAAATTGTATTATCTTATCTTCTATATATAAAAGAATATCGTTACTGACTGACTGACTCAACATTCTACCGGAACGGGCAAAAAGGGGCCTGACAAAACCCCTTTGGCTAGAAAGCTGAAATGTAAGATATGTGTTCCTCGGAGTAGGGGCTAACTGTTCTGGAAAGCACTTTCTAGAATTTTGGACAGGGACATTGTAACGGACGGCCCGCCCAAACCGCTGCAGGTAGGAAGTTGAAATTTGGTATAAAGGTTCCTCCATTATCGCAGACATCCACCAAGGCGGGATTTTTGTAAATTTTTACAGGGAGGGGCAAAAAGGGGAAAAAGTCTCCTCCTTGACGGCCTGCTCAAACTGCTGGAGCTATGAAGTTGAAATTTGGTATGTAGGTTCCTCGACCGGTGTTGACGTCCGTTGAGACGGCATTTTTGGAAATTCTTATCGGGAGGGGCAAAAAGGGGACAAAAAAAGTATCTTTTTCCAAAATAGGACCTTTTCCAAAAAAAGTACCTTTTTCCAAAAAAGTGCTTTTTTCAAAAAAAGTACCGTTTTCCAAAAAGGTACCGTTTTCCAAAAAAAAAAATTTTTTGAAAAAAGTACCTTTTTTAAAAAAGTACCTTTTTCCCAAAAAAGTACCTTTGGACTTTGGACAGGAACGTGGTAAAAATGTTTGTTCAAGAGGGGAATTTTGACTGGGAGGAACAAAAAGGGGTGAAGAACCTCTTTTAATTACCTGTTCAAACATTATCCACGGAATATGAAACTTATGTAGCATTGAAACATACTCTCCAAAAAGTAAACCAAATTTTCTAAAAGAGAAAAAACCTTAGAAAAGAAATAGAACTTATATATTCTGATATTTAAACTGCAGGTAACGATGCACCGGTGGAAGAAACCGACGCAGTAAATTTTCCAACTGAATTTGCGAATTTACTTGAATTGCCAGGTCTACCTTTACATAAACTGGAATTAAAAAAAAAACTTTAAGACAGAATTATTTATTTGTGGTGGCTGGGTGAAGGCTTTTATTATAAAAACTGTACTTTAAATAATAAGCGAATTTAAAAAAAATTGTCGGGGGGGGGGGGGGCGCAGCCTGTAAACTTTAAGGCACGCTAACAACGTAGCGGGCTTTGCCCGCTATCTTTAATATTATAAAATGCTTTCCAACCCTGCTTTACGTTATTTATTTTCATTCAAAACTACTTACGGGTCTATCTACCTAAGTTCGCACTTTACCAAATTATCTTGACATACACAGGTATATTGCAATTTATAATGGATTCATTACTAACAATCCACTTTCATGAGAAAAAGTAATCAAATATTTATTTATTTAAACCCAATGTTGTGTCAGAATTTTTTATTTGTTGTGGCTGGGTGAAGGCTTTTATTCTAAAAACTGTACTTTAAATAAAAAAGCAAATTAAAAAAAAACTTTACGAATACGACCTATCTACGCCGATGGCTTTAACAACAGACAATTAGTTGTTACATACTCACGTGTTGGTATACTAAATGATTTATTTATATAAAAATGAAGAAGCAAAAAATAGTGTTTGTACTTAAACATTACAATAAATTTACTTTAACAATTATTTTACCTTAACAACAAATATAGTGTTTTATTTTATCTAAAAGAAAGTTAATTCTAAACTTTAAGGCACGCTAGCAACGTAGCGGGCTTCATTTTTTTAAACTAGCTTTACAATAAACAGAAATTTTTATGTATGATTTCGTGCTGTTTTTCGGTCTTAAATTTTTTAGTTTTTAATTTTTTAGCATTGCTTAGTTCGTGTCAAAATATAATATTATTAAAAAATTTTATTATTAATACAAATTAATGTGGTGCTATAAAATATGTGTATACATGTGTTCATGTATTTAATTGAATAAATTTAATACAATACTCGTATATATGTTCAAGTTTACTTAAGAATGTCTCATCTTGGAATTAATGCAATTCTATAATAAACTGTCACGAAAAAGATTAAAATAGCTAACTAAACGCTTAAGCTTAAATAAAATCTATGTAGTATTTGATATATTTTAGAATTTATCTACTTTTTTTTCCAAATAATGTAGGTCAGTGTTAACAAAAGTTTAGAAAAGAATACAAAAAATGAGTTCAGGAAAACGAAAATCATTTAAAAAGAAAAAAAGGAAAGTTTAGTAAATGAATTAAGTTTTTGAGCACATACATACATTCAAACTCATACATACGTACGCATACACTCACTGTAATCGAGTTGGGAAAATAAAGAAAAACTGAAACAGGAAAATGTGAACATGCGACATGCTGATAAAACAAAAGCCATACATTTTATTTATTTTATTCAAACGACCTTCCTACTTCAATTTTTTTTCTTTCTACAATTTTGTTAACATACCAACAAACTAAGCAACCAAAAAATAAAACAAAAAAGAATAAAAAAATCCACAAATTTGCCTTATAAAATTCAAGTGTGCTTGCAGGACATGTAAAATTGTATGCTCTAGGAGTTGAGAGAATTAAAATAAAGAAAGAAAAAGGATAAAAAAGAGAGTTAGAGAGTATTGGAAATATACCGTAAAAATAAAAATATTTAGGCTCTCATTTAGAGTATATTTTTAGAGATAATAGAAGCATTCCAAAATTGGCTTTTGCGCTTTTATTTCTTACTGTAGTCTTAAAATCAAGAGTTTAAAATCATTATAATCAGTTCCAAAGAACACGTCAGATGGTGAAAATCATACAAAATATTAAATATTTTAAAAACAGTGTTTTTTTAAAATTTAATTAAACTTTAATTAAAAAAAGAATATACAAGTAATAAAATATATACCATAAATATATACTAAATATTGTGTGTGTGCTTTAGAATGTATAAAATTGTATAAATTACAATAAAAAATGTGATTCAGTATATTTGTTTTATAGATATGTGACATATGTGGAGTATTATTAATGTTTAATTTTTAATAATATGAAAATTACCAAACAAACTATGTTTATATTATGCGAGTATAATAGCCTTATGAATTATTCAGTTCTTACGATTACTACAACTATTTTATAAAAAAATAAAAAAAAATTAACTCAATATGAATAAATATGAAATAGATAGGATAGAACAAAATATATAAATAATTGTATATTATGAGTGAAAAATTTTAAAGACCACGCCTGTTTTAAAATGACAAACTAAATATAAGGCATGCTGGGTTAGTTTATTCAGTATTGAAAACTTTAAATTTAACAAATGTTTGCAAATTAATTAGTTTAAATTCAATATTTTACCCACTGTAAATAATAGAATTTGCTCGAATTACAAAAATATTAGTTAAGAATGTTCACACAAAATTGTGCAAATCAACAAAAAAATTTTAGCAAAGTTTTATTGAACTTTTTAGTTGAGAAAAAAACATAATTCTAAAAATTTTTTTTTTTAGAAACACTAGTCAAGTATTTGTTTAATTTTGGGGCAGACTTTTTGAATTCATTCGTCCTATAGAAAAAACTGAAATTGAGTTTCAATTAAATTATCTGTAGCTACAATTCATATCAATTAAAAACTGAGTTCAAAATCTACAAATTTAACAAAACTTTTAGTTATACGAAATAAAAATTTACTTGTACTTCTAACCGTGTATTTTTGTAAATTTACACAATGGTTGGTATGAATAAAACCAAGTCTTTAATAGTTGCTTACGTTTTTCTTTAAAAACTTCACTTCATGTTTTAAAAAATAAAGCAAAATAAAAAGCCAGGAAAGTTTTCTGTTCCCCTTCTTATATATTATCCAAACAAGTTTGAGTTGCCCTATACTCAGTTCTGGATAACATATAAGATCCGTGGAACGAGTACCGGAAGTAGTTTCATGGACTGAGTTACAGTGGAACCAGTTGCAGAACTGGTGTGGTTAGCAACCGATTGTAGAATATTTTCCTGGGAACTTAATTCGAATAAGTGAATACTTGGTATGAATAAAATAACAAAATTTAAAAATTTCTTAAAAAAATGTAGGCTGCCAGTGTACAGACTTATATTTTGAGATATCGTGAAAACAAGAATTTTCATGAATTTTTTTTTCATAGAATAATAAAAGTTGACAATATTTATAATAGCTTAAAGCTTTAAATTTATTATTTAATGTTTCACCCCAGATGCGCAATAAAATTAATGGAAATAAGTCGTATTAATTCAATTGCATCAAATTAATTCAATGAATGACTGATTTTCACGATTTTTTGGGATTCATTAAATTTTTACAGAACCGCAGAACTAGAAGCGCATTTTGAAGCGCTAGTTTTTCTTTCCATCTCAAAAATGCACAAGCAAAAAGGGCAGAGTGTGTGATGCTTAGGGTTTTTCTTTTCCCGGACTTTTTCATTTCCCGGGACAGCGGGATATTTTTCAGAATTTCCCGGGATCCCGGGAATTCCCGCTCGTTAGAAAATATATAAATTCGACATATGTTGCATTTGAAAAACTCGATTACTGTTAAAACACCGTCCGACAAAGTTCATCTTTTGGTTGTACCCATGAGAAAATGGACTTAATATATTCTGAAAGGATGGCTAAATATAAAATAGCCATGTCTTCCACTTTTTCTGGATCAGTTCGTTTAACAATTTAAATCGTGAATTCATATTTAGATAATATATTTATATGGCAAGCCGTCTTAATTTAAAAAAAACTCTTAGAAATATATTAACTAAATATTAATTCGCGGTTTAAACGGTTAAACCAATTGATATAGAAAAAGTGAAAGACACGGGTATTTTATCTTCATCCCCTTTTTCAGGATATATTGGAATTGTTAATGGGTGCAAACTTGTGTCGGACCAGATTTATAGTCAGAAATAAGATCGATTTGTTGCTAAAATTTTTCTTAAATATGAAATCCAAAAATTCATATTTCTAGATATTTTATATCTTTCTATGCAGATTTTCAAAAGAATCCGTCTAGAATTATTTTTATAAAAAAGTTTAAAAGTGAGTATTTTCACACAAATATTTAGGCAAATTCACCTAAATCGTTTTATAAAAATATACACTACAACATTATTAAATAGTTTCTTAACTTTAATTGGTTTTCTTGAATATACATTTTTTATGCGACAGCTACTTAAAAATAAATGATTTAATAATCGTATTTTAAATTAACATATAAAAAAATCAAAATAATTTTAACCCTCTAACCGGCAAGCCCGCCTCCAGGCGGGGTATATTAAATTGACCAGAAATGCGCCAAAGGGGTATTTTATAATAAGAAATTATGCTTTTTCAACAGAAAACAAAATTTATAAAATTTTTTGTGAAGAATTTTTTTGTATACAATGCACGGTTTGGAAGCAAGAAAGTGTCAAAGATAAAATTTCGTAAAATTTCAAAAATTAAATATTTTAAAACAACCAAAAGTTTCAAAAATCTTAAAAACATATTTAAATTGAATCAAACAATTGATAGTGACCATGAAGTAAGATTGGAGCTTAAGCTATTCCAAAAGTTCCTTATTTTGGTCCAAGGACGCACAGGATTCCATAAGGATACCTTTAAAGGACATCGCCTTAACTTCAAAACGAATGGACGAATTTTTCTGAAATTGGGTAAAAGGAATATATTTGTTATAGGTAGCAAAGCTTATAAGTTTGAATAATATATATTGAAGTTTTGGTGCGTTTTCGCTCAATTTCGCATTTTTCGAAAAACGAAATTCTCTACAACCTCTTAAGTAACAGCACAAAAAATGTAATTTTTTTATTGCAATTACATCTTGGTAAAAGAAATAATTTGTGCCTAAACCTAGTAATTTTTATGTGCTAGTTTTCGAGATTCACCCTTAAACTATTTTGGTCCATATCGCCTAAAGTAGGCAACGAAAAAAAATTTTGTAGAAGAACTTGTTGTTTATTTTTCGTGAGGAACACATGGTATAGATTTCATTGCAAAAAAGCTTAGGCCGGTTAGAGGGTTAAAAAGCATCTGATGGATTATTTTGAAAACAAATAATATTTAAAAAATACAATTGAAATAAAGGAATAGCAATTGAACTTAAAATGAAATTATTTTAAATAAAAGAAACTCAATTGAAAATATTAAACATTTTTTAATTTTAATGTCTAATTTTTTGGAGGTATTTGGAACTGAAATAATGATGTTGGAATGTTGAATAAGGCTGGTTTACACTATAAGATTTTATGTACGATATTACTTAGTATACATGCATAACATATAGGCAAGGTTGCAGAATCTTTCCGAAAATATTACAGTCTAAACCTGCCTATACAACTATTGCTTTATTTGAACAAAGATCATTTTAAAGAAAAACAATTTTTCCGAAGTACACACAAGTTCGTTTTGTACGTTTTTATAGGGTAAATAAATTTTTATCAGAAATCTAACTCATTTCATCTTATTCCACACCAGGTACCAGAATCCACTCTTAAGTCCAAACCCGTTTTTTGACACACTAGGTCCCTTTTCTCGGAGAAGGTCACATATTCAATTTTAAATCGTATTTTTTGAATTTTAAATTAAATTAATTAAATTAATTTCAAAAAATCAATGCTTTAAATTTAAATAAAGCTTCCAAAATTGCAATAATACTGGCTAAAACTTCTGTAAAAGAATAAAAAAATCCCGGGAAATCCCGCATAAAATTCCCGGGATTGCGGGATCCGAAAAAGGGCGGGATTCCCGGGAATCCCGTCCCGGGAATTTCCGGGACATAAACCCTAGTGATGCTGTATTATCTTATTAATATTATTAAACTGAATTAATTCAGTGGTGAATTAATTCATTTGATTTAATGAAAAGAACTATTGAAATAATTAATTAATTCGTTACAAAAGAAATCGAACGAATGTAAATATGAACTAATTCCATTCAGTATATAGTTTTTTGTGAATTAATTCATGGAATTTTTAATTCAGAATTCAAAAACTGAAGTAAAGAATTAATTCTTCAATGCTCTTATACACCACTCTTTGGCATACAGCAAAATGTGCGTACAAAAATAAAACAAAATTAGTTCATTATTGTTTTGCTGCATTATCATAATAATCAGCATGTATTAAAGAGTTGTAAAAGTATTGAATATTTGTTACTAAGTACTCAATACCACCTGCTTTTACGAGTACTAAATACATACATAAATGTAACTACTCAATAGCTCCAGTTTTTTATTTTCCCAAATAATTTTTGCCATTACAATAACCTGCGGCAATATAAAATAATGCTGCCTAATAACTTTTTCGGAAAAAGATTGTATGAAAAAATATTGCTCAGTATCGAGTACTCAATTGAAAAAGTATTGAGTAGTATCTGGGACTTAAAATTATCGAGAATTTACAGATTCAGTAGATTAAAATAGAAAAAAAGGGAACTGCTTTTAGGCGCACATAAAATTATGGATACGCAGCAAAGATAGTCAAATTGAAAAACAAAAAGTAACATGCAGTACAAAAAAGAAAATTTATTTTTTTGAAAGCTTAAAAACTTTGGATATATTTTATAAAAATTTATGAAAATTTTCCAGGTCCCCTTCATCAGTTTTATTTAGAAAGTGGTGGCAGTAGTGCAATGCAATTTGAAGCATCAAAATCTCATATTAAATGTAGTCGGCTACATTAACAAAATGAGAATGGAGCAAACAATAAAATATGTTTTCGAAGTCTTTTGCAAAGCATAGCCAACAATAGAAATATTATGAAAGTTTTTTGTTTTTGTATTTCATACCATCGGTATAAATAAATACAAATAATCAAAATTTTGGTTTTTATTTCAAAATAAAAATTGTTTAAAAAGGTCGTAAAAACAAAATTAGCTTTCAATACCGATAACCGTAAAATATCCTAACGAAATAGTTTTGAAATAACGTTATCCACTATCACTAACTTTATGAATCGGTTGCCAACCCTGCTGAAAACCGATTGCAAGTCATTACATTTTTATTAAGGGTGGGTGCGAACTGGCTAAATAAAATCTAAACTAAATTCAGTTTCTATGAAATATAAAAAGTTTTCAAAATTTTTTCAACAAAATTTTATACCCTTTTGTCAATTAGTATTTCGTTTAAAATTTATTTAGCCACCTAACACTGGGCCTAAATACAATTTTTTACCTAAGTAAATTTTTAGTGTGTGTGTGTGGAGTGGTCTATACTAAATATAAACTAAATCCAGATCAATAAGCTTTTCATTAAATTGGAAATTTTTTTTAATCGTTTAATTTTTAAAGAAATTTCAAACCCTTTTGTCGATTTATATTATGTATCACTAGCTGTGTTTTCGACTTAACTATATCCGTTAACTCATAAAGAAAAACTCAAAGTGCATAAAAACGCATTTATGACGCATTCAACATGGATAACACTGTGAGACAAATGATAGGGGTCGGTGATCGGGAAGGGTTCAAACTACCGGGGAAAGTTATATCGGTAAAAAAGAAGTTATACGTGTCCCGGCGTTTCGCTGGGTCACCCCTAGGAATCGAGATATATCTTTTTTTTTACATAACTCGAGAACCACTAGTCCGATTTTGCTCAAACAATTTTAAAAAATTAAAAATTACAATTCTTTTAATCTGTTCATATAACGTTTTTCTATATACTCAACAGTTTTACCGGTAAAAATAAATGTTTGTTACCGCTACCATAAAAATCAATAACCTTTTGTTTATTACTTTTTTTTAATATTTTAGGCAAAAAATATTTTTTTCTACATACATTTATTTTTACCGGCAAAGCTGTTGAGTATATAGAAAAACGTTATATGAACAGATTAAAGGAATTGTAATTTTTAATTTTTTTAAAATTGTTTGAGCAAAATCGGACTAGTGGTTCTCTAGTTATGTCAAAAAAAAGACCACCAAAGGTCAAATCGATATATCTCGAATCCTAGGGTTGACCCAGCGAAACGCCGGGACACGTATAACTTCTTTTTTACCGATATAACTTTCCCCGGTAGTTTGAAACCTTCCCGATCACTGACCCCTACCATTTGTCTCACAGTGTTATTTATTATATTATTATTCTTAACAACTTTTTATTTTATCAATTTCATTGTCAAGTTTATTTATTTCACAAAAGGGACTAATTGATTGAGTCGACTAGTTAATGGATTATTTCAGTAGCAGTGCATTGTTATCGATTGTAATGAAATGAACATTATCAAATTTTTAATTAATGACAAGGATTTTTGGTTAATATTATGGAATTTAACGAGGAGAAACCTCGAAAACGTATTACTAGAGTATATTAATTTGTATTATCATATAAGTACACAGAGTGAATTTAATTGGAGGAGTTTTAATGAAATTTTTCAGTAAATTAATGAAGTTTTCTTCACAATGTAAATGAAAAATTTCTTAAATTTGATGAAAAAACTTCATATATTTTATGAATACAGTTTTAATGAAACTTTTATTAAATAAAATTAAATTTTTCACAAAATTTTATGAAAAATTCCATTAATTCCATGAAAAGTTTCAATGGACGAGTTTCAGTGCAACTTCATTGGTTCTATGCAAAAATTCATTAATATCATGCAGATAATTCTCTCAGTGTAGGCAAAAGTCCTCATTTGTGGTATTGAAGTGTGATTTTTAGTTCCGTGCCAACAATAAAATCCCAAGTATGATTTATTTAACTCTTGCAAAAACATTCTTCTTCTTTTTTGGTGTAAAATTTTCTTTAATAAAATGTATTTGTTTCTCTAGACGGAATAAATTTTGATTATAGATACAAAAAGTAAAAAAAATAAAAAAAATTTCATTTGAAAATTATGCATAAATCTGAATAAATTTTTTTCTGGTGATGTGGTTTTTTTGTGTTCTTATATTATGGTTTATAAATGTTATAATACAATTATTTTGTTTCTGTTCTCTTTCCAGTATCTCTACTCATCTTTATAATATTTCGAATAATAAAAAAAAAAACAAGAAAAATATTCCCTAAACTTAAAAAAAGTCTTAAATATTATCATAGTTGATTACATTAAAAAGTGGTGAAATAAAATTAAACGTTCATAAGTATTATTTTACTGAATACATCATATAAATATTATATTTAAATATTTCAATCCTATTAAAACAGCATAAATACCAAAAGCTTCTTTTAAAAAAGTTTAGTGAAATTTAAATATTATAAACCACATTACTATATTAAAAACAAAATATAATAGTTAAACTAATATTACAAATACTATAAAATATAATACTTAAAAAAATCACCTCTGAAATAAAACATCACTTGGCAACTATAAAAAATAATATCTACCAAGAAAATAAATTTACAGGTAAGTCTTAAAAACTTTTTGGGGCACAACCAAACCAATTTTGTGCATGAGATAATAAAACCCTGCAGTCGTATAAATAAATCTGTTAAAATAGCAGAAAAAGCTACTAAAAATTAGTTTAAAATTACCTTTCAGAAAAAACTGTTGAAATTAGCAGATGTTTTATTTAGTGCTAGTAAAATAAGAACAGCAAAATAAAACTGTTAAATTTACAGAATTTAAGTTATATTTGATTCAACTTTTAGCTAATTGAAAATGATCATTATACAGTAAAGTCTGAAGAAAATTTTGCAAAATATTAGTAGAATAAAAAAACAAAAATATCTGTTATTTCAACAAATTTTTTTTGTTAATTTGAAGTCCAATTTAGTTGAATGCAAATAGCAGTGTATCCTAATAAAATCGGCAGAAATATTTGCTACAAAATAATAAACTGCTGATTTCAGAAGGCTCAATTTTTGTTTGCCTTAAAAAAATAATCGAAATAAACTTTGAAAATTTTAAATTTCTTTGTGAGTTTTTAGCATGCCAATATTTAAAAAATTTTTTTGGAACAACTATTTTAATTTTTGCATTAAAAATTACAAAAATTGTTTTTTCGGATTTTTGGTTAGAATATTGTTCTACTTCAAGTTATTTGTTATTTCATAAAGGTTGACCATTTTTATGATAGAGAGTACAATTGTTTCATGGGCATCACTCAAATCTTCAGTTGCCTGCAATAAGAAGATGATGACTGGAACGCACAAACCGAGACATTAGATAAAAAAAATTTAAAAAAATTGTTTTTTCGGACTTTCTATATTGCCATATATTTTTTTAGAGTGTTGTTCTTTACATGCCGCTAGTTTATATGGACCATGTCAGGGCAAGGTGCCTAGAGCCAAGATTTTTAACACATTTTACGACTCAGTATAATTGTAAATAAAACTGCAGATTTACTCATTTATCACTTAAATTTAGATTTGTTAAACTTAACACTGAAAATAATAAGCTGAACAGAAAAATTTGTTATTTTAACAAAATGTATTCCAGTTTTCTTGGCTTAAAATAAAATTTGTTGATTTTAAAACATTTTTTGTTAAATTTAACAAACCTAAATTTAAGTAAAAAATTAGTAAAACTACAGTGGTAAAATTTTTAAAAATTTAATCCCCGGGCCTACTCCATATCATCTAAGGGCATATTAGGACACTCCAAAGTAGAAAACATTTTATCCGTTTTGCTCTATCTCTCTTAGTTTTCGACATATAGGCCATTTATCAGCAGGGTTAGAAATAGCGCCATCTTTAAAACTTCGAAATATGAAAATTTTATATTTTAAATGCGTTATTAAAAACTAGTTATAAATAAGTTTAAAAATGACCACAGAGAATTAGCTAAGTAGCCGAAGTGAGGATTTTTAGTAATGTCTTAAATGAAGATAACTAAAATCTTTGTTTAAATAAGTTTCTCAACTGCAGATTTCATAAAAATTTGTTAAATCGATTTGAAACCCATTTGAAAGTTTTTTTTTTACTGACGTATTATTTTAAGTATTAAAATGTGTAAAAATCACAAATTTTATTTTGAGCCAAAAAACAGGAATAAATTTTGTTAAATTAACAACTTTTTCTCTTGAGCAAACAGACATATTATTTTTCCGATTTTAACCGCCAAAGCTATAACGAAAAATTAAAAAAGGCGACCCCTACGTTCGGCAAAAAAAAATTAAATTTTTTTTTGAAATCGCCTTCCAAAAATATTTCAATTGAAGGGTGTACGGCGAACCTTTTTTGAGGTACGGTCTATTGTACACTCTTCCTAAAGCGAAAAGAGTAAATGAAAAATATTCTAAGGACATATCTATATATGAATATGGTGTGCATAGTTCGGAGACATAGCCAAAAATGAGCCATTTTTTTAGGCTGTATATCAGTCAAAAATGTCTTCATAATACACGCTAGACCCAGGAAGAGTTTGAGGACAGTCTCCAAGCTAACCAAGTGTCTCCAGACTAAACTCTAGATCCAAAAAATGTCCCCGTAGCATGCGCTATGCATAGGGTAGAGGGGGGGATCCTTCGCCATTGGGGCACATACACTAATCTCATTCTTCTCCGATGTTAAGGGAGATAAAAAATTGGAAAAAAATATATTTTGTGCATTTTTCAATTACCTTTCCTTGACATCTACTTTGACGAATTTACATCACATGTGATCGCGGACAGACGTGTTTTTGTGTTTTTTTGGGGTGCCAAAAAAATAATTGAAAGCAACTACATTTTGCAATAACTTCCTCAAATCGTGTGATAAAAAAATAATTTTTCATTATGTTAGACCTATGATCCTAAGCTTTCAAATAATAATATCTTAATTTTAATAAATTCTTAAAAAGGGTGAAAAAATATTAATTTTAAGTTAGTGCCTGTCTCTGGGGCACAATCACCAGATGGCCCTTGGAACTACGAATAGTTGGTGCATCCCTGCCTAAAATGCTCTATAAGACTTTTCTGTATATTTAAAATATGTGTAATAGTAAATTAGAACAATCGTGTTCATTCTTAAATTTATATTAATTATTCAGTTTTTTGTAATTTTGAAGAATCATTATATTATAGTTTTAATTTATTTTTTTTTAATGTAGTGGAGATTTATTGATTAAAAAGAATCATATATTTTAAAGAACTTATTCTAAATTATTTATTTCAGTCATTAAATGATTCACATTTCCATATTAACAATATTTTTTTGTTGAAATTATATCTAGCTCTTTTGGCGAATATCCCCCAAGTTTGGGGCAGTTACGCCGATTTGGGTTACTTTGAAAATCATAAAAAAAGTAATACAAAATATGCAAATAATTAGAATAAAAATAATAGAAATTAAAGCCACGATATGTAGATCTTCAATTTGAAAGTAACTGACAGTGCTTTGAAAAAAAAGTGGCGAAGGATCCCCCTCTACCCTACATAATATGTTTAATGTTACGCTGATGCAATGTCTGTTTCCGCAATTATTGAGGTCCTTAAACTAATAATTTGTACTACGAATAACAACCAAGTCCCCCTTTAAATAATCCTAAAAAATTCTCAAACAGCGTTTGGGCAAACAGCCTTTGGGCTTTATGGGTAGCAAAAACATAAAAAAGTATTTTTGGTGAAATACCCTATGAATGCTAAAAATTAGTTTAAAGATCTTTCCCAACTTTTACGTTTTTTCAAGTTTTAGAATCCCATTAGAATATCCATCTATTCAAAATTCGTTTCAATTGTTATTCAGTTTAGATGTACACTCAAAAAATTTTGACAGTTACTACATGACAGTTGTTTGTACAGTATTCCGTAGTTGTAAATTTTAACAGTAATAACAGTTGGCAAAACAACTTTTAGAACGGTTATTTAAGGAAACAGCTAACGAAAAATAATGTAATTTCGTAACAGTTGTTAAAAACAGTTATTTTTAATATCATAATAAACAACTGCCAAAACAGTATTTTTACAGTAAACAGTAATTTTTGTTAGTCATTTAAAAATAAAAAATTTCGTTGAATTTTTATGAATTTTAATAATTCTTGTTTAGTTTATATTTGTTATTATTGATATATTTCTAGTTTGCAAATAAAAATCAGAAACTTGTATTGAATCTCCAATGCATAAAAGCATAATAACTGGAGAACGGTTTGGAATTTTCACTTCGAATTTTAAATAGGCTGAAGTAATACCACATATTTTTGTAATCGAAAGAGAACAAATTTTTTTTTTAAATATACTTTTATAAACAAAAAGAATTGACTGTAAAAAACAGTAGATTTTACCGATATGGTTAGTTGTTTTGAAATTTTTGTAGTAAAAATTTATCAGTTAATTTTACGCCATTGGTAGTTATTTTTAATGTATTTGTTAGTTATTTTTCTACAGTTAAAAATAACACAAGTTTTAGTTATTTTAAAGGTAAATACTTTGTCGCCTTTTTAACTGCATATACCTTTGTTTTAACTGTCATTTTTAGTAGCTTCTACCGACAAACTTTTGTGAGTGTATTTCTTTGGAAAAAAAAAATGTATTCAAATCGGAATAAACCAAATAGCAGACCTTCATTGTTTGCCCCCACAAACCCGATAATTACGATAATTTTTTATCTTTGGTCAATTTTTATGTTTTCTACTTCTTCAATTTTTTCACCAATATAATTCGGAAAGGCTTTCTTCCCGGGATTAGGATATATTTATGGAATATCGTTAATCGTTCTTTTTATAGTGCAAAACCAAGAAGCATACATAACTAGGAGATACAATCGCTATCGGACCAGTTATCGGACAGAAAATTATTGCATTGTTAGATAAAATTATGACATTGTCGGACAAGGCAATAATTTTCTGTCAGAGGTCCGGCCGATGTATCTCTTAGTTATAAATGCTTCTTAGCAAAACTACCAAGTCAGAAACTGCCAGTGATAAAAAAATCAAGCACTGGCATACACTTAAAGTAGAAAAATCTGTTAAACCGGTTTCAAATCGATTTGACTAATTTTCAACAAATTTTTTGTTGAAACATTGATTTAAGCAAAGATTTTAGTTATCTTCATTTACCACACTATGTACTAAAAATCCTCAGTAATTTAACATATTTTGAGTGCTAATTTTAAAAATTATTTAAAATTAATTTTTAAGAACCCATTCGTTAAATTTAACAAAATTTAATGTTAATATATAATAGTTTCATGTTACTGTTATTACCCGGTAGACAGCGCCACCAATGTATTAAAGATGGCGCTATTGCTTTCTTTAAAATAGCCCATATCTCGAAAACTAAGAGAGATAGAGAAAATTGTCCGCAGCTAAAGGGGTTATCTCTATCCACAAATGGACCTTGGCGGGGCCTTGGACTCTCGGAAATTTTTAATAAAAATTGTCCACTTCATAAAATGGCCCATATCTCGAAAACTAAGCGAGATAGAGCAAAACGGACGAAATGTTTGCTTCGTTGGAGTTACATGCCCTCACATGATATGCTCTAGGCGCGGGGAGGGTACCGAGACCCTAAATTTGGATAAATTCAACGACTCAGTATAATTACAGATAAAACTGTAGTTTTACAAATTTTTTTACTTAAATTTATATTTTTTAAATTTAACAAAAGAATTTGTTAAAATCAACAGATTTTATTTTAAGCCAAAAAAAGGAATAAACAGGAATTGTTAAAGTAACAAAATTTTCTGTCTAGCCAACAGACGTATTATTTTGATTGTACTAATTGGGAATAGCAGTTTGAAAAATAAATGACTGGCAGAACACCTATTTGGGACGCGTTGATATCATTTGAAAAAAACGTTTTGCCAGTATTTGTTTTGCAAAAATTTCGGTGGTTTATAAAAAAAAAGATAAAAAGTTTGTATTTGCGCCATACCAACGTTTCTAGCCAGTAGTTATCCAGTATTACCTAGTTAAAAATTGCCAACGGTATAAAAAGAAATTTACGGATTTTAAAAAAATTTGTTGCCGTAGATTCGGAGATTTCTTCTTCTGAAAACTCTATATACTTAAAACTTTTGCATTCACAAAAAATAAAATTAACTTGTTATTATTTTTTTTTCAAGGCTGAACACTCTAATTCAATTAGCTGCACTTGATCATTGCATCATGACATTCAAAGTTGTGAATCGGTTATTGCAACATCATAGTCTACAGATGTTCGCATTTAATTCTGTCCATTCAATGTCGTTAAAGTGTTAAATAAAAACAAGTAAAATTATTTAAGTCGGTCAATCCCGACCATCAGAAACTCTACAACGTAGTGTTTTGGGTCATACGCCAGGAAGGCGACCAAATTTCTGAAAGAGAACTGATCTATATTAAATTAGCGAAAAGATTAGGGGTTCAACAAATATAGTTAAAAATCTGAATGAAATTCCTGAAAAGTTCATTTAAGCAAATACAATTGAAGACAAAACCGAAATGTGGTCCCATTTCTCTATGTGTGGATGCATGGTTTATGTTCTATGTAATATTCACAACCCAAATAACAATCAAATATCTACGAGTTTGTGTTTTTAAAAACCACTTAAGCTTAATTAAGATAGGATCCTTCTATTGGAAATAGGGCAATGTCGTGTACCTTGGATCACGTTTTACCTTGGAACTTTGCATTTTTCCCGTATTTGTTAATGTTTTATTGTAGACTTCTTCTATGAAGTTTTATATTTTGCCTATTGATTATCCCAGCAAAAACATGGTTTTGACAGGTCATTACCATACGGATTACCAAGTAATGAGAGGTAATTACCTTTTGCATTACTTTAAAATCCAAAATAATGACTATGATGACAAAATAATGAAGTGCTTATATATCCTTGCATAGTAATCACTTACTGGTAATTGATTAAATAAGTACTGATTTAGTCTTTTTTGGCGAAAAATTACTCCAGTATTTCTGCTAGTTACAAACATCAGCACGAACTTATTATACCATATATTGGTGCAGGGTGTACAAATCATTCCAAACGATGTGGAACGTTTGTTGTTGTTTTTTTTTTCGATTTTGCTGTACAGAGAGAGAATTTTCAGCCAAAAAGAGTTTTCATTTGGAAATTCAAAAACTTCTTTGCACAGTGTTGTCAGTTTAGAGGATTTATCCCCAAATTGGGGATTTTTTTCGTCAATGGGGATAAAAAGTATGATATTTAAGTATGATGATAATAGTGCATGATTTGGGGCTACACACATTTGTGTCTGGAAAGTTAATGTGCGTACAAACCTTAATTCCTTTTGGTGAAAATTTGAATTCCTTTTGGGTCAAAAATATTTAAGGTTATTCGGATGTAACATGAGTTATAAACAGCTCTTCTTAAATTAAATATATACTTTACATGTTATTCAATTGTCAAAAATTCAATTCATCTGCTGAAATATTAAAACTTTTTTAGACAGTACCATACGCAACAAAATGTCTGAAGCTGATGAATCGGAAAATTTTGATTCTGAAATATTTAAAACGAAACAATTTGGCTCCCATTTTTTTATGCTGTTATTTAAATTTATTTGTTCTTTTTTACAATTTGTTAGAATTACAAAATTTATTGAGTTTGAGTGTATAAGGTACCGAAAAGAATTAAATAAATATGGTATTTTTACATTAATTTAAAAAGAAGTTAACGAATACGAATTTTTTCTAGAAAATAAAAATTGGGGATTTTTGGGTATAACAAATTGAAAATTGGAGATTTTTGGGGATAACAATTTGAAAATTGGGGATAAAGTCTAAAAAAAACTGGCAACAGTGTCTTTGCAAAATAAACGACAATTTTCTTCATAAAATAAACTTTTCATACACTAAACGAAAAAATTCTGCAAAGTTTCAGTTTAAATTACTAAAAATTACTTAAAAATTAACTTGTAGAAAAAATTCTAAAAATTTGCAGAGTATTTTTGCTAAATATTAGTAACATAGAAACATCAAAAATAAAAATAAAATATCAAAATTTTTAGCTATATTTGACTTAAATTTTAGTTAATAAAAATAACAACTTAGCCTGTGAAAATCAGCAAAACAAAAATTGCTGAATAATTATTAGACTAATAATTATTAGACTAAAAATCACATAAAATGTATGACTTTCAAATTTTTTTTCGATTTGATTTAATTAAAATAAAAATCTTGCGTTCTAAAATGAGCTATAATTTTTTAGTAAATATATTTGTTGATTTTAGCAGGATATATTTGTTGCAGAACTTAACAGAATACCCAGTGTAGAAACGGTAATGACATACCATTATTTTTTGGACTACCAGGAACGACACCGACTTACGTTCTGCATTATTTTAAAACATATTTATAATAATGATTTACTGATAATGACTTATTTTTATCATTATTTCAAATAGGAAATAATTTTCTAGACTTTTTGAAAATTTTTTGAAATCTATTTTTAGACTCAATATTTTTTAAACACTGGTAACGATATATGTATGTAACCACATATTTTTTGATTTTTTGTATGTTGGCGAGTAAGCTTACTTGTCCCAGCAAAATTTTTCATTACCAAATAAGTGGTTATATAATAGAAATTCATAGCTCCGCACAACTTATTTTTTGCCGTCTAGCTCATTATTTTTGTTTGGCGTGGTCGCTTTTATAAGTAGTCACGCTTACCCGCTCGCTTACGAAAAAATGAGAAATAAGTAGTTATGAGATTTTGAATAATAAGTGGTTACACACATGGTTACAAAAAGTTTAATTATAAGTGGTTATCCGATTGCTTACTTGCTTCTTAAAAATAAGGACTTAGGCAAATACTATTAGCCTAAGGAAATACATTCAGAAAAATTTAAGTTTTCTCTAGTGTGTAAACTTAGGACTCGTCATAAAAATTTAAACATAAAACATATTTGCATATAATAAAAAAATTTAACTGTGTAAAAAGTACTTATTTAAACTAATACGATTAAGTCATTATTTTATATTTAGAAACAATGAATAAAATAGGCCGTTATTAGGAAGTCATTATTTTATATTATAAAATAATGCAAAAGGTAATGATATATCATTTTTGGTAATGCAGATAGTAATGAGGTGTCATTACCAATATTTTACTGGGGTGTGCAGCAGGTCTGTTACGTTTTTATCTATTAAATATTACATGTCGATAAAGCTCAGATGGTAGAGCTATTGACTTGCAATCTGTAGACCCAGTACCCCGTTTCTGTATCTAATGTGAGAAGTTTTCGCATCGAGAAATGCATGGTCACCCTGCATTATACAGGCTGATTAAAGACGTGATAAAATGGACTGCAGTTTTTGTTGTAATTCGTTCACATAATGTAACTTTAAGAACTGTTGACACATGTTGTTTTGTAAAACACCTAATTAAATTAGAAATAACTTACTATGCAACGTATTACTAGCTGATTTGGTTTCATATATATTTTATTGTCTGCGACTCACCCTATACAAAGCAGAGCAGGGTTGTTTTTTCCGCAAACTTTTACTATGCGAGAAATACAGAAACGGGGTGCTGGTTCGACTCCCGCACCAGGAAACTTTATTAAAAAAAAAAATGCAATAAAAAATATATTTTTTTATATAATTTATTTTTTTGAAAATCTATTTTTAGACTCATTATTTTTGTCAATACTGGTAAGCACATACATAGTAACGATATATTTTTTTGATTTTTCGTATGCTGGTGTGTAACCATAACTCATTATTTTTCGCGACATCGCCATATAATGGTAATAAGGAATGTAATAACCAAAGTAACTAGTTACCATTACCAAGTATGTAGTTACATAACCACATATCTGGTAATGATTTTCTACACTGGGATGTTGCGATAGCTGAGATGGTAGAGCTATTGGCTGGCAACCTGGAGTCCCAGGTTCGATTCCAGCACTACAAAATTTTATTTAAAAAAAAATAAAATAAAATAAAAAAATATTTTTTTTAATAAATCTTATTTTTTAAACTCATTCTTTTTGTCAGTACTGGTAAGCATATAGATAACGACATATTATAACTCATGTAGTATAGTATTGTATAACTCATTATTTTTCGCGACATCGCTATACAAAGGTAATAAGAAATGTAATAAGAAAAGTGACTAGACCATTACCATGTATATATATAGTTACATAACCACATATCTGGTAATGATTTTCTACACTGGGTAGTTTTTCATTTTCAAACTTAAATATAACTAAAATTTTGTAAATTTAACAGCTTTATTTTTCCTGTTCTTATCTTACCAGCATTTGGCGAAACAATATCTTCTAATTTCAGCAGTTTTTCTGCAAGGACATTTGTGACAAATTTTTTAGTAATTTTTCTGCTATTTTAAAAGGTTTATTTCCATGAATGTATTTAAAATTATTAAAGATCTTATTTTCCTGCGTTCAAACCAAACTTTTTCGATTTCATATAACAATATATAAATGTCATGAAGAACATTCTTTCGGTGTACGAAACCATAACATTGAAAAAACATGCACAGCATGTGAAACTCACGTCAAGAATATATATGTATGAATGCATGTAAATGAATTTCAGTATTTTTTCATAGAATATTATTGCCTGACATTGCATAGGCTTATAATTGTTAACATTGATGGACACGATAAATTTCTATGGAGAAAACTAAACATTGATAATAGCAAATTTTACGTATGCTTGTTTTGTTAAACATAGTTGGAGCTTAGAAAATAGCTAACTTTGGGCAATTTTTTTTATATCGTATTTTATTGAATATTGCAATTATAGGTTAAATGATTTCTATGGAATTGTTGTTTTTACAAAATAATTCTAATAAATATATTTTTAGTTGTCCATTTAATATATTGCTGATAATGATGATCACCCATCTCTGGTTAGGTGTATTGTTAAGTACGAAATACAACTCATTATAAATACGAACATAAATTCAAAATGGGTTTTGTAAATTCTTTATTGTTTTCTCGGCTAACAAAAATTTGTTAAGAAAAAGCAATTGGAATTCCTTTTCTAATCTAAATGCAGATATTTTTTGCGGGTTTTCAAACCTACATTACTTTTGAAAAACAGCAGTCATAACAAAATTTATAGTGTAGACTAAAAATCTATAGACAGAATAAATAAAACGGTACTAGTTGAAAAATCCGACAAGCGGGGAACCCGGTCAGTAAGCCTAATTCGAGTAAGCTTAATTTAGTGGTACTGACCGATTTTCTAGAATTTTCTAACTTTTGACCATTTTGTTTGTTATTCCCCCAAGCAGCGTTGATTTAAAGTTTATTAATATCGGTGCAGTGGTTCAAAACATTCCCATTTACATAGAATAGTTGCGATATATAATATTCGAGAAGCATTTGCTCAAAAATTAAGCCGGGTAACACTAAGTGTCCAAAAAAAAAAAAAAAACACCTGTGATTTTTTCTGAAAATATGTTGACCGATTTTTAGATAAACCGAGTATTTAAACAAGTTCTGAATAAAAAAAATATTTTTTTAAATTACTCATTATAAATTCTATTGGCATAGCAAATTTTGACCTTCGGTGCATTTACCAGACGCTCAAATGTTCCTAATTTATGCAACTTGTGATCAGTTAGTGGTACATCACCTGTTGTTTTTTTTTTATTTCTGAAGAATAATTTACAACTTTTAATATAATTAGATTTTCTTATTTATTTTCTAAATTATTTTTAAATAGTTAGGTCAGCTAAGTTATCTAAAAGAATGCTTGTTTTAACACTATTAAAAGAGCTATTTTGATGAAAATTTTACTCTTGGTTAAGGTAGTAAAGTTGTTTTTTTTTTAATTTTAGTTGTAGAATAAAATTTGCATTAAAATGCTTCTGGATAGTCTTACATTGAGGGTACTTTTAGATAAATTAACCGACCACCAATCTCCACCAATCTTTAGCCTGCACTGAAAGTGATTTAATTTTTAAATATTTGTAACCACTTATTCTGTCTCTATGAGTAATCCCTAATTCGTTAACAATGAGTAACTATGCAATTAATTATTCGTACTTTTTTATAAGCGAGAGGTTAGTGATCGCTTAATTATTTGGTAATGTGTGTTTTTGCTGCATTATTTACAGAAAAGTAAAACCTTTTCGACAGACATATTTTTTTTGTATGCTCATTATATTTACGTTTATTATGTGACCCAAAGTTTTGTTTTTCGCTAATAAAATCAATAATTTCGAAAATGATGAAATGGATGTCTACTTATTTTTCATATATTCTCAATCCCAGTTTTATTGTCATTGAGGACCTTATGTTATGGCATATATAATTCAGATTCGAGAACTTATTTTTGACTTTTATTTTTTTGAGAAAATATAAAATATATCGATACCCTAGATTCAAAACTCTATATCTGCAAAAATACAATTGTTCAGTAGAGCAATAAAACTGATTAACTTGCTTATAAAATTTGTTTGAATCAATCTGTTCTCTAGAATATCATTTAAAAATGGTAACTTATTCCTATATATACACACAGAGAAAAAAATTGCCATTTTCCAACTGAAATTCGGTTACATCTATCGAAATAGGTTGGTACAACTGAATGTTGGTTATCATAACAAAATTCGGTTAGTACAACTGAATTTTAGTTGCAATACCCAAAATATATAGGAGTCACATTCCAATACCCAAAATATATAGGAGTCACATTCCAATTCACCAACCGAATTTATTAGTTGCAGCAACCAAAATAAGCTTCTCAGTTCGGTGGGCAATTTTTTTTTATGTGTGTACATATTTTGAAATTATTTGCGTTATTTACGTCACTAATGTAAATATAGAGTTCTGAAATAAAATTTTAATATAATTCTTTTCGTTTATTTAACCTTCTTTTTAAATTTTTAACTCTACTATTTTCTTGAGCTTAAGGTTTGGTTTTTATTTTTAAAAAGTTTTTTATTTTCGATATTTCGCTATATATATATATATATATATATATATCGAAAATAAAAAACTTTTTAAAAATAAAAACCAAACCTTAAGCTCAAGAAAATAGTAGAGTTAAAAATTTAAAAAGAAGGTTAAATAAACGAAAAGATATTTCGCTATATATATATATATATATATATATATATCGAAAATAAAAAACTTTTTAAAAATAAAAACCAAACCTTAAGCTCAAGAAAATAGTAGAGTTAAAAATTTTAATATAATTTTATTATAATACTAGCGGATATGTAGTTTCGATAAATATAAAAAATATGCATTATTAGGAACCAATGGCCCTGTAAATCTGTCTATACTTTTTGTGGAAAACAATATTATCTGCCTTTAAACAGAAACGTATCGGGAATGGAAAAGGCTCGCTCCTTCGGTTTTTTGAAATTTATAATCCCAGGACTATTATACCCATATCTTATTCCAAAAATGGCTGGTTAGTTTGGAATTAAAAACTGGGGAAAAAAAATTTCCAAAAACGAAAAAGTTTGCATCATTATATTCGTTTGCAAAATGTTAATTGCAGATTAAGTTCCTTAATTCATTTTCTGCGGCACAAATCTTTTTTTCCACTCCGCCATTATTTAGAAGTTTTTCATTGCGGTGTATTTTAATCCATAATCCAAGACTATAACACTCATATCTTGCCCAAAGTTTGGTGGTTAGTTTGCACAAAAAAATGGGGAAAAAACTTTGCGAAAAGGAAAATTGTCACTAATATATTCGTTTGTAGAATGTCAATCGCTGATTAGGTCTTCTAAGTCATTTTCTGCCCTTTTTCGAATTCCGCCGTTATTTAGCAAATTTTTAAGTGTGATTTCCTAAATTTATAATCTAGGGACTATAATACCTATTGCATACAATAACGCTTAGTGGTTGATTGCACAAAAAATCCCGAAAAAAAATTGTAAAAAGAAAATTTTTTGTATTAATACGTATATTGTTTTACAGAATGTAAATCGTTGACTAAGTTTTTTAATTCAATTTTTATACCATAAAGTCTTTTTTTTCGCTTCCCGCTATAATTTTACAAATTTTTAAGTGCTGTTTTTAAATTTATAGCCTAGGGCTTATAATACACATTTCATAAAACAAAGTTTGGTGGTTAATTGCAAAAAAAAAAAAAATAAAAAATCGCGAAAAATAAAATTTTGAAAAAGCAAAATTTTTGCATCAATATATTTATTAGCAGAATATAAATCGCTGATTAGTTTTTGTAATTAATTTTTTATACCATAAAGCTTTTTATGTTATAAAAAACCAATTTCTACACCAAAGTTTGGTTTTTAGTTTCCAAAAAAAATCGCAAAAAAATTTTGCAAAAAGGAAAATTTTTGCATCATGTTAAAAGCCGAATGTTAATGTTTGCAGAATGTTAAATGCCGATTGAGTTTTTAAATTATTTTTTTCTACCACAAAGCCTTTTTTTAGCGTTCCGCTATTATATTGCAATTTTTTAACTGCGGTTTTTTTAAATTTATAATCTAGGGACTATAATGCACATCTCCTAGAAGAAAGTTTGGTGGTTAGTTGGAAAAAAACTTTGCGAAAAAAGATATTCTCAAAAAACTTACCTTACCATACCTTATACAATTCAAATAATTTAAATTTATATGCAGATATAGACTTCTGAATTTGAAAATATATTTGTTTGTAGATATTGTAGTGAAGAGAATGCATATTTTGCTTCCAAATTTATATTATAAATGGATATAATATCAACAATACTTTTGCCGTCAAAAACTCATTTTGGCCAAAAATGCAGATATAGAGTATTGAATATAGGGTCTCGATATATTATTATTATTGAGTGTTATTTTTGTTCGGAATTAAGATCAAATATGAACAATTCCAAAAAGAATTCACAATTTTATTTTCTAACAAACAGAAAAAAACTTCTGAAAAAAAGTACTGTAGCGGGACCCGAAAATACGTATTCTATCCTGCTGGCTTTATCGAATTTTTTTAAATTTTTATTTTCTGTAATTTACTTGTATGTACTCAAATCTAACAAAAAACATTAATTTAGAAAACCCTATCCTAGAACCAATGGTTGACAATTAATGCATTTTCAAGTACTACCAAGCACTATCATCAGATTGTCCTTACGTGGTTTTCTCTAGGTTATAATGTAGAGTTTAGTTTTTTTTTATTTGCGTAAACTCTCTAGTAAATAGCGAGATAAATTTACTAGTTATTTATGTACTAAAACGAAAATTACATGTTTTTTTTACAAAGATATTATTTTTCTCTATGTTATAGTTGCTGCTTTAACCAAAGTGCCTTTAGTACTAAAGCAAATGTTTGTATGTTGTGTTTAACATTCAAGCTTTTAGTTCTATTTATAGTAATTAGAACGAAAGCAAAAAACTTTTTACAACGATTACTTGTCATTTTTGTATTATACCGTAACCCATCATGCCGTACTAATGACAAACATATTGCAGTTAAAGAATATTACTTTAAAATTTTGACTGTACTTCATCTTTGAAGTATTTTACCTTAGATTTGTAGTTGATCTGAAGACTGTTACAATGAGTGTTATTTTTGTGCTGTTGTAAGATGAAATTTCAAATAGAATTCACAATTTTATTTTCCAACATATAGAGAAAAAACTTATGAAAAAAACCTTTCCTAGAACTAAGGGTTGACAATTAATGCATTTTCAAGCACTACCAAGCACTGTCATCAGATTGTCTTTATCGGGTTCCCTCTAAGTTATAATATAATAATGTAGATTTTAGTTTCTCTTGTTTTGTACTTACATAAGCTCCCTAGTAAATAACGAGATGAGAAATAAATTCAAATATTTTTACTAGTTATTTATGTATTACAAAAAAAGCCACATGTTTTTTTACAAAGCTGTTATTTTTCTCTATAGCTGTGTTTTCGACTTAACTATATCCGTTAACTCATAAAAAAATCCAAAGTGCATAAAAACGCGTTTAAGATGAAATCTAACACATTACTTTTCATATGCACGTTAATTTTCAACACGGATAATTATCAACGTTGAAAACTCCACGTTTATACACTTTAACAGCAAATGTAACTTATTCGCGTTAGTTCCTTAAAATTTTTGCTTACGTTCGATTATAACGGAATAATTATAAACAAAACCTGTTTAAAATTTTTTTATACCACAATCGGTTTAACGTAGACTTGCTTTAAATACTTAACGTTGATAGACATGAGACAAAATATAGCTTATGTTATAGTTGTTCCTTTAATCAAAATTCTTTTAGTAGTAAAGCAAATGTTTTTATGTTTTGTTTAACATTCAATCTTTTAATTGTTCTTTAATTTCGTTACAACGAAAGAAAAGAACTTTTTACAACAATTACTTGTTATTTTCATATTGCACCCTAACGCATCATGCCGTATTAATGACTAACTTGTTGCAATTAAGTATTTTCCCTTACCTTAGCCGCAGCCGATTTCACAACAATTAAAAATTAGAAAACAACGATCATAATTAAAGAAAATTAACTACTTCATCATAGTCAATGACTCTATGAACTACGAGAGTAGAAAAAGTATTTTTTTTTAAGAAAAACGTTAGCATCTCGTAAATATTAGATTTTTATAAATATTTTTTTAAACCAACCCGTTGAAGGCTTATACAAAAGCAACGCAGCAAAATCTCAGTAATGGGTGCTCATTACTAATATCTAAATAATTATATAACCACTTATTTGGCAATGAAAGATTTTGCTGGGAAGGGAAATCGAAGCGAATATAGATGAATCATCTATACACACTGCCAATCATTTCCAACTTCTAATAACTCCCAATCCACATTGGCCATGGTTTATCCTGTTAACGATGAAGAGGCTTTGGGGTACTAGTATGGGCGGTTCTCATGACAATCGGGATCATTCGGCTTTATTCGAATTTAGACGAGCAAGAATTGTTAACAATAAATTCTCTTAAGATTTTCATATTCTCTGACCCACTAGTAGTTATTTCATTTCATTTATTCAGTCTATGGATACAAAATTCCTTACAGACTATGATGTTACAATTTTAGAATAATCTAAATATTAATTTATACATTATTTTATTAATTTACAAATTTAAACCCATCAAAATAGAATACAAATATTGCTGAAAGGCAGATTTTGATGCACAAAACTCTATTTGCGGTTTTAAATGAATTTGTTGATAATGGTTAATGTCATTCAGTTGAATAAACGTGCGGGTTAAAATGCTATTAAGACCATAATTGGTACGACATAGTGGTACATTAAAAATATTGTTATACCTAACACGTCTAGGTGGAACATGAAATCTAATAAGACAAAGCAACTCTGAACAGTCAATACCACCACTAATAATATCAAAAACAAATAAAGCAGATTGCAATAACCTACGAAACTCAAGGGTTTCCAAACCTATTAATAAGCTTTTAGATCTGTAGGATGGTATAGGATCGATAAACGTAAAAGATGAGATTGCAAATTTAACAAATTTTTTTTGCACTCTCTCAATACGCGAGATATGAGTTCCACAATGGGGAGCCCATATAATAGCTGCATACTATGCGCTAGGCCTAGGAAGAGTTTGAGGACAGTTCCTAAACTAACCAAATGTCTTCATACTAAACTGTGAATCGAAAAATTGGCTTTCTAGAAATGCATAAATGCAATTCTTCGATCATGTGGATCCACATGAAGCTATTTTTGTTCTACTTTCGTGATCTGCGACTAAATGATAGTTATGCTGCACAAAAATTACCCCATAGACCCCTTCCGTGCTACTCATTTCGCTTGTCTAAAGCTGTGCTTTTTATCACAATAATAAAAAAAATAAAAAATTATTTTACCAGCTTTATGGTCTCCTATTTTTCTATCGCGTGCTTTTAGCTTTGATACATTAGGGATATTCACTGTTTAAGTGTTCCTTTAGCACGTTATAAAAAAGCATGATTCTTAAAGTTTAATCCATGGAAGTTTTTGAAGTTTAATCTATTACGATAAATGCTAATTTACTACTTGAAATAGTATGAACTTTGAATTCCATCATTATTTTTACGTTTTAAAAAAATGGTGTAGGTCGAAAAGGCCTAAACTGATTTTTATGTTATAAATTGGGTATAGAAAATTATTTAATGTTATTAGCAGAGCTTCGAAAAACTTAATTCAATTTAAGCTTAATTCACGAAAAATTAAATTCAGATTTTAAAAATATTCATGTACAATTCCCTTAAACCATTCGTAAAGAATTCATTCATAAGCTTCATTCCCAAAGCTTTAATATGAATTGAATGAATTCCTAACTTGAATCATTCAAATCGCATGTTCATTCACCATTTTACTAATAGAATTAAGAAATTTTATTACCATTCACTTAGTGCAGTGTAAGTTGAAACTAACATATAATCAAAACTAAAGCATACAAGCTGTAACAAAGCATACGATACTATTTATTTCTGTTAGATGAATTTTAAACGTTTTTCATTGTATTATGCTAATATTTCAGCAATTACATGCAAATTTAAATTTTTCATTTGATTAAGTGAATGAAAACAAATCATTTTTCATTCACGTTTTTATTAAATGAATTCAGTTAAATTGGGTTTCATTCAGTTAGAATTCAATCAAAATAGAATGAATTCATATAATTTAAAGCTATAGGGAATTAAGCTATCGAATTAACTCCATAAGAATGCTATTAGGGAATGAAATTTAACCCAAATCTCATTAATTTTTAAAAAGTGAATGAAAGAATTAAGCCTTTTAAACCTTTGGTTATTAGTTTTCCTCACAGACAATAAATAACATTTAAAAATCTAGAAATATGGCCATTAACATTAAAAAATCCAGAAATATGGCCATTGTCGACTTCAGTCTTCAGTATATACTTAAGCTTACTATGCCCTTTGATCTTCATAAACAATTAGAACTAGCCTGAATTGCAACTAAAGTTTTCACAATAACAAAAATTTAACCCCAGTCAAATATGTATCAGTTCCAGAACTAGCTCTACAACTAGCCCTTTTAGCCAGTACTAGCTCTGCTTGGCAGAGCTACCCATTATTTTAATTTAAAATTGTGACCCTTAGAATTAAATAGTTCTAGGGAATCGTTTAAGAAACAGGTACTGGTTCTAAGGAACGGTTCTACATCCTTTTCTTGAATCCGTGATTTTTGTGTGAAATTGTCGTGCTCGGAAAAGGCCATCAGTGATTATTAACCCCTCGGGTAGATCGGTTTTAAAACTAATATTTTAAATCATACATTGAGAGAATTATCTGCATGATATTCATTAATTTTTACATAAATCCAAAGAAATTTCACTGGATCCCGTCAATTGAAACTTTTAATGGGTTTAATGGAATTTTTCGTTTATTGTTGTGAAAATTTCATTTTATTTATTAAAAGTTTCAAACACTCAATGAAAAAGTTTCATTAAACCTAGATTCACAAAATGTATGAAGCTTTTTCTTCAAATCTAAGAAATTTATCATTTACTTTGTGAAGAAAACTTCATTACTTTACTGAATAACAGGCTTGCCAGATACATTTTTTCGTTATCCCCAAACAAATTTTAAAATATCCCCAAAAAATCCCCAACTAGAAAAAATGTTGAAAAAGGTAATCCAGTTTATTTAATTTGCTCAACTTTTTAAGATTTTGAATTAGAAAATATAATTCTTTAATTCGACTTTTAAATCTGAATCAATTTTTAACAAATCGATTAGCAAAACTCAGTTTATTGATTGAATTATTTCCTACTTCAATTATTCAAAATCTTATTCAAAGAATGATTTTTTTGATTCTTTTCATAGAAACAAGCTAATTGATTAAATTTTAATAAATCAGTTTAGCCAAAAGTGTCTGCCTTGATTTATAGTTCGCGAATCATATCATCAAACGAAAAATTTAATCGAATCAAAATTCATTCAACTCAAATTTGAATAAATCTCATCCTTACTTGATTTAAAGTGATAATGAATTATTAACTAATTCAGAAAATGAATAAATTTTAATGCCAGCTTATTCAAAAAAGAATTATCTTTTTCAATATTTTAGATACTTGGGGACATTAATGCTATTAAATTCTCAGTCATAAAATAATTATTCGTGTAGAAAGCATTGAACTGTTACAGAAAATGTATAAAAGGGTAAATTTGTACTTTTCGTTGAAATTAAATGAAAAAACTTGACTAAAGTTTTCTGAAAACTCTTCAAAATTAATATAACCTCCAAAATTTACGAAAAATTGCAAATATCCCCAAAAAATCCCCAAAACTTTTTATAAATCCCCAAAAAAAAAAATCCACTGTCCCCAAATGAAAATTTTTGTCTTCAAGACCAACAAAATATCCCCAAATTTGGGGACAAATCCCCAAGTCCGGCCAGCCGGCTGAAAAATGTCATTAAAACCGGTCCAGCCAGGGGTATGGCATCACCAAAAAAATAAGTTATAAAAATATCGGTATCACTAGATGGCACTTTGTTAAAAAAATTGACAATTTTCTTTTTTTATTTAAATTTAAATAATAACAAACAACAAAACAAAAAACAAACGGATATCACAAATTTTATTATTTGAATATATTCTACGCTTGTTTTTTCCTTATTTTGAGCAGTTTTTTGACTTTTCAAATATAGGCTCAACTGATACTAAATAGTTGCTCAGGTAATACTAAATTTCAGCGCCCTCTATCGGTAAGTAGTGTAAGTTTTGATTTCCTATCTCTATAATTAATAGTCTCTGGGTCCAGCAAAATTCGTTCTGTATACTGAAAGTTTTGAGTAAACAATAATAATATATGTATGCATACGACATTTTTTCGATCCACTGTTTAGTATGAAGACATTTGGATAGTATAGGGACTGTCCTCAAACTCTTCCTAGGCCTAGCGCATAGTATCAAGACAATTTTGACTAATATACAGCATAGTTTGGGCACATTTTTGGCTATGTCTCCGAACTATGCGCACCACATGCATATATAAATTGATCTGTTAGATAATAGTATTTCGAAGAAATATATCGTCGCTGCGACTACGAGATTATCTACTTGTAGAAAAACTTTTTATGAGGAGACCCACAAAACATCTTTATATCAGCATTTCCCAAGTTTAATTGGAAATATTTTTTTATTTACATATGTATATATAAACAAGACTCCAAGCTTTCCACTTACAAAAGAATTGCTTCCCAAACTCATAGATTAGGCATAAAATAAAGACATTATTTGGGTATCCCACAAACAATTTTTGAAAACAAATAGCTAATTTCTTAGTCATGACGATGTTACAAAATAGACGAAGATAATTTCATCCCGAAAATTGAAGAGAAACAGATTTGGAGACGTTAGATATTTTACCTATATTTAGGCTGCTCGTTTAATATAATATTAAGATATAGTGAATCTCTTTTATTTACATATATTCTGTTTGTTTCCATTAGCTTTATTCCAAGTAGTTTACAGCTGGAACTCAATTTTACCACAAAGCGTTTCTATTGTCAGCATTGTGTGTAAATTCATTCAATTTGGCCTCGCGCGGGTACCCGCGGTAACAACGTGACCTGTTGCATTAGAAAACATCTAGGCATTCATTTCAAAAAAGTACTAACGGCGCAAACATAAATTCTTTTTTTAGCGTTTATTTTCAAACATTTTTAGAGTATTGTTTTGTTATTAATTTTAGGAGAAAGAAATATATAAAATTTTCTAGGATTTTCAAATAGCTCTATGGAGCTCTTTTGAAACTACACAGAACGAATTTAGAAAATTCTAATTAAATTTTTAAACACCTTTCTCATACCAAATTTGTTAATACAAAAAAAACTTTTAAAAAAGGCACCAACAAAGAAATTTGTAAATCCAAAAAAAAATATCTTTTATTTTTTGTAACTTTGAATTTTTTATTTTTAAACAATTTTTTATGAAAGATAACAATTTACAAACTAGTTACAAATATTTCAAACAAAAAAATTGTTGGGAATAAAATTTCAATTTAAAAGAAAATGTGATTGCTTTTACAAATTCCCATTGTTGGTGCCTACTGTTTTTTTCTGTGTAGTATCAGATCCTCGGAACCGATGTAAAACTCATGTGTAACTAAATAATTATTTCCCAAACCATACTAAAACAAAGTTAAAATGGTAAATATGATTCCTTTGCATGGGTTCTAGAACTAGTTGCACCATCACTAGTTCCAAGAGTGCTATTGGAAAATATGTAGTTACTCCCTGAGAACTAGTGTTAGAACTAGTAATTTTAAAACGGGTTCCAAAAATTTTTCTTGGACGTTAAACACAATAGCCGTTTTTTCTAATCACTTGGATTTAATAAACCCAAAAAGTATTTCTAAAAGTGGTCAACAGATGTCGTTAGATTCTCCCTATTTTAAAAAGAATTTTCTGTCCGACACTTCTTTCACCCTAATTTTTAATACCAAATTCGATGATGAAGGATTTTACTTTAACTTTTAATTTTTAATTATATTTTATATAAAACAGCGATAAACAGTCTGCCATTTCAGTTTTATCACTTCAATTTATATTTTTACACAATTGAAAAATTCCATTGCAATATTTAATGTTCACTAATTGGATTTAATTAAATTACTTACTGTAGAGTGAAAAATTTCCATTTCTATTTCAGCTATTTCTCCATGTGCAAGATTAAAAATATGTATTTGGTGAGGTGTAGTTTTTTTTTCTAAACATATTTCATAAAAAAAAATTTAATAAAAACCTTTTATTTGTTAGTTTTTCAATTTTTTTGTTTCTCTTTTAATTTTTATTCGTATTTTTTTCTGACATTAAATTAATAGGCTGTTTCATATATTTGTGCTTTTATTATGGATTTATTAAATCCAGCTTTTTTTTGGATTTAATAAATCCACTTTTTTTATGAAAAATTCTAAATCCAGGTGATTAAAAAACACGCTAAATATAAAAACATTTCCTATTTGGAAAGTTTTTTCTCTATTGGGGTAAAACTACTTATAAATTTTATTTGGAATTGTTCTTAAAACCGAACAAAATAACACTGATTGCAACAGAAATATTTTAGTGTAAACATCTATCAACAATTATTTTAATTTTTGCATTAAAAAATACAAAAATTGTTTTTCGGACTTTCTATATTTTCATATATTTAGTTAGAATATTCTTCCACCTCAAGTCCAAATTCTAATATGATATTGTCATATTAGATTTTTATTTGTTGTTTCAAAAAGGGGTTGATCATTTTCATGATAGACAATACAATTGTTTCGTAGACATCACTCTACTCTTCAGTTGTCCGCAATAAGAAAACGATAATTTTCTTACTCAAACCGAGGCATTACATAAGGTACAAAAAATCAGCGGGACGAGAATTTTGTACTTCTCATTCAAATATTTATTTTGTTTTGAGTTTAAAATTAGTTGTTTTTACAAAATGTATTGACAACAGACATACATATAAATAGTACCCAAAGGGTACTTTTACGTAATTGTTGCTTTCAAAAAGGAGTTGATTTATAGCTGGTTTTACCAAATCAGACAGTTCATATACGAAAGTACAAATTTCTCGTCCCGCTGATTTTTTGTACCTTATGTAATGTCTCGGTTTGAGTAAGAAAGTTATCATTTTATTATTGCGGATAACTGAAGAGTAGAGTGATGTCTACGAAACAATTGTATTGTCTATCATGAAAATGATCAACCCCTTTTTGAAACAACAAATAAAAATCTAATATGACAATATCATATTAGAATTTGGACTTGAGGTGGAAGAATATTCAAACTAAATATATGTAAACATTTATCGTTTATGCTGAATTTTAGTTTCTTATTGTCTTTTGTTGATTTATAAATTATGTTGCTCTCAATTTTGTCAAAATGGTCAAGGCCAATCGAAAAAAAACATGGATGTAGCTAACATTTTATACAAACCATGGTTTTTCTTGGTATTTGTTAATTTAAGAAAAAAAAAATTTATACAAATATGGTTTCAAATGCAAGGTATTAAATCCATTTTGTTGACATATAACACATGTGCAATAAATCTTTTTCATTCGTTAAATATCGAAATTTTTTATTTTTCATTAAAGTACACATGCAATTTTTTATTGGTTTAATCTTCATATTTATTTCGTTTGATACAAAATTTATATAAAAAAGTATTATTTAATGCTTTTATGTTCACAATAATAAAGGGAACATTATGCTTTTGTGTATTCAGAATTATATTGGAATCTTAGCTAAAGTTTATTAACTACCCCAGATGATAAAAATTATTTGATTATTTTCAGGGACCGCAAAAAGCTTTATTTTTGGTTTTTGTCAAAAAAAGTTTCTCCGTAATTTTACATAAATATTATATCATTGTTTTCAAAAATCGAAAATGGTTTAATTAATTTAGCAGATAAGTGACATCAAAACTTGGGTGAGGGGAAAAGATAATTTTATCTTTTGCAGTGAAAGCGACAAATATAATGAAATGTATCATTAGTTTCTTCTATTTACATAGAAGGCAATTCATATTAGAATATTTATTTCGTCGTGTGGGCCAAATAAGACCAACCAATATTAAACAAGAATAACATTTTTATTTTCTAATATATACAGTTCAGTGCAATATAATAGGAACATTCAAATTTTTTTAAATTTTATTCTCGTTGCCTTTATTTTTAAAGATCAAAATAGTGGATAAATTCACCCCAAAATGCGAGGAGATTGTTCATAAAATGATGCAGAATTTTAAAGTAATTTTAATGAAAAATAAGCGATATCGACCTTCTATGAAATTATATAGTAAAATTTAGCGAGCACTGATCGGATCTATAAAAACTGTATATTTTCATAAATTATATAAAATTTCCTTAAGTCTTGCACTATTTTTTTCCACAAATGGTCTCCAGGTTTAAAACGACAGCGCCTTAAACATGAACAGATTTTTCTTTGTTTTTTGTGATTTTAAAAAAGAGTTAACAACACTGAGACTTTAAAGTGAATGACCTTATACTATACTTACCGCGATATAACAAATCAGTCAAGCCTTTTTTACGTTATAGTATAAAGCATTCCGTGTTTAAATTTCATTGTTGTTAACTTTATTTTAAAATCGCTAAAAACAAAGAAAAATTCAGTCATGTTTAAGGCACTGTCATTTGAGGCCTGGTGACTATTTGTTTGAAAAAAATAATGCTAGACTTAAGGAAATATTATAGGAATTCTAAAAATATACAGTTTTTACAGAGCTGATCAGTACTCGCTTAATTTTACTATGTAATTTGATAGAAGGTCGACATCGCTTATTTTTCATTAAAAGCCACGCCTACTTAAAACAAGTGACAAAATAAAAAAACAGACGTCACGTTAAAATTCTGCAACATTTTCTGAACAATCTTATTTGGGGGCATCTTGGGGTGAATTTATCCACTATTTGGATTTTTAAAAATAAAGGTAATGAGAATAAAATTAGAAAAAATTTGAATGTGCCTATTATATTGCACATCACTGTATATATTAGAGTCGTCCAAAAAACAAGAAAGTTGGAATTCGAGATCTCTATAATGTTGCCCCTATTCCTTAATATCTGTAATTCTCTGTGCCAAATTCAGCTAAATCCGCTTTTATTTAGAGGTATCAAAAAAGTTATAGGGGTACTATTTATATTTCGGGAACTGGCGACACTAATGTCAATAGCTAAAATCTGGAAACACTATAAAAACATTTGACATTTTTTAGCATAAACGTACTCACAAGGTTTTGATGTACAAGTGCTACTTGTTTTGTTTACAGTGAGTTAAGAAAATCAATTTGGCCAAAAAATGGAAATTTCAAGAGAAGGTTTTCGTTGGATTATTTTTCACAACTTTCGACGTGGATTATCTCAACAAGAATGTGTCGATGAACTCAGTTCTTTGTATGGCGATAAAGCACCATCAAAAAGCACAGTATATCTCTGGTATAGTGAATTCAATCGTGGTCGTAGTTCGATCGCCCACGAATTCCGTGAAGGTCGTCCAAAATCGGTTATTGTGCCACAAAACATCGATGTAGTACGTGAACTGATAATGCGAGATCGTCATGTGACATATCGTGAGATAGAGGCATCCTTGCACATTAGTTTCACTTCAATTCATTCGATTTTGCATGAACACTTAGTTGTAATTTACTCTGGTTGGATACCCCATAATTTATCAATCGCTCAAAAAAGGCTTGCGTCGATTGGTGTAAGGGAATGATTAAAAAGTTCATGGATATATTCGTATGAGCCGGAAACAAAACAGCAATCGACCATGTGGGTATTCCAAGACGAGCGAAATCCAAGAAAAGTTGTTCGTGGAAGAAGCACAGCGAAGCAAATGGTCGCCTGTTTCTCCGGCCGAATGGGTCATGTGGCCACTGTTCCTCTTGAGCAACGTAGGACGGTAAATTTTGAGTGGTACACGACCATTCGTTTGCCGGAAGTCTTCGGAGAAATTCGTAAAACCAACCCCCAAAGACGAATCATTCTCCATCATGACAGTGCGAGCTCTCACACATCTCGTCACACAGCTGAATTTTGGAGCAGTCAAAACATCGAATTGATGACTCATCCTCCGTACAGTCCTGATTTGGCACCCAATGACTTACGAGCGCCGAAGAAGAGGAATGGAAAAACTGCTATGAAAAATGGTTTGAAAGAATGCAAAAGTGTATTGATCATCAAGGGGAATATTTTAAAAAACAATAAATCCAAAAATGTTTGTTATTATTTGCTATTCCCGAAGTATAAATAGTACCCCTCTATCTTTTAAGAATTAGTAATTTGTCTCTAGAGTAATTTATACAAAAAGTAGGGTTGATTTTAAATTTAATTATTTCTTAACCTGTACGCTATTATTTAACATTTTTTTTAATCTAGTCTTAATTGATGGGAAGAAAAGGAATTTGAAATCAAAACTTAAAAAAATTAATCTAATTTTAAGTAATTCGCGGTTTTGTTAAAAATTTTACAAAAAAATACATATTTTAGTTAAAATTTCCAAATTTTCAAAAAAATCTAATTAAAAATTCAAATTCTTTTTGCCTTGTATGTGCAAATTTATCAAATTTGATCTTTATTTTAACGAAGATTAATTATTCGCGGTTTTTGAAATTCTCAAGTTTTTTGAGGTATTTTCCTAATTACCTGTAGACGGTGTTATCGAAAAATCCTATTTGTTATGTATTTGCAATTTACTTGCCAAGGATCTTCATTATAAATATATAACACTTTTTTTAATTTTAAAAATGATAACATATATCCTTGCAAATGAATTTAAAATTTGACTTTTTAATATTTCGCTATTATTTAGCTGGCTACAATTTTATTGCTATCAAAAATCGTATCCTATAAACGAATAATTAATTCCTTAGAGAATTAAACGAAAAAGTTAATTTCTTAGGGAATTAAAAGAAAAAGGTTAATTTCTTAGGGAATTAAAAGAAAAAGTTAATTTCTTAGGGAATTAAAAGAAAAATTTAGTTCCTTAGGGAATTAAACGAAAAAGTTAATTCCTTCAGGTAATTAAATGTACCACGGAATGAATTCCCAGGGAATTAATTCCTTGACTAAAAGTTGAACTAACTAGAATTGAATGAATTTCCAGGGAATGAATGCATCAAATTTTATGAAGGAATTAGGAAAAAATTAATGAATTCCTTTAAGATAAATCGAATGAAAAAAAAGGAATTCATTCAATTCCTTAAGTTTGGTCAGGGAATTCATTCCCAAAATATAAATTCCCAGTGTAGTGACATATCGTTATTTTTTGGACTACCAGTAATGACACCCATTTACCTTCTGCATTATTTTAAAACATATACTAATGAGTTACTGATAATGACTTATTTTTATCATTATTTCAAATAGAAAATAATTTTCTAGATTTTTTTAAAATTTTTTAAAATCTATTTTTAGACTAAATATTTTTTAAACACTGGTAAGGATTTATGTAACCACATATTTTTTGATTTTTTGTATGTTGGCGAGTAAGCTTACTTGTGTGCAGCAGGTCAATTGTGTTTTTATCTATTAAATATTACATGTCGATATAGCTCAGATGGTAGAGCTATTGACTAGCAATCTGTCAGGTTCGATTCACGCATCAGGAAATTTTATTTACAAAAATAAAAATACAATAAAAAATATTGTTTTT
Organism: Leucophora obtusa; assembly: GCA_949987735.1. NCBI lineage: Eukaryota > Metazoa > Arthropoda > Insecta > Diptera > Anthomyiidae > Leucophora > Leucophora obtusa. The sequence continues at coordinate 120,139,716 of OX465296.1, forward strand.
ATATAATTTATTTTTTTTGAAAATCTATTTTTAGACTAATTATTTTTGTCAGTAAGCACATAGGTAACGATATATTTTTTGATTTTTCGTATCCTGGTCTGTAACCATAACTCATTATTTTTCGCGACATCGCCATATAAAGGTAATAAGAAATGTAATAACAAAAGTAACTAGGTACCATTACCAAGTATGTAGTTACATAACCACATATCTGGTAATGATTTTCTACACTGGGTCCATTAATGCAATTAATGTATATCCCGATAAAATAAAATTAAAAAAAAAAATCCGAGAACCGTTGGAGGACAGTTTTTCCCCAGGCATATTTCGAAGGCGAATACCATTTCGTCATTTGAATTTTGCAAGCCAACCATCGTTAGCTTAAAATCTACGTTTTCATTGAACGATACATTAAGTTCCAATGCTATAACTTGCAATACGTGATTAGTTAAGTTCTTATGTAGAAGAAGTTCATTTAGCAAAATTTTAACTTTAGTTAAAATTTGGAACTTTAATTGGCAAAATTAAAAGTTGACGGCAGTCAAATATTGTTTCTTTACAGGCCTGGTTTGGAATCCCACTGAGGGCCAGGTCGGCCATCAAAGCACCACTTATTTCAACACCGAATTATAACCACTCGGATTGGAAGAATTATATTTTAAAAAATTACACTGTAAATTATAGAACCGATGTATTTAAGAACGATAATTTTGGATGCAGCAGAAAGGACATAGTAAAGTTTGAGCGACTTAGGCTTGGACATTCCAGACTAACCCACGGACATCTAATGAGTCTTTCTACTCCCCAGTTTTGTACATGTATATCCCCGCTACCAAATTCATCTCACTTCCTTTTATATTGCCCTAAATTTAACAACCAAAGACATTCATGCTTTGATGGTAATGACCCAATAGAGGCTTTATCAAACCCATCTCCTGTAAATATCAAAAGAATAATAAACTTTTTAAAATCAACGATTATGTATTACCATATATAAAGAAAATTGTTAAACTATAACTTAAGATATAATATTTAATGGAGCTGAAGGCCAAAGTAGCTATTGCTCTTATTTTATATATTATCTTGTAATTTATAATTATAAGCTAATAAAATAATAAATAAAATAAATAATATATTCCACAAAGTACATGACAATTTGTTTCATTGAAAAAAATAACTTGTAACTTGTAAATACGAACGGCGAGGTGTTGGTAAAGCGTCGGCGAGGGTAGTACCAATGTTGGCAAAACATCCGATTTCCAAGTCATACAACACTGGTATGACGTCGAAATGATAATAACGGAGGACGGTTGGCTACGGGTGTTGGCAAGGCATTTGCATTTTAAAAATTCAGTCCCTTCCTAGTACTTTAAATACAATAAAATCGGTGATTTTTTATACGGATTTGCCGATACAGTTAAACAATGATATTTTCTTTATTTGGAATTCATTTTATTATAAAAAAAAACACACAAAAAAAGTTAAATACCCAAAAAAGAATATGCCAAATGTGGTGTGTAGTTAACGCTTTGCCAACACCCACAAATAACGTAAATTCCTCCGTTGTTATCATTTCGACACCCTCACAGTACCGTAAAAGCAGAAAATACGGTGTTCCGCCAGTACCTTATTTTTTGTACCGTCGTTAATTTCTGACTGAGGTTATTACATTAAATTATAGCAATTTATAAAAACTAATAAAATTTTTGTCCTCGCCAAATATCATATTACAAAAAAAAACCCACAGAATTTTTTCTTGTTTTTATTATTTGTTTGGTGTAAAAGTTTTGAATTCACAATTTTAATTTTTTTTTATTTAAAAGCATTTTTTTTGCAAAATTATTAATATTTTAAAGATTTTGCAAACGCTATTAGAGAGAGTGTAAACATAATTACCATTTTAATTTGTTATCGACTTAAGTAATTTTGCAATTAAAAATTCAATTAAGGAAATAGCAAAACATTTTTTGCAAAACGGTGAGTTAATAATTTGGCAATAAAAACGTTTAATTTATTATTTTCTTAATTATTTCACCATTTTAATTGCAATTATTTTATATTACAATTCCAACTTTTAAAATAATATTTTGCAAAGAAAAAATTTTCATGTGCCCTGTGGAATATAACAAATATTGTTATAAAAATAAAAAAAAAATGTCATAGCTCTCAGTGGGTTTCGAATCCAGGCCTGTAAAGAAAGAAAGACAGCTCTACCAATTGAGCTACTGGGGTAATGAAAATTTGTTGTTTAAATTCAAATTTAAAAAAATGATTTTAGAATAATAAAAGCTTTGGAAAATTTGATTTTTTATACAGTGCTTCTAAGACCTGCCCAAAAATTGTCACAGATAACAATTTTAGCAGAAGACGGGCATTAGTTTGATTTTACATCTTTCAAGGCGTAGTGGCAATTAAAGCATATCGACATTTAAAGCAGGTAAATATCATGGTGCGAACGACTTCAAAGAGCCTTAACAACACATTTTAATTCATATTTGGGTCATAGTCCAGGAGATTCAATGGAATCAAATTCTTTATTTCCTTCCCTTTTTCAATGGGAACTGTAATTGAAGTATTTTTAAAATATGTACGAATAATTAAAAAATATGTAGATAATCGTAAATTAATAAAGTACGTGAATAAAATTAACTATTCTGTTTTTTAGAGTTAAAAAATTGAATCTCTAATAAATTCGTAATTTACAAATAAATGCATTTACAAAGAAAAAAAAAAACAACATTTTATATACATTTTTGAAAGTTGTTTTAAAGCACATACTTGCGAAACAGAAAAACAGGACTTATCGCTCCATTGTATCCAATTTAAAAGTTGTTTGTTTTGAATGACTTACACATAGTTTTACTGGGTGTGTCTTAAAGTACCCTTAAATGTCGATACGCACCGTTTGGCTTTAATTACGTTACAATTTTGATGAAATATTGGTGTTTAATTTGATTAAATAAGGAAGATTCATTGCGAACTTCAAGAAAGTTTTTGCGGTAAATTTTTGAAAACCGCGAAAAGTGGACTTTACAGCTACGATAGTTCGAGTATAATTTGAAATTTAAAAAAAAACACCAAAAGTTGTAACCCTAGTGCTCCTACAATTATCTAGAAATGATTTTTCCCATAGCACACATTTAAGGCGTTGTCGTTTATTATGTTGAGTGATTCGAATATTTTTCTCCTTTTTTTAGTTTATGTTAGTTTAATGAACAAGTTTTAGTATTTCTAATCTAGTGATTAAGGTATTTTTGTCTTTATTTGTGTAAATTTTCTTTTACGATGCTTAAAAAAGTATATCAAATATGTTGGTTGTTTTAGTTTTTTTTATCTTTAGTAATCATTTGTTGTTATTTATTTATCTAGTTTTTTTACTCATACTATAGTTACTCAAAATTCGTCCGTATAGAATTATTTCATGGGTTTTTGTCATGACTCAATGCTTACAATGGAAGTTTTTTTTTCTTTAAAAATAAACTACATAGTGGTGTAACCCTCATATCTTAATCAAACTTGGAGATGAAGTAGAGGGGACAAAAGTAAAATCATTCGGTAACCAACATACGTGTGCAAATAAAATGCTTTCGTACGACTATATCCAGAAAACGGGTTTGGTGTTTACAACCGCATTTGTAGCCAGTGGAATGCTTCTGTTGTGGTAACCGAATTTTTCAGGTGTGATAACAGGAAACTAATCGAGGCACGACTAATTTGACCGCTATTTTCTGGGTGTTAATTTTACATCCCAAAAATTAGATTTTAAAGTTGTTGTTTGCGAAATTTTCAATCAATTTTGTTGCACAGATCTTGAAAATAAATTTATTTTTAGTGATTTGTTTTATTATCACGTTCTAGATAATATCAGCTAATTATAATATGTAGTTATTGATTGACTTGATGTCGTTATGATCAGTTCAAATCGGAAGATTTTTACATAAGCAACTTTATTTTGGAAATGGGTAAGCAAATGGGGGATGTTCGTGAACTGGTGTTAAGATATTAGAAGGAAGGAAAAACATTGCGGAAAAATGATTTAATGATTAAAATAATACATAATTTATAAGTATAAAAGTTTTAAAATTTTCAAAATCGTTCGAAATCTGGAAGGTCATAGAAACTAAATGGGACTAAAATACGATCCACTATACGAAAAAAAATCCAACTGAAAGCGCTGCTAAAATATTTTAAAACATTTCAGGATGCTCAGGAATCAACGTTGGCGCGAGCATAATACGTAGAGCAATACATGGAAATGGACTTTATTGACGAGTTCCAAGAAAAAACGGTATAAGTATATCGAAAATCAATCAACAGCGACATCGGAGCTTTGCTAAAAAATACCAAAAATAAATTCCAATATATTCTGGAACAATGTGGTATTTAGCGATGAGAGACAATTTGAAATTTTCGGTAAGAAAAAAAAATCGGTTAAAATTTGGACATGCAAATAGTCACATTTTGCCGAGCAAAATATAGTATCCAGAGTGAAGCACGGTGATGCTTCGGTAACTTAGGTTTCATAGAGAGCACTATGAATTAAACAGATTACCTCAACATTTTAAATGATAATTTGCCACCCAGTGTCGAAAAATTCGGTTTGGATCAAACTACTCATAAACGGCTGGATTATTGTTTTTTAATTTTTTGGTTTATTTGAATGTTTTTAATATGGCTAGGTTGGGACGATGAGTTTCGACTGAAAATTAACACAGATGGAACTTTAGGAAAATGTACTTTACCTAAATATAATTGCTTCAGTGAATTTCCATGTTATCGGTCTTTACTTTAGTTCAAGTTTGCTAAATATAATTGTGCCTTTACCGTTTGTTCAAAAATTTGCTTTATATTTCCCCAAACTAGACAAGGCCGTGTTTGACTTACTCAGATTTGGAAATTTTTGCCAAATTTGCGAATTTATTTTATATATTTTATATATTTTGTATCCTTTTTAATTGTTTTATTGTTATTTTTTAATTTATTTTATTCATTTAAAATGTTTTTAATTCGATTAAGCTGGGTACAATGAGTTTGGATTGAAAATTAACCAAATTAAGAGAGATGAAACTTTTTTAAATTTGATTTAAACTAAAAATGGGTGCTTCATTTAATGTGCTAAATTTAATGACTGGTTCAGCAGACCTTTTGAATTATGTGATGAAAAATTTTTCAAACGCAGTCCTTAGTTTATTTGGACAAAATGCCAAAGAAATTTAAAACTCAAAAAAGGGTTTTAGCTCCCAACCTTAGTATTTTTGTCTGTATAAAATATCTGAATTTCATCAATATCGCAGATTATGACATAAAATGTTTTCCTTGTAAGTGGGCTATACATTATACACTAAATGTGTCCAAAAACTGAAAATGAATGATCGACTGAAAATCTTTTTATTGAAAAATTTCACAGACACAAGGAAATTACCAGCAATTTCGCCTCACCCAAAGACTCGTCAGTGGTTAGTTTATGTGTCAATTGATCAAACTATTTTTTTAATTGATAATTTGTCTCTGTATGAGAAACTTTCTGAGTATGCCATAACCTGGAATCGAACCGGCAACCCTCTGCACAGGCTATGAATCGTAGCATCACTTATTACTGAGATACATATGATGCGCTTTATTCGCATTCAATAGTTGGATACCAGGTGTTTTTTTTTTAGTTTTTTAAAAATTGTTGTTATAGAATATGTCGTCATATAAAATCAAAAAAGGCGTAAGTTACAAAAAATTCAAATTACATATTCCTGCAAAATTTTATACACCAACGTCTAAAGTGTCTAAAGTGTAAGCGCAAATAATTTGAAAAAGTTTTTTGCTTCTCTTGTTAATTTTTTTAAATGTAACTTACGGCTTTTTTGATTTCATATGGCGATGTATGTTCTTTTACACCAGATCCTTATTTATTTGTCTTTTCGAAAAGAGACAAAGAAAATAAAAAACCGGCCGCAATATGTTCAATTTATGACAAATTCCCCATGCCATTAAATCGTCGAAAAATACTTGACTAAGAAATTTAAAGCAACATTTTGCTTTTTTTTTAAGAAATCTTCCAACATTAAAGGCTCCATTAGTCTTTGCGTTCCGTGACGTTTCTGTAACGTGCCGTGCCGGATGGCTCTTTTGTGTAGTTAGTCTTTTGAGTAACAACGTATCAGCTGTTTAATGTTGTTTTTCTTAGCAGAGATCTACGCCAACCAGATTAATCGGTTGCGGTGGCTAAATAAAAAAATTGCAGCGGCGGCTTAAAGCTGGCTGTGAGCCAAAAGCTGAACAGCTAGCCAACTTTAAGTTGACACTTACAAAACATCGGCTTAATGGTAAAAAACGAAAATTAAAAAAAAATATATTCTATTTTTACATATTTATAGTGTAAAAAAAATTTCCGACGGCAGCGGTGAAAAAAATTAGACGGCGGCTCGGCTTAGTCGCTTTAAGCCATTCGTCGCAGATCTCAAAATATCAGCTGTCAACTCCCTGCCACTTAACTGATAACAAAAATTCTGTTTTCAACAGGTTCATCCGGCACGGCACGTTACATTACAGACAAACTAACGACTCAAATGCTTTTTCATAAAACAAAAACAAATCAGCTGATTCGTCACGGCACGTTACGTATAAACTAATTATAGCTTAAGCCTTTTTTTTAATCACTGGATTTATTTTTGGATTTATTTTATTTTGTTAAAAAATCCATATTTTTTTTTTAATTTTGAAAATTTTATATTTTTATCCAAATCTAGAACTTATTTCCTAATATAAGAAAAAATTTAAATTTTACGAAAATGCAATTTCTAGAATAAAATTAAGCTAAATCCAAAACGAATTTATTTATTTTTTAAATCAATTTTGGATTTAGCTTATTTTAATTCCTGTGTTCATATTTTTACAAAATTTAATGATTTTCTTGCACATTATATGGGCGAATAAGTAATAGATTTTGATAAAAATTACAAATTTTGAATATAAGAAAACAAAATATGGTTTTTTTTTACCAAAATAAAATAAATCCAGTGTTAAAAAAGGCATACTAACTTTTTGATTCTCTAGACTCAAGAAAATATACCCAGCAAAAAAAGAGATGCCGAAGAAAAAGCACTACAATTGATGATCTAGATTTACTTCTTTTTTAACATAAACACTAATGATTTTCACATTGAGTTGTCATAGGAGAGGAGTACTCCCACCTCAACATTTTTTCAGTACTTTTTGAAAGAGTGCAAAGGAAGCTCTTTTTCACCAATTAAAATTAAAAAAAAATTCTTTACAAAAAAATATATTTTTTTTATTTTACAAAAGTTTTTTTTATTGCCGACACCGGGGATCGAACTTGCGACCTCACGATTGCTAGTCCAGCGCTCTACCGCTGAGCTATTCTTTGATATGAAAGTTGACTGGCATAAAAACACCACTTTGCTACTGCGAGATATTCTTCCTTATTCTTTTAAAAAAATTTACTTATTAAACAAGTGTAAAAGGTGCACTTCAATTCAATATTGGTTTCAATACTATTTTTACAGGCATACATATTTATATATATACATATTTATAAAAATTTAAAAATTAAAAAATATTGAATTTAAACAAATTTATTATTAATATTAAAAAAAAAAAAATAGAATAAAAAAAAATTAAAAAAAAAAATAAAAAATATGGTCCCGCCGAGAATCGAACCCGGGACCCTCTGTTTGCAAATGCCAAATGATACCAAAATCACTTTTTACGATCACTTTTAGAGCAATTACTCTTTAGAAGCAATAGATAAGTGATTTTTTGGATGTGGTTCAGAAGTAATTCTAAAAAAGCTGTAAAAATGTAATAACGAATACTTGGGAAGCAATGAAAGAAGTGATTTTTTGAAGTTGTTCAGAATAACTTCTAAAAAAGCAGTAAAAATACACTAACAGATACTTGTGAAGCATTAAAAGAAGTAGTTTGTAAAGCATGCAATTTTTTTTGCTGGGTACGTATGAATTTCTGTCTCTCTATGGCAACTAGAGTGTCCAAAAAACCGGCAATTGCAGAAAACCGGTTTTCGGTTTGTTCGAAAATTAATATTTTTAAAAAACCGGTTTCGGTTAAGATTTCTTCCAAGAAACCGGTTACAACCGGTTTCAGTTTTGCGAGTTTTGGGTGATACAAAAGCGCTAAAGATAGCACGATCAGATGTCATTAGACAAAAATTTAATTGCAGAGGACATTGTACACTGCTGAAGTCAGAAAAAATGCTGAATATAAGTAAATTAATAACATCACATAAAAAGAATTACATTTCCAAAATTTAATTTATATACATATTTTTTTAACCGCAAGGCAATCTACTCTTCTGAAAACAGCAGAAATACTATTTATTTTCGCTATTTTAAGTATACTTATATTCAGCAAAAACATCTACTGATTTTAGGAGGATAAAGTGTTATTTGCATTCAACTAAAATTTATTTAAATATAACTAAAATTAACAAAAACAAAATAACTAAAATAAAAAATCGTACATTTTTTACAGATTAATTACACAGAAAAAAGAAATTAGGTTTTTTGTAGCAACATTCATCAGTCACCCTGTATTTAAAAAATATTCCAAACGATTACAAAGGATTTTCGTATCTTTTTTATTCGAATACATGTGAAAATACATTATTTTTTTATATAGAGGAGAACAAAACTGCAGTTTCGTTTGTTAAAATAATACTTTAAAACCAAAACCCAGTCGAAATATAGAATTTTCGAACGATTAGCTTAAAAATAGATTTGATAAAAATATGTTTAAAAAACCGGTTAACCGACGAATAATAACCGGTTTTCGGTTTATTCGAATTTAGAAATTATTCGAAACCGAACGGTTTTTGGGAATTAAAAAAACCGGTTAACCGGTTTTCGGTTACGGTTTTGGACACCTAATCCGAAAATCGTAAATTTTTATAAACCATTTTCAAAATTTTTGTTGAACGAATCATAGCAAATAAAAGTTGTAAATAGTGCTCATATCCCCCACTTATTTAGCGAAGGGTGCTAGCAAAATGTTGGCATTGTGGTATAATGGTTAGCGCGTTATACTGTTACACATCAGGTTGCGGGTGCGATCCCCAGACGGCAACATCAATTTGGGGGAAAAACATGTATGAGCTTTCTATCCATCATTCATGTCACATTATATTCCTTCGGTGTGTCCATAGCACTTAACCCCCAGATGTAAAAAATAATATAATAGGGTTACAAACTAAAAAGCTTCAACAAGGTTCGTATACTCCTGCAGATGGAGCGCAACAACTGTTCTAACATTCTACACTACGCGCAATTATAGTGTTGCCACCTGTTCTATATCTCCTTTCCAAGAACAGCCAAACGTTAATCAATAGATTTTTAATTAATTGATTTTCTTTAAAAAAAAATTTAGCCCAAACGTAAAAGTTGCATGGTTGGCAAACACTATCCGTAAAATACCGTTAACGATTCAAAACCCTTTCAACGAACTATTTTTAACCCTAAAATACCACTAAGGAAATAACCTAAAGTACCGTGAACCTTAAAATACCCTAACCAAATAAATTAAAATATCGATAACCTTAAAATACCCTAACGATATAACTTAAAATACCGTTAAACCTAACATACCTAACATACATACGAAATAGAATGACGTTAGGCTTTTTTCTCTAAAAACATTAAAAATTAACATGTTTCGCCATATTTATAAAAATAGAAAAGTACAATCAAGTAAAAACCCGCAATTTATTGTAATAAAAACAGTTTAAAATTGAAAGAAAAAAAATTAAATCACATACTCTTAATAGGCACTAAAAAGAGAACATTAAAGGAGGATGAACAAAAAATTCGCAATTAGTACATCTGAACCAGACTTTTATATAAAGTTTCACTAGAAAAATGCTAATAGCGCGTAATCCAATTTTCTCTGGAATTAAATGAATTCCTTTTCTTAAGTAATTCACTGAATTCGTTCAACTGAACGCGTTCATCAAACAACAAATTGAAAGAATTAATTCAATTGCAATAGTTCTTTTTATTAAATCACATGAATTAATTCACTCGTGAACGTGTTCAATTTTATAAATTGAACGGAAAAAAGTGAATTAATTCCTTACTGAATTAATTCACCACTGAATTCGTTCGATTTAATTTTCGTTCAGCGAATTAAAAAAATATAAAATTACGTTCAGTGAATCAAAAAAAAAAATACGTTTACTGAATTAAAAAAAAAAATCAGTGAACGTATTTTTTTTTGTATCAATTTAGTGAACATATTTTTTTTTTACAGTGAACGTATTTTTTTTCTTAATTCACTAAACGTAATTTCATTTTTTTAATTCAATAAACGAAAATGAAATTGAACGAATTCAGTGGTGAATTAATTCAGTAAGGAATTAATTCACTTTTTTCCATTCGATTTATAAAATTGAACGCGTTCACCAGTGAATTAATTCGTTTGATTTAATAGCAATTGAATTAAATTGAATTCGTAGCAAAATAAATCGAACGAAAAATCGTTTTAATTCCATTCAATATGTAATGCTTTGTGAATTAATTCATCGAATTTTTAATTCAGAGTAGAAAAATTGAATTAAAGAATTAATTCTTCAAAGGTCTGGTTGACAACATTATCTTTTGCAGTCAACTCCGTGTTTTAACGATTGAAGAGCTTGTAGATTCATCCGCAGTCGATGATATTTTGGGCTTCCTAATTATTAGATATATTATTTTTTAGTAGGCTAGAGTGGACCATATTTTTGTCTCGCCCAAAAAATACCCACGAATATCTTTTTGAATTTTTTAAAATGCCCGAGTAAAAAAAAATTATCTGGCGCATCATGTCCCACTTTACCCCACTCTACCCTACATAATATTGAAAACTAAAATAAATTTTTCTTTCAATATTTTTTTGAAGAAAGTAATGAAATGTATAAAAACAGATAGTTTGCCCATATTTACCATTTTAACCTTAAAATACCCTAACGAAATTATTTAAAATACCGTTAATCTTAAAATACCTTAATGAAATAACTTAAATACCGTTAACCCTAAAATAACTTAACAATATAATTTAAAATACCGATAACTTTAAAATAACCTAACGAAATACTGTTAAAATAACATTATCACTAACTTTATGAAACTGTTGCCAACCCTGAAAAGTTGTTTACTATTCCTGAATTTCAATTAACTAACTTCAGTGTATTTTGACCCAAATCATACAGATTATATTGTGAACAAAATTTTTCCCGTAGTAGCCAAAGGTTTTGGGTTTATTCATGAAAATTTATCGAAATATTTTGTTAGTTTTCAAGAATTTTAATGAAATTTGAATAAAACTAATTCGTAGTTTTCCTTCCTATTCAGCTTTCTGTTATTGTTTTTCCTCATAAGTGATCAGCACAGACATATACAAATATCCTATTTTTAGATTTTTGTTTACCTTCCATTCTCCTCCGTGTCCCAAATTGACGCATAAACCATGCATCAGTTATTCCAAAATTTCCGAAATTTGAATAATGTTACTTAATATGGACTAAATTTCATTTAATATACTTAAAGCATATAAAATTTCATATAAAATGGCGAAATCCTGAACGATATTATTTAATTTGTAAAATTTCTCGAAATTCGATTTAAAGTATTTTTTTGTTACAGAAATTTGTGTGGCTCGATACGATATTGAAGAACTTTAGCATTTAGTGGAATACATATACGTATACGTAATAAAAATAAATATTACGTATACGTTTGTAGGTTTAACAGTATAAGATTTGGACAAATTAGCTGGACAAAAGTCAGATTTTTGTATTTCAATTTTAGTAAATATTTTAATCAATCTCATCTCAATGAATAGAAAAATCCAAAAAGTTTTCCTTGCTTGTCATCAGTAACAATATAACGTCGCACTAGAATATTTTTGGGTAAACTAAAAGAAACAAAAATATTTATTTAAAATTACCCATTTTTAAAAGAGCGAAAATTTTTACTGGAATCGTCTTTCTTAACAATTATTTTTATTTTATTTTGAAGCTCTGCTTAATCACTACTAATATCAGGTGAACATATGTTTAGAACTCGCGAAATTAAAACAAAAAATGTTTTTCTATAATAGAAAACTTTTTGGGTGCATTACGGTCAGCAAATAAGTTTTAAACAAACGGCTAAAGTATCTACTTTAAGGCACAAATTAAATTATCTGCCAGAATTTGCCGAATTTATAAAAAATCTACCACGAAATTTTTCATATGTGGCTAACAACACCCAAAAATGAATAATTTGACCAGGCTGCAGACTATATTTGTAGAAAACTAAGCATTGGATTTTCTTATAGCTGTGTTTTCGACTTAACTATATCCGTTAACTCAGAAAAATTACTTCTCCTATGCACGGCAACTTTCAACGCGCATAATTACCAACGTTGAAAACTCAACGTTTATACATTTTCACATCAAACGTAACTTCTTCAAGTTACTGCCTAAAGATTCTTGCTGGCATACGTTTAATTATAACGCGAATGTTATAAATATTAACCGCCTAAATTTTCTTTGTACTTTAACAGGTTAGACGTATATTTACGTCAAATACTTAACGTTGATAGGTATCAATGAATATACAGCTTATATTGAATTGAGGTCATAGCAATGTTTCGTAATAAATGCCCAAAATTAATATTTGCAAAAGAATTCTCCATTTTTGAGTTATTAAACTTGTTTTCTATGAACAAAAGGTGTTATGTGTACAAACTGGTATGAACATGTTTTGAAAAATTGCTCTTTTAAGAGGTGTTATGTGTAGGTTTTCTTAAAATCCAATCACCGTTCTGCAACAGGGATTAAATCCGGATTTCTTTTAATGAAGTATTTTAGTAAATGAGGTCGTGAATCATTAATGCATATGATGGCAATAAAATATCTTAAAAGGATATATAAATCAGTTTTTTCGCTCTCCTGAAAACTTGTTAAAAAACACATAGCACTACTTCAGCATATATCCTTACCAGTGCTGAAAAAATATTGAGTCTAAAAATAGATTTAAAAAAAATTTTCAAAAAAATCTAGAAAATTACTTTTGTCTAACTTTAAATTTAACTATAAATATTGTATGTATTAAGCGCAAAAGTATAAAATATAACACATTCCAAACTTTATTATAATATTTAAAATTTCATTTGCTAATCTAAATATGTTCTTATAATTTCCAAAATAAGTCGATTGCACTAAAGTTGACTAAAAAAAATTTTTTTTTAATTGGATAGTTTTATTGAAACAGAGCTGATATTATAGTTTTACTAGCAATATTTTATTCACATGATAAAATGTTCGATATATTGGTGGTTCTTGTTATTGAAGATAATGTAGAAGTTAATATTTTTCAATATTGTTTAGAAAAGCCAATATTTTGGATAATGTCTGAGTGTTTCGGATAATCTTGTATATTTTCTCTTCATAATTAAATTTGATTTTTTGATAATTTAATTTTTTGATAATTTTGATAACAATTGCAATTAAATTTATGGAATAACGAAAACCTTTTCTTGGCTCCAATTGAATTTCACCTGATCCTTGTTTAATGTGAGCGACAGAAAAATGTAAATGATTAGAAGAATTTATGCATATATCGAGTATATTCCTATATAGCACTAAGTGGTCCGATGTTTGGAGTCGTGATTTAAAGTTCACATTACATTCAAAAATTAAATAATAACTATATATCCATGAACTTGCATATTTCGGGATAATGTGAGCTGAATTCTGATAGACTTTCCTATGGCAGCCAAGTCTGAATATGGACCGATTATAACTAACTTCAATAGTGTTCTTCATGCGCTATACATCATTCAAATATCTTTAAATTGCGATCAGACTAAAGAATAACGGTGTTATGTATAATGTTTCTAAACAGTTTAATTAAACATTTTTAAGCTAATTTGGTAAAAACAGTATGCTTAATTCGTTTAATAACGAACAATTTAATAATCTGTTAAAGTAGGGTCATGGCTAGGGTTTGGGATTTCCCGGACTTTTTTATTTCCCGGACTTTTTTATTTCCCGGGAAACGGGAATGAAATATTTTTGAACAAAATTGTTAATGAAAACCACCTATATAAGTAATTTTTGTTAAAAAAAAAACACTATTTCAGTATAAATGCAGTCTGTGTAGTGAGAATTCAAAGTAAAAATTACAGAATGTTGAACATTTGATTTCACATAAATTACTCGCAGCACTGCCAAATGAATTGCATGATTCCAGCAGAAAGCACCTACTACTGGACTGTCGGAAACAAGCCGTTTCATCACACTTGTCCCATTAGATATGGTGGCCATAATGTTATTTTCCAAAGACAAATAAACCTCTTCTAGTCTTATTTCTACAATTCTTCTTATTTCATCATAAATATAATATATATATATATGATAAATAAACCAACCCCAGGTTATAAAATGAATTATTTCCGTTTATACATATGTTCAAATATCTCTTTTGTGATATTCTTGTCCATTCTTCTAAGATTTTAGTAAATCTCCTATTGTTAGAAATATTGCTCGATATTTCTTTTATCATGATATCGTTTACATGATTGTAGTAATTTTTTGCAATGCCAGGTTTTTATTATAAAAACTTTCTCGAATAAACGAAGATCTAGTTATGGTGCGAATTGACTGCGGCAAATTTGGATACCATTTCAGGAAATGTTTGCCCTATCATAAAACCTTTAATGCCTATTCAGCTTACACTTTTTTCTTCGGGTACTTTGCTAATTTTAGCTGAAACGTTATTCTTGTTGTTGTTTTCTTCAAGAGAAGTTGCATGACCATCAATTTTTGTTTTTTTTTTTGTGAACCAAATTTAGATGTCGGCTAACCAAATTTAGATACCACCGTTAACCATTAGTCTTTTCTTTTCACATTTATTAATGAAAACGTTACTTATAAAATTGTTGGCCCTTAATATAAAGGATTATTTTAAATTTAAAGTCGACTTTATTTCTAATCATACGGTTTTGTTCATTTTATGTACGAAAACCTTACAAAAATATTTATATTTTCAAATATTTTGATTGGTTGAAAATAAATTAACCAATCAGAATGCTCCAGAAATAAACCAAGTCAAGGTATACTGCCACCCAATATTTTAACTAAAGTGGACTTTACCTAAATTATACATTTGAAAAATTTAGATAGTAAGGGCGATTATTTGTAAGAAACAAAGCTTTTTTTCATATTTCTTAAAATTTGAATAAGTTATGCGAAAAATCTCTATTAGTTGAAATGCTCCTAATTACTTGGCAAAGATTTTTTGTGTGTGTCAAATAAATTGATTCCCTTTTAAAAGATTTTAACAATGACATTTTTGTTTTGGTATTTAAAATGTTTTTTATGACTAAAATTAAAAAATCCTATTCGAAACAAAAACAATTTAAAAAATTTAATATTTTTAAAATTTCCCATTAAAATTTCCCAAATAATATATTTTTCCCGGGAATTCCCGAACCCCAAACCCTAAAATAAGCGTTTCATAAAGTTTGGAAAATAAAAATCTCTATTGAAACCAAAAATATTCAGTATTCATTTCTTTAAAGGTTTTTTCAAGGGTCACCCACCCAAGAATATGTAGAATCTAACATTTTGTAGCCAACAAATTAAAAAATCTGGAACAATTGCACCATTTAAGCGTTTTTTCATTAAATTTTCACAGATTGGTGTACAAGTAAAATACAAAATAAAGTAAACAAAATAGTGATGTTAGTTTAATCAAAACATAATCGTTCAATAAACAAAATACACGAAATACGGACTTGTGGTAGAAGTTAAAATATTCAATAAATATTTTCTTTTAAAAACAATCAGGAGTTATAATACAATTAATTTTAAAATAAACTAGAAATCTATAATTTTTACCGACTTTGCCAGTTTATTAATTAACAATTGAAAATAAACGACAAAATACAATTGTTTTAATTGAAAAGTTGGTAGTCCTTTTTTAACTTATTTTCAATTGTTTTAATGTACATATTCGGTAGATTTTAAGGAAAAAATATTGTGAGTATACAGGAAGTACTAAGTTCGCATAGTATGATCCCAATGAATATAAGCATTTATCTAACTGATCATATTATAGTCATTTAGTACGATTTTATCATCACTTAAAATCATATAGCTATGGTCACTAAAATTATAATTTAATCATTACTCCCTAGTGTAGAAAATCATTTCCAGAGGGTTATGTATCTACATACCTGGTAATGGTAACCAGTTACTTTTATTATTACATTTCTTATTACCTTTGTATACTTTGCAAGTAAATACATAGTACTTCTATAACTTATTATCAGTAAGCCATTATTTTGTATTTTAAAATAATCTATCATTACTTGGTAATCCGTATGGTAATGACAGGTCATGTTTTTGCTGGGTTCTACAATTCGGGTGCGAGTTCGACGTTTCTGATAGTTACAAACCAAAGGTTTAAAAGGCTTAATTCTTTCATTCACTTTTTAAAAATTAATGAAATTTGGGTTAAATTTCATTCCTTAATAGCATTCTTATGGAATTAATTCGATAGCTTAATTCCTTATAGCTTTAAATTATATGAATTCATTCTATTTTGATTGAATTCTAACTGAATGAAACCCAATTTACTTGAATTCATTTAATAAAAAGGTAAATGAAAAATTACTTGTTTTCATTCACTTAATCAAATGAAAAATTTAAATTTGCATGTAATTGCTGAAATGTTAGCATAATACAATGAAAAACGTTTAAAATTCATCTAACAGAAATAAATAGTATAGTATGCGTTGTTAGAGCTTGTATGCTTTGGTTTTGATTAAATGTTAGTTTCAAACTACACTGCACTAAGTGAATGGTAATAAAATTTCTTCATTCAATTAGTAAAATGGTGAATGAACATGCGATTTGAATGATTCAAGTTAGGAATTCATTCAATTCATATTAAAGCTTTGGGAATGAAGCTTATGAATGAATTCTTTACGAATGGTTTAAGGGAATGGTACATGAATATTTTTAAAATCTGAATTTAATTTTTCGTGAATTAAGCTTAAATTGAATGAAGTTTTTCGAAGCTCTGTTACAAACACATACAGTGTAGAACAATACCAGATAGTGTATATTATACACTAACTGGTGTTGTTCTCTATAATTCCAAATATTAGTGTCTTACAATGTATTTTTTTTACTAGTTTAAAATCATATTAAATGAATAAGGCTTTCATGAATTGACATAAATTTTGCAGCCGTTAAAAAATGTATATTTATATCTAAGTATATATTTAATGAAAGGACAATCTGAAATAATTTTGTTTACTTAAAAGTTCCATTTCATAATTTTTTTTCAATGAATTGACCCAGAAAACGAATCTAGACTACATATTTGGCTCCAAGAAACTGACAATACGATACCCAGAAATAAATAAAAAAGACTACATTTTTTTGTGCTAAAATAAAAAAGAAAATTCCTAAAAAAAATATTTACGTGACGTAATTGCCTAAATTTACAATTTTGACAATAAGAAAATTTTAAAATCGAATATTTCCTTTGTAAGTTTTTATTTACTAGATCTAGACGTATAATACACAGAGCACAACATGAACAAAAGCTTGCACCAAAAAAACAAAACGTCATTCAATTTCAAAATGACACACATTTTTTTTTAATATAGTTTCTTTCTTTTCATTTGTACGCCTACAACTTCGTTAAAGAATTTTTGTTAGTTCTTGCTTTAGTTTGGTTTAGTTTAAGTTGTTTTAGTTACTTAAAGACTAGCAAGCTACAAAAGTCACAATTACAATTCATGTCAAAAGTTAATAGTTTTTTTTTGCATTTAGAAAAATGTTTGGATCAACGCGGGGAAGTGAGTGTAAACAGGAAACATTTTACGTGCCAGATGTAGGCTTAAATAAATATGTTTTTGTTATTTTCTTTAGAATTCCTTAATAGCAATAACAAAATAATGTATCACAAATATTTCTTGTTACAACTTTTTCCATAAAGCCTGATAAAAAACTAGTATGATCTAAAAATAAATTATTGCCTTGCTGACAGACAAACACTCAGGGAAATTATGCAGTCAGAATTCGTTGCTTAAATAGTTTTGTTGTTTCAAATGAAAATAACATTCATTTGTAGAAGGAATGTAAATTTTAACTGTATTTATAAGTTATTGAGAAAACAAACAACATCAAATACTGGGAATTCATTTAATTCTGTCAACTTCTTAAAAAAAAAAAAAAAAAAAAAAAATAATAACAATGTATATTATTAATTCTTGCTAGTGGTTTTGACTAATTTGTGGTTCAAAAGAAAAGTTTAATTTAATAAAATGTTAGTGTTCCTGTTTCCAAGTGAATCTATTTATTTTTTATTTATCTATTTTGTTGTTTCTTAAAGACTTACCCCTAAATTCATAAACGCTTTGTAAAATTATAGGAGGTTTATTGAACAAATTTTATATGGAAATGACGTTTTGTAAACATGCTATAACTTTACAAAGCATTTATGAATTGAGGGGTTATATTACAATATAGAACTGAGTATTCCCAAAATATTTTTATAATTTAATAACTTAAGATCTAATAAGAAAGAAATTAAAAATCAAACATATATGTATTATGGGTCATATGTATAAACGCTTTTTGAATTTAACTATAAATTTTGAAATTATTATTCATAAGCACTTATATTTATAATAGCAAAGTCATAAATAAAAAAAAATTAATTTAACATGCACGCAAAGAAAAACCTACTGTAAAAATATCGAAGTTGACTTTGTAACTTTTTTTATATAGAGTTCTCCGGGTTTATAAAAGTCAAGTATAAGTTCTCAATGCCATTGTTAAAATTATAAATTCATAATCTTAACATAGTTCCCTAAGTATTGGGTATACAAGTTAATAATGTCGATTTGGACAACATATGGCATAACTGTCACATATGGTTTGTGTGAATAATAACAAATATGGTATTTTGGTGGGTAAACATCTGTCATTATAATTCAGTATTCGATAGACGCCAAAGTATAAACACACATTTTTGCAATCACTATAATAATGTCGAATTTTGTGCCTAAAAAAGATGTTTTGCGGGGAAGTCTGATAACCTTCTTTCATTTGAAAGTTATCGATGGCTGGTAGAAGCTTACGGTCAACATGCACCAACTCAAAAAACTTTGGAACGATGGTTTGCGCGATTCAAAAGTGGTGATTTCGACACAGAAGACAAGGAGAGGCCTGCTCAGCCGAAAAAGTTTGAAGATGAGGAATTGGAAACATTACTCCTCGAAGATTGTTGTCAAACGCAAGAAGAACTTGCATTATCATTGGGAGTCACACAACAAGTCATTACCCTACGTTTAAAAGCATTGGGATTAATTCAAAAGCAAGAAAATTGGGTCCCATATGAATTGAAGCCGAGAGACGTTGAAAGGCGATTTTGCATGTCGGAAATGCTGCTTGAACGCTACGAAAACAAGTAATTTTTGCATCGTATTGTTAGTGGTGATGAAAAATGGATACATTACGATAATCCCAAGCACAAAAAGTCATATGTAAATCCCGGCCAACCAGCCAAATCAACACCGAAGCCGAATATCCATGGCGCCAAGGTACTGCTCTGTATTTGGTGGGATCAGAAGGGTGTTTTGTATTATGAGCTGTTGAAATCGGGTCAGATGATCACTGGGACGTGTACCTAACATAACCCAGTATGCAAAATGAGTCAAGCTTGTATCGAAACTGAATCATTTTCTCGTAAAATTTTATCGATATCGAGTACGATATAATACCAAGAATGAGGGTGTTTTCCTATGCAGCTTGCAAGGTAATATAGATCCGAAAAATTGTTGATTTATAGATTCGATATTTCATCGAAACAACGAATATTTTTCGAGGGAAAATATGATTAATAAAAGGAAAAAAAAATATT
Organism: Leucophora obtusa; assembly: GCA_949987735.1. Taxonomy (NCBI): domain Eukaryota; kingdom Metazoa; phylum Arthropoda; class Insecta; order Diptera; family Anthomyiidae; genus Leucophora; species Leucophora obtusa. The sequence continues at coordinate 120,159,644 of OX465296.1, forward strand.
TTTTTTTCTTTTTTACCTTTCTCTTTGTTTATTTTTTTTATTTCTCTTTAATTTAATTTTCTTAAATTTTAATTTAAATTCAAAGCAATTTTGTTTTGTTCCAACACCAGCCACGATTCGAACCAACGTCCTTTGGTTTAGAAGTTCATCGCCTTACCCTTTGAGCTATAGGTGAACTAATTCACCTATAGTTTCATAAACATTTTTTTATAATTCAAATTGTTTTTATTTTGTTTGAACTTCATATTACACTCAACCAAAAAAGTCTGTAATGGCTACTAAAAATTTTGCTGTTATTACGGGAAATTTAACTGTTTTGAGGCCAGCGGTATTTTTTGGTAATTTTAGCAACACATGTCTGCTGATCTGTAGTACAATAAAATTAGTAGAAAAAATTAGTAGCCGCTACTAAATTTTAGTAAAATTTATGTAAACTGCAATTCAAAATCGATTTGCTAAAATCAGTTAAAAAACTTACTAAATATCATAATTTTAGTACAACGAAATTAGTATAAAAAATTAGTTGCAGCTACTAAATTTCAGTAAATGGCTGTAAACTGTAATTTAAAATCAATCTGCTGAAATTAGCAAAAAAGTGTACTAAAAAATAAAAAAACTGTAAAATCTAAAAAAAAATTTTTTTTTCTTTCGATTGTAACAAGCGTATAATTACTTCATCGTACTTGAAATTTGGAGTCAAAATTGCAAACGGTTCTCCAGTTGTTGCCGTTTTATGCATTGGAGATGCAATAAAATTTTCTGGGTGTTATTTCTAAACTAAGAATATATCAATAGTAACAAATATAAACTAAACAAGAATTGTAAAAAATCAAAAAAAAAAATATTTTTAAATTAGTACATTCTTCTGTTAGTAAAAAAATCCGTAATTTGTAATAAGAGAATATCAAAAATGATTACTAAAAATAAAAATTGTACTAATAATCAGTATAAAAATTGTATAGTGCGATTGGAAACTGTTTACAAATATTTTTACAAACTTTTTTATTTAAGTGTACCCAACAAATATGAGTGTAAAAGTTAAAATAAATGCCCTAGGTGTAAGAAAGAATATGCTGTTCTTTTCCAATTTTTCGTAAATAAATTTAGTTCTTAATACAGAAAGGCCCTGACCCGACTTAATATTTCATTAGAGGAAAATTAAATCTGAAAAACTTTCTTCTTTTATTGCATATCCAATTCTGAATTTAAGCGATTACATGCAAGTTTTCTTAAATATATAAAAAATATTAAAAAGTGTTGGGTTAATTTAGTTTTTAAGTAAAAATATATACTTGTAGATTGTGAACCAAAAAAAAAAAATTATGTAATATTATTAATAATTGTGTGAACTAATTCACCTATGGTTCTTAAGCCAGTCCAATTTCTTATGTTTCTAAGCCACGACAATTGCTTTCTTCCTATGCCTCTTCTTCGTTCTATTCTGCCTTGTAAAATTAATTGTAGCACTTCGTATTTTGCACCTATAATTATATGACCAAGATAGGCAGTTTTACGTCGTTTTATCACAGTTAATATTTCGCGTTCTTTTTGCAATCTGCTTAGAACCTCTACGTTGGTTACTCTTTCAGTCCATGAAATTTTTAAGATTCTGCGATAACACCACATTTCAAATGCTTCTAATTTATTCATGTTCGCTACCTTCAGTGTCCACGATTCAACTGCGTACAGAAGGACTGACCACACATAACAATTCATAAACCATATACGAAAGCTTCACATTTATATCTCTGTTTGTTAAAAGTTTTTTAAATTTACAGAATGTGCTTTAGCCATTTCTATTCGACAACTTATTTCCTTGTTGCGTTGCCAACTCTCTTGTAGCCAGCAACCAAGGTATTTAAATTTAGCAACTCGTTCAAGCGGTTCATTATTAATGGTAATGTTACAGACATAATAAGGACTTCTATTTCTGCTGATTATCATATATTTAGTTTTTTCTTTATTTATTTTAAGGCCATAGTTGTTGCTGTAAGTATTAACTGCGTTTAAAAGTTGCTGTAGGTCATCCATCTTGTCGGACAATAACGTCGTGTCATCGGCATATCGGATATTGTTAATATATTGACCATTAACTTTAATTCCAATATTCATTTGATCCAAAGCTTCTTGAAATATACATTGCGAATAAAGATTACAAAGCAATGGGGACAGAATGCATCCTTGCCTGACTCCTCTGTTAGTCGACACACTTTCTGTCACAATATGTTCTAAATAGAGCAATATGGATACCAAAACTTTTCTTTTGACAAGTAAATCATCGCTGAGTGGATATAGTTTAGAATTTTGAAAACTTAATCCATTTTTCACGGTGCCCTGAACCAAATTTTGATAAAAATTTAGAGCTACCCCAATTCAATAAACAAATTTGATGAAATTTTTTGTAGGTTTATTATTAAATAAAATATTTTTTCGAAATACGCGTGTCTGTAATTTTTTTAAGAAATGTCTAAATATAGGCTGACCCTAAATAAAATTTTATAATACGTTTTTCGCGAAAAAGAAAAGAAATTACGCCACGTGATGGGTTTTTTTCTGTTAAGTTGCATTTTTATCCTTAGATCTACTAGAAACTGAATTTACATTATTACTAAAAATTTATCTTTTTTTTCGCGAAATAAAGTTAATCCGCCAGGAAAACGCGTGACGGATTTTTTCTGTTAAGTTGCAGTTTTATCTTACACTCAAATGCAAATTGAAGTATCTCAAAAATTTTAACAAAATTTGGTCCAGAGCATCGAGCAAAATGTACGAAATTTGCAAAATTCTAAACTATATCCACTCAGCGATGATTTACTTGTCAAAAGAAAAGTTTTGGAAGCCATATTGCCCCATTTAGAACATATTCCACCATATTGAATTTCTGATAAAACGTGGAAAATCGCGAATTTCAAAAAATCTGAAACACGTGTTCACATAAATCGTCTATAGATTATGATTTGTAAGTTTGACATTTCAGTCACAAATATCTCCGTACAAAAGTGTCAAAAATTTGTTTTTTTATAGAATATCCTTGAAAATAGTACATGTCAAGATATGCTTGAACATGTTGTATACACCACTGGACGCGCTTCTAAAAAACCTTTCATATGATGATACCAATATTGAGTATGTTGTCTTCAGCTAAGATGCAAATTTCTTACAAAAACTAATAAAAAGACCTTTTGTAAAAATGGTCCAGCTCGTGAGATCTCGTTGCTAGACCCGAAATATTTTGGGAATCATCATAAAACAAACCAAGGTTTATTTTGAGAGGGGCATTTTTTTACTTTTTTCGTGAGTCGGTCTATTGTATGTGATTTATGGAAATCTGACCGATCGGAACATGAATTTTCAATATATGCAAAATCGAATGTTTGCCAAAACTTATCCCATTTCCGCCCAATATATAAATAGTGTCTTGTGTTTATTAAAATACTATTAGACTTAAAAAAATTATAATGTCAGGGTTGCCATATGACAATTTCAAATATTGTGAAAAAACCACTATATTTTTCCAAAAAAAAATTAAATCGCTAAACTCAAAAATTAAAATTTCTTACATATGTGCCGGCACGTAGCTGGGGGGGCTTGAGGGCTCGAGCCCCCCGCCCCCCCCCCCCAAAGTGATTTGAAAAAAAATTTAAAACGTAACAAACTACGTCGAAAATAACAAATTTTTTCAAAAAATTTAATAAAAATATCTATTTTTAGTTAAAACCAAATAGCAAGTCGCCAAGTTTCTGAAGTTTTCATAACTAAAATGGACTCGAAATCCAATTGCGAAAACTGTTTTCTAAAAAAAATTTTAAGATGTTTGGTGCTCAAAGAAAATGTTTTTCTTAAAGGCGTTTTTGTAAAAATCCTTATTACCCAGTGTAGAAAATTATTACCAGATATGTGGTTATGTAACTACATACTTGGTAATGGTAACTACTTACTTTTGCTATTACATTTCTTATTACCTTTATATGGCGATGTCGCGAAAAATAATGAGTTGTCGTTACACACCAGCATACGAAAAATCAAAAAATATATCGTTACCTATGTGCTTACTAGTACTGACAAAAATAATGAGTCTAAAAATAGATTTTCTAAAAAATAAATTATATAAAAAAAAAAAATATTTTTTATTGTATTTTTTTTTTTTAAATAAAATTTGTTGGTGCGGGAATCGAACCTGGGTATACAGATTGCCAGTCAACAGCTCTACCATCTGAGCTATATCGACATGTAATATTTAATAGATAAAAATATAATTGACCTACTGCACACAAGTAAGCTTACTCGCCAACATACAAAAAATCAAAAAATATGTGGTTACATATATCCTTACCAGTGTTTAAAAAATATTGAGTCAAAAAATAGATTTCAAAAAATTTTCAAAAAAATCTAAAAAATTATTTTGTATTTGAAATAATGATAAAAATAAGTCATTATCCGTAACTCATTATTATATGTTTTAAAATAATGCAGAAGGTAAGTGGGTGTCATTACTGGTACTCCAAAAAATAATGATATGTCATTACCGTTTCTACACTGGGACTGGGTATATAACGATTTCTACTAATATTCATCAACATTTCTTTGCCGATATTAGCAAGGTAAATTTGCAATTCTCTTAAACAAAATTTAACTCAAATATTACTAAAATTTCGTACACTTAACAGTTGCACTTTTGCTGTTCTTATCTCACTAATGTTTAGCAAAAAGGATTTACTAATTTCAAAAGTTTTCTTTGCAGGGTCCATTTTAACTAATTTTGAGTATCTTTTTGGTTTTTTTCTTATCAGTATAAGATTATATTATGGCAATGGTTTGTTTGATAATTCGGAATAAAATAAAAGAATCGAAAGGAACAGTTGAAATTTAACTTATTCGTGAAAGCAAGAGAGTTCCTAACTCTAAAAATTAGCAATATTTTTGGGGTTTCGCGCCACACAGATATTTCAAGAGGCCATACAATAGAAAACCGAGCTAACTTTGCAAAATTCTCTGGAATTTTACTTTCATTTACTATTGGAACCTGAAAATTCCCACGGAGTCGATGCTTGGAAAAAAATGGGTAAAACAACATACCTACTCCATATCGGAAACGGATGGCAAAAAATTTTAAATATTGACTAAAAAACTAAAATTTTTGAAAATTTAAATCACCTAGAAATTAAATTACACTTGAAATATATAATTTAGTTTAAAACTTAGAAAATGCGTTAAAAATTAAATTTTATTTTATGGGTATAAGCCATTCTTAATTGTAATAGTTAAAAAGTTTCAAAAAGCTTTAAATTTTTGCGCTCTTAGAGATAATTTTATAAAATTTTGCGCCTCTGACTATTTTATATAATAAAAGAAATTTGTCTTTTAATTTTTCTGCTGAATTAGCACATAAAAGGTCTGTTACTTTAAGTTACCGCGGAAACCATTCTTATCAAAAAGCGTTTCCGTATTTGAAAATTGGACAAATGAGAGCGCTCAATATGGTGTATTTGTGTTTCTCTTTTTACTATTAACTTCGGAAAATTGTAAGAGGGACTGCTGGTGTAATGATAGACAAATAATACCATTGTTAAAAAATTTTAAATTTTAATTAAGCAAAGAAATACGCGAAATAAAACTTTTATATATAAAAATTAACTGAAGTTAAAAAAAACTTTTAAATGCAAAAAATATGTGCGTCTGTGCGATTTGTCAGCCTAAAACTATATGCATTTTAATTTTATTATTTTAACTAAATTTTGGGCTAGAAAGGTGATTTTGTGCATTCCCGCACTTTTGGGTAATTTCGTCATTTAGTATTTTGTGCTTACTCTCATTTTACTGAACTTTACACAAAAAAAGTAAAGGAGCACACTTAACTTAAAATAACGAGTTTTTGGTAAGGGTTATAAATTTTTCAACTGTGTAGATAGTTTTCCATAGTATAGCAAAAAAAAAAGAAACACCGGAAAAATTAAACAAAAAAATTTTGAACATCGGTCTAAACATAGACCGATGTTCACCAAAATCAATAGGATTTGTCCTTGGGCTGACATAGGTCTGTGTACCAAATTTCATCAAAATATCGTAATATTTGCGACCTGCAGCGTATAAACAATATAATTTTGGGGGGACCCTTATATGGGCACTAGGTCTAAACATGGACGGATTTTAATCAAAATCAATAGGCTACGTCCTTGGGCCGACATAAGTCGGTGTACCAAGTCTCATATATCAAATATCTTGATATTTGCGACCTGTAGAGTGCGCACAAGAATGCATGGACAGACAGACAGACGGACGGACAGACGGACATCGTTAAATCGAAAAAAAAAAATTCTGAGCCGATCGGTATACCATAAGGTGTGTCTAGGACCAATATTTTTTGGTGTTACAAACATCAGCACAAACTTATAATACCCTGACCACAAAGTGGTGTAGGGTATAAAAATTATAATTTGGACAAATATATTGTGAGTATAACGCATTTTTTTGAAAAAAGTTTTAACTAATAAAAATGATGGTTTTAATACCGGTTTTTCAAAGAGGTAAATGGTTATGGACTTCGTGGAAAAAGTTACGAGCTTGGTACTTTTATACAAAAATCACTTATACAAGAACAGATTATAAAACCCTCCAACAGAACTAGTAGCTTCTCCTCAAATATTTCCTTATAACTACCCAGAAAAAAAAAATGGAAGTAATGTTTTGCAAACTACTTCTTTCACTGCTTCACAAGTATCCGTTAGTGTATTTTTACTGCTTTTTTAGAAGTTATTCTGAACAACTTCAAAAATCACTTCTTTTATTGCTTTCAAAGTATCCGTTAGTATATTTTTATTTATCTTGTTTAGAACTACTTCTGACCAACATCCAAAAAATCACTTAAGTATTGCTTCTAAGAAGTAATTGCTCTAAAAGTGATCGTAAAAAGTGATTTTGGTATCATTTGGTATTTCCAAACAGGTTTCGATTCCCGGCGGGACTAATATTTTTTATTTTTTTTTTAAATTTTTTTTTTGTTCTATTAATTTTGTTTTTTTAATATTCATAATTAATTTGTTTAAATTCAATATTTTTTAATTTAAATTTTTTAAAAATATGTATATATAAAAATTACAAACATCAGCACAAATTTATAATACCCTGACCACATAGTGGTGTAGGGTATAATAATGGTGAGAAATTGCTTTTTATGTACCTGTAAAAATAGTATTGAAAATATAATTGAATTGGGGCGCACCTTTTACACTTTTTAATAAGTACTTTTATTGAAGAGAATACGGAACAATATCTCGCGGTAACAAAGTGGTGCTTTTATGCCACTCAATTTTCATATCAAAGAATGGCTCAGCGGTACAGCGCTAGACTAGCAATCATGAGGTCGCAAGTTCGATACCCAGTGGCGGCAAAAAAACCTTTTGGAAAATAAAAAAAATAAAATTTTATTTCCGAAGAATTTTTTTTAAATTTATATTGGTGAAGAGGGAGTACTCCTTTCCTATGACAACTCAATGTTAAAATCATTAGTGTTTATGTTAAAAAAGAAGTACATCTAGATTATCAATTGTAGTTCCTTTTCTACTGCTTCGGCATCTCTTTTTTTGCTGGGTAGTTCTAAGGATGACTTTTTGAAATAAAAATCATATGTGCTAGTGCAAAAATATAACTAGTACTGCCTTAAAGGCAAAAATTGTAGAGCTAGTTCCAAAAAAGATACATATTTTGCTGGGTAAATATGTTCCATTTAAATGAAATGATTGTATTTTAAACCCGGCCATTAAACTAAAATCATTTCCTTTTAACAGGATTATATAGAATAAAACTAAAACAGATAATGTATATGTTGAGAACAAACCAACAATTTTGATTTTTATTTCCTATTTATCTATCACAAAATTCCCATTTACAAATATTTTTGCTATTTTTAAGACTATTGAAAAAAAACATATTCGGATGTTTGCCAAATATTGATCCAACCAAAAAATTTTTGTTGTTGTTTATGTTCTATTTTATATAGGCAAGATTATGAATATTTGCTACTTGCATGTTAAGAATTGTATTGAAACATCCAATTACATATATTTATATACATACATGGATTGGGAAAATTGTTATGTACAAAATCTGAATAGGACGTAGAACAATGACATTTTTCAGTAAACTAGAAATGAATGAAAATATATTCAAAACTAAGACGACTTTTGTCTTAAATATTTCTTAAGAAAGAAATATTGTTTGAAAATTTTAGAAATAAATCGTCCTATGACTATAAAACTGACCCTTAATATTTTTATGATTCTGATTTTTCAATGCATGCAATTTTTAATAAACAAAAAGATAGTTTTGAAATATTACTCGACCTTTGAAATTGGTGAATTTATTAAGTAACGAGTAAAAAGGTTAAAGTCGGGCATGCCGACTATACAATACCCTACACCAGTCTGGTGTATTGTTTGGATCCGAATTTCGAATGGGTTAAAATGGGGCTTGTGTCAAAATTTTCTATAATGTGAGTCAGCGCACCAAATTTCATTAAAATATCTTAATATTTGCGACCTGCAGTTTGTAACCAAGCCAATTTTGGGGGGACCCTTATATGGGCACTAGGTCTAAACATGGACCGATGTTCACCAAAATCAATAGGCTTCGTCCTTGGGCCAATATAGGTCTATGTACCAAATTTCATAAAAATATCTTAATATTTGCGACCTGCAGCGTATAAACAATATAATTTTGGTGGGACCCTTATATGGGCACTAGGTCTAAACATGGACCGATGTTCACCAAAATCAACAGGCTGCGTTATTGGGCCAACATAGGTCTGTGTACCAAATTTCATCAAAATATCTTAATATTTGCGACCTGCAGCGTATAAACAGTATAATTTTGGTAGGATTAGGGTGATTTATTATACCCTACACCAGGGTGATTTATTATACCCTACACCACTATGTGGTCAGGGTATTATAAGTTTGTGCTGATGTTTGTAACACCAAAAAATATTGGTCGTAGACCCACCTTATAGTATACCGATCGGTTCAGAATTTTTTTTTATTTCGATTTAACGATGTCCGTCTGTCCGTCCGTCCGTCCGTCTGTCTGTCTGTCCATGCAATCTTGTGCGCACTCTACAGGTCGCAGCTATTAAGATATTTTGATGAAATTTGGTACGCAGACCTATGTTGGCCCAAGGACGAACAAGTTTGATTTTTTTGAACATCGGTCCATGTTTAGACCTAGTGCCCATATAAGGGTCCTACCAAAATTATATTGTTTATACGCTGCAGGTCGTAAATATTAAGATATTTTGACGAAATTTGGTACACAGACCTATGTTAGCCCAATAACGCAACCTATTGATTTTGGTGAACATCGGTCTATGTTTAGACCTAGTGCCCATATAAGGGTCCTACCAAAATTATACTGTTTATACGCTGCAGGTCGTAAATATTAAGATATTTTGATGAAATTTGGTACACAGACCTACATTGGCCCAGTAACGCAGCCTATTGATTTTGGTGAACATCGGTCAATGTTTAGAACTAGTGCCCATATAAGGGTCCCCCCAAAATTGGCTTGGTTACAAACTGCAGGTCGCAAATATTAAGATATTTTAATGAAATTTGGTGCGCTGACTCACATTATAGAAAATTTTGACATAAGCCCCATTTTAACCTATTCGAATTTCGGATCCATACAATACACCAGACTGGTGTAGGGTATTGTATAGTCGGCATGCCCGACTTTAACCTTTTTACTCGTTTTTTAATAGCAAATATTATTATTTTATATCTGGACTAGGGTGCTCCAAGCTTGAATGGAGGAAAAAAAATTGAGTTATTGACCGGGCTACGCTCTGCAAAAATGAATTTCATTGAATGAGGTCCTCAGGTTTTATGTAAACAGCAACAAACATGACGGAAGATCATGACGAATATCGATATTATATTTAAAACTCATTTAAATGTAATATTAACATGCGTAGTGTGCAGTGGCAATATTTTTATTTATTTGTCGTTATCAACATAAACCCTGAGGATATCATATAATGAATGACGAAATAGTGGTCGTATATATAAAATAATAAAAGATATTTTGTATTAAAAACTTAATAACCTTGAGGTTAGTTAATTGTTTAAGAAATTAGTTTTTATAAAATGATATGAATATTTGCATTTACTAAATGAAAATATTAAATATACGAATTCCAGTGCAAATTAATGGCTTCTATGCAAAAATTCATTATAATCACGATGATACTTTTTTCAGCAATTCCTTAAAAATTTAAATAATTAGCATTATTTATTGAAATAGACATGTAATAGATTTTCTAAAATAGTTAAATTAAAGTTTTATTAATATTTTCTTTGAACTATTCTTGTTAAATTTTGGATTCAGTTCCAATTTATAGCTAATACAATTTCGAAACTAACCTAATGTAAATTTCGAACTATACTAATATTACACTGAATTTGAGAAACTATTAAACTTGTATATGTTTCTGTCTACATTACCATTTCCTAACTCCTTGTATATACTAAAATACTAATTCATACATAAAAGTTTATTCATTCTCTTGAATATGTTTGAAATTTATGTAATATTTTGTGGAAACATTAAAATAATGTCATCGTTAGGATGTATTCAGGAAATAATGATATTTTTGAAGCTAAATGAACTTTTTATATCGACATGCAGTAACTGACAAGTGTTATAGTTAAGCAAGGTTAGTATTGAAATTTTGTTTCATATCATGACATTCTATTGAAATGTCTATAACATATAGCACGTTGATATGGCAGGGGCAGTGCAGTCTGACTGAAACGTAACTTTCTTTTAGGAATTATGCAAGTTTCAATAACAAGGTTTTTGATTGCTATTATAAAAAAATATAAACAAGTAGTTCTAAGAAACAAATATTAATTATTTAACTTTCCAGTCAGAAATTACCAGTGTTCTAAAAAAAATCAAGTACTGGCATACTTGAAACACTTATTTGGTACGCTTTGCCAGAGTTTCTGAAAGCGTTTTACCAGTATTTGTGATACTGCAAACATTTGTTCAAACGGTTTTTTCAAAAAGTGCTTTTCTAGTAGTACCCAGTCAGAAATTTCCTTCTGTAAACAAACCAGAGTACGTATTTGGTGAATTTTTTTATTTCATCTTCACGAACAAGATTATTTGTGTTTGGCTTTGTTGTATCAACGTACATGAAGGAAAAAATATAGTATGTTTCTTTTTCTTTTCATATTTCATTTCTTTTACAACACACATCTCATTTTCATGATAGTGTTAGTGAGTAACTTACCTTCTCGTTCATGATATGAAATAAGAAATTTTAACAATTTGAAAAGAAAAAAAAAATGAAAATAAAATGAATGAATGTTCATATGAGTCTACTTATGAAAAGAAAAAAAGTGAAAAAATGTTCAAATGAGATTTCTCATGATACTTTTCATGATACAGTTTATGATACATATATTTTTTCACAATTCTTTCAAGAAATATTCGTGAAGAAAATATTTGATATTTTTGTTATAATCGGAATTCTAACTTAATAAAAATTGTAAAATGATAAAAAATGTATAGAATTATAATTTTTTGTAAATAAATAATTAATACAAATTAAAGAAAGCCCTTGTGAATGACACTAGTTTTTTTTATTTATTTTTAAGCTTTTATTTACGGTGGGTCTCATACTTCAGGTTTAAACTTTAGTTAATAGGTAACCCAAAAATTTGTTGTTGTTTTGTGTAAATTTTTTGACATTTTCTTTTGTTTATAGTTAAGTTAAAGTTAAATCTGCAGTATGAGACCTACCTTTAGTGTTTTGCAATAGTAAAAAAACTTCAGGGTAAACATATGTAAATACTAGGATATCCCGAAGACTACTCAAATGGGAGTATATGGAGCTGATTATTGGAAAAATAACGAAAAATATTTAAGGGTTCTTAAAGCTTCTGGGTAGCAAAATTCCTCGAATTTTTTTTCCTAGGTTTATACTTCAAATTAGCCTAAAAGTTAATTCGGGTCAATTGGTGTTTACTTTGTAAACGAATTATTGTGAGCCAATACAAAAAGAAACAAGGAGGCAAATAAAACTAATGAATGAAGTAATGATCGTCAAGCAACGGCGGCAACATTCCATTTGAATACCATCCCAGCAAAACCTTCTACTACCCGGTAATGACTTTGATAAGAAGAAATAAGGGTAGGTAACATCTTACTTTTCTATTATCAAAGCTATTATTTTAACAAGGGCATGTCCATCAAAGTAACTCCTTACCTAGTAATATGTTATTCTAAACTTACAGGTAAGGAGTTTTTAACAACATTTTGTTTAAATTTTAATTTATTAAACCGGATATCAATTTTAAATTCACGGGTTTTTAACAAAAAATTTAATTTCTAAAATTTTTTAGAAAAACGAATTATTTATACCAATAAAACGTATGAATTTGCTATTAAAAGTAATGCAATGGTTAGGTGTAAGGATACAAGGTAATGCAAGGGTAAGCGGTTTGATATATTACCAGGTAATATGCATAGTAGTACCCATGTATTACCAAGGTTTTGCTGGGATGTCACTGAGAAATGAAGGAATCTACTCTATTCATATAACAATGAAGCAATGTACCATATGCATGTAAGAACTATCACACACAAAATATAAAAAGGGGGAAATCACATAAAATAATGGTATAAATTACCTAGTTTTAGTATGTATTATAGCTCTACCCAAGTTTTGGGTATAACTTATATAATCCCAGCGAAAAAAGAGATGCCGAAGCAGTAGAAAAAGCACTATAATTGATGATCTAGATGTACTTCTTTTTTAACATAAACACTAATGATTTTAATATTGAGTTGTCATAGGAGAGGAGTACTCCGACTTTAACATTTTTTCGGTACTTTTTGAACGAGTGCAAAGGAAGCTCTTTTTCACCAATTAAAAGATAAAAAAATTCTTCACAAAAAAAGTTATATTTATTTTACAAAATTTTTTTATTGCCGCCACCGGGTATCGAAATTGCGACCCCGCGATTGCTAGTCGCTGAGCTCTACTGCTAAGCTATTCTTTGATATGAAAGTTGACTGGCATAAAAACATCACTTTGTTAATGCGAGATATTGTTCCTTATTCTCTTCAATAAAAGTACTTATTAAACAAGTGTAAAAGGTGCACTCAAATTCAATATTGGTTTCAGTACTATTTTTACAGGTACATAAAAATCAATTTCTCAACATCTTTTTTATATATACATATTTTTAAAAGTTTTAAAATTAAAAAAATATTGAATTTAAACAAATTAATTACAAATATTAAAAAAAATTAATATAATAAAAAAAAATTAAAAAAAAAAATAAAAAAAATATTGGTCCCGCCGGGAATCGAACCCGGGACCCTCTGTTTGAAAATGCCAAATGATACCAAAATCACTTTTTACGATCACTTTTAGAGAATATACGAATATCCTGCACGCACAGGCCAAAGGGGGGAAACTTTTTTGGTCTCCTCTACCAGAATCCGTGGTCAAAACCCCGTAATTTTGGAAAAAGTTCGAAATTGTTGTACAGTGTTATTACACAAAATATTCTGAACTAGTTCTGAAACTATTTTTAGTTTCTTTAATTACCCATTTAAAACTCCACTGAGAGAATTATCTGCATGATATTAATAAATTTTTGCATAAAACCAATGAAGTTACTCTGGAACTCGTCCATTGAAACTTTTCATTGAATTAATGGAATTTTTCATAAAATTTTGTGAAAATTTTTATTTTATTTACTAAAAGTTTCATACAATCAACAGAAAAGTTTCATTAAATCTGGATTCATACAATATATGAAGCTTTTTCATCAAATTTAAGAAATTTTTCATTTACATTGTAAAGAAAACTTCATTAGTTTACTGAAAAATTTCATTAAAACTCGTCCAGTAAAATTCCCTCTGTGCCTATTGCCCATTTATATTACTAAAGCTTCAATCTGAGAATAAACTTTTAAATGAAAATTAATTTAATTAAATTCTAATTATGAAATTTTATAGGCAAATATTATTTTACTTGTGCTGTTGAAATTCCAACTGTGCATCTCATACTGAAGGGTTAGCTTTTACTTAACTAATACGCAAAAGAAATTGTCGAAAAGATAAATACAAAACAAACCAAATTTTTGGGTTATCTAATAGCTCTTAAACCTAGCATAAAAGTTGTAAGTTTAGATCCACATGGATTTTCGGTTTAAAATTTTAATGTTATCGGTTTATGAAGAAAGGCTTTGAATCAAGCTATTTCAGTAATGGGGCATATTTCTGAATATATTTCTGCAAAGTACGGTTTACAATTTCCCAGCCAATAACACTGTAAGACAAATGGCAGGGGTCAGTGATCGGGAAGGGTTCAAACTACCGGGGAAAATTATATCGGTAAAAAAGAAGTTCTACGTGTCCCGGCGTTTCGCTGGGTCACCGCTAGGAATCGAGATATATCGATTTGACCTTTGGTGGTCTTTTTTTTTTTGACATAACTCGAGAACCACAAGTCCGATTTTGCTCAAACAATTTTAAAAAATTAAAAATTACAATTCCTTTAATCTGTTCATATAACGTTTTTCTATATACTCAACAGTTTTGCTGGTAAAAATAAATGTATGAAGAAAAAAATATTTTTTGCCTAAAATATTAAAAAAAAGTAATAAACCAAAGGTTATTGATTTTTATGGTAGCGGTAACAAACATCTATTTTTACCGGCAAAACTGTTGAGTATATAGAAAAACGTTATATGAACAGATTAAAGGAATTGTAATTTTTAATTTTTTTAAAATTGTTTGAGCAAAATCGGGCTAGTGGTTCTCGAGTTATATCAAAAAAAATATATCTCGATTCCTAGGGGTGACCCAGCGAAACGCCGGGACACGTATAACTTGTTTTTGACCGATATAACATTTCCCGTTGGTTTCATCCCATCCCGATTTTGACTGTCGCATAGTGTAATGTAATTGTGAAAAATTGTCTCATGGGTTTTTGTGCGAATTTTATAAAATGTCTCTTATCTTATTTGCGTGCATGTACTTGGTAACATTGCTCATTAGTTCATGTCTATGTTTCATTTATTTGTAAAATTTCTAAGGTTTTAGGTTAATTTAATTTAACAGTCAATTGGCTCTAAAGCATTCACACTTCATTTAAAAAATGAATTCTTTTTAACAGCATATATACAGTAGAGTGGATCGATTTCAGCCTTTAGAGGAATTTTTTTAGGGCAGAGAAGTTGCGCATTTATGCAGAAATCTTTTTATAATGTTTCAGCCAAATCGGTCTTCGCTTCTTATTTGAGGTTCAAAATTACTCAAAATATAAACATTAGGTTTAACAACAACTTGCTGTGGAGACAGCACAATTTGCGCATTCGAAATTTTTTAGACGATATTTTTATTAGGGATTTTCATATTAACTCTTAAATGCCTTGTAAACCTTGTATAAATACAAACCATATTTTTTTATATGGAGTTTGACATTACCTGTGTTTGCGCGGCATTCCTATCAATGATATCTCGAACAATTTTGACAATAGAAAGCTGAAATACGTTGAAAAACTCTCAAAGTCGTTCTTGATAACACTGATAGAGAGTCAGACAAATACAGCTATTAAACTCACAAACATACCAGGTTTATACCGTTTACGAGTAGAATACGAGTTTATATGAAAACCCTTATTTTTTATATAATTTTTTGTATAAAAATAAATATTTGTATATAGAAGAACTTATAGAGAGAACTTAACTTACATTTCTTTAATTTTTATTTTTAAATTAAAAAATAAAAATAGGTTTATAATTTTGGAGAAAAAAATTTATTGATAAAATGCATACTAATTACAATATTAATTACAGCTGGTCGATACGGCGTTAAAACAACACTGTACTAAAATACATTACAATCCGTCTCCAATATACACAGTCCGTCTCCAATATACACAAATTGCCTGCTCTTGAACGTAAAAACAATACGTCAGTGTGGCAACATTTGCGAAAAAGGAGACACGGAGGAGATTGGAAGATAAACAAAAATCTAAAAGTAGAAAGTCTGTGTTTGAACACTTCTGAGTAAAAAAGATTAAAAGAAAGCTGGATAGGAAAGAAAACTATGAATTTGTTACATGAATGAGGTAGCTAAGCGGTCGCACTTTAGTATAGTTACCCAGCAAAATCTCAGTAATGGGTGCTCATTACTAATATCTAAATAATAACACAGTGCAATAAAATTAGAAAAATTTGAAGCATCGGGATTGCGACACATCATTTTTAATATACTTTGGGAAGCAGATCACGAATATGGCTCTAGAATTTTAAAGTTAGCTATAGTTTAAGAAATATTTGCAAAAACATTTTTGTAGGAAAATTAAATTTTTTAATAAACTTTTTGCAAAAAAATATAAAATTTAAAGTAATAACGCTATTTTTTGCAACAATTTAAAATGATGAAATACGCCTTTTAATTTGATATACTGCAGGTTTTGACAGCTGCGAAATTAAAATTCCTCTTTTTTCGCGATTTCTTCTTTTTTCTAATATTTTAATTTTTTGTACCTTTAGTAAACATCTCATATTACTTAATTTATGAAAAAGGACTCGCATTTTCTCTTTTAATATTAAGTTATTATTGGCTAAACCTGAAAAAGATCGACTTTTTCAATACCTAAAAATTAAGGAGTCTGTGACAAATCTTCAAATGTAAAGCCCAGATAACACCATTCAGAAATATAAAACATATATTTTCTAATCAATTTCAACAAAGTTTTAGATAAATGAAGTGCGAATTTCGAAAAAATAACGATTTTGGAATATGCATGTTCAAAAATGTTCTTTATTTCCTTTTGCCATAGTAAATTCATATAAAATTTATTTGAAATAAAAAAGATGTGAAATGTGTATTTCAGATTGAATTTTTTGCAAATGTTGATGCAGAAGTGGTGATTCTTTTGATAAAAAGAATTTAGTGAAATATGAATTTACGTCATAAGTATGCAAAGATTTTGCAAATCACATTAGGAGATTTTGCGAGATTTGCAAAATAGGAAAATAAGTGAAGTTTTAATTTTAATTGCAATTAAAGCATTAAACACATAGACGACTGCAGCTACACGACTACAGCCTGTCAAAAATAAAATACACAAGTTTATATGAAAACGATTATTTTGACACCAACACAGCTACACGGCTACACGACTACTTTTGCCGCTGTAGTCAACTTAGTATAATTTCTATTTTTGTTGGCTACAAAACAAAAATAGTGTTGACAATATAACAAAATATGTAAAACAGGACAATTTTTCCCGCTAGAGGCGAAATAAAATCTTTAGTTCTGACTAAAAAATCACCGTTATGGGAATACTAAAGAAACAGCTGTTTATATTTTACAATTGTTTGAAGGTTTCATTAATTTATATTTGGAACTAATTTTATTGTGATGTTTTGTAAACAAAATGGATCTTACAAAATTAACTAAATATTCCTCAGCCATTATTTTAGAAGCACAAACCAAAAAGATTAACATTTATCAAAACGTCAAATTTTTTGCATCATCTTTTTACTATGTTGCTGTCGTTTTCAAAAAAATTAAGTAGCTGACTACGCGACTACAATTGCAGCCAGCAGCATTTGTAGTCGTGTAGTCATGTAGCCGCTGACGTCTATGTGTTTAATGCATATATCCTAGATCATTTCCCTAATCAAAATAAGTTGATATGCTTATAAAAGCCCAAGGTCTATGTTTTTAAACCATATTAAAAATTATCCGTGGTTGTCAGGTATTTGAATAAATAAGAAATTTTAACAAAAAAACTATCTTTTTGCTAAAAGTTAAATTTGCAAATATTTTAAAAACTAGAGCTAATTTTGAAATTTGGTGTTCACATTCGTGAAGTTCATCCTTAAATCTATCAGAATTAAGATGTCGCATACCCGATGCATTTTTAGTGTTGTACTGTGTAATCTTTAGTTTTTTTTTCAAAAAGACTTATCGATAATAATTTTAGTTATTAGCTACCAGCACTGAACTTAAAGCTTATAATCTGTATTTTTAGCACGTAAAATGAAATATATCCCAGCAAGTAAAATTGCAAGTAATGCTTTACAAACTACTTTTTGCAATGCTTCACAAGTATCCGTTAGTGTATTTTTACTGCTTTTTTAGAAGTTATTCTGAACATCTTTAAAAAATCACTTCTTTCATTGCTTCCAAAGTATCCGTTATTACATTCGTACAGCTTTTTTAGAATTACTTCTGAACCACATACAAAAAATCACTTAAGTACTACTTCTAAAGAGTAATTGCTCTAAAAGTTATCGTAAAAAGTGATTTGGGTATCACTTGGCATTTCCGAATTTTTTTTAACTTTTAATTGGTGTAAAAGAGCTTCCTTTGCACTCGTTCAAAAAGTACTGAAGAAATGTTGAAGTGGGAGTACTCCTCTCCTATGACAACTCAATGTTAAAATCATTAGTGTTTATGTTAAAAAATCATAAGTGTTTTTGCTGGGATATTGAGATTTTATTTGTTTTTAACATAATTTGTAATACCGGTACGTACCGGTATTGCTGTTTCGATAACGGTCTTAAATACCGTTACTTTTACCGTTACCGAAACAAACGAAATTCGATGCCATTACCGGACGCGTCACAGGTTGCGGATAGTGGTACGTCCCGCAGATATGCGGGGTAGCTGCTTTATGCAGCCGCGGACAGTCAGCGGCTCCGAGAGGAGAGTCTCAGAGGGAGTCCGGGTCGCTCCGGTCTCCACCTAAATTCTGAGTGTCAATGATACTCGGAGCAACATGGCGAGTATTTGGCGCCATTAAATATCCAATGGCTACCGCGGTTCGTAACCAGATCTGGTACGTCTGCAAGCGGGCGTCTGTACTTGCATCAAGCGGCTCGCTATACAAACGTGATTCTTGTGGCAGGACTGGATGTCTTACAATACCAGTACGGTCCCACAAACGTATTGTGGTTGCTCAGGGTTGGTAACCCAGTCATAAAACCTTATTACCCAAGAAACGGAACAAAATAATGAAAATCAACGGATCCCCCAGTCGACGACCTTTAGCTTTCGAAAAAGGACAATGATAGGAACATGGAACGTCCGAACATTATCAGATCCAACAAAACTTGCCCAAGCTGCGTCAGAAATGGATAGATACAACTTGGATATACTAGGGCTGGCGGAAACTAGATGGATTGGTCAAGGAGATATGAGGCTGATAACTGGACATTACTTTATGTATAGCGGTAATAGTGATGAACGTGCAAGAGGAGTTGGAATTCTAATCTCGCCAAGATGCAAAAAATCTCTGAAAGAATTTAGACCAGTCTCAGATAGAATAATAACAGCAAGATTCTATACAAAATTTCGGAATATAACATTAATACAATGTTACGCCCCAACGGAACCATCCGATGATGACACCAAAAATAATTTCTACAGTCAGCTTGAGTTAACTATAAAAAAAACACCAAAAGGTGATATAGTTGTTGTGCTAGGTGATTTCAACGCGAAGGTTGGCAACAATAACATCGATTCTCGCTTCGTCATGGGCCGCCACGGCCTTGGTAACGTAAGAAATGACAACGGTGAACGATTAATAGAATTCTGCTCAACACATGATCTTTTTATCGGTGGTACCAAGTTCCCTCATAAGGACATACACAAGTACACTTGGAAATCTCCGGATGGCATCACACGTAATCAGATTGACCACGTATTAATCAGTAGGCGATACCACAATACATTGTTAGATGTTCGTACCCGTAGGCGTGCTGATATTTATAGTGACCATAACTTAGTAGTAGCACAGTTTCGATTACGTCCAGCGGCTCTAAACAACCAAGTGTCTTTAAATAGGCGAATAGATGTGAATAAACTTCGTCTGCCAGATGTTAACACCAGCTATCGCGCAACTCTTACTGATAAAATAGGAGCATTATACGAACCTCATACCTGGGAAAACATCGCCACAGTGTGCAAGGAAGCAGCAGAGGCCACAATAGGTTTACAACAGCAACAAAGAAAACCATGGATAGGTAATGAAACATGGGAGTGCATAGAAAGACGACGAGAGCTTAAAGCTAAACTTATGAATAATAAAAATCCAAATGAGAGAGCTGTTTTAACATGTACGTATAATAATGCAGAAAAGGAAGTAAAGAAGTTGGCTAAAATAGATAAACAAGAATATTATAACAATATCGCGTTATCCGCAGAAAGAGCAGCGTACCGGAACGATCTACGTGGCGTATATGAAGCAATAAATAATCTTGCAAATGTAAAACCCCACATACCTCCGTTAAAAGACTGTGATGGAAATATTTTGACAACAGATGTAGAACAATTACACCAATGGAGAAAATTCTTTGAAGACTCTGTGGAACCAACGGAAATAAGTGTTCAAACCCCAAACAATGCATTACGGCGAAACCCATCCAGAACCATTTCAACTGAGCCCCCATCTATAGAGGAAATCCAAGCAGCAATAATCAGGCTAAGGAATCACAAAAGCGCAGGCCCTGACAACATTGCAGCGGAATTGATTAAATATGGCTCTGATATTCTTGCACCTGTACTGCATCCCGTCTTCAAAAAAATCTGGGTAGACAACATCATCCCATCTCAGTGGAAGGAGGGTGTAATTATAACAATCCCAAAGAAAGGGAATCTAAGTGATTGTAAAAATTGGAGAGGAATTACTCTCCTCAATACAATTTTAAAAATTCTTGCTTTTATAATTCTTGACCGTATATCACCTAGCCTCAACGCAACCTTACGGCAAGAACAAAATGGCTTTAGACCACAAAGATCATGCGTGGACCATATAAACACTCTACGTATAATTATTGAGCAGTCCGTGGAATGGCGTTCTCCTCTGTACTTACTTTTTGTAGACTTTGAACGAGCTTTCGATACCATCTCAAGGGATGCGATATGGTACTCCCTGAAGCATAAAGGTGTACCAGAGAAAATAATTTCCTTGATTCGCGAACTGTATGCAAATGCCGAGTGCACTATTAGATTGAAAGGGAAAAATAGCGAAAAATTTACTATGAAAAGAGGTGTAAGACAGGGATGCGTCTTGTCCCCACTGTTGTTCATTGTTGTACTGGATAATATCCTCACGAAAACGAACGACGAAGTTCCCGACGGCATACAGTGGCGACCTTTCCAAAGACTCAATGATTTGGACTATGCGGACGACATTTGCTTCTTGTCTCATACATTGACTGGAACGAGAAATAAGCTTGAAATATTAATTGAAAATGCAGCCCAAGTTGGTCTACGAGTCAATATTAAGAAAACCAAGCTAATGCGGATTGAAACCTCTAATCAGACACCGCTTAGTGTTGCAATAAGTGGCGTTCCAACGATAATAGAAGACGTAGAACAATTCTGTTATCTTGGTAGCACAGTTTCCAAAAATGGTGGTGCAGATAACGACGTCATAGCACGTATAAATAAGGCCCGTCACGCATATCACAAGTTAAGGAAAGTATGGTCCAATCGGAATATATCCCAGCGAACAAAATTAGGAATTTTCAACACCAGTGTTAAACCTGTTCTCCTATATGGTTCTGAAACCTGGAAAGTCACAGACTTCATATGCAGAAAACTTCAGGTATTCATCAACAAATGCCTGAGACGAATCTGTAGAATATTTTGGCCTCAAACTATTTCCAACGAAGATTTATTGGGAAGGACAAACACCGATCCAATAATTATGGAAATAAAACGCCGAAAGTGGCGGTGGATAGGCCATACGTTGCGCAAACCTGACAACGATATTGCAAAAATGGCCTTTGAATGGAACCCTCAAGGCTCAAGGCGTCCAGGAAGACCTTTTACAACGTGGATAAGATCTATTCATGCTGAACATCGATCTAGGGGAACATGGCAGCAGATCAAACTATTGGCGCATGATAGGCAACGATGGACTGATTTTGTTTCCGCCCTATGCTCCGACTAGGAGCTATAAATATCTAGCATAAGTATTATATTTAATATTCGTTTTACATATAATTTCAAATGCTAAATATTTATTAAAGGAATAAAAAAAAAAAAAAAACCGTTACGCTTACCGTTATTCGTTTCGGTAACCACCCTGCAAAAAGAGAACATCCACTTTTTTAT
The DNA here is from genome assembly GCA_949987735.1 of Leucophora obtusa. Taxonomy (NCBI): domain Eukaryota; kingdom Metazoa; phylum Arthropoda; class Insecta; order Diptera; family Anthomyiidae; genus Leucophora; species Leucophora obtusa. Next base: position 120,181,803 of record OX465296.1, read on the forward strand.
GCATGACTTTTTTCTCTACATTCAAAATAAGATAATGCAAAAATAAAATAAAACAAATACAACAACACATAGCGACATAACGCACAAGCATACTTTTCTAGTGAAAATTTGTTAAATGTACAGCAGTATCGGTTCTTTCCTATGACACGCACGTGTTAAATTCATTTTTGTGTCAAATTCTGTACATAGAAAGAAGGAAATTAAATAAACAACAATGGATCAGAGGAAGGGTGGGGAACCACCACCTCTGTCCGACGAGGAAGAATCAAAAAGGAGAAGGCATAATGGCAAAGATCTTACAAATAAAATATTAAAAGGCAATGATGGAAACGCAATTCGCCAAAATAATAATCCAAATTCTACTATTTCGTCGTGTGGTAATACAATGACAAGCAATACGACTGACGTTATTAGTGAACAGTTAGGCTTTTACCCCTCAAATCACCCGGGGCCCTTTTATGTACTGGTTTATTCCAATGTCGATTTAAACTCAAGAAGGAAAAATATTGAGTTATTCTTATCTGCAAAACTAAGTACCATTAATGTAAAGTTTAATTACTTATCTAAAAACATTGGCCATAATATGTTTAGGCTAACCTTTAAAGATGCAAGTGCAGCAAATCAGTTTGTTCACAATGATAAATTGGAATCAGTAGATCTCAGGGCTGAAATACCAGATCGTTTTATACAAAAATACTTTGTGATTAGAAATGTTCCCGTTTCCTTTACATCCAGAGAAATCAGGGAGGAGATAGAAGACAACAATGGCCTTGAAGTAATGTCTGTTTATAGATTTACCCGCAAAGATGAAAATGAACAAATAGTACCAACCTTTACAGTAAAGGTCGGTATCGTGTCCGAGAATCTGCCTAAGAAAATTCGAATCTTTGGTGCCATGATTGATGCTGATGTATATGTACCACCTTTAAGACAATGCATGAACTGTGGTCGTTTGGGCCACACTGCGATACGCTGTCGTTCTATCAAAAGATGCCTACTTTGTGGTGAAACAATTATATGTCCCAACAAAGAGTAATGTAAGGAGGAAAAATGTGATTTTTGCAAGAAGACCACTAAATGTGAAGAAGACTGTAAAAGTGCAAGATGTATACTTTGTAATTCTACGGAGCATCTTGCCAGTGATTCATCTCAATGTAAAAAATGGCATACTGAGAAAAATATCAAGGAGATTATGGCCATATCTAACATGTCAAGAAAAGAGGTAATGAACACGTATCCAATAGACTCTAAATCTAGCAATTATTTTGATATTTTATCGGATAAGGAATATGAAAATGAGTTTCCCTCACTTGCAAGAAAAGGTAAGCCTGAAATGAGGAACAATAATCATGAAATTAATAGAAGACTAACGAAAATCAAATACAATAAGGTGGTTACCATCCCACCCAAAGCTAATTTTGCCATAGCAGAACAAATTACAATTAACCCATCAAAACCTGTTTTTGATTATGACAAATTCAGTAAAGTGTCACCCCTTGAAAGGGCTATAACTAGTTTCACACATCAAATGTTCTCTTTACTCTCATCATTAAAGTGCAAAGAAGGTTTAAATCTTTTACACCAATTTCAAAATACAATTCAAAATGAGCAACATACAGTGGGTACAAACATAGAAAACATTAACGAAATAACGTCTATATAGTACAAAATATAAATAAATCTATTCCACATTTTCTTTTTTCTACAATAACATCAAATCAAATATTTAGCGTATATTATTATTATTAGATCTATTAAATCTAATGCATCAATTTTAAATTCACAAAAATTTTCGATTAGTACAAATATATCATAAATGACTATAAAAATTCTTCAATATAATATTCAAAGCATAAATACGAATAAAAATGCATTAGAGTTTTATCTACAAAAATTGGATATTGATATTTGTATATTAAGTGAAATATTCAATTTTAATGAATCGGAACGATTCTCCTTTTTAAGGAATTATAACATTTTATGTAGAAAACGAAGTGACAACTATGGTGGCGTTGCAATAGTACATAGGAAAAACATCAAGATAAAGAAAATACCCTTTGACACCACTCTGGACATCTTAATTGGGGAAACCACAAACTTATCTGAAAATATAATTATTGCCTCAGTATACTTTCCACACTCTGTTAAAACCAAAATATTTAAAAGTGAACTTGAAAAATTAGTAAATTTTCTAGAACGCAGACCAAATGTACTTATTTGCGGAGACTTCAATGCCAGAACCTATGCGTACGGGGACCCAAAAGAAAGCTCTATAGGCATTGTTCTTAAAAGTATCATGGACCCATCCTTGTTCAGATGTCTTAATAATGGTGAACCGACTTTTAGGAAATCCTTAACAGATTATACCCATGGTTCAGTCCTCGATTTAACTTTTACCAACACCATTGCGTCAATCAATTGGAATTTGCTTAATACTAGCCTAGGTGGAAGTCATCACCTCCCAATTATGATTCACAGGGACGCTACGTGTAAGAACAAAATATTCTTTGCAAAAAAGAAATTTTTGTCAAACCTTAATCAATGTACACTGCAACCGAACTTCGATAAAATCAATGCTACTATAGAAAATGAATTGAAAAGCTCAAAATACAAAATAAAAAATAACAAAACACCTAAACCGTGGTGGGATGCCTCCTTGGAAAAACTCTACAGATTAAAAGAAGCTGCTCAAAAATCTTTCAATATATATAAATCTTCAGAAAATGCAGCACTGCTAATTTCTGCGACAAGAAATTTTAAAATAGCTATAAAGACAGCAAAAAGGAAATCATTTACGAGCAAAATCGATAATCTAAACAAATATGCAAACCCCAAGACTGTTTAAATTTATTAAAGGGTGCAAAAATGCCGACAATAATAATATATCTAAATGGTCTGACACAGACAACTTAAATTTCTTAGAACATCTAAAAAAGCAACTGCCTGATAATTCAGAATTAAATATACCAAACTTCATTGAGCAAGTGCCTGAAGAATTTTCATTTGAGGAACTAAATACTATCCTAGATAGGAAAACTAAACCCTCGTCTGCTGGTCTAGATGGTGTATCATATGAAATGGTTAAAATTCTCTCCAATGAATCGAAAAACAATCTACTTTCAGCTTACAATGAGTTATGGTGCAAATGTGAAATCAGGCTGGAATGGCGCAAAATAAATGTTATACCCATACGTAAACGCAACAAAGATCTGGATATGTTCACAAACTTTAGACCTATATGTCTAATCTCTGTTTTCCTAAAAATTCTTAATCTGATGGTCAAAGAACGCTTAACAAATTTTCTTGATTTGAACAATATTCTGTCTCCACGTATATACGCTTACAGGAAAAATCGTTCAGCTATAATATGTATTAACGATCTTCTGCATACCATCACCTCTGCCAAATAGCGAGGCGAAACAGTCACCCTGCTATCTCTCGACATATCAAAAGCATATGATTGTGTTAACATAAAAATTCTTCACAGCATCATGGTAACGCTTAAGATTCCAGCTCAAATCACTTCCTGGATTATTCAATTTCTGAAACATAGAATTCTAGTATTAGGGGACCAAACAATGGAGATTCACAATGGTCTCCCTCAAGGCAGCTGTCTCAGTCCAATCCTGTTTAACGTTTATACAATGGGTTTACATGGCCTTGCAGATTCCAACACGCATATATTTCAGTTTGCTGATGATTTTGTTTTGGTGTCCATCAACAAAGATTTCAAACTTTCAAATCAAAATCTACAAAATAAAACGAACCAATTTTGCAACATCTTACAAACTCTAAATCTTATGCCAAATGTAGAAAAAACAGTCTCCATGTATGTTGCCAAGGGAGCCCGTAAAGAAGCAGATGTCTCGATTCAAGGCAGGAAAATCCAACATGTAAAATGCATAAAATTTCTTGGTAGATATATTAAAAACAGCCTATCGATAAATGTTCACTATGATATCGTCATGTCAGAATGCAGACCGGCTCTAAACGCAGTGAAGATGGTTACCTCTATTCAAGGTGGATTAGCTCCAAAAATTGCAATAAATCTTGTCAAATCGATAATCTTTTCGAAAACCGAATATGCTCTGTCATCAATGGCTCATGCACCTACCTATATTAACAAAAAAATAACAAGTTTTCAAAACCAAATTTTACGAAGATGCCTAGGACTCACTCCCTCAACACCAACCCATGTTATATATGCGCTAGCACAAATTATCCCTCCAAAATATCGTTCTCAATATCTTGCTTTCAAAGAGCTTCTCAAGTTAAAAATCTTCAACACAGATACGTACAACAGTCTCACTTTGAACCCCTCTTCTAAATCTAGTCATGGCGTTGTAATTGAAAAATTTGCGGATATTCTTAACAACATTTCTTCGAACATCAGAATCCAGCCCTCTGATAAACTTAACATCATCACCAATTTATACACAGGTTCAAAAAATGATATGCCTCGCGAAATAATAAAAGCACTATATTTAGAAAGGATAAATCAATTCGAAGGCGAAGGTTTCTCTTTATGGGCTACAGACGCGTCTATTGGTACTGAAAGTACTGGCTGCGCGGCCTGTAATATATCATGCGGACAAAATTTTTTATTTAGAATTGATTCGGTAGTCTCATCGCTTACTGGAGAATTACAGGCGATAGAAAAAGCTATTGACATTATAATAGAGGATGGCATTCAGAAAGCAGTAATTTTCACAGACAGCAGAAACGCATGTATTTTATTTAAAAAAAATTCTTCATATAATCATTTAGTTGGAACTATTCTCAACAAGATTGACGACTCCTGCTTAACTGAAATAGTACTAGTGTGGACTCCGGCTCATGTGGGAATTCATATAAACGAAACTGCAGACACTTTTGCTAAACATGCTGTCAACATGGGCAGTCAAATTCAAATCAGCCTATCCTTGAAAGATGCATGTAAATACGCTTATAACACCTTGTGGAATGAATGGACAAATGAATATAGGCAAACCTCGCTTACTAAGGGCAGATTCTTCGCAAATATCTTTCCCAACCCCCCAACAAAACACTGGTTCAACAACGTACCACTACCACCCAAAAAGATTAAAAGACTAAATAGACTTTTCACCGGCCATTCTTATGGCACAAGCTATCTCCATCTGATTGGAGTACAAAACCGTATCAACTGTGATACCTGTAACGTGCCAGAGGATGAAAACCATGTTATATTTCAATGTCAAAAATTTTCAAGCTACCGTATTGAATTCAAATTTTTCAACAAGTTCAATAATCTTCAAGCACTCTTGCAAAGCAGAACAACCGAAGATCTTTTGCAGCTTTCCAATTTCATTGACCAATGTAATGTCGAACTATAACATACTCCGACAACTCGAGGATACCTTGCCATTAAGGATAAAGACGACACAAAATCTTACAAATGAATATGAATTTTGTTATTTAAATTAGATTAAGAGCTACCTTTGTAAAAAATGAACAGTTCTGGTATATGATACTAAATGTATCAACCAACAACAAATATAGCACTAATAAAAAAAAAAAAAAAATAAATCTAGCGCTAAATTGGCATCGCTGCTTTATTGAGTATTTAAAATACTAATATTAGTTCAATATCGGTGGCCCCAAGTACCATTTTTTTTACAATATATAAAATAATATAAGATAAAATCGCTAAATTTTTGCCCTGCATAGTAATCTAGTGATTTTCTAGCTATTTTTGGGTCTGATTTCTTTGTTTTTTTGAAGAATTGTTGGCAACATTGTTTAACGCACATGTACAGTGTTGCCAACTCCTGAAGGCAGGAAAGTACCGTGAGCATTATGAAAATGGGTAAAAAGGTTAAAAATTTGCTAAAAATGGGGTAAAAACCACGATATTAATTTTTTGAAACACTTAATTTAAGAATTTAAAAACATATTTCAGCTTTATAAAATCGTGTAAAAAAGGTTAAAAAACTAACCAAAACAGGGTAAAAAAGCACCAAGCTAATATTTCAAAATTTTGAGTTTTAAATATAACGAAGTTGCTATTTAAAATTGCACACAGAAAAAACAGGGGGAATATTACCTAAGAGCTATGTAATTATACAATTACATAATTTTCAAGTTAGTTTTACAAAGTTCTAATAAACTGTGCACATTTTGTTGTAAAATATATTCAAGCCTTGCAAAATATATACATGTGTAGTGAAAAATATCCGAAAAAATATATATATTTTACTAGGAAATTGTAAAACTTACTTGGAACTTATGTATGTAGTTGTATAATTACCTACATAGCATTTAGATAATGTTTCCCCTGCTTTTTTTCTGCGTGTGTACTACAAACAGTGTGAAAAATGTATTTTTGAGAGAAAATTAAAGAAACATTTAAAAAAACTAGAACAAATACCAAAAATATAAACTGTACAAAAAGCACTGCAAAAAATCTGAAAAATCACTGTAAATATTCGCTTTTTTTAAACGGGTATTTGTAAAAAATCACCGGGTACGGGAAGGAGAAAAGAACAAAAAAATACCCGAAAAGCACTGAAATGGCAACGCTGCACATGTACATGCGAGAGAAAACTGCTAGAGATAGAACAAAAATCACCCATAATAGCTTAAATCATTCAAAATGGATCTAATAAGAGGTGTTTTTTTGGTCTATCTCTAGCTTTGATTAGTTCAAAACTTTTTTAAATACATCAAGTTCATATGTCATGTTTATAACTAACAAAAAGAGGAAGCGCTTTAGTGATAAAATATTAAGGAAATACATTAATTTCGCATTAACCGATTAATCGCCAATTTTCTCGATTAACCGACCCGAATTACGCGTTAATAAATTTTAGTGATTTTTCGAATAATGCAATAACCGATTTATGACGAATAATTTGAAACACTAGGTAACTCTCAGTAGTATTTTCAGCGACGTAGTTGCTGTGGTGCCCATTGATCTTGTGCGGCTAAGAAGCATAGTTCTATGTACCCTAGTCAATTTGCCAACATGTACTTTCCGATTCAGTACTGGTCACCAAACGTGACAGCCATATACCACAGCTGTGTATAGCCAGTGAAAAAGCGTTGGCTTCATATACATATTCCCAATGAGCCTTTGGCATTAATACAGGGCAGAATACGATTTTTGCACTCTTCCGTAAGGACAAAATGGTTTTTCCTATTCTTTTAAAAATCACAAGTTCGGTTTTTGTTAGGTTCAATCATAGACTGCAAATTTTTGCCCACGATGTTAGTGTTCTCAGCGAATTTTCCAAGAGTCTGTGCTCAAGTATGCATCTCCAATGACTAAAACGGTAATAACTGGAGAACCGTTTGCAATTTTGACTCCAAATTTCAAGTACGATGAAGTAATTATACGCTTGTTACAATCGAAACAAATTTTTTTTTTTTAGATTTTACAGTTTTTTTATTTTTTAGTACAATTTTTTGCTAATTTCAGCAGATTGATTTTAAATTACAGTTTACAGCAATTTACTGAAATTTAGTAGCTGCAACTAATTATTTATACTAATTTCATTGTACTAAAATTATGATATTTAGTAAGTTTTTTAACTGATTTTAGCAAATCGATTTTGAATTGCATTTTACATAAATTTTACTAAAATTTAGTAGCGGCTACTAATTTTTTCTACTAATTTTATTGTACTACAGATCAGCAGACATGTGTTGCTAAAATTAGCAAAAAATACCGCTGGTCTCAAAACAGTTAAATTTCCCATAATAACAGCAAAATTTTCAGTAGCCATTACAGACTTTTTTGGTTGAGTGTACACTCAAAATAATACGCCTGTTGGCTGGACAGAGAAATTTGTTACTTTAACAAAATTTATTCCTGTTTTTTGGCTTAAAATAAAATTTGTTGATTTTAACAAATTCTTTTGTTAAATTTAACAAATCTAAATTTAAGTAACTACAGTTTTATCTGTAATTATACCGAGTCGTAGAATTTATCCAAATTTTGGGTCTCGGGACCCTCCCCGGGCCTAGTCCATATCATGTGAGGACATCTAAGGCCACTCCAGTGGAACAAACATTTTGTCCGTTTTGCTCTATCTCGCTTAGTTTTCGAGATATGGAAATTTACGAAGTGGAAATTTTTTATTAAAAATTTCCGAGGATCCCGGGCCCCGCCCCCTTTCTTTGAGACATTATACTCTTTCACTGAGATATTATACGGTTAGGTGTAGTTGAAAATTTCACCAATTTTGATATGAAAATATTATATTTTAACAATAAATTTTGTAAAATTTAACGAATGGTTCTTAGAAATTAGTTTTAAATAATTTTGAAAATTAACACTCAAAATTATTTAAAGTACTGAGGATTTTTAGTATTGTGTTAAATGAAGATAACTAAAAACTTTGCTTAAATCAGTGTTTTAACTAAAAATTTGTCAAAAATTAGTCGATTTGAAACCGGTTTGACAGATTTTTCTACTGACGTATTATTTTAAGTGTACCAATATAGAAAATATCAACCGCATAAGCTATTAAGCTGCACCTCACATTACTAGTTTCAATAATATCCCTCTTGAGGGGTAACTCTAGTTACAACCGCGTGGACAATTATGTTTTTTTTAAGAGAAGCAACACTCAGTAAATTCTTCCTATTAATTAACGCGTTGATTCCTTGGAAAGGGGATAGAAAATAAGTGAAATGTGGTGAAAGATAAATGGCTTAAAATATGGTAACACTGTAATTGCGCGAGATGTTGAGTATTATAACAGTTGTTGCGCGTCCTCTGATGAAGAGTTGGCGAACTTTCTTGAAGATTTTTAGTTCATAGCCCTGTTATATTATTTTACTTCAGTGTGGTTAAGTGTTATGGGAACACCGAAGGAGGACGCTGCGATATGTATGAGGGATAGAAAAATTCCCCCCTACACTCTCAGAACAATTCCGTTGTGGCAACGGAATTTTTTGCCAACCGAATTGATTCGGTTGCTGCAACCTCGTAATTCGGTTGCAGCAACCGAATTCAGTTGTGGAAACCGAATTAGATTTCAATTCGGTTGCAACAACCGAATTCGATTTCAATTCGGTTGCAACAACCGAATTATCGGTTGCCACAACTGAATTCGGTTGAGGCAACCGAATTACGAGGTTGCAGCAACCGAGCCAATTCGGTTGGAAAAAATTCGGTTGTCACAACGGAATAGTTCTGAGAGTGTAGTTTAGAGGAAAACTTCCTATTTGTCAACATTTCCATTAACCAGTATGCTATCGGATTATCGATTTCCTTTATCGCACACGATTTAGTATTATTATACGACCTTCAATATCCCAAAAGTCACCATATTTGTATTCACTAAACAAGAAATACTCAATTTGGTGAACAATAGCATGACCGATCTGCCCCTTATGTACACAAGTTATGCACTCCGAAATTAATTAAAAAAAATTACTCCAAGTTAACAAAAAACTAATTTTTGAGATATTTTTAAACAACCATATTTTCTTGTCTATAAATTATAAAAAAATTGGTGAAAATCATTTGACTTTGACAACTATTTTTAAACGTAACGTAACGTAATAGAAAAAACTTTTAGTTTCTGAAATGGTAGGAATCTTACACTCAAAAAAATAAGTTAGTAGAAAAATTAGTAAAACGTCTTGTATATCAAGTGTACTAGTTTTCAGCAATTTTTTTGCTAAAATTCCGTTTTCAGCAAAAATTTTAGTTATATTTTTTTAGCACTAAACTAATTTTGAACTAATGTTTTACTAATTTATTTTGCTACAAAAATTGTGCTGATAACCGCATCCATAGCGTGGACGACAACCAGATATACAAGATGTAGATGTCGCAGCTTGTCTGGAAACGGAAATGACAAAAAAAGGAAAACAACTCTACACATATTCTATATTTAAATTTTCAGCAAATAAATTAACTAAAGTAAAATTTCGCTACAAGTTTTTTGAGTTTTTTTCAGTCTACTAATATTCAGCAAAAAGTTTAGTGATTTTAGCAAGGATTTTTTTCATTTGCAGTCGACTAAGTGTTAGCAAAACTTTTGCTGAAGATTACTATTTTTTTGGTAAAAATCAGCTCGCTGATTTTCAGCAAACCTTTTGCTGAAATTACCAACTTTTTTGTAAGCACGCTCCTGACTAAAAATTTGCTGACACAGCAACATTTTTTGCTGACGTTACTGACTTTTTTTTGAGTGTAGCACTAATCTGATAAACATAGTTTTGATAAGTTTCAAAACCAGAGATTTCACTACATACCAGCTCAAAAAAAAAGTATTTCGAATTTGCACTTGTGATAGGAAAGGTTTGATGCTATTGCAAATTTAACTTTTTAGCAGAAATCTATTCGTGTGCGTCAGGTTTCTATATGTAGTTGTAATTATATTGTTTTATATTTGCAGAACTTATTGTTGGATGCAGATAAAATAGTCATGCATTTTGTAGTCGACCGTCTTTTTTTGCTTGAGAATAGCTTGAGTGCTATTACTGTAACCAATTCACCATTAGGCCATTTACCAGGACTCGTTTATAATAACTTTGCTAAACACACCCACACTCAATTTTAATAAAACATTATTTTAAATAAAAAAAAAAAAAGTTTTAAACAAAAACTATTTAATTCTTATTTCAAATATTGTAAAAACACTACCAAATTAAACTTAAAGAACATCTTTTTAACTTTCTTGTAAATTCTCTTTTAGTGCAAATAATTATTTTAATATTGTTCTTAACTAAAATATTAGAAACTTATACTTAAATACTTTGACTAGATCTACTTAAAATATTTTTGTACTTGCATGTGTTGCACAGTGCTACAAGTTCTCTTAATTACAAGACTTCATAAAATTCTAAGAATCTGCGCTTGGTAACATATTTGATATTTCTTATAATAATTGAAAAAAATAATATGTTAGTTCTACAAACATAGTTTTATATATTAATTACTTATAAATTCTTTGTATTTGTCTTTTTAGCAGCAGTCATCATTGTAATTGCGATTGGTTTTTTGAGTAAGTAAAAAACAAAAAATTGATTTTTAAGATAAAATTTATATAATAAATCAGTAACAGAAATTAAAGTTGTTAAATCTGGCTTCATATACTATCCTTAGAGATTTAAAACCTTTTGAATTAAAAAAAAAAAACAAGGAGAGTATCCCAATGGATTCTCTCAGATCTTAACGTGATATATGTTAGCCAAAAAAATGATAACATATTTTTTTATAACGGCCCAATCTCATTTTGAGGGTTTAAAAAGTGGGGTAAACAATTACACAATTTTTGTAATTTATTTCTTATAGTTTCAGAGAAAAACTTGGGACAATTTGTTTATCTTTTTTTAAGACGTGTCTACCGGTATATAAAACAGCGCTGAAAATTCGCTTGTTGTTCTGCATTGCTTCTTGTCTGTGGGAAGTTATTGATTAAAATTGTAAGAAATCAAAAATTAAAAATAACATGTGATTTGCTGTTGGTTTTTCTTCAATGTTTAAAATTTTTGTTGTATTTTATTTTTACGAACTGCCTTAAAGTAAACTTGCATACTATGCTAGCCAGTCGGATTCTCATTTTCTAAATTCACCTTAATTTTTGAATCTTGTATTTTCCCGTGTCCTAAAAAATTTTGCTTTTTTCAATATTTGTTTATTTTTAATACTTTCTAATTGCAATTCATTTTGCCAAATTCATTCGAATTGAAAATGATTTGCAATTCATTTCGTTTTTCCCAAATTTATGTGAATTGATTCAAATTTCATTCAATTCGTGATTTTTGTGAAAAGAATTAATTAAAAATTTTGCTAATTCAATGCGTGAATGATTCGCGAATTAATTCAAAAAAGAATGATTTATTTATACACACAGAAAATAAATTGGTTCGAATTCTATCGGAACCAACGAAATATTTTCATCATTCAATATTTTCATCATCAGGAAAGTTATATTTATTTGTGAACAAAAAATATATATGATGAACCAAAACACTGTCACATTATCCAAAATATTGGCTTTTCTAACCAAGAAAAATTACTAACTTCCAAATTACCTTCAATACCAACTACCACCAATCTATCGAAGATTTAGTCATTTGAATAAAATATCGGCAGCAACAATTTAGTATCAGTTGTGTTTCAATAAAATCGATCACTCTATCCAAAGTATAAGTTTTTCCAATCAATTTAAAATTTTTTTTTAACTTTAGTAGCTTTAACCATTAATTTCCATTATTTTGTTAATTGTAATAATATATTGAGACAAGGAACAGAAATTTTATTTATCATAATAAAATTTTGGAATCTATCATATTATTTCGTTTCATACATAGGCGTGTTTAAATTCTAAGTTAGACAACAACTAAACGTAAGTATCTGTGGCGCAGGAGGTAGAGACACAGCCTTATTGCCTTAGAGATTTGAGTTCAAACCTCAAACAAGGCATTACTTTTTTTTAATAATTTTTTTATTGATTCAAATTAAAAGGCACAATTGATTTTCTGTTGTGAATATAATTTTATTCAAAAACAAAATATTCAAATTTTCAACCTGAAGAAATTCAAATTTGAAATTTGACAAAAAAAATTTATGTCGAGTTTAGCCTAGAGGAAAAGCAATGGGCTGACAAACGGAATGTCGCCGGTTCAATCCCAGTTCGCGATATAAATTTTTTTTTAAATTTTTTTTATTCAAATTAAAAGACACAACTGATTTTCTGTTGGTGATATAATTTTATTTATAGACAAAATATTCAAACCTGAAGAAATTCAAATTTGAAATTTGACTGAAAAAATTTAAATAGAGCTTAGCTTAGAGGGAAAGCAATGTGCTGACAAGCGGAGGGTCGGGGGTTTGATCCCAGTTAGCGACAAAAAAATTTAAATTTTTAAATAAATTTTGTGGAACGTGTTTTTTTATTTACAGAATTTATAATCCACAAACATTAAAGTAATCTATTAACACAACAAAAATTCCAAAATTGTAAATAAATTTCGGTAGTTACAATGGTATTAAAAATAAATAAAAGTGATTGTACCTGGAACTACAAAAATTCGGTTAGCGAAAAATTCGGTTGGAACTACGAATCTGTTTTCTGTGTGTAGCTCTGTTGTGTAATCTACTTAAAAAATTGTTTCATCTTAACTTCTTGATATAAAATATTTGCCTACATTATTGTTTTCTGGTAATATTTACAGAAGCTGCCATATTTTGCCCCCAGACCTACTTGTGCACCCCACAAAATTTTAAAAAATTTTAATATACTCTTTTTTTATTAAAATACCAAATTATTTTTGCTTTGTTACAATTTGAAAATTATTTTCATTTTTTTTTTTTTTAGAAAAAAGTTTCAGAGAACAATGTCGGGAAACTAGCGACTTTTGCCGACAGAGGAAGAAGTAAAATTCAACTTTAATAATTCGACTATGGTGAACTCAAATATGGTCACTTTAATTCTCTAAACCCATAGGAAATATCTAAAAATCTGTCATTTTCGAGAAAATTACCTTACTATTTTCATACGGCAACTTACTAATATTTTTAAAAAAGCTGGCTTTTTTCAAACCGCTTTTAATATTTTCAAAATTCCATCCGACTTAATTTTGAAATAGTGAAGAGCTTTAAATTATATTTCTTTTTAAAGATGATACCCAAAACAAATATGTAATTTACGAAAATGGGTAAAATATTTGCAAAATCTCTAAATAAATTTAGTTTCGAGTCTTACACTCAAAACAGTAAGTTATTAAATAATTAGCAAAACTTATTGTATATCAAGTATACTAGTTTTCAGCAATTTTTTGCTGAAATTCCGTTTTCAGCAAAAGTCTTATTTTTATTTTTTCAGCACTAAATTAGTTTTGAACTAATGTTTCGCTGATTTATTTTGCTGCAAGTGCTGATAACGCATTTATAGCGTGGATGACAACCAGAGGTCGCAGCTTGTATGGATGAAGTAACTTACAGACAACGGAAATAACAATTACAAGAAACAACTCTACACAATTTCTAGATTTAAATTTTCAGCCACTAAATTAACTAAAGTATATTTTTTTTTACAAATTTTTTGAGTTTTTTTTTCACTCTATTAATATTTGGGAAAAAGTTTTCTTGATTTTAGTAAGAATTTTTTTCATTTGCTATCGACTAACAAGGAAAGCATCTCATGTGATAATCTCCGATCTTGATGAGATTCGGATATTTTGTAGAGGAAAAATTTTTAAGGTTGAGGTGTCTGAGATTATCGGTCATCTCGGGAACTTAGGGGATTAAAACTGGTGTCAAAAATTAACAATTTTTTCGTTTTTCCATTTATTTGTCATTTGAACCAATGAAACTGTAAACAAATGTTATAATTTCCAACAAGCATTTTTAAGGGCCATTTCTTTGTAAATTGCTTTGATACGTTTTTATTGTTTTGTAGTTCTTATTTGTGTTAATTTTAGGGTACTTTATATGGATGTGTATAGTCGAGCAATCGTCAAATTCACATACATATATTGTTGCTTGTTAAATTTAAGCGGACCAATATTTTTTATTTTCCTTTATTCCAACTATTTCGGATGTTATCGGGATTTTCCTGAAACCATATATTTACTATTACGGAAGCAACCCTTCGACTCCAATATAGCCAAATATTTTTAGAGTACTTTAGCGATTTTACTTACAATTATAATTTTTTTCTTTACAAAATATTCGAATGTCATTAAGATCGGAGATTATCACATGAGGTACTTTCCTTGTAATTGTTAGCACAACTTCTGCTGAGATAACTATTTGTTTTGGCAAAAACCTGCTCTCTGAATTACAGAAAACTCATTTCGCATGCTCCTGAAAAACGTTCGAACTTTACAGCCACTTAAGTCTCCATCAATATTATTACCTTTTAGAAGTTTATATAATCAAAAAAAGATAAAAAAGATTTCATCTCAAGGTGAAGAAACATGTAAAATTTTCCAATATAAACAAAACTAATACCATTGAATGTTATCATACATGCGAATTTTTCATTGGCATTGAAATTTAATTGGCATTACTTGATCTCAATGCTAATGCCAAAAAATTTCATTATCATTCAATACCAATGAAATTTTTTTCAATTGTCATTGATTAAAACAATTGTAATGAAATGTACACGTAATGGTTATGAAATGTACATATAATTGAAGAAAAAAGCATTGTATACAAAAAATTTTGTTTTAAACGGTTGTTCAACAGGGACGCTACAAAAGTAGAAAGACAGGGACAGCAAACGACGCCATATTTCTTGCCGCTCTTTTGACATATCTCTTCAGTAAGGTTTGCCATTTCATGGTGGAAAGATATACGAGCCAATAACGAGTCGAAATTATTAAAATTTACTACCGAAATTCGGAGTCAGTGGCCTCAACGTTAAGAGCGCTACGTCCAATTTATGGTCGTTATAATCGTCCTAGCAGATCAGCAATTGAGCGTGGGGCTACGTCAAATCTATGGTCTATGCCAACAAGCCAGCGACGATTGATGAACTTCGTACGAATATCGAACGTGAAATTGCAGCAGTATCGGCCGATTTATGCTTGAAAACCGTCGAAAATTGGGTTCAGCGTCTGGACTTCTGCAAGCGTGCCCATGGTGGCCATGCAAAAGAGAACGATTTCCATATATAATGGAATCGAACGTACTTTCACAGGAATAAAGAATTTCATTGATATCCAAAACCGTTTTTGTTTTATTTAAACTTTTTTACTTTTGTAGCGCTCTTATTGAAAAACCCTATATAAAAAAGGACATTAAGGCAAGAATGTAAAATTTCTGAGCTGTTAACACTATAAATAATCGCTATTTTATCTTTATCTTTAGGCATTGAACAATGCCAATTGCAAAAAATTTCATTGGCATTGATCAATTGTAATGCCAAAAAATTTCATTGGCAGTGGTCAATTGTAATGTCATTTAAATTATCAATTAATTAGTCCATTCAATTAACTAGTCCCAAGTATGAATGCTATACTTGAAATCTATTAAATGTTTTGGCACTAATTACGAATCTGAAGTCTTAATTTCAAATAAAGGAACGGGTTTCTCGTTATCGGTGATTAAAAATTTTTCAATGGAAATATTTTATTCCAAATTTTTTTCAGTTTAGCTTCCAATTTTTGGAACAATATCAGTGGGTAATTTTTGTTCTCCCAAAAACCGTTATCTATGTGAAGTCTAGTTTTTAACAAAATTTTATGTTAAAACATTTGACCAATATCTTAAAATTTATTAAACAAAGGGCACAAATTGTCATATTTTAGGGAAAATTGCCAGGATAACGTTATCCATTCTGCAACGGTATACTAATGAATTTTGAATTAAAGCTTTCAGAAACATATATATTAAAATATTTTCTTTTTCATGCAGCCTCGCTCATAAAATTAAAAATTATTATATTTTTTAGTTTGATTTTTGATCATAAATTAATATCAATTTTGTTTAAATTATTTTTCAAATTAAAGAAAGATGATAAAATTTTCACAAGTAAGTTACAAAGAATACAAAACTTGAAAGAATTCATTGCGCCCAGCAAGACAGAATACGTACTTTCGGCTTTCGCTACAAAGCCATCATCAGTGTCATTTGCATTGTTGGGCTAAATATTGATAATCGTCTACTTATGTGAAAGTTGAAAGCAAATCGAATGTGTTAACAACTCAACTTAGACTAACGTCAACGAAATCTAACAATGCTATTTTTATCCTTTGTTATTATTACTCTTTTTTGCTTTGAACCTTAATTCTTAAAGTATCTCAGCTGGTTCTATTCAACTTTGTGTGTGATAAACACACATTTTTGAATTACAACGAACCTTTAAATTTAAATGTATGTTACTTAAATTATAATATTTTTTTTTGCGAAATCATAAAACCGCGAATACCACGATAACAGTTAACATTTTAATTGAAAACAGACTTTATTGTTCAAGTGTTGCATCAGGAATGACAAAAATTATAAATGAACGTAACTAAGCTGTAATAAAATTAATTGAAAGAACCGGTTGTAGAACAACTTGTACTTGCATGCAACCTGTTCTACTTTATCTTCTCATCGGTGATTTTTTTGCTCCAAGAGCAAACTAGAACAGGTTGCTTTAAAACCGGCTTTAGAACCAGTTATAGGACTGCGACAGTAAAACCTTAAATTTTGACTCCCAAGAATCAGTTCTAGAACCTTTTCCTCGGAACCGGTGGCAAAATGATCTGTACTAGAACAGATTCAAAGGTAACCAGTTAAAAAAAATTTTCCTAGGCAATCATATGGGCTTATTTTTGGTCGTTCTTTTTACGTGCACTAATTCTAAATATAGACTGATTCTAACCGATATCAATAGTTTTTGTCCTTGAACCCTTGTCCTTGAAAATATTTGCGACTTATAGAGTGCGAACAAACATAAAAGCAAATTTTTGGGTAGACCATTATACAAACATAGACATTACATAAACATGGAAATCTGAGTCACTCGGTCAAAATATTTTTTGGTATTACAAACATCAGCACAAACTCATTACCCTCTTATCATTTAGTGGTGTACTGTATAAATATTTATTCGTAAATTAAAGAGTCCCGTACCCGCCGAGAAATATTGTCTAGCTACGCCCGTGCATAGGCACTAAAATTCAGGCACGAGAAGGTTTAAAATATAAACTCAAAATGTCAGCAGATTAGTATTTTTCGAGTTTAAAATTTGAATTTATCATCACTTGTTACACTGTGTAGTATAAGTGTGTGATTGTACGTAAGATGTAAAAGTTATACTTGACAGAAATAAGGACTTCACACATTTGCATAAATGTGCGTTATTATAAGAGTCGTAATTTATTTTACATTTCTTACACTTCTCCTGACACCATGACATTTTTAAACACAATTATTAAATTTTATTGTTGCGGTTTTGTACTTAACATGTTCTGATATGAAAAGTACACTAATGTTAGCTTATTTTTTGAGAATAAGATAAAATTTTTATATTTATTAGAAAAATTAAATCTTGGCATTTTTGGGTGAAAAATATTCAATTTTAAAATATAAAGTACTTTTCGGTTGTAGCCCGTTCCGGTATAAATAGTTTACACTATTCGAATTCAACGATATTAACACATACAGCACGACATTGTGATTACACAATATTAATTAAATGTATAGTCACAATATTAAAATATTTCCAAAATAATTCTGAAATTCAAAAATGATTAAGTTCTAAATTAATTAAAATTTTCCGCTACGTATACTTAACAGCGGAATCAAAAGATTGACTTAAACATTTAAAATGTTATTTTGTGTGTAGTTTGTTCGACATTTTTATTACTATTTTAAAAAGTTAAATGTTTAGGCTCGATATCAAGGTTGTTTTAATATAAATTTTATTTATTTATTATTCATTTAATATTTTCAATGAAAAGCGCCCACAGCAATATAACTGAAATACAAAAGGCAAATATATAAGTACAAAATAAAAGTTTGGAAAAGTGCAAAATAAAGAAACAGTAAAAAAACAACAATAAAATCTTAAATTTAATATTTTACACAAATACTTAAAGCTACTGACATGACTCCACCCTATTCTATTATTGCACTGACAATTAAAAATATGTAGTCCACTGTGACAGTGATGGGATTTAAAAATTTTAATTTTGTATTAGTGTGTGTCAAAAATGTGCCAAATGGGCCTTCATTGTGCCAAAACTAAATTTCCACCCTGGCCAAGAAAATATTAAATTAATTTTTGATTTTTTTGTAGAATTAAAGGTTTTATACACTTAAAATAATACGTCAGTAGAAAAATGTGTCAAACCGGTTTCGAATCGATTTGACTAATTTTTAACAAATTTTTTGTTGAAACACTGATTGAAGCAAAGATTTTAGTTATCTTCATTTAACACAATACTTAAAACCCTCAGTACTTTAACTAATTTAGAGTGTTAATTTTCAAAATTATTTAAAACTAATTTTTAAGAAGACATTCGTTAAATTTTACTAAATTTATTGTTAAAATATAATATTTTCATGTTGCTGTTATTACCCGGTAGATGGCGCCACCAATGTATCCGAAGTTTTAAAGATGGCGCTATTTCTTTCCCCCCGATTTTTTAAAATGGCCCATATCTCGCAAACTAAGCGAGATAGAGCAAAACGGACAAAATGTTTGCTCCATTGGAGTGCCCTTTTATGCCTTCACATGATATGGACTAGGCCCGGGGAGGGTCCCGAGACCCTAAATTTGGATAAATTCTACGACTCAGTATATTTACAACTGTAGTTTTACAAATTTCTTACTTAAATTTAGATTTGTTAAATTTAACAAAAAAGTGGTAAAATCAACAAATTTTATTTTAAGCCAAAAACAGGAATAAATTTTGTTAAAGTGACATATTTTTCTGTCCAGCCAACGGACGTATTATTTTGAGTGTATTCATATTTATTGTGGCATTATATATATATATATATATATTAGGGCGGGTCAAATTGTATGGATAAAAATTTTTTGATATTGCGTACTCGATTTTTCGAAAGCTTTTAGTATGGGGAAAAAAAAGTTCCACTACGACATATCAAAAAAATCATTTTCGAGGCTCCCAAATTTAATTTTTTTGCAATTTTCTAATAAATCTAGATTAGCGCCATCTTGAGGTGGCTTTTTGAAACAACTAATAAAGTTGTAAACAATATAACATTACAACCTTTCCAGAAAGGTATTACTTATAAAAATCCGATAAAAAATGTGGCAACTAGAGGTAAAAGTATATAAGTAAAATTATATTCTCCTTCTCATCATTATCATCATTTCATCATCAAGCAGAAAATAATTTTACTTATATACTCTTACCACTAGCTGCCACATTTTTTATCCGATTTTCATAAGTAATA
Organism: Leucophora obtusa; assembly: GCA_949987735.1. NCBI lineage: Eukaryota > Metazoa > Arthropoda > Insecta > Diptera > Anthomyiidae > Leucophora > Leucophora obtusa. The sequence goes on from OX465296.1 coordinate 120,201,652, forward strand.
CCTTTCTGGAAAGATTGTAATGTTATATTGTTTACAACGCACTCTACAGGTCGCAAATATTAAGATATTTTGATGAAACTTGGTACATCGACTTACGTCGGCCCAAGGACGAAACCTATTGATTTTGGTTAACAGCGGTCCATGTTTAGACCTAGTGCCCACATAAGGGTCCCCCCAAAATTATATTGTTTATACGCTGCAGGTCGCAAATATTAAGATATTTTGATGAAATTTGGTACACCGACCTATATCAGCCCAAGGACAAAGCGTGTTGATTTTGGTTAACACCGGTCCATGTTTAGACCTAGTGCCCATATAAGGGTCCCCCCAAAATTGGCTTGGTTATAAACTGCAGGTCGCAAATATTAAGATATTTTAATGAAATTTGGTTCGCTGACTCACATTATATAAAATTTAGACACAAGTCCCATTTTAATCCATTCGAATTTCGGATCCAAACATTAGTTGGCTTTTAACCAGACTGGTGTAGGGTATTGTATAGTCGGCATGCCCGACTTTAACCTTTTTACTCGTTTTTTAATTTTTTTTTTATAAAATATCATAAAACGAGTAAAAAGGTTAAAGTCGGGCATGCCGACTATACAATACCCTACACCAGTCTGGTGTAATGTGAGTCAGCGCACCAAATTTCATTAAAATATCTTAATATTTGCGACCTGCAGTTTGTAACCAAGCCAATTTTGGGAGGACCCTTATATGGGCACTAGTTCTAAACATGGACCGATGTTCAACAAAATCAATAGGCTTCGTCCTTGGGCCAACATAGGTCTATGTACCAAATTTCATCAAAATATCTTAATATTTGCGACCTGCAGCGTATAAAAAATATAATTTTGGGGGGAACCTTATATGGGCACTAGTTCTAAACATGGACTGATGTTCACCAAAATCAATAGGCTTCGTCCTTGGGCCAACATAGGTCTATGTACCAAATTTCATCAAAATATCTTAATATTTGCGACCTGCAGCGTATAAAAAATATAATTTTGGGGGGAACCTTATATGGGCACTAGTTCTAAACATGGACCGATGTTCACCAAAATCAATAGGCTTCGTCCTTGGGCCAACATAGGTCTATGTACCAAATTTCATCAAAATATCTTAAGATTTGCGACCTGCAGCGTATAAACATTATAATTTTGGTAGGACCCTTATATGGGCACTAGGTCTAAACATAGACCGATGTTCACCAAAATTAATAGGCTGCGTTATTGGGCCAATGTAGGTCTGTGTAGCAAACTTCATCAAAATATCTTAATATTTACGACCTGCAGCGTATAAACAGTATAATTTTGGTAGGACCCTTATATGGGCACTAGGTCTAAACATGACGGACATCGTTAAATCGAAATAAAAAAAAAAAATTCTGAACCGATCGGTATACTATAAGGTGGGTCTACGACCAATATTTTTTGGTGTTACAAACATCAGCACAAACTTATAATACCCTGACCACATAGTGGTGTAGGGTATAAAAATAAAGTAAAATAAAAAATAAAATCTTTTGGTAAATTAATGTTTTTTTTTTTTTTTTAGTTTGACTATAGATCATAAATTAATATCAGTTTTTATTAATTTTATGAACTTTCATAAACATTGACCTTAATGAAACCGTTTCATAGATTCTATGAAAAGTTTCAACGGACGAGTTCCAGTGACAATTTTCATTAAAACTATGAAATTTGTCACTGGAACTTCATTACTGAAGTGATGATAATTCTCTCAGTGTATCATAATCTCCGAGAAAAGGGGGTTTTGGTGTTTCTCCAAAACTAATGAATATAGATAATTGAAATTTGGCATTAAGCTTCGTTTTATAACGAGAATAAAACCAACCAAATGAATTTTTGCTACTCAAATGTTTAAGGGGTAAAACGGGGCTGAGAAATTTCAAAAAATCGATTTGCGAACGTCTTTTTTGGTGGATAGGAGGGGGAGGGGCAAAATATATTATATATTTTTTTCAAATTTTGGTAGTACTCTTAACAAAAATCTAAAGTCCAAATAACGATACATCCGCAAACAAAAAATCGGTAGTGAAAGGGTTAAAATCTTCAAGAACCCAGAAACATATTCTCCTTGTAAGAAATGTGACTAAAAGAAAAAACTACTGTAATTATTAAATTAATATTAAGGTTCGTTGCATTGCTAACCATTGCAAGTTTTGTAGTCTGTGCATCTCATGTTGTCTGGCTACGTACGTACTTATTTCTACTTAAGTAACTAAAACATTTACCTATTTATCTTGTTTTCATTACTAGCAAATAAGTAAGTGCTATTGTGTATAAGTACTAAATAATATTTGCAGTAATTGTATTTTCTGTATTCATCATTCATTTTCATTTATCTTATTACGTTATTGGTTTCGTTATTCCAATAATGAAAAATCGTTTTTCTTTTGCTTTTGTTTTAGAAATTCATTTCTGTTTTTAGATATAATTATTGCAATGATAATAAAGTTAAAGTTAAAAGCAATATGTCAAAATTTCTCTTAATCATTAATAAAATAGACAATAAAACTTTAAATATCCAAGATGATGGTGTATTTCATTTAGAGATTTTTTTTTATATTTTGATCATCAGGATGAAGAAACAGTTTTTTTAACCTTACTACTGCACCCAATGTAGTAGGGGTTTTCATATAAACTCGTATTGTATTCTACTAGTAAACGATGTAAACCTCGTATGTTTATGAGTTTAATGTCAAACTCCATATATAAAAAATATTGGCCCTTACTATAAAAGGGTCTTTTAAATTTAAAGTCGACTTTATTTTTAATCATACGGTTTTCTTTTTATCGGTGCCTAAAGCATGCTTATTTATTTATACCATCACACAAAACTTTAAATTTTAGGTGGTTTTGTATGGAGATGTATACAGTGGTAAGATTCATATATTAATCCTTATCATATTTAAGTGAGAGGATATTTCGGTTTTTTTTCGATATTCGGCCTACTTCGGGTTTGAGACGAATTTTTCTGAAAGCCAATATTTTTAAAGATTTAGGAACTTCTGACTATTTAAAAAATGCAATATGTGTATCAAACTTTTTCTTTTTGACAGTATATTCCGGTTATGAAAAAATAAATTTAAATTTCATAAATTTCAGCCGTATCGCCATACAAAAATATATGAAAAATGGAGTTTTTAACAACTATCATTTTTGATTGTTATACATTATGTAATATTATTCTGCATCAGCTAATGTAGTCTTTAATAAGCTCTCCAGCGATATATAATACTATATACCTACATTAGACCGACTCAAGAAAAAAATAAAAAAGTGCCCTCTTCAAAATAAACCATGGTTTATTTTATGATGATTCCCAAAATATTTTGGGTCTAGCAATGAGATCTCACGAGCTGGACCATTTTTAAAAAGGTATTTTTTTAGTTTTTGTAAGAATTTTGCATTTTAGCTGAAGACAACATACCCAATTTGGGTATCGTATGAAAGGTTTTTTTGAGCGGTATATAAGTACATATAACATGTTCAAGCATATCCATATCTATTGTCAAGGATATTCTATGAAAAAAAACAAATTTGTGACTCTTTCGTAGGGAGATGTTTGTGAATGAAATGTCAAACTTACATATAATAATCCGTAGTCGATTTAAGTGAACACGTATTTCATTTTTTTTTTTAATTCGCGACTTTTCGCGTTTTATTAGAAATTAAATGTGGCGGAAACAATATATTGTAAATAGGGCAATATGGATACCAAAAGTTTTCTTTTGACAAGTAAATCATCGCTAAGTGGATATAGTGTAGAATTTTGCATATTTCATACATTTAGCACGGTGCTCTGGACCAAATTTTGTTAAAATTTTTGAGTTCTCATTGCTAGACCCGAAATAATTTGGGAATCATCATTAAACAAACCAAGGTTTATTTTGAAGGGGCACTTTTTTACTTTTTTTCTGTCCGTATGAGGTGAGTTGCTCTAATATACATACATACGTATGGGTGAAATCAAAAAATGTGATACATTTTTGGGCCAAATTTGTGTGAAGCAAAAAGTGTTAATATTTCGGTTTTTTCTTAATGGAATCAGTAAGTTTAGTCATTATAAACCTAATTGCAAAAAATCTCTTCTACAAGTTGTCGCAATAACTTTTTTTGCACAATTTTAATTTTTTTTTGTTGTAACGGAGTTTACATTTCTGCAAGCAAAACATATAACAAAAAAAATTGCGTACGAATTTTCTTCAATTTATTAGTTTTTCGTATTTGGGTTTTCAACTTGCTTTCCAATGATATATAATTTGTGTTTATCAAATTAGCGGTTTCGCGAATAAAAATACAATTCATTCCGCGAAAAAATTTTTTATTTTTTTTTTAATTTTGTATTTTTGGTCCTTTTAAATGCTTTTCAAAAATATAAAAATTTTTTAAATCCAAACAGCGGTTGCGCAGTTACAAAATAATATATTAAAAACATAACATTTCCCGATCAAAAAATTCTTAAATTGTGTGAAACAAATTTAATTTGTAAAACTAATGTCAGTAATGACTCGAAATATCGATTCAAAACCAATGAAATGCAAAATCAATATTTTTCGCTCCAGCAGCTTAGGGTAAAAAACTGATAACTTTTTTAGATTTGACGCAAAATTATTAGTTGAATCGTCTTTCGACGCATAAATATTAGTCGAATCACCTCTGTTTATGGTTATTTTAAAATATTTTAAACATTTATCTACATTTATTTGAATGAAACCTGATGCAAACGTTACGGAGTTTACAGTTACGGAGTTAACATTTGGTTACTTTTTTCGTTTTATGTCAGAAACGCTTTGTCAGAATTTTTTTTCCGAAACAAAATCGCATGATAACTACAAGGTGAATCCAAATATGATATTGTTTTTCTTACTCGTTAAATAGTTTGGTGTAAAAATTAGGAACGGAGTTTACAACATTTTTTCAAATCTTATTAAAGACATCCTTTTTCATCTCGAGAATGTTACATGCTGCAGAAAAGCTTCAAGTCTGTTATACTGGATGATTACTTACAGTCCAACGATCATTTGAGTATAAATAACATTATACTTTTCGCAATATAAATAATAGATAACTCCAAAATTCTGGTATATGAATTTTTATCAAAAATTATGACGAAAAATCGTTACAAAGTTGAAGTCGTGATAGCTAAGATATACGAAAAAGTTTGTAAAATGTATTAATTTTTATTAAAAACGGCACTTTTCCTCTTCATAAAAATTCTTACAGTTAGTGTTTAGCTTTATTGGTTATTAAAATATAAGCTATTAAAGTTAAAAAACCTTATGTGTTACGGAGTTTACATTTGGCCTATAAAATTGGTCCCAAATTTTATGTATTAACCAAAAATTGGTCAGATTGTTATAAATTTTGTAAAACAGGTGACAATGCGCTGATATATATCGAAATATGTAACTCAAATGTAATCCATGCATTAGAAATTGGGTGGTTACACGGTTTTTATCACATTTTTTGATATCACCCATATAATAAACAAAATCATACATATTTTTAAAAATATGTTTTCGGAGAACTTTTTCTCAAAAATTAAAAAATTGTAAATGAAATAATATTTTTCAATTTTAAATGCTCGCTATTTCATAACGCGTTGTGTTGATCATGATGTAGTTGTTTAAGGGGTGATGCTGCGAACCATAACCCGTTCTAGTGCCGGTCACGGTATAGGCATTGTAGGAAAAGTTTCATATTGAGACAATTTAGACATATATACTGTCCATTGGCGAGAATTCCCGTGTGTCCGTTAAATTTTCCGATTAAAAAATTTTGTGCTTCTTCCGGTAGAAAAATTCTTTGGAAAATCAATTTTAGTTTATAATAAATATAGAAAGTAATTGAATTTTGATAGCATGATATCACATTCGTATTCAGTAACCACCAAATTTTTCGAATAATATATTAGGCACTAATTGAATCAGCTTTTAGAATATTATCCGCCATATTGGATCCGCCATTATGTGTTCTGAAAGTCCGATATGAAATTCATATTAAGAGAGTCTGGCCCCAAAAACTTAAATATCCCTTTTAAAAATCATATGGCCTTTTGGAACTGACATGGTTTATTTGAGAGACCCCAAATACTTATTTGTAAAATATTCTAATCGAATCCGTGCTCTCGTTATAAAATTTTAGTGGATGCATTTTACCAAGCATTTGCGCTCGAGACGAACAGTTCCACTTTTTCAGTTCACATTATTTTATTATATGCAGTTTCATCACTCCATATGCATGTAACAAGATAGCCATTAGCGGTTGACTTAAAAAACTCAATATTTAAACCTATTTCAAATCCAACTTAATGAAAATTTTGAAACTAACTTTCTAAAGGATAGTTTGAATCATAGGCTTTTAGGCTCTCACATCAAAAATTAAAGGTTTTGGAAAGATTGGTGGATATGGGCTGGCTAAATAAAATAAAAACTTAATTCAGAAAGTTTTAAAATATTTTTAAAATTTTAAAAGTAGGCGCTATGGTGTAATGGCTAGCGCGTTGGTCTGTTATACATAAGGTTTCCGGTTCGATCCCACTGACCGCAATATCGTTATGGAAAAATAATATGTATGATTTATCTATCTCTCATACATATTGAGCCGTTGAGGGGTTGTCAGAACCGAATCTGTTTTCTGGGTGTGTAAATTCCGTCTCTATCATATTTTTTTGTTTAATTTGGAAAACTTGTATACAAAAGAAGAGCCTTATTTTCACAATTGCTGCTAATTCAAACTTTAACTAACACATTTGTTGTTGTTTACTTTCAGTAATCCGGCCTGAAAAATTGTATAGATCTTATATAGCAAAGAGTAAACTTTCACGTGTCATAAATGATATTCTGGATTTCGCGGTAGTGTTAATCGGATTTCAGCCAAGAATCACCTTAATCTTAAAATTTAAAAGCATATTTGCCAAATAAATATAAAGAAAGTACCCCAGACGTATGAGTGATATTGTACAATATACCATAAAGTATATGCCTAAGTGTTTTGAATTTCATATACACAGTGAGCAGCATTTTGCGTACGATTATTTTTTCCAATTTTATTTAAAACATTTCTTAAAATTAACTTAAAAAATCATAAATTTGCTTCACTTCAAAATAAACAAAAATGTATCTTACTGCATCGAATAAGATCTAAAAACACTTGTATTGAATTCTATATTCTCATTTTACAAATCAATCTTGATCTCGTCACATATATAATTTATATTCAATTTCTATCTATATATTAGAGTATCCTTTTAAAATAGATTTGTCATACACCCCCCAGTTTTATTGGAAATGCACAACTAAAATTGCTATTACCCAGCAAAGATATGTGTAAGTCATTCAAAACAAACAACTTTTAAATTGGTTACAACGGAGCGATAAGTGCTCTTTTTCTGTTTCGAATGTATGTGCTTTAAAACAAGTTTCAAAAATGTATATAAAATGTTGTTTTTTTCTTTGTAAATACATTGTTTGTATATTACGAATTTATTCGAGATTCTATTTTTTTAATCTCTAAAAAAACAAGTTAATTTTACTCACGTACTTTATTAATTTACGATTATTTACATATTTTTTAATTATTCGTACATATTTTAAAAAATATTTCAATTACAGTTCCCATTGAAAAAGGGAAGGATATAAAGAATTGGATCCCATTGAATCTCCTGGACTATGACCCAAATATGAATTCTTCTTTTCACTAAATGCAAATATATAAAAGTTAATAATTAAAATGTATTGTTAAGGCTCTATGTAAGTCGGTCGCGTACACCAAAGAAATATGTTATTAAAATTCGTTGCAATGTTAACAAATTTTAAGGTTTAAAACAGACCCATTGAAGAGACGGGTTAGAGGGAGAGGGTTAGTTGTTTGGGGTTAGTGCACATACATTACCGCGTAAATAGTTGTGCTTACCAAATCATCAAACTATTTCATTTCATATTAAACGTTATAATACGTACATATGTATATTTATTATATATTTCAATTTACATACGGTTATAGGGTTAAATTAATATTTCAGATTTCCACAAATTGGCAAATTTAACTTTAGTTTGAATTCACAATTTTATGATTTGGATATAGATGTAGGTTCAGGATGGTTGACACTTGAATTTAAATTTTCGGGTTAAACACTTCAATGGCTGTTTGAGGTCTTATTTTATTTTTGTTGTCATAGCACAGACGAGAGACAAAGGAGATGTTGTTTATTTTGGTGTAGTTCACGAACTGAACTTTTAACCAAACGCAAAAGCCGACAGCTGTTGGGTGTGGTGTGTTTAGCTGCCGCTTTGCATTTGGTTCGACACTCGAATACGTTGAGGTCAGGGTTGGATAGCCTTCATTGTTCACCGAAGTGAACACCCATCATGAGGTTGGTTAACAGGGGTTGAGTATCCTACAATCCCTTACTCGTTGCTTATACGTCAACTTTAAAATGTAAAGAGAATTTTGCCAATTAAAGTTCCAAATTTTGATTAAAGTTAAAATTTAACTAATCACGTATTGCAAGTTATAGCATTGAAACTTAATGCATCGTTTAATAAAAACGTTGATTTTCAGCTAACGATGGTTGCCTTGCAATATTAAAATGATGACATGGTATTCGCCTTCGAAATATGTCTGGCGAAAAACTATTCTCCAACGATTCTCGGATTCTTTAATGAATTTAAAGCTACAATTTCAATCATAGATTTCCGGCTTGAGCAAATTTATAATAATGGCCTTATTACTCTAGATTTGTAATATGTCGATGCTTTTCTTTCCTTTATTTTTTAAAATGAAAAAAAAAAAAAAAATATACGAAAAAGATAGTTTCCTAGTGCGCTTTAATATTCCGAAAATTCCTTCAGTAATGTTTTTAAAAAATTTAATCAGCGAGGTTACATATAACTTTTAGGCCCAGTATTTAGGATGTAGATTATCTTTAAACTTAGTTTATAACTGGAATACTGCTTCTAAAATGTGATCTATTTTATTTTCAATGAAGACCGAAATTCTAAACGTGAAAAAGTTGTTCAGGCAAATTTTTGTTAATAAAATTGAAATGGCTGATATAATTCCTTTTCGGTTTAACTGACATCCCAAAAACTCGGCCTTAGTGTATTAATCTTAATTAATTCAATATCGTATCTTTTTTGAATTTAAAGACTGAAGTAAACATATTATAAACTTATTTAAAAAAACTGGTGAACAATTATTTTAATTTTTGCATTAAAAAATACAAAAATTGTTTTTTCGGACTTTCTATATTTTCATATATTTAGTTAGAATATTCTTCCACCTCAAGTCCAAATTCTAATATGATATTGTCATATTAGATTTTTATTTGTTGTTTCAAAAAGGGGTTGATCATTTTCATGATAGACAATACAATTGTTTCGTAGACATCACTCTACTCTTCAGTTGTCCGCAATAAGAAAATGACACAGACATACATATAAATAGTACCCAAATGGTACTTTTATGTAATTGTTGCTTTCAAAAAGGAGTTGATTTATAGCTGGTTTTACCAAATCAGACAGTTCATATACGAAAGTACAAAATTCTAGTCCCGTTGATTTTTTGTACCTTATGTAATGTCTCGGTTTGAGTAAGAAAGTTATCATTTTCTTATTGCGGACAACTGAAGAGTAGAGTGATGTCTACGAAACAATTGTATTGTCTATCATGAAAATGATCAACCCCTTTTTGAAACAACAAATAAAAATCTAATATGACAATATCATATTAGAATTTGGACTTGAGGTGGAAGAATATTCTAACTAAACTGTTGAACAAAAATTAAAAAAAAATTATTTTTGTCTGATTTTGACTTAATCGAATTGATTCAGATGCAAATAATAATAAATTGAAGCTTTTGTTACACAATAGGTTCAGAAATGGGCTCTGTAAAGGCTAAACATTAAAATTGCCTCTAAAATATGCTATTTCAGACATTATAAAAAGCACATTTAAATCACTTTTATTTATGTATTATATATTATAAAGAGTACTTCTAAATCACTCTAAAAATGCAAACAAAATGTACTCGTATTGATGTGATGAAAATGTATACCTAAAAACCTTACTTTACTAACATCATGTAATCACTTTTATATTACTCACAAAATGCATAAATTGAACTACTGACAACATGGGACATCACGTGTAAAATAAATCAGTATTAGAGCTAAATTGTAACTACTTCACAATCAGTTGATGCTATTCGGAGTGCTTTTAAAATAACTTTTTTGGAATGACTTTTTTTGCTGGGTAACATCCGGACACTTTTGACCCCACCCTTTTAACCCTTAAAAATAAGATTGGGGCTATAGTGAGTTGCGCTTTTTCGTTAGTTTTGTACCCTATATCGCATATCCCAATTTAAAAAATCTGATAAATTTTATTCTGTAATGGGTATTTTTTGCCGAAAAGTGAAAACATTAACCCTATATGGATCAAGTTACACAAAATAATAATTTTTATCAAATGAAAAAAGGTTTTTTGATCCATTTGAAGTGATATTTTTCCGAAAATTATGAAGATGTTATTCTGTAAATTTCCTAGTGGGGCGTTTTTGGCCAAAAGTATAAAAATTAACCCCATCTGGATCACGTTACATAAAATAATTATTTTTATTCAGTTGTGATTTTTTTTTATCAATTTAATGGCTTTACAATCTCGTAGTTATAATTAATATTAAGTTCCATGGGTCTTTTCTGACCCCAGGCAACTAAGGGTTAAATATTTTTTAAACAAATGTAAAGATAATTATAGTCTAATCAAATTTAAGTGATGTTTTCCCGAAAACTGTGTAAAATTTGATGAAAACAAAATTTGTTTAATTTTTGACAAAATGAGTAATTTTTGTAAAGTGTCCTGGAAAGCAGTCGCTCCAAACACAAACTCGAATTATACTTTTTTCAATTTATTTATTTTTTTCTTTAATATCAACTATTATTTGGTACAAATAGCAATCGACATCTCCAAATTAGGCATTTTAAAAAAATCTTTAAAATTAATTATTAAAAAAAAAAAACGTTTTTGCATTTTTATCAAATTCGTGGGTCATTTTGGATTCCAAGCTAAAGTGGGTTAATGATATCCGATGAAGTCGAAATTCCATGTCTGAATCACTTTAACTATGTTAAATGAATAAATGGAATAAAAAATATTTTTTTTTCCAAATTTTTCCTTATTACTCATACAAATCTAGAGTAATAAGGCCATTATTATAAATTTGTCCAAGCCGGAAATCTATGATTAAAATTTTAGCTTTAAATTCATTAAAGAATCCGAGAATCGTTGGAGGATAGTTTTTCCAAAGACATATTTCGAAAGTGAATACCATGTCATCATTTTAATATTGCAAGGCAACCATCGTTAGCTGAAAATCAACGTTTTTATTAAACGATGCATTAAGTTCCAATGCTATAACTTGCAATACGTGATTACCCAAGCAGAAAAATACGATCGGCACAATGTTGGCATACCGTTGGCGATGGTCGGTTATGCGAACAGTATTGTCCTGTTACCCGATTGATAACAGCGGCCAACCGTTGGTTAGCACTAACTTGCCAATGTTTTCACAACGTTGTCAATATTGAAAAAAAGTGGTCTAAAAATAGATTTTCAAATAATTTTTTTTTTCAAAAAAATTAAAAAAAATTGTTTTTAGTATTTTTTTTTAAAAACATGGTTCTGATGGGAATTGAACCCAGGCCGCCAGGTTGTCAGCCGCGATCTCTACACACTAAGCTAAAAAGACTTGTAATATCCAATAGCTAAAAATTAGATCAATGATAACAGCAGTTGTAGCTAACTTACAAGCGTCGGCAAAAGGTTGGTTGACACTAAGCGGCCAAGATTGTCATGATGTTGGAAAAACCAAAGAACTGATGGTCTAAAAAACTTAAAAAAAAACCTTTTTTTTTGGCAAAAAAAAATTTATTTAGAATAAAAATGTTAATTATAATTATTTTAAACAAAACATGGTCGGGCTGTGTCTCGAACCCGGGCCGTCAGATTGCCAGACAATCGCTCTACACACTAAGTTAACGAGACATGTAGTACAACATAGCTTGAATAATAAATGAATGATAACAAAGGCTAATATTTAAATATCGGCATAACGTCTTGCCAACGTTGGCGTAACAAAACCAAAATATAGATTGTCAAAAAAGTTAAAGAAAAATTATTTTATAAAAACAATTAAATTTAATAAAAAGAAATGTAATTTTATAAAAAAAATACATAAAAAAATTAAAAAAAAGAAAACAAAAAGTTGTTTGTTTGTGACCATTACCAGTATTAACAAAGCGTAATAATTTTTACAAAATCAGTGTTCTGCCAGTGTTTTGTTTTTGCTACAGTTGGCAATTTCTGTCTGGGTAGTTAAATCTTAACTTTAATCAAAATTTGGAACTTTAATTGGCAAAATTCTCTTTTCATTTTAAAGTTGACGTATAAGCAACGAGTAAGGGATTGTAGGATACTCAACCCCTGTTAACCAACCTCATGATGGGTCTGTTTTAAACCTTAAAATTTGTTAACATTGCAACAAATTTTAATAACATATTTCTTTGGTGTACGCGACCGACTTACATAGAGCCTTAACAATACATTTTAATTATTAACTTTTATATATTTGCATTTAGTGAAAAGAAGAATTCATATTTGGGTCATAGTCCAGGAGATTCAATGAGATCCAATTCTTTATTTCCTTCCCTTTTTCAGTGGGAACTGTAATTGAAATATTTTTTAAAATATGTACGAATAATTAAAAAATAATGATATCCGATGAAGTCGAAATTCCAAGTCTGAACCACACGTACAAACTGTATTCATATTGGAGAATTTAATAAATATATTGTTAGGTTAAAGTCGAGAATCCATTGAGTAGGATCAAAGATATTTAGAAATCCGACCAAAATCTTATTTAGTAGGCGAACACTCTAAAAAGCTTTCTTGGAAGTTTATGTAAAATCCAACAAAAGTTATTCGCTCTCGAAGCACTTCGAAATAAGTGGTCGCCTGTTTTGTGGGAACAGTGGTGTTAGAACAACGCAGAATAGTTAATTCTGAACTGGTACCAGCACTTGTGTGCCAGAAGTGTTTGGAGAAAGAAGAAAAACCAACCTCCAGAAGCAGATAATTCTTCATCGTGATACGCGAGCTCTCACACGTCGGCTCAAACAAGTGACTGCGAACAACTAAAAATTTCTGACTCCATTTTTAACCATTAAATATGAGATTGGGCAGCTAAGTTTCCTTTAAATTTTCTTCTCTACAATATATCCGAAACTCATTAAGATTTGCTAGTCCGACTTGGGAGTCTTTCCTAGTAAGTCACGACAGACTTAGCCTCTTTTATTTTTTTATAGTTGACATCATTTAAAAAATTGCTGCTAAAATCGATTAAAAACTGATAATCTGGCAGATTATTAAATTTATTTTGTATGCGTAATTTCGCGAATTTTTCATGATAAATCAGCACTAATCTATTTCTAACAATATTATGTTATCAAAATAAATTCTGTATAAGGTCGACTTGTTGTGCCCTTTAAGTCGTATAGCAGAATGTGTCCTAAGTAACATATTCTGCTATATATTTTATTATTAAATTTACGATATTACATTTAAATTTCCGTTGCTTCAATCAAATGTAATCATTGGTTCTGTACTACATCTACATCTACTTAAAGGAATTAATTGAGCAGGTAACTGTTTAGTAATTTTAATCATTAACTGTGCTCTACACCTCACATTTATATATGGGCAAATTCAAAAATTTTCGAGAGCTGTTGGAATTAACTTTAGATGTCTCTTGTTCCTCAAATTTTTTAAACTGAGTGAAATGATTGATAGAGTTGGGCAGACCAAAATTCAAACAATGACATGCAAAGTTTTAGGTTCTAAGGGGTTCACCTATGGAACTGATGTCCATTTAAATGTGGAAAATGAAGATATTGACTTAAAACTTGCAAGAATATTCCATTCATTTAATATTTATACTTACAGAAAATGGAGTCACAAGCCACGGCTGCTAAATTCACTACATCAATAACTTACATATGGCGGTGAATGAATTCCGTCGAAATCTTTATCAAATGATTCTTGTTTAGAGTCCTCAAATTAGGAAAAAATTTGTAACATAATTTGCCCCCTCCCCCTCCTACCCGCCAAAAATGATGTTCGAAAATCGATTTTTTCAAACTTCTGAACCCCGTTTTAGCCCTTAAACATTCGATAAGCCAAAAATCCTTTGGTTGGTTTCATTTTCGTCACAAAGTGAAGCCATACGCCAAATTTAAATTATCTATCTTCATTAGTTTAGCAGAAACACCAAAACCCCATTTTCTCGGAGATATGATATATTCAAAAAAATTAGACTTCATTAGCAAATATCGCAACCATATTGCCATATTGAACTGCTTATACAGGGTCCGCCATCTAACGTTTTTTTTTTCAACTAGTGCTTATTTCGTGAATGGTAACACTTAGCTCATGTCTGATTTGACAGATAATTAGTTTTATCCTTCCGCTGAACGAATATGGTTGTGTATACTCTTGAACAACGGGCCTGCGATCGACTTACAGAAGATGCCGATTTTGCCAAAAAATCATCTTTTCAGATGAAGCTCATTTTGATCTTGCCGGGTATGTAAACAAGCAAAATTGTCGCATTTGGGGCACAGAAAACCCGCACGCATACATTGAAAAGCCGGTGCACCCAAAACGAGTCACTGTTTGGTGCGGATTTTGGTCCAGAGGCATAATTGGGCCATTTTTCTTCGAAAATGAGCAAGAGTTGCTGTTACAGTCAATGGCGATCGTTATCGGGCCATGTTGAACGAATTTTTGTTCACAAAAATTGAAGAGGAGGATATTGGCAACATTTGGTTTCAACAGGACGGCGCTACGTGCCACACAGCCGAAGCTACACTCGATCTTTTGCGCCCTGTTTTTGAAGATCGCATTTTCAGCCGCAGAGCAGATGTCGTTTGGCCAACTCGGAGCTGCGATTTGACACCGTTGTGGGGTGCCGTCAAAGATAAGTGTTACGCCGACAAGCCAGAGACAATTGACGCTTTAAAGGACAATATTCGTGAAGCCATTGGTGAAATACAGCTGCACACAATCGATAATGTGCTTAAAAATTGGGCCGATCGTGTAGGCTACTGCATGGCCAGCCGAGGTAGCCATATGAATGAAATTATTTTCCATTATTAACCGGAAGGATTGTACTTTCAAATAAAAAAAGAAATTTGAGAAAATATTCAGTAGTTTTTTTTTATAGCATTTTCAAAAAAAAAAAACAGTTATTTGGCGGACCCTGTACATTTAATAATTTTTATTTGACGTCCAACATCCTAATAAACTTACTTAAAAAAAGTATAAGGTTTTTTTTGCATTACCAAATTTTATATATTCCTTTAAAGATGTGTACACTAGGATTATGACTTTTTGATTTTTTTTGCAAATATCAAATTTTACATGCCCTAACCGAAAAGCCCATAAAAAAATATTAAGAAACGCAATGTTACTTTTTCGCTACTGTCAAAAAAGTTCCCGCACCAAAAGGGTTGAAATTTGCTCTATATGGTTTTAGTTTAATTAAAATATTTCTCCGAAGTTTTAAACATATGAGACTCAAACGATGCTTATTAAAAGCTATTTACGGTAAAAATTACTAAACCTTTTTGGAGGGACTTTTGGATACATTTTTTGTCGTTTACAATAATTTTTGTAATAATTCGTTATGTAAGTTAAACAAAATCCCCGAAGAAAAATTATTTTTAGAAAATGCATTTGGTGCGGAAGGTTTTTTTGCCGAAATGATCCGCAAATACGATTTTTAATATTAATTTAGAAATGCCTATCACGTGGTGATAGGTAAAATTTTTGATAAAAATGAGTCATAACCTTAGTGTACACTGTAGTGTACAAGGGTAGTGAAAGAGTTAAGGATTAAAAAGGTATGGAGCATGGAAAATTATCCTTACCTCAAAAAGTATACTTAAGTATATTAAATATTTAATTTTCCGAATTAGGAAGTATTGATGATTTTAAGATACTGTGTTATGTGTTATCCAAAACACATATCTTAAAATCGCCGAAAAATTGTTTATATTCCAAAAAAGCGGTTTTCTTCTAAGTCCTAGTGTCTGACAAAATATTTTTTGAGTGGATTTTAATATTTTTGGGAGGTGTAATTAATATATTTATATATGATGCTTAAAATGAGATATATGTAGTGTAGTATTTTAATGTAACTTTTATCAAAACTAATGCCCGTACTCTCGTTAAGTTCTTATCTGTGACAATTTTTGGACAGGTCTGAGAAGCACTGTATAAAAAAATCAAGTTTTCCAAAGTTTTTATTGTTCTAAAGTAATTTTTTTTTTAATTTGAATTCAAAAAACAAATTTTCAATGCTTCAGTAGCTCAATTGGTAGAGCTTTTGCGTACAAAAATTTTGTTTCTTTACAGGCCTGAGTTCGAAACCCACTGAGGCCTATGACAATTTTTTTTTTTATTTTTTTTATAACAATATTTTTTATATTCCACAAAGCACATGACAATTTGTTTCATTGCAAAAAATAACTTGTAAAGTCGTTATTACATTAAATTATAGCAATTTTTAAACACAAATAAAATTTTTGGCCTCGCCAAATATTATATTAAGTTTTGCATTCACAATTTTAAAATTTTTTCATTTTTTATTTTAAAGAATTTTTTTTCAAAATTATTAATATTTTAGAGATTTTGCAAACGCTATTATAGTGTAAAAATAATTGTCATTTTAATTTGTTATAGACTTAAGTAATTTTGCAATTAAAAATTCGATTAGCGAAATAACAAAAAAAAAAAAATTTGCAAAATACTGAGTTAATAATTTGGCAATAAAAACATTTAATTTATTATTTTTTTAATTATTTCACCATTTTAATTGCAATTATTCTCTGTTACAATAGCAAATTTTAAAATTATATTATGTAAAGAAAAAATTGTCATGTGCATTATAGAATATACCAAATATTGTTATAAAAATAAAAAAAAAAATTGTCATAGCCCTCAGTAGGTTTCAAACCCAGGCCTGTAAAGAAACAAAAATTTCGTACACAACAGCTTTACCAATTGAGCTGCTGAGGCATTGAAAATTTGTTTTTTTAATTCAAAATAAAAAATTGATTTTAGAGCAATAGAAGCACAAAAATTGTCACAGATAACAATTTTGTCATAATATGGGCATAAATATAAACTATAATCTTATTATCTTTTTGGAATTTTAACTTAAAATCACCATAATTTTCGCGCCGTCAACGCAAAATGATTAATTCAGACGGATTTAGCCTGCTTAAACATCTACCTCAACAAATACAAAACACCATAAACATCATAATTTTTTTTTTTTAATATTTTATACTCAAAATTTTTAAAATTATCCATATCGTCTTTATTGTTACTTATATTCAATTGTGGGTGCGTTCACAATGGAAAAGTACCGATATAAACACACTCTTTTCAATAATGTATAAATTGTTTAAAGAACAAAACAAATGGTCATATATATACAGCCTTTGCAACTGAACATTTTAGATTAGATTGACAAATACCTTCCATATGAAAAGGGTCCTTTCAGATTTAAATACAATAATATAAAATAATGGCAGTTAATATCTGTCTACCTATGACCATCGATATATGACTACACAGAAACACATTTCAATTACAAGTTCCATTATTGTAATTAAAATTGAAAGGTTTGTTTTTGTACAGAATTGTATTGTATAAATATTTAGGGGTTATAATTGTTATTATCAATTTCTTCTAGATAATTTTTGTCAAATTTCGATATGTATTTGTATAAGTCAATATTTGATAAAAGTTTTGTCGTCTACATAGACAGACAGTTTGTTACACTTAAGTACTTGTTTTCAATTCTCATGTTATTAGTATTATTATTTTCATTCAATAAGAAAAGCTATAATATTTGTACAAGAAAAGAATTGCTCTTGTGCCAAATAATATTTGCTCTAGTTTAATATATTTTAAGTAAGTCTATGATACCATCTTCAAGTACAAACACCACCAACAACACCGTTAACAAGACCTTAAACATCACTGCAAAAATAATAATTGTATATGTATGTGAACATAATCGTATTACCTACATAAATACGTACATTTCAAACACAAATATAACTTAGGCTGGCATTTAATTTTAAACTTTATTTATTAAAAAATAGATTTTAAGAAAACTTTTACTAAATAGATCCACTAGAAAAACTATTACCCTAACGAAATTCTTTTTTTTTATATATTCATATCCAGCCAATCTTAGTATGTCACATTATTGATATTTTTTTTGGTGTAAATGTTGTAGAATTTTAATAGCATATATTTGATGTTCAGTTTTATACCTTCTTCTTCGTCTACCCAGCAAAACCACACCTTACCAAATAATGTATAAACCCGGGAAAATTTTGTGTTCCAAAGAATCGGTTGTAGAATAGCTACTTTTCATTCACAGCCCCTTCTACTGTCGATTCCAACACCGATTCTTTTTGTTTGAAATTGTCCCAAAAGCAACCCCTTCTATAGCTCCAAAGTGGAACCGGTTGCTCTAGAATCCGTTCTGGAACTGATTCTACGTTAACCATACCTTCCATATTGGATCCCAGGAACTGGTTGCGGAACCAGTTCCATAGAATCGGTTGCAGTGGAACCAGTTGTAGAATGGGTGTGGTTGGCAACCGATTGTAATAAATTTTCCTGGGAAGTATTGTATAGCCATAGAGGCCGATATATTACTTTACACCTTACTTCACTGATGAATTTTACAGGCGATGAGCCCCAGAGTAATGCATGTGGAGGAGGTGATAAAGTAAGTAATTACTTATATGCTTCCGGGGATGAGAAAAGTAATGTGTTTTAAAATAGTTTTCTCTTGAAAAAAGTTGAATTTAAAAAAATTTTTTACAAATACTTTCTATTAAGTATATAAACGTGGTCACGCTGGAATTCGAACTTGGAATCCCTGCTTGTTAGCCGAGAACTCTACCTCCTGAGCTATCGACACATATGATATTTAATTGCTTTAAATGTAAATGAATTGTTGTGCTTCGTATTTTCGTTCATGATGTCGAAAATTATACACTTAACCTCCATGCTTACCAAGAAACACAAGGTAAGGTGTCTAAAAATAGGTTTTTAAAAACCTTTTAATCATTACTTTGCGTTTATAATGCAGAAAGTAACACACAGTTTTACTGGGTAATCTATTTGATATTCCATTTATCAGCAAAGGTAAAGCACACTTTGTAATCTTTTTATATTTATTGCAAAAACCTGAAAATCGAATTTTTCTTTGCCAGATTTGAATTTTAGTAGACATAAATTGATGGGCTTTTTGCAGAAACCCGATAAGCTATATACCTAATGAGTGTGTTCGTTTACTCGAGTTTGTTAATTCTTTCACCACAACTGAAAAGTTTTGTTTAATTTTAAGCATGACCGTTTACTTACTACAAGTTACTACTATCACTACAGCTGGAAAAATTCAATACAAAAAGTAAACAAAACAGTCCAAATGTAGTAAAAGTAGTAAGAAATTCGATTAAACGAACACACTGTAGGCGTGTTCGTTTACTTACTACAAGTTACTACTTTTGCTACAGCTGGAAAAATTCAATACAAAAAATAAACAAAACTTTCCAATTGTAGTAAAAGTAGTAACAATTTCGAGTAAACGAACACACTGTGTTTGTATTAAATGATTCCAGCTGTAGTAAAAGTAATAACTTGTAGTAATAAAACGAGCTTCTTTACGGTTTTTCCAAATTAAAATTTTGTACACAGAAATAACTTAAAAAATTCTTATTATATGTATTATTAAATATTTTTATCGTGCCGTTTTTTTTTTAAATAGAAATAGAAAACTTTTTAGCTAGGCACCAAAAATGAAACTTGTAAATAATAAATAAAAAAAAATTTTAAACAAATTTATATATGAAAAGGATCAATTTGCAAGCATTTAAAAAAAAATTATTAGAAATCGAATTTCAGTAAAAAAGATGTTTGTGTTTACAAAAACAGGAAATGCTTAAAAATTTCTAATTAAAATTTGTATTTATAACTGGAATATAAAAACTCAACTTCCTATCATCCAAAATCCATGAATTCTAAGAAAATTAAAAAATTGGTGTAGTTTGGAAACATTTTTCAGGAAATGCAAACTTTGTACAGTTAAAACTTAAGTCTGATAAAAATTCTGGTAATATTCTTGTTTTGTTGTACAGAAAAACATTTCAATAACATGTATTTTACTCGTAGCTTCCCAATCTTATATTTAAGGGTTAATAAATGTAGTAAGAAAATGACCCCCAAATTTTTTGCTTTTCGGTTTATGTCATTAAGCTTAAAGTTGTTGAGAGATCTATTTACCGGTGTATACAGTATTCTTAAACATGCTTATTTCTTTATCGCATAACACAGGACATTAAAATATTAATTGATTTTGTATGTGGATTAGGGTATTCTATCGATTAACAGTTACTCGAACTCCTTTCAAAAACTTGTTCGAGTAATTTCAAATGGCCAGTTTCGAATAACGAATTACTCGAGTAATTTTGGTCGATTAATTGAATAACTCGAGTAAATCTAAAAAGGATTTTTTTTATTTTATACCAATTTGTTTTTAATTTGCTGACTACTTTTTTATTTTTTTAAATAATTTTCTGAATCATAGCAACTGTAAAACGACGATTTGAAATTGAATAAAGTGAGATATGATTTATATAAATTTATGTTGATTAAATATTTAAAGAATTTATTTGCTTTATTATTTCATTCGGTGTTGAAGGCATCCATTATTGGTTAAATTAATTTGTTAAAATTGAATCAGTTCGTTTGATTATATGAAAAGAATCAACAGAAATCAAATTGACTCTTTGAATAAAATAGTGACGGAATTTATATGCTTATAGATTCGTTCAAAATTTAATCAGAGTTAAAAATCTAACTAAGGAATTATATTTTTGAAGGCCTATATTTTACTATATTTGAAGGTACTGTGTAAGCAAAATAGAATTCCCAAAGAAGACCTTTATAAAAATTTAAGTAAAGTCTTTTAAAAAGCAAAATACCTTAACTGTATATTTTCAAAAGATCTCTTTAACTTTAAGTAATAACATTCAAGGCTTACTACATACAAAAAGCCCATAACTGTATTTCTTATTTTTTAAAGGGGTATGAAATAACGTTGAATCTAAAATTTATTTAAATGCATTTTTTATCACTAAAAAATTTCATTCACACATATTCACAGTTTTTAGATTTTATTTTATTTTTTATCATTCTTCTCTAAGGAAATAAAAAATCTGGTTGGGTTCATTTTAAATTAAGTCATCCAGAATTTTTTAGCTTTTTAGAATACTGAGCTACAAATTATTTTTAAACAAGTATTTAACAGTCCTCCGTTAGATTTCAAAGTTAACTTAAATAAATTATCTAAACAATTTTTTAAACTTCTACTTATGGATTCATTTTAATTGTTAATTTGTTGTGTTTTGTTACTAATAAACTATAAAACTTACAAAAACTGGATAATTTTTGCGAAAAAATAATGAAATAAAATTGTTACTCGAGTAATTTTAAACCTTACACGATTAATCGAGTAATTTCAAAACCTCAAAATCGAGTTACTCGATTACTCAAACAAGGCAAAACCCGAGTAATTTGAATGCCCTAATGTGCATGCATTTTAAACCGTGTAATAATTATGTGGGGTGGTGTTTCGCATCTGCTAGTCCTCGTTGAGAGCCTTTCGTTATAGGGAAGTAGGTTTGTCAAAACTTCATTCATTTTAACTTTATAAATTCATAGTATTTATAGAAAACCATAGGAGTGAAAGTAGTTACGACATCTGTTGCAAGGTTAATTTAGAACGCAGCAATTTGAATTCAGATGATATAATTAAAGAAAAAATTTTAATATATTAAATATTAATTGAAATTTGGAAAAAAGTTATTTCAAATTCCGAATGCATGAATTGAAATTCAGAATATATACAATTGAAAAGGTCATTTGAAAAACGAAGATATCAATTGAAATGCGGTAAATACCAAATGAAATCTCTATTGAATTTTCTGTAATTCAGTAGATATATTCTGAATTTCGGTTTGTGTTTTCTGAATTGCAATTGGTATATTCTGAATTTTAATTGATGTTTTCTTAATTAGTATTTCATACATTAAAATTTTTATCTTTGAAGTTCAGGTGATATTTTCTTAAGTTTAGTTGATGATTTTTGAATTTCAATTGATATGTACTGAGTAACAATTGAGATTCAATTAATGTAGAATTGATATTTTCTGAACTTAAAATGATATATTCATACGATATTTTCTGAATTTTTAAAAGAAATGGATGAATTTTAATTGATTTTTTCTCTATTTCGAATGAAAATTTTATTTTAAATTTTATTTGATATTTTATGCACTTTTCAGTTCATATTTTTGGAATTACAATTGCAAGGGGCGTCAAATGAACTTTTCCTATACAAAAATCACAAAATCTCAAAAGCTTTTTATAATAAAATTCTGAACTCGTAGATTTTCGGAGATTTTTAGGCTCATTTCATTGGAAACCCACAAACACAATTTCTTGAATTTTTTTTCTTTAGTAAACCTCTAAAATTCTGTTGATGTTTTTAAAATAAAAATGTTTTTTATCTTTATAATATATTCTTACAATTTTTTTCTAAATCAATAACACAGTACAACACTAAAAATGCATCGGACTTGCGACATATTAATTTGTATAGATTTTAGGATGAATATCACGAATGCAAACATAAACTGTAAAATTAGCTCAACTTTTATAAATATTTGCAAATGTTCGTTTACCAAAAAGACAATTTCATTAAGTGGCTTATTTATTCATATCTTTAACCCTCAGATAATTTTTAATATGGTTTAAAATTATAGACTTTGGGCTTTTAGAACTATAGCAACTTATTTGTATTGTGGGAATAATTTAGGAAATTAATGCAAATAAAAGTGGAAGCTTCACTTATTTTCCTATTTTGTAAATTTGGTGAAATTCCTTAATAAAATGAAGGAATTGCTAACTAAACATGATATTTGACTAAATTTTTGAATCAACATCTGAAATACAGTTTTTCTATCTTTTTTATTTCAAATTAGTATTGTATGAATTTACTATGACAAAAGGAAATGAAACAAAAAATATGCGTATTTTAAAATCACTATATTTTAGGAATTTCCATTTCAATTATCTTAAACTTCATTGAAATCAGGGTTGGCAGGCCGCTAATACATCGCTAACTATTCAAAGCCATTTCAATTGACCACCGCTAAACTAAAATACCATTACCAAAACAGCCGAAATATCGTTATCCTTAAAATACTGTTACCGGAGTAACTAAAATACCGTTAACATTAAAACACCGTTATCGTAATAAATCAAATATCGGTACCGCTAAAATACCATTACCTAAATTTCATTTATTTATCCTTAAAATATTGTTACCATTATTTTTAATTCTAAGCTGTTGTTAATTGCGCGTTATTATTGCGTATTTTACATACATACATTAAGTTGGTTATTTTGCTTTGCTTTGAGTGTCGTTTATTTTTTGTGAGAAATTTGCGGTATTCATCGAAATAACTATCGTTAGCTATATAATACCGTTACCGTTATAACTGAAATACCATTGACCTTAAAATACCATAACCTAAATAACCAAAATACCGTTATACTTAAAATACCGCTACCGATATAAATGAAATACCGCTAACCTTTAAATACCGATACCAAAGTAAATCAAATAGCGTTACCCTTAAAATATCGTTACCGAAATAATCTAAAATAGCTTTACCCTTACCGATAACCGCATCGTTTCGGTTAATATCCATGATGGAAATTGATTAGAAAATATGCGTATTACATTTTTAAATGGTTTCATCTGAGTTTTATAATTTGAGATTTGCCACAGATTCAGTAATATTTAGATATTAAAAAAATCAACGTTTTTCAGATTTATTAATTTTCTACTTAAAAGTAAAAAGGAAAATATTACTTACCTTCAATTTTGTATGTTTTTGCATAAAGTTTATTACATAATTTAATTTTCCTGCAAAAACGTCTTTGCAAATATTTCTTAAACTATAGTTAACTGTAAAATTCTAGTACCATATTCGTGATCTGCATCCCAAAGTCAATCAGAAATTATACGTCGCAATCCCCATACAATTAATTTTTCTTACTTTGCTGTACTGTGTAATCAATATTTTTGATTGCTATTCAAAGTGCTTTGGGCAAGAGTGTCTATTTTTCCTTTTTAAACCTTAATTTTTATCCAGTTTACAGTATAAATTTTAAACAATTGCCTTTTAATAGCATTTTTTAGCAATGGAATTCATATTTTAAATTCCACTTGCTAAATTTTCTTCATCAGAAATATTGTCTTTCTTTGCTAAAAAGCCCTATTTAATATAAGGGAAAAGACAATAAAATTTTAGTAAATGCCACAGCTGCCAATCACAGCTAGTATATAATGTCATACTTATTCCGACTTTTAGGATACATTAACATATCCTATTTCAAAATGATAGCAGATGGAAGGACGAAGGAAGCCAACTATGTTTGGAATTATTTGACATACTTAATACATACGTATAATATACGTCGTATATACATTAGGATGTCCCTTAAAAATAGATTCGTCATTACACCCCCCAGTTTTATTGGAAATGGTCCCAAATGTATGAAATCAATTTTTTTTTGGAAAACGTTAACCTGTGCTGAAAGTTGGAACAAAAATTTTGATTTATCAAGCTCTAATTCATAGCCGCTTAGAGTATCTTGCTATTATTTATGCATAAAAAGAGCAATGAGTTAAAAGGGGGACAAATAGCTCAAAATATAGTCCTTAAATCTGTTTTTTATTTTGACCTTAGATATATAATACCATATCTTTGTACAAATATTACTGTAAAACGGTTTTACTAATACACGGATTATATCAAAAGTAACTGTTTTATTATGTCTTCAAATCAATTAACAACATTGATCAGAGAGAGTGGAGAGAACCAAGCAAAGAATTGAATAGGCGGGTTGTTCAAAGTTTAATATTTTGCTAGATAACTTGAAGGATTGCAATCGGTTATCAAATTTCAAAAAATATGTAAAAGAATATCTTTTGGAAATCAATGAAATGCTTCTTTAATGAAAAGTTGTTGTATAATTTAATGGATAATTTTGTCAGAAAATACAGAATGTTATAATTTAAATTTATTTGTTTTGTCAACTCGTCTCACAAAGTCTTTTGGCACGATACAAATATTTTCGAACTGCATTTAAATTAATGAAAATAAAACTACTCAAAAAAAAAAAACAAATCTAAATTGGTACTTAATGGGGCAAGGAATTCTATGCAAATGCATTATTTTTTCTATAGTCTAAAACTAATGTGGACTAAAAATTTATCCGAATCATCAAATTAAATCACAATGACATCGTTTCGTAGTTGCATATTTTGACAAAAATGCATGGTTTTGTATACTTTGACAGGTTTTTTTTCGTCAGATTCTTTTGTGTTTGTCAGGATCATTTACGTCAGCCCTGTGACAGGTTCTTTTGTGTCAGTCCTGTGACAGGTACTTTTGCTTCAGTCCTGTGACTGGTTCGTTTGCGTCGGTTTTGTGACACGTCACAAGGGGCAATTGACGCCCTCCTAGGACAAGCCCATGTAAAAGTTACCGATCCTTTTCATATAAAAGAACCGGTCCAAGGACTGATCACGTGACGTGTCCGGTGACCGGTTCCTTTTCCCACAGAGCAGTTAAAAAGAAAACAAATGTATTTTTCAACTTTTTTTTGTCATTTGTTTACAAAATAAACTACGTATAAATACGGATTTTCTGTTACGGTTAATATTTTCATTTAAAATGTTTTGTTAAAAAAAATAAACCTTTTTAAATTCCTAGTTCAGTTCAAAAAACGAAATAAACTAAATATCATTTATTCTTACGGATTTTGTAGTTAAATTTTTGGAAGTTAAAAAAACGAAATAAATGAAAAATCATTTTTTTAAAGGATTTTGTAGTTAATTTGTTAACATTTAAAAATAAATGAAAATTTTTTTTTATTTAAATGAAAAGTTAGTAGACCGGTTTTCAAGTGATTTTTCATTTATTTTAAATTATACTTTCAATTAATTTAAATTACAAACTATTTTGAGTGTAGGCATGAAACAAAATACCGCTATTATTTGTTGTCAATCCGAACAAAAAACATTAATTTACCATACATACCTTACACACAATACATACCTTCATTCATCTTAACACACTAGATACAATGAAAAATAAAATTTACCCAGCAAAAATAAATGGAATGACTTCTAAATGAATTACTTCCTTCATTACATCACAAAGAATTACTCCCTTAGGAAAGGGTTTTAAGCAACATCTAATGATGCAATAAATATAAGCCAGTCAGAAGTTCTTTTTCATGGGTGATAAGAAGTTAATATTTCGTATGGGGGTTGCATATGAACGTGCTGGCACAGAAATCAGTGAGTTGCGGGTTCGAATCCCACCAGGTAGAAAAAAAATTTTCAAACTTTTTTTACACAATTAATAATTTTTGTAGTTTTCACTGTAAAATTTTTATTTTTTTTAGTTTTGTACACTTAATTAATTTTTGAAACAATTTAAAAATTTCTTTTTAATTTTCTATTAATTTTTAATAAAATTTTATGGAAATATAAAAATTCTAAATAAAAATCTAATTCTTCAAATATTTTTTGTTAAAATACCAAATAGGTTAATATTACAATTTTGTTTGTATTTAAAAAAATGTAATTAAAAAATCAATTTTGACCAAATTTTTACTAAATATATTTATTATTATACAAACAAAAAAAAAATCCTGTAAACATTTTTAAACCAAAAATAAATTAAAAATTACCTTGCAGAAAAAAACTACTTTTTATCTACTAATATGCTGGAAATTTTTTTTTCCTTAATTTATCAAGGTAATTTGTTATTTTTAATTAAATTATAGTTAAATGTAACTAAAATTTTGTAGATTTAACAGTTTTATTTTTCATGTTCTTATCTTACTTGTATAGTAGAACTCGCTTAAGACGAAGTCCGGGGACTAGATAAATTAGTTCATTGTAAGCGAGGTTTGTATTAACCGGTGTCAAATTTATTTAAAATGTTTTAATTATCCACAAAATATTTAAATTTCCTTGAAACAACTTTAAAAATATTTTAATTTCGTTTCCTAAATATATTTTTTGCAATATATTAAAAAAAAAATGTCTGTGTGTTCGGTTTAAAATTTGTCAGAAAACAAATAACAAATATATAGAAAAAGTTGTCGAATTTTGTAAAGTTGGTATTAAAAGTGGAAAATAATATGACAGTTTGTTTGTGGGGCCCCACAAACAGTTCATTTTAACCGAGTGTTCGTCTTAAGCGGGTTCGTGTTAACCGATGTTTTTTATATTGAAATTGTTGACAAAACTTCGGGACTTCTAAATTAGTTCGTATTAGCCGAGTATTCGTCTTACGCGAGTATGTATTAAACGAGTGTTACTGTATTTAGCAAAAAAAATCTGCAGTATGCAAGGTAATTTTTAATTAATTTTTAGTAGATTCTTCTCCTATTTTTATAGCTTTATTTATTTCTATGAGTGTATTATTTTTTATAAAAAATAACACTTAAAAGAAAACAACTTTATATGGGTGATATCAAAAAATGTGATAAAAACCGTGTAACCACCGAATTTCCAATGGATGGATTACATTTGAGTTACATATTTCGATATATATCAGCGCATTGTCACCTGTTTTACAAAATTTATAACAATCTGACCAATTTTTGGTTAATACATAAAATTTGTGACCAATTTTATAGGCCAAATTTAACTCCGTAACAAGTAACTCATAAGGTTTTTTCACTGTAATATCATATATTTTAATAACCAATAAAGCTAAAAACTAACTGTAAGAATTTTTATGAAGAGGAAAAGTGCCGTTTTTAATAAAAATTAATACTATCACGACTTCAACTCTGTAACGATTTTTCGTCATAATTTTTGATAAAAATGCATATTCCAGAATTTTGGAGTTATCTATTATTTATATTCCGAAAAGTATAATGTTATTTATACTCAAATGATCGTTGGACTGTAAGTAATCATCCAGTATAACAGACTTGAAGCTTTAGTGCAGCATGTAACATTCTCGAGATGAAAAAGGATGTCTTTAATAAGATTTGAAAAAATGTTGTAAACTCCGTTCCTAATTTTTACACCAAACTATTTAACGAGTAAGACAATGTCATATTTGGATTCACCTTGTAGGCATCATGCGATTTTGTTTCGAAAAAAAAATTCTGACAAAGCGTTTCTGAAAGAAAACGATAAAAGTAACCAAATGTAAACTCCGTAACTGTAAACTCCGTAAACACAATTGTTTGCATCAGATTTCATTCAAATAAATGTTTAAAATATTTTAAAATAACCATAAACAGAGATGATTCAACTAATATTTATGTGTCAAAAGACAATTCAACTAATAATTTTGCGTCAAATCAAAAAAAGTTATCAGTTTTTTACCCTAAGCTGCTGGAGCGAAAAACGATTGATTTTGCATTTCATTGGTTTTGAGTCGATATTTCAAGTCATTACTGACATTAGTTTGACAAATTAAATTTGTTTCACACAATTTAAGAATTTTCTGATCGCGAAATGTTATGTTTTTAATATATTATTTTGTAACTGCGCAACTGATGTTTGGATTATAAAAAATTTTATATTTTTGAAAAGCATTAAAAGGACCAAAAATACAAAATTAAAAAAAAAAAATTTTTTTTCGCGGAATGAATTGTATTTTTTTTCGCGAAACCGCCAATTTGATCAACACAAATTATATATCATTGGAAAGCAAGTTGAAAACCCAAATACAAAAAACTAATAAATTGAAAAAAATTCGTACGCAATTTTTTTTGTTATATCTTTTACTTGCAGAAATGTAAACTCCGTTACAACAAAAAAAATTAAAATTGTGCAAAAAAGTTATTGCGACAACTTGTAGAAGAGATTTTTTGCAATTAGGTTTATAATGACTAAACTTACTGATTCCATTAAGAAAAAACCGAAATATTAACACTTTTTGCTTCTCACAAATTTGGCCCAAAAATTTATCACATTTTTTGATTTCACCCATATATTTTTCCAATATGTTATACACACAGGAAAAAAAAATTGCCAACCGAATTGCTAAGTCTATTTTGGATACTACAGCCAATAAATTTGGTTGGTGAAACCATATTGGAATGTTATTCCTAAATATTTTGGGTATTGCAACCAAAATTCAGTTGTATAAACCGAATTTTGTTGTGATAACCAATATTCAGTTGCATTAACCTATTTAAGTAGAAGTAACCGAATTTCAGTTGGAAAATGGCATATGTTTTCTCTTTGTGTATATTTTTGTTAATAAAAAATGAAAGAAATTAAGATAAAAACAATTTACTGAACAAGCTTAAAGTCAGCTATCATACATAACAAGCGATAGCACAGGGCGTAGAGCGTCTGCTTGAAATGGCAACAAGTGTGGGATCAAACCCCACATGCAGCATGTTGATTTTTTTCTTATTAAATTAAAGAAGAAGAAGTGCAAAAGAACTTGCTTATCATTGGTTCAAATATATTTACATCATTTGTTTTTAAAAAGAACAGCTTCCTTCCTATGACAAGCCAATACTAAATTCATCGTTGAAAAACCCGAAAAAGAACAACTCCCTATTCAACAGTTGCAGTGCTTTAACTACTTCTTTTTTTGTTGGATAATGCCTAATTGTTTACTATCAACATGGATTTATGTTGCAGTTTAAAACTATATAGAATATGCATTTAAATTTAAAACAGTTTTAACAGTTCGTTGTCGTTCATAAATCTGTACCAGCTGCGATGCTTTGAGAATTAAAGTTCAAAGCAAAAACAGAGGATAAAAATAGCACAGTATAAAAATAGCATTGTTAAAAATTCGTTGATGTTATTCTAATTGAGTTGTGTCATTTGCTTATTTGTTTCACATTCAATATGAATAGATCATCATCAATTGTTAACCCATAAAGTTGTTACTCAGAATGGGTATGTAGGGGGACCCGAAAATACATATCCCATCCTGCTGGTATTATCGAATATTATTAATTTTTATTCTCTGTAATTTACTTGTAAAAATTGTATCATCCTTCTTTAGTTTAAAAATATTTTAAAAGAAAACTATATAATCGAACGAAAAACATTCATTTATCAATTAAAATATTAACTATACATACCTTCATTAAATAATTTGTTTTTAATATTTCTTGAACATCTGTATTTTGGTTTTTCTGACGTTATGCCAATGTTTACATGTTTAATTAATTTATGATTTAAACTTTGTTGTATTGCTAGGTGATTGTGTATAGCAATTTACTGACGGTGAATAAAAATCTTTTAAAATTTTTATCTAAATAAAATTACTTTTTCTTTTGACCACCACTTTTGTTTTTATTTTTCTGTCTTCAATGTGATATAAACTTAGTGTCACCTAACCTTTTTCCGACGTTTATAAGTTAGCTCCA
This sequence comes from Leucophora obtusa, assembly GCA_949987735.1. NCBI lineage: Eukaryota > Metazoa > Arthropoda > Insecta > Diptera > Anthomyiidae > Leucophora > Leucophora obtusa. Next base: position 120,232,338 of record OX465296.1, read on the forward strand.
ACCATTTTCATTATTCATTTAAGTTTTTAGTCATCATGTATCTCAAGTCTGGTAGTTTCGGGTTCGAAAAAAATATTAAACACTATTTTTCCAAAACTTTTTTTAAATTTTTTACTCAAAATCTATTTTTAGGGCACCTAATTTTTTTAGTTTGCAAACGTTATCAATCAACGGCTGGCAACGGCTGGTTACCTATAAACGGCTGGCAACTTTTAGCAAACAGGTAACAGGACAATAACGTCAAGATTGTTAATCCCAAATTCTGCTAATGCATAATGGTTAGCCAAAATTGTGTCAATCGTATTTTTGTGCCTGGGAATTTTGCTAAGGTAGTGTTTCTAGATGACGTTTTTCGTACCAGAAACGAAAATACAATAACAAATTACATGCAATACAAAAACAAAATACATGTAGTCACTCATTCGACGAACGATGAACGTCTTGTAGAAACTCCCCGTAACTTTATAAATAACTATTGTGTCATATTTTAACTGTAGATATACGGTGAGAGATGTAAGGGCCCCATTCATTCAATGACGTTTTTTAGCCGACGGTGTTGGAATCTACCTTACCGATTTTTAAAGCCATTTAATTTTTTTCTGATGAAGAATTTTAAAATTATAATGTAACATAAACATTATAATTTCAAAGTTCTTTTTAAATATTTTTTTAATAAGTACTTATAATATAAATGCAATGTTTCACCTCTAAACAATTGCATGTGAAAGTCGTTTCTTTGAACTATGTTTAAGTGACGCTTATTTAAAGATAACAAGTAGACTTGAAAATATCACAAGTGTCATAATGATGCTTTGTCTACTTTGAGGCGGCATTTTTAAAATAACTAACAAGTTTATTGCTTAATAACGTTTTCGCAAGAAAATCACACACACACATGAATAAGAATTAAACAGAAATTTTAAATAAATTATTCTTTGAAGTATTTAATATTTCGCCAAATGCTTTCCAGCTACATTGAAAATAATGTGTCAGAAATTTTAAAGAAGTTTTTACAATTTTGACTTTAAGTCCCACTATCAAATTTCGATTAGATTTTGATAAAATGAAAATACGCATATTTTAAAATGCCCAATATTGCACTTAGCAGTTAAATATTTTGGCTTTTTTGAATATCTGTTCTAAAAAAAACAAAACATGTCCAAAACTGGGATATTAAATAAAATCTGTACAAAAGCGCACTAAACATATTAAAAAGTTTGCAAACAAAAAAAATTCGAAAAATTTTTGTCGCGCGTTTTATTCTCTTGATAAAATATTTGACCCATAATCACACAAACAAATTTGTTAAAATTACGAGAGTTTGCCTTGAACTCATCAATACCAATTCTTCACTAAGAAAATTTTGTAATTTTTTTCTTGCCTTCTAGTGAAAATATTGGCAATCAAAGTTAAAATTTTGATAGGCTACAAATCTCAAATCTTTGACGGTTAAGGATATTTGAAAAAGTTTAATTTTGTATATTTTTGTGGATAAATTTTTATTTAAGAATATTTTCATTTTCTTTTGAAAACTATGATGGTTATTGATAATTTTTTAAAACTATTAGATGGCAGCCCTAATATTATAATTTTTGTAAATGTAATAGTATTTTAATAAAAATAAGCCATTACTTATGTTTAGGGTGAAAACGGAATAGATTTTAGCATATTTTCAATTTTGTACAAAGTGAATATCTGAAATTAATATTTGGTAGCTCTAGATACAACTTTTCTACAATTTTTTAGTCACCGTTGCTGTCAAGATGTCAGACTGTCTTATGATTTTTGAAACAGTGAATTATTTTATGAAGTTAAAAATTATAAGCGCTTAAAAATATTTCGTTGACAGCGGTAATATAAGTATAGTTTCCTTGAAAGTTATACATATGTTTAAAAATATAAAAAAAATCTATTAAAATTTTTGTTGAAAATATTTTGAGTAAGTACAAAGAATATTTTAAATACACTCATAAAAAAAGTCCGTACAAACAGGTTCAATTTAAGTTCAATTTAATCAGAACGCGTTTAACAGACTTTTGTACTAACTTTTTTTTACTAGTGTACATTGAAAAATGTGAAACCATGTGGAGAAATCTTCATATAATAATGTAAATTACCACGTAATCGGATTAATTTTCAAATATGATTCTAATTATAATTTGTTTTACAATACATACTTTCTTATTTTTACTTTCGTTTAAGTTTATATTTTCAATTATATGATAATAATTAATTAAAAATCTTTTACGTAAATAAAACTTCTAAAAAAACTGAAATACAGTTTTTCATTTAATACTCCTATTTTGATTTATATTTAGTATCGGAAAGGAAATGCTATATTTTGTTTTTTTCTTTGTTTAGATAATTTAAACTAAAAAATTATGTTTTGTATAAATTATTAGTTTTTTGTTGAACAATAACATATTTGTTTAGCGGAAATTTGTAATTATTTTTTTATTATTTGCTTGAAGTTTAATTGACATCTATCGATAATTTGTATTTATTAATTAAAAATAAAAATTTAAATTCTTTGGGAAATTAATTTGTAAATTTGAATAGGCGAATTTATAAAAACTGATTCATGGAAAATAATAAATATTACACAAATCTAATTAGTTTTTAGAAAATTGAAATAATTTTTGATATACATATGTGTTAGAGTGGCATTTTTTCTTTAAATTCCAATTAATATTTGGATTATTGTGACTTTAGTTATAACAAAGACTTGAGTGGTACACCACTACTGGACAATAATAAGTTTGTGCCGATGTTTGTAACACAATAAAATATTGGACCTAATCAAACCTTTCGGTATACTGATTGACTTAGAATCACTTTTGGATTCGATTCAGCGATGTTAGTCTCTCTATCCGGCTATCTCTCTGTTTATCTGTCTATGTGTAGAAAAATTTTCTGTCCCAAAACATCGATTAAAGAATAGCTACTTTCCCTTTACAACTCCTCCTACCTTCAATTCTAAGACCGATGATTTTTGTTTGAAATTGTCCCAAAAGCAACCCCTTCTATAGCTCCAAATTGGAACCGGTTGCCCTAAAACCAGTTCTGGAACTAGTTATAGAACTGATTATACGTCAGTCACACCTTTAATATAAGATCCGTTGAACTGGTTCCGGAACCATTTCAATGGAATCGGTTGCAGTGGAACCATGTAAATACATATTTGTTGTCATAAGTTCGATAACAACGTAAAGCAAATATCTTTGCGAATTAACAAATTTGCAATAAAATGTCATCGATTTTTTAATATATATTTTTGCATATTTTGCTATAAAGGCATAGCTTGTGCATATTTTTACATATTTTAATACATATTTTGCATATTTTTCCACATTTTTGCATTTTTTAAAAAATTTCATTTATATAAATTTTGTATTTTTCTCTCTTGTTGTCTTTACTTAGTGTCTACAAATGAAATAAAATATATAATGAAATTAAGAAATAATATACAAAGCTACAAAAGCGAAAATAATTTTGTTGTTACTTCATATGAATTTGGAAATTTTTTATTGCATTTGAGGAAAAAGTAAGTGAGACAATTAAAGTTGAACTAGGAAAGGCCTTACACTTATAGAAAAAAGTCCGTACAAATATGTCAAAATTGTGCTGGTGCAAATACATGTACTATTTGCTACTATTTTAGCAGAATTTTGACCCATTTCTAAGGACTTTTTTAGAGAAAATAACAGAAAAATTAGTTCAATTTAATCAGTTGAAGTTGTACTAACTTTTTTTATGAGTGTAGAAAAATGATGGCTTTAAATAAATTAAACAAATATCTAATATTTTTAGTTTAAGTTCTAGCAAAGAAAGACAAAGGAACTATCAGCTTTGAAATATGCACAACAACTTCCGTGCAAGCGGAACAATCATTTTCTATTTATAAAGCCCAAATCGTCAAAGTTTTTCTTATGAAAATTAAACAAAACACTTCTTTATTTACATAAATAAAGCTTTAAATTAAGGTTTATACAAATATTTTATCAAAAATTTAATGAGACTGAATTGGATTTTTTTTATGTTTCTTGAAAACAACAACTCTGTAAAGCATATGTTATGAGAATATACTGATGGAGAAAAATGGCCGAGTTTTTAAAAAAGTACTTATTATATTATTTCATAATAAGTACTTTTTTTTCCCCAAGACCAACAAAATATCCCCAAATTTGGAGACAAAATCCCAAGTCTGGCCAACCTGGATCTTAATGAAATTCGGTTATTTTGTAGAGAAAGAGAATCTAAGGTTGGGGTGTCTGAGATGATCAGCCATTTCGGACAATATGTGTTATTTTTAACTGGGGTTAAAAATAAAACATCTTTTGTTTTACCATTTATTTGCCATTTGATCCAAGGAAACTACCTTGTGTCTTAAAGACAATGTTAGTAGCGCCGTTTACGTGACAAGTCAGCAGGCTCAGACATTTTCACCAAAGACGTCTTAAAGACATGTCTACACTTTTTTTCAAAATAAAATAATTTTTTCTTAATTCCCGCTGACTAACTGCCTATTTGTCAGTATCGCATCTTACCAAATCTATAAAAAAAAAATGTGACAGCGATTTGAACCGCGAACCTCAAAATTATAACATGTCACTGTCTGAGCGCCTAGACATTTGCACCATAATCGATTTTAAACTTGTGTGTACTTAATTTGCATTTAAAACAAAATTCAAATTTGAAAGGAACATTCAAATAAAATTAATGTGATTTGAGTTTGATTACAGGAAGATTAAAATAAAATTTAAAATTTTAATTAGAAATTTATTAATTCAATTCGAGGCCAATTTGATTTTAATTTGAAAAACGGAATAAAGGAAACTTTTTAAAAATATTTGTATTATTATGGTTCAGGTGAACGCGTAAGGACATGTACTAACTAATATGATGAGATCAGTGATATTACAAAAACACAGTGATTTACAAAAGTTAAATCTAAAAAATTTCTTTGTATTAGTGGTATGAGTATATAATTGATTTTAGATAAAACGTAAATAAATAATGTGTCAATCAATATATTAGTGTTTTCATAAAATAGATGTTAAGTTAAAGTCACCAAATGCAGCCTATTAAAGAGATAGTTAAAGTAGGCATACAACTTTGATAATATTAAAATAATTTCTCATTATCGTAAGTAGAAAGTAAACAAAATATAATAAAATATCTATCTAAAATACAAGTACTAAATACACTAATTTATTATACAAAATTGTGTTCATTGTGTTATAACATACAGAAATGAATGTTAATGTTCAAAAAAAAAATTACAACTAATCAACTGATACGCCTCTATCAAAGGGAAATTACAAAATGAATACACAACTGTCTACAAAAATATAATATCATGCAACTGTATATCATTCGTTTGCTTACATATACAATTTATAGCTTCTGGCCACAACATTATAAACCATAGCTCACAAAGAGTACTAACCTTTCTGGGAATAATTTTTTTCCAGGGTATAAATACAAAAAATAGCATAAAAGGAGGTGAAGGTTTATAGCGGAAATTCCAAGAAATACCTCTTAAGTGATTTTAGTTTTAAATTTTAGGTTGCTAGCTGACGTGCTTTACATAGTCCGTTAAAGAGTAGGCTTTTCCCCTTCTGAAACCATTTTAACCACAAATCCTAAAAAGTAGACCATCAGTGAATTGGCTTACAATCCAGGGAAAACATACGTTTCCCGTAAAAATTTCCATAAATATCGTCTACACTCAAAAAAAGTCAGTAAAGTCAGCAAAAATGTTGCTGTGTCAGCAAATTTTTAGTCAGGAGCGTGCTTGCAAAAAAGTTGGTAATTTTAGCGAAAGGTTTGCTGAAAATTATCGAGCTGATTTTTACCAAAAAAAATGGTAATCTTCAGCAAAACTTTTGCTAACACTTAGTCGAAAGCAAATAAAAAAATTCTTGCTAAAATCACTAAACTTTTTACTGAATGTTAGTAGACTGAAAAAAACTCAAAAAACTTGTAGCGAAATTTTACTTTAGTTAATTTATTTGCTGAAAATTTAAATATAGAAATTGTGTTGTTTTTCTCTTTTATCATTTCCGTTGTCTGTACTACATCCAGACAAGCTGCGAAATCCACATCTTGTCTATCTGGTTGTCGTCCACGCGGTAAATCCGGTTATCAGCACAATTTTTGTAGCAAAATAAATTAGTAAAACTTTAGTTCAAAATTAGTTTAGTGCTAAAAAAATATAACTAAAACTTTTGCTGAATACGGAAATTCAGCAAAAAAATTGCCGAAAACTAGTACACTTGATATACAAGACGTTTTACTATTTTTTCTACTAACTTATTTTTTGAATGTACAGGTAAAATTTTCAGTTCCTACACATAAAGTATTTTATGTGTAAAGACAGCTGCAATTGTATTTAAAACAAATGAAATTTGACTTGAAAACAGGACCAATAATATTTCATTAATTTCAAAAATTACTGAATTAAACGTGTGTTAGGAGTTCTCAGTATAAAAGATGTTCTTTGTTTCTTTTAATCACTTACCAATCTAATTAAACAACGAATTTCAAATAATTCTTAAATAAGTAATAAATTCTGTTTGCAGAATTTCTATGAGTGTAGCTACAGTGGCTGGGGCTGGCTCATTAGGGGACGCCTTTGCTTTTTGAACCCCATTTTTATTAAAAAGAATTTATTCGGTAAATATTATATATATCCCCAGTAATACTTAGTGGAATGGAGTGTACCTTGGTACTTTTGAAAAATTGGTGTCAATATCTTTAAGATTAAAACCAATGCAAAAAATATTGTAATGCAGAAATATTAGTTATGATAATATTATAGATTGCACGTTTTTTAAAAATTTAATAACAACAATTATAGCAATTATAACAATTATAGCACATTTTAAGAAATTGTGATTTTTTTCAGTAAAACGCAAAAGTATTGGAAAAGATAAAATATTAAAGGAATTTCGTAAAAACAAATTGCTGCATAATGAAATTTATTCCATTAATTGCAGTAGCTGTTAGCTCAGATCTTGTTGTTTTCGAATTAGTACATTGCAAAAATATCGACTCAACAGTTCTAGAGACAAATCCAAATGCGACTTGGTCGAAGCATGGACAGATTTTAACCGTTTTAGATAAGGTTCTTGCTTGGTTTAGTAAAAACTTATCTTTAGAATCGCGATTAGTTGCTTGTTTAAAATAGGTTTTCTTTTGCAAGGAAATCCTAAATTCTTCTGATAAACAAAATATAGTCATTTGGTTCTTTAAGTTCAAAGACCATACTTTGGAAACATTTATAAATTAACCAAGGTTTATGCGTATATTTAAATTAATAAGAAATTTTAAGGAAATAACTTATATTTTGAAAATATTTTAATATGAGAATATTTTGAAAAAGTGAAGTTAACTTCTAAATTTGGTGTCCACATGAATGAAGCCCTTCATCTTTCACCACCTTTCACTTCTTCGCTATCCCCTTTCCAAAGGAAGCAACACGTTAATTAATAGGAAGAATTTCCTGAGTGTTGCTTCTCTTAAAAAAAAAAAATGATGCATTCTATATGGTTTAACATTTATTTATTTATTTATTTATTTATTTATTTATTTATTTATTTATTTATTTATTTATTTATTTATTTATTTATTTATTTATTTATTTATTTATTTATTTATTTATTTATTTATTTATTTATTTATTTATTTATTTATTTATTTATTTATTTATTTATTTATTTATTTATTTATTTATTTATTTATTTATTTATTTATTTATTTATTTATTTATTTATTTATTTATTTATTTATTTATTTATTTATTTATTTATTTATTTATTTATTTATTTATTTATTTATTTATTTATTTATTTATTTATTTATTTATTTATTTATTTATTTATTTATTTATTTATTTATTTATTTATTTATTTATTTATTTATTTATTTATTTATTTATTTATTTATTTATTTATTTATTTATTTATTTATTTATTTATTTATTTATTTATTTATTTATTTATTTATTTATTTATTTATTTATTTATTTATTTATTTATTTATTTATTTATTTATTTATTTATTTATTTATTTATTTATTTATTTATTTATTTATTTATTTATTTATTTATTTATTTATTTATTTATTTATTTATTTATTTATTTATTTATTTATTTATTTATTTATTTATTTATTTATTTATTTATTTATTTATTTATTTATTTATTTATTTATTTATTTATTTATTTATTTATTTATTTATTTATTTATTTATTTATTTATTTATTTATTTATTTATTTATTTATTTATTTATTTATTTATTTATTTATTTATTTATTTATTTATTTATTTATTTATTTATTTATTTATTTATTTATTTATTTATTTATTTATTTATTTATTTATTTATTTATTTATTTATTTATTTATTTATTTATTTATTTATTTATTTATTTATTTATTTATTTATTTATTTATTTATTTATTTATTTATTTATTTATTTATTTATTTATTTATTTATTTATTTATTTATTTATTTATTTATTTATTTATTTATTTATTTATTTATTTATTTATTTATTTATTTATTTATTTATTTATTTATTTATTTATTTATTTATTTATTTATTTATTTATTTATTTATTTATTTATTTATTTATTTATTTATTTATTTATTTATTTATTTATTTATTTATTTATTTATTTATTTATTTATTTATTTATTTATTTATTTATTTATTTATTTATTTATTTATTTATTTATTTATTTATTTATTTATTTATTTATTTATTTATTTATTTATTTATTTATTTATTTATTTATTTATTTATTTATTTATTTATTTATTTATTTATTTATTTATTTATTTATTTATTTATTTATTTATTTATTTATTTATTTATTTATTTATTTATTTATTTATTTTATTTTTGGAAGTTACAAATATCTGCACAAATTCAATATACGCTATACCACAGAAAAGGTTTGTAGTCACAACCGAATCGATTGGTATTAAATTCGATTGTGAGCACGGTTTTGTTTTCTGGGTGCAATAGAATTGTAAAAGCATTTAGTATTGGGTATTGAGCAGACAAGGAAAAATTTTATTTAAAAATCCATAAATATTTGAAATTTTATTTCTGTTTAAAATAAAATTCACAAAAATGTATGAATTTTAAATTTGGAAAATAAAAATCTCAAAATTTAGAGAATTTTATTTTTAACAAATGTTTGAATAATTCTTTGAATAGTTATTTGAAAAATTCATGATGAAAAAATATAAAACCAAACACCTACAATAAAAAATATTAAATACACAAAACTTGAAATCAAACCAGCAATTTTTTCTAATTTTTTTGGTGTTTGCAAATTTTATAAATAAATTAATATTTTTATATGGCGTCTTATATACAAATTTCGCAAAATAGCTCTTTGAATAATCGTTTGGTGGATAAACTGAATAAGAAATAAAGTACAATAAAAAACTAAATATACAAACTATATAACTAAATCCGCTATTTCGAGTTCTTTAGTTTTTAAGGTGTTCGCAGATTTGATCGATAAATTAATACCTTATATTCATAACGCGCAATTGTGGAAAATTGTATATGCTACAACAAATTAATTAAGAAACTTAATCAACGATTTATATTCCGCTAACGAATATATTGATTCAAATTTTTTCCTTTTTGCAAAATATTTTTTTTTGCGAATTATTTTTGCAAACTAACCACTAAACTTTTTTATAAAAAATGGATATTATAATTCCTAGATTATGTATATATTCCTCTAACTCCCACTGGAGTATAGATTATGAATTTAAAATAACCGCACTTAAAAAATTGAAAAATAATAGCGGAACGCAAAAAAAGTCAAGCGAATATATTGATACAAACATTTTCCTTTTTGCAAACATTTTTTTGCGAATTTTTTTGCAAACTAACCACCAAGTTTTTTGATAACAAATGAGTATTAAAGTTAATAGATTATAAATTAAACGAGTAAAAAGGTTAAAGTCGGGCATGCCGACTATACAATACCCTACACCAGTCTGGTTAAAAGCCAACTAATGTTTGGATCCGAAATTCGAATGGGTTAAAATGGGACTTGTGTCAAAATTTTCTATAATGTGAGTCAGCGCACCAAATTTCATTAAAATATCTTAATATTTGCGACCTGCAGTTTGTAACCAAGCCAATTTTGGTGGGACCCTTATATGGGCACTAGGTCTAAACATGGACCGATGTTCACCAAAATCAATAGGCTGCATTATTGGGCCAATGTAGGTCTGTGTACCAAATTTCATCAAAATATCTTAATATTTGCGACCTGCAGCGTATAAACAGTATAATTTTGGTAGGACCCTTATATGGGCACTAGGTCTAAACATGGACCGATGTTCACCAAAATCAATAGGCTGCGTTATTGGACCAATATAGGTCTGTGTACCAAATTTCATCAAAATATCTTAATATTTGCGACCTGCAGCGTATAAAAAGTATAATTTTGGTAGGACCCTTATATGGGCACTAAGTCTAAACATGGACCAATGTTCACCAAAATCAATAGGCTGCGTTATTGGGCCAATATAGGTCTGTGTACCTAATTTCATCAAAATATCTTAATATTTACGACCTGCAGCGTATAAACAAAATAATTTTGGTAGGACCCTTATATGGGCACTAGGTCTAAACATGGACCAATGTTCACCAAAATCAAACTTGTTCGTCCTTGGGCCAACATAGGTCTGCGTCCAAATTTCATCAAAATATCTTAATATTTGCGACCTGTAGAGTGCGCACAAGATTGCATGGACAGACAGACAGACAGACAGACAGACGGACGGACAGACGGACATATTTAAATCGAAATAAAAAAAATTCTGAGCCGATCGGTATACTATAAGGTGGGTCTACGATCAATATGTTTTGGTGTTACAAACATCAGCACAAACTTATAATACCCTGACCACATAGTGGTGTAGGGTATAAAAACCGCACTTAAAAAATTTCAAAATAATGGCGGAACGCGAAAAAAGCCTATATGGTACAAAATATTCATTGACAAGCTTAGTCAGCTTACATTCTGCAAACGAATATATTTTATATGTTCCCCCGGTTCCTATAAGGAGCATAGGGCCTTAACAAAATTTCGCCATTCTGATTTATCCGGTGCCAGGTTCTTGATTTCACCCCAACTTTTTCTAGACATTGTGACTTCCTTCTTGACCTGTCTACTCCATGTATGCGCTGGACGCTCTCTTCTACGGCTACCTTGGGGGTTCCATTCAATTGCAGTACGTGCTATATCATCAGGATGTTTTCTAAAGGTGTGACCAATCCAATTCCACTTTCGGCTTCGTACTTCAAGGTCAATTGGTGTTTGTTGTGCGAGTGACCATAAGCTTGAGTTAGATATTGCAATGGGCCAGAAAATCCTCAGAATTCTACGCAGACATCTGTTGACAAAGACCTGCATTTCGTTTATGTCAGGAGGTGCTGCATTCCAGGTCTCACATCCATAAAGCATGATAGACTTAACTTTGGAATTAAATATTCTTATCTTAACATATCGGGATAATGTTGTTGATCTCCACACGTTACTGAGACGTCCAAAAGCCTGCTTTGCTGTTTTTATTCTGTTTGCTATGTCCGCTTTGGATCCACCAGATGTTGTTAGAATACTACCTAAGTAGAAAATATTTGCATCAACAATATATTGATGCAAATATTTTCCTTTTTGCGAAATATTTTGTCGCGAATTTTTTATTGTAAACGAACTTCCAAACTTTGGTATAAGAAATTGGTATTTTAGTCCCTAGATTATAAATTAAAAAAAAACCCACTTAAAAAATTGAAAAATTATAGCGGAACGCGAAAAAAAACTTTATGCTACAAGAGATTAATTTAAAAACTTAATTAGCGTTTTACATTCTGCAAACGAATGTATTGATGCAAACATTTTACTTTTTTCAAGATTTTTTTTCGCGAATTTTTTTTATTATGGTCTCTTGATTATAAATTTTAAATAACCTCACTTAAAAAATTTCAAAATAATGGCTAAATCCGAAAAAGCATGTCGTGATATTATTGTATGAAGGGAACAAAATGTTCAGAACTACTCTTAATATAAAATTTTGTTAAATACGTGCTAATCTTTATCACAGATTTAAATTTTTACCAATTTTAAATACATTTATGTATGTTGTTTTTATAGGATTTTCCATAAAATTCAAAATACTATTCAATATAGAATTTTTCCTTTAAAACTCTTTACTGAATTTAAAAAAATATCACAAAGAATTTTATTTTATATAGATATTTTGATGTTTTTCGACCTTTATATATTTATTTAAAATTTTGGAAAATAATTTAGCTCGAGGTCAGTTTTATTCAATAAATTTATATTTACTTTAGAGAAAAAGATAAAATAAATATAAATATTTTCCAAAATTATAAAGAATTTTATTTAAAAGTTATGAAGTATTTTTTTCAAAAAAATCAAGGTTGGTTACCGAAACGAATAACGGTAAGGGTAACGGTAACGGTATCAGATTTCGTTTGTTTAGGTAACGGTAAAGGTAACGGTATTTAAGACTGTTTCGGTAACGGTATACCGTTATCAAAACAGCAATACCGGTACGTACCGGTATTAAAAATTATGTTAAAAACATATAAAAACAAGTAAAAACATGGCATATTTTTAATTTTAAGTACTGAAACTACATATTTTAAGCTATAAATTCAATACTGGTAGTTTTAATAAGTAAAATTATTATCTATAAATTTTTTGTAAAAAAAAAACACTCAAGATTATAAAATTAAAAATAAAAAATTGTAATTTTTATATAAAATAATAAATACCGGTAAAATACCGGTAACTACCCATAAAAATAACGGTATCGGTAACGATAACGGTATTTAAAAATTTTTTTAGAGGTATCGATAACGGTAACGGTATTTAATTTGAAACGGTATTTTAGCGATAACGGTACTATAACGATAACGTTAACCAACCTTAAAAAAAATACTTGAATAATTTTATCACCAAAGAATTTTAAATTTTAAGCTTTTCTGTTGTCTGGTATTGAGTACTCAATACCGACCTTTTTTTCGAGTACTCAACACCCAAAGTACCAACTCAATACTTTCAAAGTTGTATTTTTCAGTATATGAGCTCAATATTTGTTTCGAACTTTTGTAAAGAAAATTGTGTTATTATTTTTTTTTTTGCATCAATTTAATAAATTAGATTTATTTTAAAATGTAGCGAAAAGGTGATATTTGCCTCAGTTTAGTTTTAAAATTTCTTATGACTGTAATATATTTCTGAATTTTAAAGTTGTTATTACAGCTTTTGGGCACTAAATACAAATTTTTTTTCGTTTTTGTGTACAAAAAACAAATCATACTGCGTATGAGTATTATTATTTCATGTATTAAAAATAATAGTACTCATACGCCACATATACATTTTAAATTCTATTTTTTTATTTCATTATTGGAAAAATTAACAATATTTTAGATGTGCTTGGACAACGACTATATAGACTAAAGACAAACACCAGCCTCAACTGCTGTTAAAAAGTCTCTTTAATTTTATATGCAAACTGGTTTTAAGAGAAACAGTTTTTAGTGTTTTTTTTAACGCGTATTTTTTAATATTAATAAGCAAAACTTTGTGCTAATTATGCAAAACTAATGCAGAGAACATATCAAACAACACAAGTGCACTTTACAATTTAATTAAAATTGCTTAAAAACAATAAAAATAATTAATTAAAAATACCACTTTTTCACGTTTTTTGTTATTTTACATTAAAACTCTCTTAAAACCAGTTCAGTTTTTCAGATGAGAGCCGTGGATAGTGCCTGGCTTGGATCAGATAAAGATATGGATGTTTTTGTTCTCTCATAATGACAAGGCTAATTTGTTTTAGAATTGGTTGTGTGAAGGTTAAAACTTTTTTCTTTGAATACCACAATAAAATTTTATAAGGAATTTTTTTCGTATAATATTTTGTCATTTTTAAGAAAAGAACAAAACTCCATAAAGCGCGCTTTTTGAGGATTAAAATTATAAGAGATACAGGTAAAAAATATTTACAAAAAATTATATTTTTTACGGTAAATTAAAAAAAATATGATTGGAACACACAAACTGAGACATTACATAAGGTACAAAAATTCAGAGGGACGAGAATTTTGTACTTTTGAAAATAAACTGCTTGATTTGGTAAAACCAATCATAAATCAACACTTTTTGGAAAGCAATATTTTACATAAAAGTACCTTTTTGGTGCTGTTATACTTATGAAAGTTTGTGTGTTCGTTGTCAATAACAATTGTAAAAACAACGAGATTATCCCAAACAAAAAAAAATATTTTGAATGAGATGTTTATTTTTCAACATTTATTTTAATTTTTGCATTAAAGAGTATACAAATTTAGTTTTCACGAGAATCTTTTTTTTTTTTAAGTGAAGCAGCACTTAGGAAATTCATCACATTAATTAATGTATTGCTTTTTTGGATAGAATATAGAAGAGAGATGAAAGGTGGTATACGACAAAGGGCTAAAACTATGACAATATTGTAATTATTGAATCTTACAACAGTTGTTGCTAAATCTTAGCAAGAGTTCTTGTTTTCGATTCCAAAACAAAACATTACTTTAGTTTGAAGAAAATTACAAAATATGCATAAAATTTTTCAAAAGTGGAATAAGTAGTGCCACAAATTGAAAATAAATTAATTATATCTGCCCAAAAATGAAATTTTATCTTTGTTACAGTGAAGTTACAAAAAATAAACAGTAAATAAAATCAATTCTAAAGAGTTTTAGAATTGATTTTATTTAGTTAAAATTAAGAGCAATTGTAAATAACTCGAATAGAAGCCAATCTAATGTACTGTACTGGGGCGGTGGGTAGGTAGCCGTTACTATTTGCGCAATCAGCTTGCGATGGTGGCGGGACATGGCGCTTTTGGTGTACGTGCACGGAGGATGGGATGTGTCCAAAACAAGCAATATAGGTATCAAGCTAGAGCAGGTCAATGCTTGCACCATAATAAAATTAAAACATTCTCCTATACGTATTTAACAAATTAACGAATAAATCCAGAAAAAGAATACCTACTTCAAATTAGATTATTCAAAAAATCTTTTAAATACTTTTTTCTTCTTCTTTTCAAATTGTACGGGTTTTTCTTATGAGTTATAAGTGTACTTACTATGCGAATTTATTATATTTTTATGAATAGTAAAAAAGGGAAATTTGCATTTTAAGTACACTGAGGATCAAAAAAGTACCCATTCTAAAATAATTTCTTGATACCGAAAAGAAAATCGCATTTCCCACCTCTGACGTATAAACAACAAATGACAATTACTAACCTGACTACGTTGAATGCTTGTAGTGTCTGTTGGTGGTATAACAGTGACACAGCAACTGTAGACCCTGTAGTGTTACCCGCTGATATTAAAGACACATATCAACAAATGTCTCATAAACTACAACATAATAGCAACAAACTGGCAATACAATGACATACTGAGTGCGTACATACCACATTTCAGCCAAACAAATGGAAAATTTTGTTAAGAGCACATTGTTCAGGTTCGAAAGAGTACCCTTGAGAAATTTACATTAACATGAAGTGAATAAATTTTTTTTTATCGGTTTTGTAATGCATTCAGAATAAAAGTTAAAATAGTAGGATACATGATATGTTGTATGATAATATTTAGGAATTTATTAGGTTAGTAATTTAATGCTATGAAATTTTTTTAGTTAATTTTTAAATATGGTGAGTTTTTATTTAATTACTTTTTTTAGACAAAAAATTTAAATGAGAAGAAGTTTGAATAATTATAAAAGTCAAAACTGAATAATGTTAAAGGATGATATAAACAAATATGAATATCATTTTGAGTGTAAGTCTGAACCCTAATTGGAAATAATAATTTACAAACCACTTCTTACACTGCTTCACAAGTATCCGATATTGTATTTTTCTGCTTTTTTAGAAGCAATTCTGAAGAACTTTCATTGCTTCCAAAGTATTCGTTAGTATATTTTTACAGAATTACCTATGAACAACATCCCAAAAATTTCTTAAGTATTGCTTCTAAATAAAAGATAATTTCTCTAAATGTGATCCTAGAAAGTGATTTTGGTAACATTTGGTATTTATAAGCAGATGACCGCTTGTCCGATTCCTGAAAGGACCAATATTTAAATTTTTATTTTTTTTAATATTTATAGTTAGTTTGTTTAATTTCAATATTTGTTTTTAATTTTTCAATTTTCAAAAATATATAAAATTAAAATGATGAAAAATTGCTCTCTATGCGCTTATCAAATTAGTACTGAAAACATTACTGAATTGACATGCACCTTTTGCACTTGTTTAAAAAGTACTTTTATTGAAGAGAATAAAGCACAATATCTCAGAGGGGTTTTTAATGCCAGTCAGCTTTCATATCAAAGAGATAGAGAGCTAGACTAGCAATCATTGGGTCGCTCAGTGGTTCCCAACCAAAAAAAAAATTATAATAATTATGGATCTTCTAAACTACTGATCCAATCGAAAAAAAAAATGATCACAAGATCTTAAGAGAAAGATCAAGGATTTTACAAAATTAGTATTATATCCACCCTGTTTTATCACAGGGTGTGCTACAGGGTGTCAAAGTTGATCATTTCGCCCAGTGGTTCCCAACCAAAAGAAATTTTAATAATTATGTTTCTTCCAAACTACTGATCCAATCGGAAAAAAATGTTCAGAAGATCTAAAGAGAAAGATCTAGAATTTTACAAAATTAGTATTATATTCACCCTGTTTTATCACAGGGTGTGCTACAGGGTGTCAAAGTTGATAATTTCGGGTATACAAAAGCTTTATTGTCGTACAACTTTTACAAATGTGAACCGATGTTGCTGTTTTTAGACTTTTTGTAATCTAGGTTACAAGATAAATAAAAAAATATGCTTCAAGTATCATAGTATCTCTTATAGTTTACAAAATATAAGTGGCTTCATAGGATCCCAATTAATTTAAAATGTATATTAATAATTTTTTAATAAAAAATGAATTGAAAAAAAAAAAAAAATATTTTAACTTAGTAGTGACGGCGTTTTAAATTTGAAAATTTTAGAGAAAAGTGTGATTTTAGCTAATAATTTGAGTAATAGTATTAATTTTTGTTTTTTGATTGTCTATTTCTCATTGATTGCCTATTTCTCATTGCATAATAATAATAACTGTCCATTTTACTATTATTTAATGTTCTTAATTTTCTTTTTTTTAATCTACAGTTACAATTATTTAAATTATTTACACATTCGTATTTATACTTGTGTTATTTTCGTTCCATTTTTATTACCATTAATTCATATAACATTCAAATGTGTTGCTTTCCACTCTGTAATTCATGATTCGTGATGGCATTTTTAGTTCCAAAGACAATATTTTTAACATGCTTAGAATTCTTGCCAAGCAAAAGTCCGGACTCAAAATAGTGCATATAAATGCACAAAGTCTCAATAACAAGATGGTTCGATTCTTCAATCAATGATGCCATTTTTAATTTGCCTGGTTTTAAATTATTTTGTGCTGACAGGAAAACACACGCTGGTGGTGTATCAATCTATGTAAGGAATGATATAAATACTTGCTTAAAACTGAAATCGAACTCCTCCAGTCAAATTGAATATTTATTTTTGGAGGTAACCACTGAGGATAAGAGTAAAATACTGTTTGCCTGCGTATATCGACCAAATAACGATGTCGATATAAATGATTTGCTAGATAAAATTGAATCTTTATCATTATTATATAATGATGTAATTATTGCTGGCGATTTCAACAGTAATCTGCTCACTGAAAACTCACTTGGCCTACTGCCCGTCAACACAACAACTCCAACCCATTATCAAAATGCTACAAACAGCTTACTTGACGTCTTCTTTGTAAATCATAAAAAGAAAATACTTCTTTATGATCAGTTATCTGCTCCAGTTTTTTCAAAGCATGACCTTATCTTTACAGTGTATGATGCATTTATCTGCACTGAAGATATTTATTATTCATATCGTGATTTTCGAAATATAGATTATGTGGCACTAAACCAGCGGCTTGATTGCATTAGTTGGAATTTAATTTACGACCTTGAAGACGTAAATGATCAAATAGCTTTAATTCAAAATAATCTGTTTGAAGTATTTAATGAAACCGTGCCAGAAAAAACAAAAATTTGCAAGGCCAAACAGCCACCGTGGTTTAATTCAGCAATAAAACGTTTAATTGATGTCAGGGATCTAGCTTATAAAAAATGGAAGAAATTTAAAACCGCTGAATTGCAATTTTTGTTTAAATCCGCTAGGAAAAAAGTTGTGGATAACATAAATAAGGCTAAAACAGCGTACTATCAATAGAAATTTTCAACAGCTATAGATAGCAAGAGCAAGTGGAAAGAAATCCGTGAAATTGGTATTGGTAAAAAGAGTGTTTGCATTACAAGTTCTGACGTTGACGTAAATAAACTAAACTACCAATTTGTTGACGTTAAAGTGGCAAGACCAACTGAAAATGAATATGAAAAAATCCATGTAGTGCCTTTTGAAAAATGTTTTTATTTTCGATGTGTGGATCAAATAGAAGTTCTAAAAAGTATAACATCAATAAAATCAAATGCTGTGGGTTTGGATGGACTCAAACAAAGATTTTTGAAACTTATCATCGCTAAAATGCTGCCATTCATTACGTACGTATTTAATACCATATTAACTAAGTCATTATTCCCCGATATATGGAAAGAAGCCAAAATAATTCCGTTCCCTAAGAACAGCAGTGAATTTAGACCAATTGCCATACTACCTTTTTTGTCCAAGGTAATGGAAAATCTAATGAAAAGCCAAATGTATAAATATTTACAGGAGCATAATTTCCTAACAGAAAAACAGTGTGGTTTTAGACAAGAAAGAAGTTGCATCACGGTGTTGATCGATGTGGTTGAAGAAATTAGGTCAAAACTGGATAATGATATGGTACCTTTTCTTGTGATATTAGATCACAGCAAAACTTTTGATACAGTTGATCACTCAATTCTGCTGACCAAACTCCAAAAGCTTTTTAATTTTTCTAATTCGGCTAAAAAACTTATTTCATCATACCTTTTAAACCGTAAACAAGTTGTTTTTTTAAATGGCTTGACTTGCAGTTCATGTTGATAGAGGGGTACCACAGGGGTCCATTGCTTTTTTGTATGTACATTAATGATCTTCCTGAAGCTGTAAGTCACTGTGATATACAAATGTATGCGGATGATGTACAGTTGTACTTAAGCACCAAAATGGAAAATGTACGTTATTGTATTGAACGTATCAACAATGATTTAAATAAAATTCACAATTGGGCAAGTCTAAATGGTTTGTGCATAAACCCAACGAAATCAAAATGTATCTTTATATCAAGAAATAATAAAAAAGACTTGATAATAACGTCTTTGTGCTAATAAATAACACTACAATCGATTTTGTTCCATCATCATCAAATCTAGGAATAACGTTTAATGCCGAGCTTTCTTGGAAAAATCACATAAATATTTCGGCTGGAAAAGTTCATGGGATGTTGAGAAACCTGTGGGCTGTTAAAGCGTCGACGCCCTACGTATGCTCCTGGCAAAAACATATCTGATACCCGTTTCGCTGTATGGATGTGAAATATTTGCAAATTGTGACACCACTGATTCCGATCGACTTCGAGTCACATATAATAATATAGCCAGATATGTATTTAATCGCAGTAAAAAGGATAATATATCATCGTTCACATATCAGTTGCATAATATTTGTTTTAAAGACTTACTAAAGTATAAAAGCATTTTGATGATGTATAAGCTGATATATTCAAAGGAACCTGAATATCTCTATAAAATAATTACTTTTGCCAAATCTCCACGTGGAAGAGGCCTGATCTCACAAAAATATAAATACGTTTTATCTACAAGACAATTTTTTAATTACACAATCGGTCTGTGGAATGACTTACCATCAAATATTCAATTGGTTAGCAACACAATACGCTTTAAAATGGAACTATTAAATTTGTTTAAAATGTATTAAATGTTTTTCAATTTTATAATGTTTATTTTAATTTATATGTATGTTTGTGCAATTTAAATTTCACTATGTTATTTTTCAGTTTTTTAATTTATAATTAATATCAATTTATAAATTGTATTTGAATTTGACAAAACATTTACTTAAAAGTTTTACGTGCTCTCACTGTAATTTATAAGATTTATTCTTGTTGTGATAGTTTGAATCAATAAAGTAAACTAAACTAACAAAATCCCTTTCAATTTTTTAATAATTTAGTTAAAGAACATTGTTTTCTGAAAATTTTGTGAAACTTCGACAACAAGCTCAAAAGTGAAATTTTTGAAAATTTTCGATTTTTCCTTTTTATAAATAATAATAAAAAATTAGAAATTAACCCTTACGAGCACATGGGATCAAAATTATCTAAAATTTTTAAAATGTTAAAATGTGCCATTTGACGTGAAAATGGATATAAAAGCCTTTAATATAGCATTTTATAGTAAATATTATACACATTAACCTGCTTCAGCCCACGGAGTCAACACGACCCAATTTTTTAATGTTAAATAACGAACAACAAATTCTCATTGAGTTTGTAGTTTAACTTAACGAGTATTTCCAGAAATTCTAAAAACGCCCACAGTGCTTTGTCCCATAGGCAAAATTAAAAAAAAACGAGTAAAAAGGTTAAAGTCGGGCATGCCGAGTATGAAATACCCTACACCAGTCTGGTTAAAAGCCAACTAATGTTTGGATCCGAAATTCGAATGGGTTAAAATGGGACTTGTGTCAATATTTTCTATAATGTGAGTCAGCGAACCAAATTTCATTAAAATATCTTAATATTTGCGACCTGCAGCTTGTAACTAGGCCAATTTTGGGGGGACCCTTATATGGGCACTAGGTCTAAACATGGATCACCAAAATCAATAGGCCAACATAGGTCTGTGTACCAAATTTCATCAAAATATCTTAATATTTCCGACCTGCAGCGTATAAACAATATAATTTTGGTGGGACCGTTATATGGGCATTAGGTCTAAACATGGACCGATTTTAACCAAAATCAATAGGCTTCGTCCTTGGGTCGACATAAGTCGGTGTACCAAGTTTCATCGAAATACCTTAATATTTACGACCTGGAAATCCCAAATGACTGGAAATCCCAAAATTGCTTAAGTTTGGTAGAGTAAAACAAAAAAAAATCGAAAGAACGGGTTTTTTTTTATGATTTTAGGACATCTTGAAGTCTTTTAATAGAATTTGAAAAAAAATTGTTTTTTTCAACTCGCAAATTGAAAAATTATATACAATTTTCACACCCTTTTAACTGAGTTGTAACAAAGTTAGAAAGAGCTAAATTTTAAGGTATCACCAAAAATTAAAATAATAAAGTTTTTTTTTTAAAACAACTTGAAAATTAAAACACAAGCTTCATTTTTATGTGGTGTAAAATAAAAAAATTTTAAGTAATAACACTTTTTTTTGCGGAAAACCAAAAATTTTATAAAGTTTAGTGAAATTTAAAATAGATATAAAAATAACGGGTAATTTGTTTTTTACGATTTAGATAGTCCGTTAGGATATATAATTTTCTGTAAAAAAAATTGGATTTTAAACCGCAAATTTGAAATGTTAAATTTTTTCTACATATCCCAATATTTCAATTTTATGTAGATATATATGTATTTATGTAGATGTATATGCTGTCCCTTGTACGACAAAAATACGATTTGTTGATTTTCATTCATTATACCACCAAGTTTTTATCCAGTAGGTTCAGAATTGAAGAATTAATTTTTTTGGAAAACTTTAACCCGTGCTGAATCGCGGCCGGAAATTTCCCATTTTTGAAAAAGAAAATAGCATATCCATTAAAAATTCCCAAAACTCGAAATTTTTGCAAAAACTACTTCTTTTATTTAACTTATTTATTAAATATACTTAAAATTAGTCAGATACGGAATTTTTGTTTCGCCGGATATCATTAAGCCACTTTAACGTCCCTACGGGGAAAGGGACCGGTCGGTCTTTTTGTTTGAAAGAGACATATCACTTTAACATGGCGTTGTCATTGGAAATGACCAATTTCCACAGTTTAGACACATTGTGGCAGTAAGGTGGTGTGTCTAAAAATAGCTTTTCAAATAAACTAATAAAAAATTAAGAATTAAAAATAATCTACTTGGCGTTGAAGTAGGTCTCGATAACACAACCTTCTGCTTGTAAGGCAAACGCTCTACCGTCTGAGCTAACGTTGCTTATGCGTGATGCCTGGCTGATGGTTAAGTTATATGTTTTTCGTTTCTGTTCAAATAAAAAAGAGAAAGAAAAAACAAACACACACATCAAATAAAAAAACATGGAAAAGAAAAAAATAGAAAATAAAACAACATTAACACACACACAAATATGGTGAAGTGTCTTGAATATGCCCCCGATTGACCGGTCATGGGATAGGTCCCTTAATGGCAGTTGACTTGTTTTTTGCGTTGGCCATAATTAAATTAAAAAATCAATTAAAAATTAGAAAACTACCTCAAAACCTCTGATAATATAAATAAAAATTTAAAAAATTCCCCTTAAGTTACAAAGAAAAGTTAAATTCAATACCAATTGTTAAAACTAAAACAGCTTTAACATTAAAAAAAACGTTGAAAATACATAACTTAAAATTTCTCAGGAAAACATTATAGAAATTTAAAATAAGAGCTAAAATAAGCAAATCGTGAAAAAATAAAGTTAGAAATAAATAAAAGAGTAAAATAAATAAAAAATATTTTTAAAAATATGCCGCGAATTTTGTTTTTATTTAGGTATCGGTCAAGTTTTTTTAAAAGCAACAGTGAAAATAACGGATCAGAAAATACTTAGAAAATTAATTCATTTTTTATTGTTCATATTTGTACTAATTTAGTAATATGCCTTCGGTTGACCGGTCACGGGATAGGTCCTTGGAGGGCAATTGACTCCTCATTCCCCGTAGGGGTGGAACTGAAAATGCCCATAAATTTAATAGAACTGCAAAAACTGCTTCTTATAGTTACTTTTAATTTTTATTTTAATTCATAATTTGGAAATGTCAAAAGCTATTTTTTTTAATATAATTAAAGAAAAAATAATAAATTGAAAAATGATAATTCGGGTTTTGTTTGGGGAGCGACTCCTTTTCAGGACATTTTATGAAAATTGATTATTTTGTCAAAACATGTAGGAAATTGGGCTGTTTTCACAAAATTTACACAAATTTCCAAAAAGTATCAACTAAATATTTTCATGTTTAATTACCATTATTTTTATTTAAAAAATCTTTAACTCTTAGAGTCCTGGGGAAAAAAAAGACCCATGACGCTTATTTAATTTCTGACTCCAGGGTTATAATATTTTGAAATTGCCCCTTGATGAAAGCTATTGTTTTATGTAACCTGATCCACATATTATTAATATTTATTTAAAAAATCTTTAACCCTTAATATCCTGGGGACAAAAAGTCCCATGAACCTTATTTAATTTCTGACTATATTTTTCTGAAATTTTGAAATTGCTCGAAACATGTGTTCCACTTGATAAAAATTACTATTTTATAAAACATGATCTATAAAGCGTTAATATTTTGACTTCTGGTGAAATAAAAACACCAAACCGTTACTAGAAAGCTTGTAGGATAATGACTTTTACCCGGTGTCTTCAAATGCAATAAATTATATGATATGAAATGTCAAAACCATTGCAGCGAAACGTCAAAATGATATCAATTGCAGAGTGGTGGAGAACACTTGACCATTTCATGGATAAGAAATATCATAGATTTTTCTTCGAAAAACACCAAATTTTATGAAACATTAATGTTTACCGACAAATAATAAAAAACTAAACACTTTTACATTCCTTTTTACCAAATTTTTTGTTGTTTTTCTATTACAAAATTAAAATGAAAACTAAAAGTGACATTTGATCTCTGGCATCATTGCAAGATCCGATGGCATGTCAGCGATACCATGATATTTCAATAAAATTGAAATTGAGTGTCTTCACTTGAGATGAGAGCATTTTGACAATTGCTTACTATCATTTTATTGCATGTCAAGACACTAGGTTAAGCGAACTTTCAGACTTTAATTAAATTTGGGTATATGATAGAGAAATCGAAGTTATAAAATATGATTTAGCCTTCACGGTCCAATCTCAAATTTTAGGGTTAAGAAGGTGGGGTCAAAATTGCCCTAGTTTCCTTTTCTATGCATAATAGAATCTGTGAAGAAGTTCTAAATTTTTTTGCCGGAAATGTAAAAATTATATTAATTTTTTAAACAATATTTCCTAAGTTTCAGAAAAAGTTACAAAGAGCTAATATTTTGGTACATCAAAATTAAAAAAAAAATTAAGTTAATAATTTTGTTTTATTACTATAAAATATTAATCCAGTTTTGATATAGTGCATAATTTTTATTAAATAGCGATAAAAAATAACAAAAAAATAATTGGAAGTAATGACATAAGAATAAACGCAGAAATCCTAAAATTTTAGAAAGTAAAAAATTAAATTATCAATTTTTTTTACAATAACTAAAATTCATAAGTAGGTAGAAATTTCCTAGTACCAAATTAAATAAAATTTGCCAGATAGTTAAATAGTAAGGTAATGGTAAGGGTAACACTATTTTAGATTATTTCGGTAACGGTTTTTTAAAGGTATCGCTATTTCATTTAATTATTTCATTTATTTTAGGGATAACGGTATTTCAGTTATTTCAGTAACAGTATTTTAAGGATAACGATATTTCGGTTATTACGGTAACAGTATTTTAAGACTAACGGTAGTCAGTTTAAAGGGGTTTGAATCGATGTCGGTATTTTATCGGTATTGCCTGCCAACCCTGGTATAATTTTTAAGTTATAATTAGTTTTGCATTTTGATCATAAATGTAGATTGAATTTAGTTTTTGAGAAAAAGAATATATGGGAGGTAGTCATGTCCTTGCACCGAATGAAACAAAATTTACCACAGAGCTAAAAAGTGTTATTTTACAAACCATTTTAAGTTTTTAGTGCATTCTCATCATAAGTGTAGTCAATATATGATTTTTAAGAAAAAGGATATATGGAAGGTAGTCATGTCCTTACACCGAATGAAACAAAATTTACCACAGAGCTAAAAAGTGTTATTTTACAAACCATTTTAAGTTTTTAGTGCATTCTGATCATAAGTGTAGTCAATATATGGTTTTTAAGAAAAAGGATGTAGCCATGTCCTTGCACCGATTTTTCCGAAACCTCGAATTTTTCTTAATTTACATTTTATGACCCAGCATACCAAATTTCATTCTTCTGCGATAACTCCTCTACTTTTGCCGATTTACTATATGGAGATGTAGCACTGTGCGTCGTCCCCTTACGATTTCCTTAGGCAAGAATGAAATCCGGATAGGGACATGCCTAGAACGGATTGTTTTTCACAATTTGTGATTTATGTGATTTAGCATATTTAATTCCTTTAATGTAATTAATGTATATCCCGATAAGATAAAATTAGGATAACGCTGATTTGATCAAAAATTTATGTAGAACCCATAAATTATTTTATGTCAATTTTCACGTCAAATGGTACATTTTAACATTTTAAAAATTTGGGATCATTTTGATCCCATGTGCCCGTAGGGGTTAATTTCAAATTTTTTATTGCTATATATAAATTTTTTGTGGTATAATTTTTCTAGTAACGCCACAAAATAAGCCTCGGGGAGCGGGTTTCGGAACAACGTTTCAAATAAGCATGAAAAAAATTATCGAATATAAAATTTTGACCTGAGATGTCTGTTTTGAGTGCATTAGTTTGACTCGATGGAATAAATTATATAAACATTTTATATATCATTGAAAAGATAAGCTAGTCTTATTTTATATAAAAAAATATAAAAATATATTTCAAATATTAAACACCTCGGTAAAAAACAAAAAAAAATTACAGTCCATTAATTTCTAATTAAACAATCCATTTTATTTCAAAATATTACATAGAAATTTAACTTTTTATGTAAAAGTAACTATTAACGGTAACGAAACAATTTTTTTGGTGTATGACAACTGTTTGCCATTTAATTAAAAAAATCAAATTTTACAAAAATAAGTAATATTTATATATTTTTTAACAAATAAAAAATAAAAATGCTTTTGAAAATATGACCTTTTCCACAAAATTTGCTCCCCTGTCGACATTCTTGAGCGGCCGGCGGGAAATTTAGGAGCAAATCCTTTGGAGCATGCTTGTTTATGGTTTAAAATTAAAAAAAATTGATCTAAGTGGCGTGACTTTCTTTTTGCCACATTCAAAATCACTAAATTTTGTTCAAAAATTCATCATTTTCGACCAATGCTGGACGTAGAGTGCATGCTCAAAAATATTCTGAATTAGATTACTAAGTATTTCTGAAGATCAGTCCTTTAGAAAATGTTAAAAAGCTTTCAAAAACTTGGATATAAAAATGAATGAAGAAACCCCCCTTTTTGGAAAAAAATGCCATTTTCAGGACATGCTTAAAAATTTTGACTTTAAAAAACTGTCAATGCTAAACACAGAGACTATTAATTATTGAGATAGGAAATCAACACTTACACTACTCACCGGTAGAGGCGCTGAAATTTAGTATCACCTGAGCAACTATTTAGTATCACTTTAGTATCAGCTGAGCCAATATTTAAAAACTCAAAAATTGCTGAAAACTGCGCAAAATAAGAAAAAATCAAGCGCGAAATACATATGTTCAAATAATAAAATTTGAGAGTTCCTTTTTTATTTTTGTATGTTATTATTTCAATTTAAATAAAAAAAGAAATTTGTCAATTTTTTGAACAAAATGCCATCTAGTGATAACGATAATATATAATTGTTTTTGGTGATGCCATCCATACCCCTGGCTAAACAGCTCGAGATAATTGAAAATACTTTTCATTGTAAAATTTGAAAAGGTCATGACAATGACACAACAAAATTACTTATTGGGAAAAAACCAAAAAAAGTCAAGATAAAAAATGAAGATTTTGAAATTTAAAGTTAAATATTTTGTAAACTATAAGAGATACTATGGTACTTGAAGCATGTTTTTTATTTATTTTATAACCTAGATTAAAATCAGCAAAATCGGTTCACATTTGTAAAAGTTGTACGACAATATATCTTGTGATAAAAAAGGGTGGCAATAATACTAATTTTTTAAAAGCCTAAATCATTTTTTTCCGATTGGATCAGTAGTTTAGAAGATCCAAAATTATTACCATTTTTTTTTTGGTTTGGAACAACTGTGGGTCGCAAGCTCGATACCCGGTGGCGGCAATAAAGAAACCTTTGTAAAATTAAAAAAATATAATTTTTTTTGCGAACAAATTTTTTAACTTTTAATTGATAAAAAAGAGCTTCCTTTGCACTCGTTCAAAAAGTACTGAAAAAATGTTGCAGTGGGAGTACTCCTCTCCAATAACAACTCAATGTTAAAATCATTAGTGTTTATGTTAAGAAAGAAGTTCATCTAGATAATCAATTGTAGTGCTTTTTCTACTGCTTTGGCATCTGTTTTTTTGCTGGGAGTTATAAGATTTTCAGACATTTTTTTATTAAATTCTCCAACTTGAGACATTTTAAAAGTAAATTTAAAAAAATTAATGGTGTATAAACACTTAAATAAAATTTCAAATATCTATTTTACGCCATATTTATATCACAATTTTTTATTTGTAATTTAAAATTAAATCTGGTATACGAACAGTGAAGATCATCTAATATCAAATTAATAAAAATCAGTTTACAAAATTTTTTTAAATATTTAATTTAGCAAAAAGCTTATTTCTCTATTTGAAAATTAAGAACAATTTGGTATTTTTCCAAAAATTTAAACACAAAATTGTGAAATTTTCGGTGAAAAGTTACTGACATCTTAAAAAAGTTTTTTTCCTTTAATATTCTGTGTAACTGCACTATAATTTTGAACCACTCGTTTAGAGTGGAAGTATCCATATTTTTATATTGCCAATATTGCAGCGTTGGCGAGGCATTCAAGCACCAATTTACTGTTAGTAATTGCGCTATAATTTTCAGCAGTGTTTTATATTACCTATTTGGTCTTTTTAACCTTAATCATGAACGTTTATAAAAAATTGATGAGTTTACATTTATGATTATATTTACTCAGAGGTATTCGCGAAAAAAAATATAATTAATTTTTCTTAAACTTTTTCCACTCCTTTTTCAAATTTATATATTTACTATTAATTTAAGCAAGAATTTGTCGTGTAATCAATTTCCATTTTGAGTAATGTTGAAAAATGTTCGTAGTCGCTAATAACATTTTACACTACATTTTAACTATTTGCAAACACTGTAGTTCATTTATTTAACTGTGATGTCATTTACTGGAATAAAATAAATAAAAATTGCACTCTTTCTATTTTCTCCTGTGGTTTGCTTGCAAAACTCATACTAAAGTAAAAAAGTGAAAGGAAATTGCTAAATAACAATATATTTACAAGTGTAAGCGTACACATTGTTCACAAACTATTTTTAATTTTACATTTTAGTCGCAGATCTTTAACAACAATAGAATGAATTTACTGTATATTTTTGCTAGAAATCTTAATTTTAAAATAAAAACCCCATTGTATTTATTTCAATGTATTGCCAAAAACAACTTCGGCAATCACCTAATAATGTAATCAACGGCTTTGCAAAATATTCATCGGTAATAGAGGGCCTAAATATTTGCAAGATAATGTAATGCAGAGTAAAAAATAATTTAGTGTCTCAAAATGTTCGCTACATTTTGAACAAATTATTAACATCCCAGTGTAGAAAATCATTACCAGATATGTGGTTATATAACTACATACTTGGTAATGTTAACTAGTTACTTTTGTTATTACATTTCTTATTACCTTTATATGGCGATGTCGCGAAAAATAATGAGTTGTCGTTACACACCAGCATACGAAAAATCAAAAAATATATCGTTACCTATGTGCTTATCAGTACTGACAAAAATAATGAGTCTAAAAATAGATTTTCTAAAAAATAAATTATATAAAAAAAAATATTTTTTATTGTATTTTTTTTTTTTTATAAAATTTGCTGGTGCGGGAATCGAACCTGGGTCTACAGATTGCCAGTCAACAGCTCTACCATCTGAGCTATATCGACATGTAATATTTAATAGATAAAAACACAATTGACCTGCTGCACACAAGTAAGCTTACGCGCCAACATACAAAAAATCAAAAAATATGTGGTTACATATATCCTTACCAGTGTTTAAAAAATATTGAGTCTAAAAATAGATTTCAAAAAATTTTCATAAAAATCTAAAAAATTATTTTCTCTTTGAAATAATGATAAAAATAAGTCATTATCAGTAACTCATTATTATATGTTTTGAAATAATACAGAAGGTAAGTGGGTGTTATTACTGGTAGTCCAAAAAATAATGATATATCATTACCGTTTCTACACTGGGATGTATGCATTTGAATTAAAAAATCATCATCATATTAAACAAGTTGTTGTTTTATCTCTCTTTTTATACTAGAGAATATAAAAACGTACATATGATGTCTATCTTCTATTTATATACACAATTTGTTCTATCAGGTGGTTCATATTCTCAAAATAACACTCAGTAATATTTAGAAATGCATTTTTGCTTCTAACGAAGTTTCTTTCGCTTCACTTATTATGTTTAACACTTTGTGAACTACAAATTCTAATAGCACTTAGAAGAAAGCTTTGTATGTGGTGTGCACTCAATGAAATTGGTATAAGTTGAAGGGGGAAATAAACTGATGAATATGTCCCAGCAAACATTTGGTAATGACTGGTCATTACTATATGCATTACTTAGATCTCATATCTCTTTACCCTTTGAATTACTTCTAAGCTGAATGTAATGACTTACCGATAATTATACCTCACACAATACTATTTCATTTCAGAATACTATTTGTTTCAGCTAACATATAATACCTATACATAATATATATTCCATATCAATGCAAACCATACCCAGCAAAAAAATAGATGCCGAAGCAGTAGAAAAAGCACAACAATTGATGATCTAGATGTACTTCTTTTTTAACATAAACACTAATGATTTTAACATTGAGTTGCCATAGGAGAGGAGTACTCCCATTTCAACATTTTTTCAATACTTTTTGAACGAGTAAAGAGAAAGCTCTTTTTCACCAATTAAAAGTTAAAAAAAAAGTCTTCACAAAAAAAATTATATTTATTTTATTTTACAAAATTGTTTTTATTGCCGCCACCGGGTATCGAACTTGCGACCTCACGTTTGCTAGCCTGTCACTCTACCGCTGAGCTAATCTTTGATATGAAAGTTGACGGGCATAAAAACACCACTTTGTTCAATGAAAGTACTTATTAAACAAGTGTAAAAGGTGCACTCCAATTCAATATTATTTTCAGAGAAAAGCAATTTCTCACCATTTTTTCATAATATACACATTTTTAAAAATTTAAAAATTAAAAAAAAATATTATTAAGCAAATTGATTAAAAATATAAAATTAATAGAATGAAAAAAATTTTTTAAAAATTAAAAAAAAAATAAAAAAATATTGGTCCCGTCGGGAATCGAACCCGGTACCCTCTGTTTGGAAATACCAAATGATACCAAAATCACTTTTTACGATCACTTTTAGAGCAATTACTCTTTAGAAGCAATACTTAAGTGGTTTTTGAAAGTTGTTGGGAAGTAGTTCTAAAAAAGCAGTAAAAATATACTTGGAAGCAATGAAAGATGTGATTTTTTAAAGTTGTTCAGAATAACTTCTAAAAAAGCAGTAAAAATACATTAACGGATACCTGTAAAATATTGAAAGAAGTAGTTTGTAAAGCATTACTTGCAATTTTTTTTGCTGGTTAACTATGGCGTAGCCTAGTTGTTAAAGTTTTTGCCTGACAGCCATAAGATTCGATGATCAATTCGAGTCAGCTTCCATTGTTTTGTTTTGTATAATTTATATTCAACATCTATTTATAGCACTGTTGATGTTCATTATCTTCAGCATTACATTTAAACAAAATTTCATAACAACAAATTTTGTGAAAAATAAATATACAAGAGCTGCCAGAATAAATGTGTCATAGCAATGTCGTAGTCTAATGGTTATAGTGTTTGCCTGACAATCATGAGGTACGCTGATCAATTCCTGGTATCCCCTATTATTTTGTAAATTTTATATTTTTTAATATTTATATTTAGCATCTGTTTATAGAACACTTGATAAACTACTTACATGTTACATGATCCCATATATGTCAGATATGTTCATATATCATTCACATATGATCATACGTGCAGCCATATATGCCAATATCTGAGCATATATGATAATCTTCACCCGGGTATTTTGTTAAAATATTTGTGAAAAAAATATTACTAAAAATATATCGCAAAAAAATTAAAAAAAGTCGTTTTTAGAAGTCTCTTAAAACACATCATGTGCCTCGCTGGCGCAGCGTCTATATTAATTTTTCACTTTAAATTGAAAAAGCTTTATAAAATTATAGTGTGCATACGTTTAATGTTTTTTATATGACTTTTGATTTAATAAAATTGAGTTTAAAACAATACGAAATATATTTTTCGTAGACATACTTTAAAGCCCCTAGAAAAATCAATCAAATTTTAAAAGTAGTATGAATAAGTTTTAGTTCACGCATTTAAAATAAAAAAAAGCTTTTAGATATACCTACCTGCTGCTATTCGGGTGTTCGGTGTGTGGCTTAAGTTCTCATAGATTAAGCACATTTTTTATATGGGCCAACACTGCACAATTTTATATCTGTTTGTGTGTACAATTAGTAAGTTGCAATTGTGCGAGATTTTTAATTGAACGCATCATAAATTTTAAAATAAACTTTTAGTCAGTTGGTGTTGAATAAATTTTTAATAAACACATTTTACTAAAATTCCGTATATTTTTCTTTTTCTTACAGAATCTGTCCATCAACTTGTGCGTAAAATCAACAACAAAAATCGCTTGTGGTAAGAATTTTAGAAAACTTACGTCATTAGTTTATATTAAGATTACATGAAATAAAAATATAAAACTTATATACACACTTGTTATTTTTCGAATTGAAAACAAGGGAGAAGAAGTTTGTACACTAAAAAAAAGTCGGTAAAGTCAGCAAAAAATGTTGCTAATTCAGCAAATTTTTAGTCAGGAGCGTGCTTGCAAAAAAGTTGGTAATTTCACCAAAAGGTTTGCTGAAAATCAGCGAGCTGATTTATACCAAAAAAATAGTAATCTTCAGCAAAAGTTTTGCTAACACTTCGTCGATTGCAAATGAAAAAAAAATCCTTGCTTAAATCACTAAACTTTTTGTTGAATATTAGTAGACTGAAAAAAAAAACTAAAAAAACTTGTAGTGCAATTTTACTTTAGCTAATTTATTTGCTGAAAATTTAATTATAGAAATCGTGTAGAGTTGTTTTTTTTTTTAGCATTTCCGTTGTCTGTACTACATCCGGACAAGCTGCGACATCTACATCTTGTCTATCTGGTTGTCGTCCACGCTATAAATGCGGTTATCAGCACAATTTTTGTAGTTCAAAATTAGTTTAGTGCTAAAAAAATATAACTAGAACTTTTGCTGAAAACGAAATTTCAGCAAAAAAAAATTTCTGAAAACTAGTACACTTGATATACAAGACGTTTTAATAATTTTTCTACTAACTTATTTTTTTAAGTGTACCCTACATCTCTCTGTTGATCAGGGTATTGAGTTTATATTTTTGTTTAAAATACAAAAATTAATATGTTCAACAATTTTTATTCTAACTAAATACTGACACTTAAGAAAACATTATTTTCTATTGTTGTTTATATATGAATGTATGTCACTACATTGTTAGATCTGTCAAAACATCAGAGTAGTATATCGGAAGATGACAAAGCAAATTGTGGTAAATTGTTTGTTGTCGTTTTTATTTTTTATTTGATATTTTAAATGTTTAATAACGCTCCTAGACGTGAACAAGAAATTCTCATTGAGTTGGTAATTTAACTTAAGAAATATTTCTAGAAATTCTAAAAACGACGATTTTCTTAGACAAGAATGAAATCTGGATAGGGACATGCCTTCAACAGATTATTTTTCACAATTTGTTAAATACGTTTGGGATTTTAACACATTTAGTTCCTTTAATGCAATTAATATTCGCATATCCCGATAAAAATAAATTTAAAAAAAGAACTGTTAAATCTACAAAAATGTTATATTTCAAAAAATTTGTTTGAACGCAAATAATATTTTATCCTGCTTAAATCATTAGAAGTAGACTTAAGATAGCGGAAATAAATAATAAGTATTTCTGGCGTATTTGGGTTTTCAACATGCTTTCCAATAATATACAATTTGTGTTTATCAAATTGGCGATTTCTCGAATAAAAATACAATTCATTCCGCGAAAAAATGTTTTATTTTTTTTTTTAAATTTCGTATTTTTGGTCATTTTAAATGCTTTTCAAAAATATAAAATTTTTTAAAATCCAATCAGCGGTTGCGAAATTACAAAATAATATATTAAAAACATAACATTTCGCGATCAAAAAATTCTTAGATTGTGTGAAACAAATTTAATTTGTCAAACTAATGTCAGTAATGGCTCGAAATATCGATTCCAAGCCAATGAAATGCAAAATCAATCGTTTTTCGCTCCAGCAGTTTAGGGTAAAAAACTGATAACTTTTTTTGATTTGACGCAAAATTACTAGTTGAATCATCTTTTGACGCATAAATATTAGTTGAATCACCTCTGTTTGTGGTTATTTTAAAATATTTTAAACATTTACCTACATATTTTTTATTGCAATCTGATGCAATCAATTTTGGTTACGGAGTTTACAGTAACGAAGTTAACATTTGGTTAATTTTTTCGTTTTCTTTCAGAAACGCTTTGTCAGAATTTTCTTTCCGAAACATAATCCAAAATTCTGGTGTATGCATTTTTATCAAAAATTATGACGAAAAATCGTTACAGAGTTGAAGTTGTGTTAGCAAAGATATACGAAAAAGTTTGTAAAATGTATTAATTTTTGTTAAAAACGTCACTTTTCCTCTTCCTAAAAATTCTTACAGTTAGTGTTTAGCTTCATTAGTTATTAAAATATAAACTATTAAAGTTAAAAAACCTTATGAGTTACTGATTACGGAGTTTACATTTTTTTTTAAGAGAAGCAACACTCAGGAAATTCTTCCTATTAATTAACGTGTTGCTTCCTTTGGAAAGGGGTTAGAGAAGAAGTGAGAAGTGGTGAAAGATGAAAGGCTTCAAATATGGCAACACTGTAATTGCGCGAGATGATGGATCTTAGAACAGTTGTTGCGCGCCATTTAATGAAGAGTTGGCGAACTTTGTTGAAGCTTTTTAGTTCATAGCCCTGTTATATTATTTTACTTCGGTGGGCTTAAGTGCTATGGGAACACCGAATGAGGACTCTGCGATGTGTATGGGGGACAGAAAAAACTCATTCATATTATTATTTTTCATAAATTGATATTGCCTTGGTTGGGGCCCGAACCCGTCTATAAATTTGATCACAAATTTTATGTATTAACCAAAAATTGGTCAGATTGTTATAAATTTTGTACAACAGGTGACATTGCGCTGATATATATCGCAATATATAACTCAAATTTAATCCATGAATTAGAAATTAGCTGGTTACACGGTTTTTATCACATTTTTTTGATATCAGCCATAATTTTGAAATACATTTTGAAAATTTTAAAATACATTTTGGATAATTTTGAAATGCAATTGGAGAAATATCAAAGGTTTCTAGACAATTTCAAAACATTTTTGGCCAATTTTGAATGATTTTTGGACAATTTTGAAAAATTTTTGGAAAATTTTAAAACATTTTTGGATAATTTTGAAACATTTTAGACAATTTTGAATCATTTTTAGACAATTTGAAAGTATATTTGGACAATTTGAAAACATTTTTGGACAATTTTAAAACATTTTTGGATAATTTTAAAACATTTTTCGACAATTTTGAAATATATTTGGAATTTTCTGAAATAAAAGTGAAAATGATGTAGAAGATCTTACCTAAATGATGGGTCAGTTACCCGATCTGTTTCAATATTGAACAAATCGGAGTTTGACTTTTTAGAACTCGTGTTTATTGAATTATATCTTACAGTATGTGATTGAGCATATGATTAGTTTGTGCAATACATGGGAATTTTGCATTACCATTAGTTCATACTAATGACAATGAAAAAAATTTTATTACCATTTTATGGTAATTAAATATTTTTCATTAGAAAAGTCATTACTAATGGTAATGAAATTACACTAATGTATAAAAAAAACTAATTACAATTGATTAAAAACCATTTGTTTACAAAACAATTCAGGCAAATGAAAACGAACAACGGGTTTGGCCGGGGAAGTTATAAAACATAATTTTTTAAGGAGGATCCATTCCATTCCGTTAAATTTTACCTGGATACAAATAACAATGGAATGGCAAGTAATATTTAATTTCAAATGAGCATGAGCCAGAATGAGCATATTCCATCTGTGATTTCAGCGAGTTTTACTTCATTTTTACGTTTTTCTGTCAATGGCAATTATTTTGTTTAATTTATTCATTATTAATGGTAATGAAATTTAAAATCATTGTCATTAATCAATGAAATTAAATTTTAGAATCATTACCATTAATTAAAAAATGGTAATGAAAATAATTTCATTACAATTGATATCAATGTAATGGTAATGAAATCATCAATTAATTAGTCCACCTAATTAATTAGTCCCATGTATGGTTTGTGCTGATAATTTTATGACCCAAATAGTCTGTGTTGTAGGGTTTCATATAGTCTACATGTTCGATTTTAATTCTCTTACTTGTTTTATTTTGATTTCTTAAATATTAGCAAATTTCAATTAAAATAAATAACCACAATACAACTTTTGTTTTTCTAATACATATAAAAATTGAAAAGCAATTAGGGGTTAGTTAATATGAAATATGTATACCCGGTTTCATTAACAAATTATTAACACAGAATTAATTGTAATTTAAGGAACTAATTTTAAAATCTGTCGAAAATAATAAAATATTCTTCCAATATGGGAAACCCTAATTGCAATAGAAATTTTGAATTGTAATTTCAATTTGCTCGTTTTAGCCAACATGGTTGATGGCAATTTTTATATGAAATAACTATGACGTTATATATTATATTTTTGGGCTACATGATTACACTATTCATCAAGGAATCCAATTTTTTGTACCGCTTTCACTAAAACTTTTTTTAACGTACATATTCTTTTTAACCTTTAAGAGTTGTGGGCCCAGAGAAAATATGTTATGGGACAACTTTGAGGAGAAGCATTTTAAAATATTTTAGGCTACTATTTCTTTGGATTTAAATTTCATATAAAATAACCTTTTGTTTGAGTATAATCAGGTCGGGAAAAGTTTAGTGTTGTTTTTAAAGACCACCCAAGGATCTCAGAAATTACATTTTTCTAGAGTTGTCCTTAAGGCACTTGAATTAGAATTTCAGGCTCTCCAATAAATAAAACGTGGGGCAAAAATTGCAAATGCATTGATTAGATCCAGAAATATTTCAAAAGTTGTTTAATATACTAAACCAAACGTTTTTAAAATAAAGAAATACTTTTATCTCAGAAAAGCAATCTGATTGAGTATTTTTTGTCTTCAGATTTGCATTGAGTAGGCCAATAACTTCTTTATTAAAAGAAAAAATAAAAAAAATCGATGCAAAATTTTTGCCTATTTTCAAATTATTTTTGAATCTATTGAATATATTTGCAAAATTTACTTATTGAAGCCTTTTGTATGAATTTTGTTATAATGTGCGTACATTTTTTTAGGAAACTTTAAGGCAACCTAATTTTCGGGATCATTGCGGAGTCCTTAAAACAAATTTGAACATTCAACGACATGATTATATTTAAATGAAAATGGTAAAAAAGGAGATAATTCGAAAGGGTGAATTGATGGAACATTATTAACTTCACATTCGGATCTATGCAGCCAAAATTATTTTAAAAAGTTTAAGTAGAATTTTCTGCCAAAAATTTGTCGGGTAGTGTTATTAAAAATGTAGCGTAAATGCATTACGCATTTATATTTACATACCACAAGGTTTCTCTCATGTGTTTCTATGGATTCGAAGAAACAAAAATGTTGTCATAAAATGTTTGCATTTAAGAAACGAAAACAAAAAGAAGGTCATTGTATTTTATAATTTTACGAAATATTTATTTTTGGTTACCCAAAGAGTGTATGAAACTGCACGCTTTGTTGCATGCATCATCTGAAATTTTCATAAATGTGTAGGTAGAATGATGCATAAAAATATTTATTCTTAAATATTGCAACAAACAAAAATTTTTTATGGGTATTATAATTCTTTTGTGAGTTTCTTTTTTGAAAAGAAATTTTTTGCAAAGTTCCGGATTCATTGTACGGAACGCTGAAACTAGCAAAAGGAAAAAATATTAATTTACTTTATTCGAATTCGTAAACAATAAATTAAATATTTGAGGCTTTCCATACTAACTGTCCAGCCTAAAACAAGTAAAAAAATATAGTCAGGCATACCTAATATACTTAGGTGAAAATTGATTGTGGTTCAAAACAGAAATCATTACCAAGGCGTTGGTTGACAATGGTACCGAAAACAAAGCTTTGGAAAAGCTTTTACTTTGGAATTCTTTGCCAACTTTTGCAAAACGGCCAATGATTGTTTTTCAAAATTTACAACTGTTTATAATAAAACTGGACCTGTTCGTACATGTTTTGTGTACCGGTAGATGTGTCCAGAGATGCCTCCATTTGATACCCAACTTGTCTATTTTATTTAAAACTATAAGAAATAAATTAAAAATACTACAAATTGAGTCATTTTTGGCTTTAGTCCCTTATAAACTCCTCGAATTTTTAATTAAAATTATTTTAAATTAAATTAAAGTAAAAAATGTGAAAAAATGTTCAAAAATTTCTAATTCAACTTATTTTATATAAATATTCTAAAAAGAAGTTGCAAAAATTTAATTGGCAGTTAGTTCTTGGGAAACCATTTTTGGAGTAGATGAACTTGAGAACCGTTAACAAAAAAGAGATAGAACATTTTACACACCAGTATACGAAAAATCAATAAATATATCGTTAACTATATGCTTACCAGTGCTGACAAAAATATTGATTCTAAAAATAAATTTAAAAAAATTTTCAAAAAAATCCAGAAAATTACTTTCTATTTGAAATAATGATAAAGATAAGTCATTGTCAATAACTCATTATTATATGTTTTAAAATAATGATATGCCATTACCGTTTCTACACTGGGACTGCGTAACTATATACCTGGTAATGGTAACTAGTTACTTTTCTTATTACATTTCTTATTATTTTTTTGTGTGGCGGTGTCGCGGAAAATAATGAGTTATGCTTACACACCAGTATACGAAAAATCAAAAAATATGTCGTTACTTATATGCTTACCAGTATTGACTAAAATAATGAGTCTAAAAATAGATGTTCACAAAATAAATTTTATAAAAAATAATATTTTTTAATTGTAAAATTTTTTTTACATAAAATGTTCTTGTGCCGGGAGGATTATTATATTTCGTAGATAAAAACATAATTGAGCTTCTGCACAGAAGTATGCTTACTCGCCAACACACAAAAAATCCAAAAATATGTGATTACATATATCACTACCAGTGTTTTTTTTTTATTATTTATTTGTTTAAAATATAATACATTCTTAATGATGGAAAACCTGCTAAGCCTTTTTGGTGTTGTATTGATGATCAATTCTTTCAAGCATGTCGGATTCATTAACTTCTGTAAGAACTGTAAGATTATAAATGTTTTTAACGTTAAGTATTTTTAATTCACGAGGTAGATTTTTTGATTGGTTGTTGTTGGTTGTGTTATGATTGTTTGTTGATCTGTTATTGGTGATTTCGATTGTTGTGTTCTTTTTAGTTTTTTTTAGTTTAGTTTTCTGACGGATTGTTGGTAGTTATTTGTAAATTGTTGCTATTTCTTATGCTGATGTGGTTGATATTTGACACTATATAGTTGTTATTGATATTAATATTGCTGCTAATTGAACTAGGTGTGCTTGGCTACCGATTGTAAAAAATTTTCCTGGCATGTTAAGTGTTCTAATTAGGGTATTCAATTAATCGATTTTTTATTTTAATCGATTAATCGCGCAAATAATTATTTGGGTTTTTTTCTAAACCGGTTAATCTAATAAAATTTAAGAATTAATCGACAAAAAATGTATGTAAAATAATATACAAACAGAAGTAGTATTTTTTTTATAAAATTCATAAAAATAAAAAATGTATTAATTGATATGCGGCTAGGTTCTGCATTTCGTAGTGAATTCAAATCGCAGTGAAATTGAAATTTATGTCAGTATTGCAATGCGTTCTAAAATTTTACTTCGTTCGACTTTTTTCCATTAAATGACCAATATACAATTGTAATTCACTTAAACTCGAAATGAAACCAAATGAAATTCAAAAAAAAATTTATGAAATTTTCACTTTCACTCGAAAGTGAAATACAGAACGTGTCCGATGATCTATTTTTGTGGCATCAGTAGGATTTTCAAATTTTATTGAAATCAAAAACAACCACACCGCAGACCTTCTATGTAAATTTTGCATTGCGCATTGCATTTGCCAGACGTAAACGTAGTTCTCTATAATACGCGTATGTCCAACGAGTTCAACAACTAATATTTTTTGTCTCTTTCGTATGCATTGAACATAAAAACACGTAAATGAAGAGAGAAGTTGTGTCGGGAATTGATTTTTCCTTTACGTTTTCGACTCTCCCTCCCTTTATTTTATATTAGTAATTATTTCGCAGGGAGTTTGAAAAAAAGTTGTGATTTGGTCAAAATTGTTTCTAATGGAGTTGGTTCAAATGGCTCCTGAACCAATAAATTTTATTTTGAATATTATATAATCTTATTATTATTATTTGTAAATTTTTTTGCTTTACTTTTTAAATAGTATTTAAAAAAAAAAACTTCTGGATATGATATAAAAAAATAAATTATTTTTCTTTTAATTGTCGCTACATTGCTAGATCTTTCAAAACAACAGATTAGTATTTTGGAAGATGACAATGCAAATTGTGATAATTTTTTAGTGTTTTTGGTTTGATATTTAAGATGTTTAATAAGTCTTCTATGCGAAAATAAGAAATTCTCATTAAGTTTAATCTAACAAATATTTATAGAAATTCTAAAACGTGGTCCCCTGATGATTTCCTTAGGCAAGAATGGTCTAAACCTAGAGCAAATGGCTTCTCACAAATTGTTGAATAAATTTTGCGATTTTAACACATTCCCAGCAAAAAAATTCATTACAAAAAAGTTATTTTAAAAGCACTCCGAATAGCATCAACTGATTGTGAAATAGTTACAATTTAGCTCTTACACTGATTTATTTTACACGTGATGTCCCATGTTGTCAGTAGTTCAATTTAAGCATTTTGTTAGTAATTTAAAAGTGATTACATGATTTTAATAAAAGCATGGTTTTTAGGTATACATTTTCATCACATCAATACGAGTACATTTTGTTTGCATTTTTAGAGTGATTTAGAAGTACTCTTTATAATATATAATATAATACATTTTTCAAAGTGATTTAAATGTGCTTTTTATATGTCTGAAATAGCATATTTTAGAGGCAATTTTAATGTTTACTTCAGTCTTTAAATTCGAAAAAGATACGATATTGAATCAAATAAGATTAATAAGTACATTAAGACCGAGTTTTTGGGATGTCAGTTAAACTTGGTTTAGTTAAAACGAAAACGAAAAATAAAATAGATTTTAGAAGCAGTATTCCAGTTATAAACTGCGTTAAACTAAGTTTAAATATAATCTACATCCTAAAAGCTGATTATTTTTTTTAAAACATTAATCAAGGAATTTTCAGAATATTAAAGCGTACTAGGAAACTATTTTTTCATTTTAAAACTCTACAGTAATAAGGCCATTATTATAAATTTGCTGAATCCGAAGATCTATGATTAAAATTTTAGCTTTAAATTCATTAAAGAATCCGAGAAACATTGGAGGACAGTTTTCCCCAGACATATTTCGAAGGCGAATACCATGTCGTCCTTTGAATTTTGCAAGTCAACCATCGTTAGGTTAAAATCAACGTTTTCATTAAACGATGGATTAAGTTCCAATGCTATAATTTGCAAGAAGAAGCAGGCGGGTTTCATCGCCTCTTTCGAACATTAACATTTTGTATCGAAAAATGTTAGCCTTTTCAGACATGTGTAGTGCATATGGTAACATTTTTCGATACAAAATAAGAAGAGAGTGATTTAGTAGAGGTTGGGTGAGTTGGTACCTCTTTTAATTATATGCTCGTTGGAAGAAGTTCATTTAGCAAAATTTTAACTTTAATTAAAATTTGGAACTTTAATGGACATTTTAAAGTTGACGGCAGTTATTTTTTAAATCTATTTTTGAGTTGAAGAAATACCCCTCAATTCATAAATGCTTTGTAAAGTTATAGCAGGCTTACAAAACGTCATTTTCATAGAAAATTTGTTCAATAAACCTCCTATAATTTTATAAAGCATTTATGAATTTAGGGGATAATATATTTTTTGT
Source organism: Leucophora obtusa (assembly GCA_949987735.1). Lineage (NCBI taxonomy): Eukaryota > Metazoa > Arthropoda > Insecta > Diptera > Anthomyiidae > Leucophora > Leucophora obtusa. The sequence goes on from OX465296.1 coordinate 120,274,160, forward strand.
CACTATAGAATTATTTATTTAGCTTGATTTTACGACTTTAAGGTGTAATAACAATTAAAGCATATCGACATTTCAAGCAGGTGACATTTATTGAACTTTTAATGTATAAGCAAAGGTAAGGGACCAACCTCTGTTAACGAACCTCTTGATTGGTCTGTTTTAAACGATAAAATGTGTTAACATTACAACAAATTTTATTAACATATTTCTTTGGTGCACGGTGCAAAAGCACGCGAGCGACTTCATAGAGCCTAAAAAATACATTTTAATTGTTAACTTTTATATATTTGCATTTAGGGAAAAGAGGAATTCATATTTGGGTCAAACTCCAGGAGGTTCAATGTGATCCAATTCTTTATTCCTTCCCTTTTTCAAAGGGAACTGTAATTGAAGTATTTTTTAAAATATGTACGAATAATTAAAAAAATATGTAAATAATCGTAAATTAATAAAGTCGTTAATAAAATTAACTATTTTGTTTTTTTTAGAGATAAAAAATGGAATCTCTAATAAATTCGTAATTTTCAAACAAATGCATTTACAAAGAAAAAAACAACATTATATATACATTTTTGAAAGTTGTTTTAAAGCACATACATTCGAAACAGAAAAAGAGTACTTATCGCTCCATTGTAACCAATTTAAAAGTTGTTTGTTTTGAATGACTTACACATATTTTTGCTGGGTTTAATTACATTATTAAAAATACATTTTTTTAAATATTGTGTAATTTTTTGGCAATTTCGATTAATCGATTAATCGTATTAAATTATTCGAATTAATCGTTATTCGAAATTTAGACATTTTAAATTCTTCGAAAAATTTTTAAAAAAAATTGTTCAATTAATCGAATAACGATTAATCGATTGACTACCCTAGCTCTAATACTACTTGTTACCTATTTCACTTCATATTGTTCCCATTTGCAACAATGGTTTACTTCATGACCTATACTTATAGTTAGTATTTATAACAGAGATTAAGTGTTGTACATTTTCATGTACTATATTTGTCAAATGATGTAAACATATATTTCATTTATATTTGTGTGGGTAATTTGGTTTTAAAATCAATTTTTATATTATTAAAAAATATGTATTTTAAGATTTCAATAATAAATCACAAGTATAAACAGATGTTGAAAATTAAATGCATATTAAATTAGTTGTATATACCCGTACACTAAGAAAACGTCGGCGGTCATTGCCTGCTTGTTGTTTGATTACTTTTTAGTTTTATTGTTTTGTTATTTAAAAATATTTTAGAAGAGAATTTATTTTTATTTTTTATACAAGCTAAATATTTTTTTTATGAGGAATGCGAATGTTAAGTTGGTAAAAAAAAAATTGGATATATCGCACTTTACAGCCCAACAAATATGCCATTTTAAAAATAAATATGGCTTGAAAAGAAGAATTTTCAAATCATTTTTGTATAGAGGTCGCAGTTCGCAATTGAAGTTTCAAGGTTGTGCTTGTTCTATTATTTTTAATTAATTTAAAATAATGAGGAAAATTAAATATAATTATCATCATCGCGACATATCAAATCTAATATATTTTTAGAAGGACACTACGAATATGATATCAAAATTAAAATCGGAGCCGTGGATTACACGAAATTTTAAAATTTCCTAAAAAAAATTTCAAATTTGTTCAGGTACATCTGTGGAATGTCCTCTTATGTGAGCTAGGATTTTTGATAACAATAAAATTACAGCAAGCAAGATAATAGCGAAATTTTAAAAAACTCACATTTTAGGTTAATTTGCAAGGATAGCTGTTATTCTTTTCAATATTAAAATCAGTGCCATATGTAATGAAAATCCTTGGTAAAAAATTGCAAAAGTATAACAAATTGGTTTTGCCAATGACGCCGTTTACAGGTAGTTTTTTTTTTCTTTTTTTTAAACAGAAGCAACAGGAAATTCTTCCTATTAATTAATGTGTTGCTTTCTTTGGAAAAGGTATAGGGAAGAAGTGAAAGGTGGTGAAAGATGAAGGGCTTCAAATATGGCAACACTGTAATTGCGCGAGATGTTGAATCTTAGAAGAGTAGTAGGGCGCCATCTGCTGAAGGGTTGGTGAACTTTGTTGAAGCTTTTTAGTTCATAGCTCTGTTGTATTTTACTTCGGTAGGGTTAAGTGCTATCGGAACACCGAAGGAGGACGCTACGATATGTATGAGGGATAGAAAAAACTCATACATATTATTTTTCATAAATTGATGTCGCCTTGGTTGGGAATCGAACCCGCAATCTTATGTATAACAGTCTAACGCGCTAACAACTTGAAGTATTTTGGGAAAATACTTCAAAAAACTTCAGTTTTTTTGAATTTTTAAAAACCGTGAATAATTGTTTTTTTAATTTTGATTGCAGATTCATAATCTTCGTTAAAATAAAAGTCAAATTTGAGAAATTTTCTGACATAAATCATGATCAAGGTTGAGTTTTACTTTTATATTTTTAGATAATTTTTTAAATTCTAACTAACTTTATTTGAATAATTTAAAAAAACGCGAAGTACTTAAAAGTTGCTTAATTTTTTATGTTTTAATTTCATATTCCCATATTCATATATTTAATGTGCATAAAATCATACATTAATTAAGACTAAAAAAAAAAAAAATGTTTAAGTTATAGTTTATACCCACTGAAAAAAAAAAACGATCTGTCCCAAACATAATTTTTCTGGTAATATGCAGTGAGAAGCAAAAGTATAACAGGGTCCACATTATTCAGATATTCTGCTTTATATTTTTAATTACGTAACCAATTAAAATAATTTTTTCTAAATTTGATTGTTTATTAACCTCTTCTGATTAAAAACCAATAACAATATTTAAAGTATTTTAATTAACGAAGAAGATGAAGACATTTTTGTATATTATGACAAATGTTACACTTTTGCACCCTGTTAAGTTTTCATAAATTTCTTAAACAATTTTTAATATTAACTTAAAAATTCATAACATTTTTGCGGTTTTTATGTGTAGTTGGAAAAATATTCCATTTATCTGGTGAAAAAGTGAGTATTAAGTAATATTTCCCTATTGTTCAAGTCGAAAGCCCTTTTTAAGGCTGGCTATGTTTATCATGCTGAAAATTTTCTTAAATCCAAAAGTATTAAATATATTTCATGTCGAGCGGTAGCACGGACTATTTTTCATTGAGACATTTGCTCGTCGGATTGCTTTTCCTACTAAAAAAATTTTTAGATGAGTTTTGAGTTTACTAGCTACCATAGAAAAATAATTGTATTGTCGCATTAAATATTTTTGGATTTAGTAAAAAAATCAACATGGTTAATATTGCCATACCCCAAGATGGGCTTGCGACCTGAACAATAAGGAAAATTTTATTTGACACCTAATTTTTGAAGAGATTAATGAAATATTTTGAAACAATTCAACCCAATGCATAGAAAAATAGCAAAATTTTCATGATTTTTAAGTTTATATTTAAAATTTTTAAAGAAAATGATCAAAAATTAACTGGGTGGAAAAGTGTAACATTATTCTTTAAAGAGAAAAATGTAATTTTTTCCCCAGTTAAATAAAATAGTTATTTTTTTTTTTGTTTTTTAATTAGAACAAGTTAATAAATAAATAGCGCTAGAAATAATTATTGGATTTGCTTTCATATTTAAACATTTGAAGCAAAATATCTGAACCATGCTAACGCTGTTGCGGCCCTATGCTCCTTGCAGGAGTAAAAGGAACAAATATATATATGCTAACCCTGTTACACTTTTGCTCCTCACTGTATATATTAGACCGACTCACGCAAAAAAAGTAAAAAAGTGCACCACTCAAAATAAACTTTGGTTTGTTTTATGATGATTCCCAAAAATTTTCGGGTCTAGCAATGAGATCTCACGAGCTGGAGCAATTTTAAAAAAGGTATTTTTTTAGTTTTTGTAAGAATTTTGTATTTTAGCTGAAGACAACATACTCAATATGGGTATCGTATGAAAGGTTTTTTTGAGGCGCGTCCAGCGGTATATATAAATTGTTTAAGCATATTCCTGACATGTCCTATTTTCAAGGATATTCTGTAAAAAAAAAATGTGTGGCTAATTTTGTGTGGAGATGTTTGTGATTGAAATGTCAAACTTACATATCATAATCTATAGTCGATTTAAGTGAACATGTATTTCAGATTTTTATGAAATTCGCGATTGTTCGCGTTTTGTCAGAAATTCAATGTGTTGGAAATAATATTATCTAAATAGGGCAATATGGATACTAAAACTTTTCTTTTGACAAGTAAATCATAGCTGAGTGGATATAGTTTAGAATTTTGCTAATTTATCACATTTTTCACGGTGCTCTGGACCAAATTTTGATAAAATTTGGATTTGCCCAAATTCGATAAAAAATTTTTGTGTGCTTTTTTTTAGGTTTATTATTAACTAAAATATTTTATTGAAATACGCGTATCTGTAATTTTTTAAAGAAAAATCTAAATACCAAGTGTACCGGTATGAAGTGAGCGTCAATATACAAACGTCTCCATAGGGAACATTTATTGTGAACGAGCCTTAATTTTTTTTTATGTTGGCAATTACATCTGTCAAACATATTCAGTATACATCAAATCAGAGAACAAACAACATCATATTTTTTGTCGTGTTAAATATGGTGAATTTCGTACCAGAAAATGATGAATTGCGGAAAGCATTAATTTTTTGTTTTTATTTGAAGAAAAGTGCTGCAGAATCGCATCGAATGCTTATTTCCAGAATCCTAAACGGAAAAAATCATGGGTTAATCCGGGACAACCACGAACTTCGGCAGCAAAACCAGATCGATTCGGCAGGAAGATAATGCTATGTGTCTGGTGGGATCAGAAAGGTGTGGTGCACCACGAGCTCCTAAGACCTGGAGAAACCGTTAATACAGATCACTACTGAAAACAAATGATCAATTTGAACCATGAATTAATCAAAACACAACCAGAATGGGCCAAAAGACAGGGCAAGGTAATTTTGCAAAATGACAATGCACCTCCCGATTAAAAAAGTTGATATGGTGACATATCTAATTTGATAAAATACAATAACTAATCAGATGCAATTTAATCCGAAAAATGGTGAATACAATTGTATCTACGTGGATAAAATTGGATTTAATTACTTTAAATTATATACAATTTAATCCGAATTTTGACCAGACATTATTGTATGAAATAATATCTTAATATTTAAAACTTTATGCAATTAGGTCCAGTTGGATAAAAATTTTCGTATTTTTGTTTTTATTAAATATTGTACTGAAACACTAGGGGGATTCACGTAAGGTTTCGTATATCGTGTGAACTAAGCAAATCTAGTAAGTTTGCGAGTCTTGATGTGAAACCGCATACATAAAAAATATCTACATATTAATCAGTACTTATACGAGCTATATTATAGTTTAAGAATAATCCATAAAATAAAAAAAATTCTAAATAAAATGAAATTTCAAATAATTTTCCATAAATCACTACTGGATTTTTCACTAAAGTTGAGTGATTATTAAGTTTCATTTTTATCTTACATCAACTAGATACTGATTTAAAATGCAAATTGCAGTACCTAACTCAAAAATTTTTACAAAATTTGGTCCAGAGCACCGTGCAAATTGAAGGAATTTTGCAAAATTCCATACTATATCTACTTAGTTATGATTTGCTTGTCAAAAGAAAAGTTTTGGTATCCAAATTGAATTTCTGATAAAACACGAAAAATCTGAAACACGTATTCACTTAAATCGACTCTAGATTATGATATGTAAGTTTGACATTTCAATCACAAACATCTCCGAACAAAAGAGTCAAAAATTTGTTTTTTTTTTTATAGAATATCCTTGAAAATAGGACATATCAGGGATATGGTTGAACATTCTAAATATACCGCTGGACGCGCCTGAAAAAAACTTTTGTATGATATATGATAATTTAAAAAAGTAAAATTTAAAAAATATTTGTTTTAAAGAAAATCATTGCTATTTTCATAATAGTATAAATACAATTGTTTATGGTTTTCTTTAAAACAAATATTTTTTAAATTTTTTGCTTACTTTTTCAAATTATTATTTGTGCACACCAAAAGCACTTATTACACACCTAAAATTAAGGCCAAAAACTTATGGAATAATAACTAAAACTGTTTATTGGTTTATAAAAAACTAAATGGTAAAATAGCAAAAAATTATCGAACCAAAATGCATAATATTTTTAATATCATTATCAAAAAGGTAAACATTTAGATTTTCATGGTAAAATAAATATTTTTTTTACAAAAATCTCAGTTTAACGTGGAAACACTAACCGTTTTACTTATTTGTCTACCAGTTTTTTTTGTGAGTGTAATTCGCTTAATTTTTATTTTTTTTACTTAATAATACAAAGATTTATTTTTTTGGAAATATAATATTCTATTTATACCCTACACCACTATGTGGTCATTATACCCTACACCACTATGTGGTCAGGGTATTATAAGTTTGTGCTGATGTTTGTAACACCAAAAAATATTGGTCGTAGACCCACCTTATAGTATACCGATCGGTTCAGAATTTTTTTTTATTTCGATTTAACGATGTCCGTCTGTCCGTCCGTCCGTCCGTCCGTCTGTCTGTCTGTCCATGCAATCTTGTGCGCACTCTACAGGTCGCAACTATTAAGATATTTTGATGAAATTTGGTACGCAGACCTATGTTGGCCCAAGGACGAACAAGTTTGATTTTGGTGAATATCGGTCCATGTTTAGACCTAGTGCCCATATAAGGGTCCTACCAAAATTATATTGTTTATACGCTGCAGGTCGTAAATATTTAGATATTTTGACGAAATTTGGTACACAGACCTATGTTAGCCCAGTAACGCAGCCTATTGATTTTGGTGAACATCGGTCCATGTTTAGACCTAGTGCCCATATAAGGGTCCTACCAAAATTATACTGTTTAGACGCTGCAGGTCGTAAATATTAAGATATTTTGATGAAATTTGGTACACAGACCTACATTGGCCCAATAACGCAGCCTGTTGATTTTGGTGAACATCGGTCCATGTTTAGACCTAGTGCCCATATAAGGGTCCTACCAAAATTATACTGTTTATTAGAGTTTGCTAAAAACCGAAAAATTTGAAAACCGCGGTTTCGGTTTTCTAAAATTATAAAAACCGCGGTTTCGGTTATTTTTCGGTTTTCTTGTGATATTAATACAATTGTTTTAAAATAATTAAATATACAAAACAATTAAATATTTTAATACGTTCAAGATATTTATTGAAATTCGATTGAATTTCTCACTCAAATAAAGAAAAATTACTCCGTTTCTAGACCTTTACGAGAGAAGAAAAAAAAACACGGAAAACCGTTATAAATATAATTTTTTTATTATTTTGTCGGCAACTAAAGCTGTATTTTCAAGAGTTTAAATTTTAGCAAATTGTTTAGAACAATATAAAGTTAAAATTTCACAAATTTCGTGAACTACGAAATAGTATTTTTTTTTAAATACGCTGTGAAAATCTGAACTGAATATATGAAACTCAATATCTCTTAAACTATCTGCCTTTTTTGTGGCTTGACTTAACTTATGTTATCCGTAATAACAAAAAATATTCTTTAAACTAATATTTAATGGAGAAATTATTCATTACAATTAAATACAAAATTTTGTAAATTCGATATATTTTTTTTAATTTTTCCATTACTCAAAAATTAATCTTAAATGACTCATAATAGCTCAGGAAATTCTAAATTTTCCAATAATGCTCATAATTCAGGGTCTTTTATGAGTCGTAAAAGTGCTCTCGGAAAGAGGCTACATCGGTGAAGAAATACTCCCTCATATAGGTTAATTTCAGAAGGTATTAATTAGGGCTCTTTTATGAGTCTTTTCGGATTCCAATTGCACACTGGGATGCAATCTAGTTAATTATTTTAATTGGTTAAAGTCATTGTTAAAAACCGACTTATTTTTGTCGGTTTTCGGTTTCGGTTTTGAGGCTTTAAAAACCGCGGTTTCGGTTTCGAATAAAACCGAACAGCAAACTCTACTGTTTATACGCTGCAGGTATTAATATTAAGATATTTTGATGAAATTTGGTACATAGACCTATGTTGGCCCAAGGACGAAGCCTATTGATTTTGGTGAACATCGGTCCATGTTTAGACCTAGTGCCCATATAAGGGTCCCCCCAAAATTGGCTTGGTTACAAACTGCAGGTCGCAAATATTAAGATATTTTAATGAAATTTGGTGCGCTGACTCACATTATAGAAAATTTTGACACAAGCCCCATTTTAACCCATTCGAATTTCGAATCCAAACAATACACCAGACTGGTGTAGGGTATTGTATAGTCGGCATGCCCGACTTTAACCTTTTTACTCGTTTTAGGTAAAAGTCGGCTTGCTGGGATAGAAATTGTAGGAAAATAGTGAAATATATTAAAAAATAAGAAAAATCACGGATTTAATTGTTAGAGTTTTATATTTGTTAATTAAATTTGAGAATCAAATTTTGCTTAAGATTTTACAATAAATAATAAAAATAAAGTTTCTTATTTTTCAAAGCCCCTTATTTGCAAAATTTTAGGCCCATTTTGCAAAAAGTCTGGCCCATAAGTGAAAACACGGCAACGTGCCAAAAGTACACTCTAAAAATTGTTTGTAAATTTACTACTATAAAATGGGTAAAATTTTGTTTAATTTTACGAAAATTCGGTAAATATAAACAAAACATGCGTAAACTTTTTTCATACACACTTCCATACACAATAATACACACACAAAGTATTTTTAGACATTATGTGTTTATAAATAAACACATTGTGCCTAAAATTACTAGTGTTTTGTTAAATAAAATGTTTACGCACAAAGTTGGTAAATATACTATCCTATAATAGTAATAAATACTCTGACATTTCAAATTGAAAAAAATTTAAAAAAAATTATAAATTATAAAAAGAAAAAGCGAAAACGGATTATTTTTTGTGAATTACAACATTTCCACAAACACATTAGAGTCTGGAAATATCAACATAAGCATGAAATTGTTTTTGGTGGTAGTCTAAACCTCATTTCAAAATAACTCCTGCTCAACAAAATGCCTTCTTTGCAAGGGAGGCAGTCAACCAACAACCGTCAACAATAACGGGAGAATACGCCGTAAGAGAGATACGGCCTAGGCAAAACAACTGGGTGCAATGACTCCTGTTCAACAAAGTCAGTATTCATTGAGTACTGTCGAACTTGCAAAGAAAGCATTTTGTTGATCAGGAGTCATTGCACTCAGTTGTTCCTGCGTAGGCCATATCTCTGCGTTTTCTCCCGTTATTGTTGACGGTTACTGCCTCCCTTTCTAAGAAGGCATTTTGTTTAGCAGGAGTCATTGCACCCATTCAATAGTTATAACAAATTTTTATATGAATTTTATACAAATGCCTTAAGATCCCAAAATGATTAATTTGGACATAAACGAATGACTTGGATATTATTATTAATAAAATACGTACTAAAAATTAATTTGTTATTTTATTAAAAAAAAAAATTTTGGATGGTGCTTAAAGTTAGCACAACTTTTGTAAATGTACGCATTTTAATGGATTTTAACGCACTTTCTGTGGATTTTTGCGCGTTTTAGTGGATTTTTACGCATTTTATGCGTACATTTACACGTGAAACGTGCTTTTTTACACACAAATTTAGTAAATTAACACACTAATTTCAAAATTTCATTTAATTTTTACGCACTTTCAATGTAAAATTACAAATTATTTGTGCACCAACTTAAACACAATGTGCGTATTTTTTTTCAATTACGCACATAGAGTAAATTTACCCAATTTATAGTAGGAGTTCAGTTTCCTACTATAAGTTGGGCAAATTTTAACAGAATTTAATTAGAGTGTACATAACTATATAGGATCAATGGGCGGTACTCTTGTTTTCGGTTTTAAGTGTCAAATTTGTAACTCTGTGTATTTCAACGATCCTATCTACTTTTTAAAATTGACATGTAACAAATTTACTAGTCATTTATTTATAAAGACATAAATTTACTACAAGTGTTTATATTTGGTTAATATTTGACTAAAAACCATACCTGGGATTTTTTTTGATATTGAAATTTCATTGGCAGTAGTTGTAGCCAATGGTGATGCTAAGAAATCATTAAAACTGAAAATGATTTTTTTCATTGACAATTTTTAAACATTTTAATGAAATGACATGAATGCCTGAAACCACCAAGTGAAATTGAGCGTGTAATACTCGTACTTAAAAATGTAGTACTTAACTATTAACTTAGCTTTTTCATCAAATTCAGCATACACTGGGCCGGCTTATTCATCACTGGTTAGTCATGATGGGTGAACCTTCGGTAGTGTGTAGTTGATGAAATAGAAAATATTTATTTATAAAATAGTTATGCAAATATTACTATTTTTGTCTAGATTCGGGATCATCCATTATAATTCCTTGTTTTTGGCATTTGCATTGATCAATGCCAATTGAGCAAATTTTCATTGGCATTGACCCAAACAATTGTAGTGCCAGAAAAATATCATTGCCATTGACAAAAAAAATGCCAATGATGTCAATTAATTGGTCAATTCAGTTAACTTGTCCCATGTATGCTAAAAACATCTAACTAAACTATTTACATGTAAAGTCTCGTATAAATCCTCATAATACACAAATATAATTTTTGTATAATAAACAACCCCTCAATATTTCAGCATCTCAATGTAATCAATTATAAAATGTCCACAAGAATATAACCTCCACCTTGAAGAGAACATAAAACAAATATTTATGTTTGAGTGCACATAAAGTATAGCATTACGTATTTAAAATATACGAAAATAAAGCACTTGAACTACTTAAATTTACTTTAGATGTTTAAAAATAAATTGAATCGAAATAAACAATAATAGCAATAGGTGATTTGCACATTTTTTGATGCCAAATTAACTAAAAATACATAAAGGGTATCATTGATGTTAAAAAAAATAAAAACACTAAAATAAAATAGCAACTAAATATAAACAAAAAATTATGCATTTTGAAATAAATACCAAAGGAAATAGTTTTCACATACATATTGGATGTAGACATGCTTCTACAGAAGTTGGCTAATTTCATATTGACATCTATATTTAGTGTTGCCAGAATATGATTAACAAACTGTATCCTGTTTTCGATTAAAATTTGGCATTTCTTATTTCGTACTATGAAAAACGTTGGAAAAAATAATGTATTACAATATGACCATGTTGAGAATTTGTTTTGCAGCCACAATTAATATTTTTTCAAAGTATTTTAGTGTTTGCATTTCAAGTTTTTGTAACAGAATTTTATTTTAATTTGTATGTTTGTGCACAGTCAATTGATGGTTTATAAAAAATGTATTGTTTTTTATTTGCTGTTATTTTAAACAACAATTAATGTTCAAGGTCATTCTGTTTTTTACACATATTGTTTTAAATTTCTTTTAAAGGTTTAACCCATTTTTTATTGTTTATCAATCACTTGAAAATTTTTTGACAAAATTAGGTAGGGATATTCAGTTCTTTTAAGTTTTTTTTATAATTTTTCGCGCCCGCTATTGTTATTATATATAATTGCAATTTTGACGCCTAAGGTTTATTTTTCAAAAATTGTCCCGGAAATATTTCTATTGCCTATCACGAAAATGTTTAACCCATTTGAAGCCACAAATAAAATCTAATATAAAAATATCATATAAGATTTTGCACTTAAGGTTGAACTACACTGTAACTAAATACATAAAAATTTTATTAAATTTAAGTTGAATTACGTTGAATGCAAATAACAGTATTTCCTGATAACATCAACAAAAATACTTTCTAAAAAGTAGTCGACTGCTGAATTTAGTATGCTGGAATTTAAGTCATATAAAAAAAAAACTTTTAGAATTAAACTTTTTTTGTGATTTTTTAGTCTACTCATTATTCAGACAAAACTGTTGCCGACTTTAGCTGGGTAAATTATTTTCTATTAACTAAAATTTAAATCAAACATTAAAAAATATGAAAATTATTTTTTTTCCGGACTTTCTATGTTTTCATATATTTAGTTGGCATATTGTTCTACCTCAAGTTCAAATTCTAATCTTTTATTGTCATATTAGATTTTATTTCTTGCTTCAAAAAGGTCGACCATTTTCATGATATAAACAATACAATTATTTCGTGGGCATCACCCCAAATCATCAGTTGGTCGCAATAAGAAAATGATGATTGGAACACACAAACCGAATCATCACATAACGTACAAAAATTCAACGGGACGAGAATTTTGCACTTTTGTATATAAACTGTCTGATTTGGTAAAATCCAGCCCCATATCAACACTATTTGAAAAACACAAATTTTATATAAAAGTACCCTTTGAGTACCAATATATGTATGTTTGTTATCAATTACATTTGTAAAAACAACGATAACCCCAATAAAATAATATTTTGTATGGAACTAGCCGTGGAAAGATGTTTGTTCAACAATTACATTAATTTTTGCACTAAAAGTTTTGATTTATGATTCGATTTTACGAAATCAGACACTTCATATACAAAAGTACACAATCTCGTCCCGTTGATTTTTTTACGTTAAGTAATGTTTCGGTCAACCTCTTTGAAAAAACATTTAAAATCTAATATGACCACATCAAATTAGAATTTGGAATTGAAGTAGAACAATATTCTACTGTCCTCCAAGTCCATATCATCCAATTGGGGCCAAAAATATTCGGTTATCATTGAACGGTAGCGATTCCCATTCACAGTAACGTGCCGGTCTTGATCATCACGGAAGAAGTACGGCCCAATGACGCCGTCGGCCCATAAACCGCACCAAACCGTAATTTTTTCGGGATGCAATGATGAATCATGGAGTACGTGTGGATTGCTGTCTGGCCAATAACGCATATTTTGTTTATTGACGAAGCCATTCATTATGACGATCATAAATTGGACGTAGCGCTCTTAACGTTGAGGCCACTGACTCCGAATGTCGGTAGTAAATTTTAATAATTTCGACTCGTTGTTGGCTCGTATATCTTTCCATCATGAAATGGCAAACCTTACTAAAGAGAAATGTCAAAAGAGCGGCAAGAAATATGGCGTCGTTTGCTGTCCCTGTCTTTCTACTTTTTTAGCGTCCCTGCTGAAGAACCCTTTATATAAAAGTTTTATTGTTTAACTAGTTTTATGTTTTCTGCTCTAGTCTTACTAATATTAAGTAAAAATAGTCTGCTAGTATAAGCTGTTTTTTCTGCAAGACCATTATTTAGTAGCTTTAGCAGACATTTTTAGGGACTTTTTTTGTACACTAGGGTGTCTTGTTTTGCCACTTTTCTTTATAAATAAGATCTGATAGCCGGCAATAGTTGTAGACCCCCATATATTTTGAAATCTATTGTTTTTTAATCTGTTGAGATTGTCTGTTAGAATTTGTGCCTAAAAGTTTAGGATTTTTGCTGAAAATTGTCAAAATTTAAAAAAAAATTTTCTTATGAAATTAATTACTGCTAATATTTTTTTCTGTAGGGTTCATTTATAACTACCCAGATAAAAATGAATTTGAAAAATTGAGACCGAGAAAAACAGTGATGTTCTCAAAACCCGATTTTCACTTTTTTAAAATTTGATTGAGCAAAACGTAAAGACCCAGTCTAGAAAATCATTACCAGATATGTGGTTATGCAACTACATACCTGCTAATGGTAACTAGTTACTTTTATTATTACATTTCTCATTACCTTTATATGGCGATGTCGCGAAAAATAATGAGTTACACACCAGCATACGAAAAATCAAAAAATATATCGTTACCTATGTGCTTACCAGTATTGACTAAAATAATGATTCTAAAAATAGATTTTCAAAAAAATGAGTTTTATAAAAAAAAAAATATTTTTAATGTAAAAAATTTTTTTTTTAATCTTCTTGTGCGGGAATCGAACAAGTCCTTGAACTTTGTTTTTTATGAGAGTTCAGTAATTTGTCCTAGGATTTGTCTTGTGACATGTCACAAGGGGTCAATTTCCCATAACGCCATTTAAATGTGACCACTCTATTTCGTATAAAGGGGCCAGTTCGGTGACAGTTTGTTAAAATTTCCCGTAGGGATTATATACGTAATGGAGTTCTTCATTGATTCTACGAAACAAGTTCTATGAAATTATATCATTAGTATCATGAAGGATTATTCTTTCAGTGTAGCGTTTTTTTGTCACTTTTTGATTTGATATAATAACACTGATCTAAGAAAAAGTGAATAATATTGTAGCGGATTTAGGATAATTGGGGTGGTGATTTCGAATCTGCAACAAGTTTGTTCAAATTGGCTCTAGATTTAGCATAATTCGCGATTTTACTTTTTTCCATTTTTCAATCGATTTTTTCAATAAAAAATTTATAATTTAGTAACTATAGCTCCAGAAAGAAAACCCCTTACATAGTTTAAGCTTAGTTCCGTGCTCTATATTTCAAACTTAAGTGTGTATCGATATCTCAACAACTTTTATAAATATAAGTAGTCGCTCAAAATTCAAAATTACAAAATCTTTAAATTTGTTCTTTAGAAGAAAATCTAAATATGAGTCCAAGTTCGATTTCAAATACCAAATCCAATTTGGTAAGAAAAAAGTCCAAAATTTGTGTATATTTCGTATTGCATAAATAAATGATATGCACTTTTAGAGCGTTTTGTAATTAAATTTAGATTAAAAAAAGATATTCTACTGTAGGTACTACAATTCTACTGTACTATTATTGACTTCTTTGTTCCTAAAAAGATCAGATTTCATATTGTTTCATATTTTAACCCAAAAAATTTTAATAAATTTGGTCCAGAGCACCGTGCAAGTTGTATGAAATTCGCAAATTTCCAAACTATATCCACTTGTCAAAAGAAAAGTTTTGGATCCATATTGCCCTATTTAAAACATATTGTTTCCACCACATTGAGTTTCTGATGAAACACGAAAAATCACGAATTTCAGAAAATCTGAAACACTTGTTCACTTAAATGGACTGTAGATTATGATATTTGACATTTCAATCACAAACATCTCCGTACAAAAGGGTAAAAAATTTGTTTTTTTTATAGAGAATATCCTTGAAAATAGGACATGTCTGGATATGCTTGAAAATGTTATATATAGCGCTGGACGCGCCTCAAAAACCTCTCATATGATACCCATAATGAGCTTATTGTCTTCAGCTAAAAAGCAAAATTCGGTTAAACTGCAGTTTATGGGGTCAAAAAAATATAAAAGAATATTACCCCCTCTGGGGCCCGTGGGGGGCAAAAAACGGGGGGACATAGTAACATGAGAGTGTGGGTACTCAAATTAAAAGAAATTGTTTCACGATTTCAAAAATGTTATTTTTTTTTTAATCTATAAAACGTAACCCTAACTTGAGCCATTTTAGTCCCTTAAGAGGGGGGACTGAAAATTATAAAATTTTTTTTTATAGTAAAATGGTACTCAAATGAGAGAAAATGTCCCCACACGACTTCAAAAAGTATTTTTTTTTTCAATAATCGATAAACGCATTACAAATTTGGACATTTACATAAAAAAAATTAAATATTTTGGAAAAATCGCGCGATTTTTACAAAAAAAATTTTCCCTGCGGCGCAATAACAGTATATCTTCTATACTTCTGAAATTGCATTTTCCATCAAAAAGTTTCATTTTTATATCATCTAAAAAGTTTGGGTATACCTAACATTAGAAAAAGAAAATAAAATTTTTTTTGGAAAAATCGCGCGATTTTTACAAAAAAAAAATTTACCTGCGGCGCAATTCAACTATATCAGTTTTGAAATTGCATTTCTTATCAATAAAAAGTTGACTCCTTTTGTCATTTCCACTTCCAACTGCCTTTTGTGTTCCAAATTTTCAAAATAAACAGCAAAAAATGGATATTTACAGGGTTTTACCAAAACCAAAATAATGTGATTTTGGACTTTTTTAATTTTTCGAAGGCCTAAAATTTAACAAAATGTCTCTAATTCGATTCACGTCCAACGGATTAGTAAAAAAAACCTCATTTGGAAATCGTGAGAAAATTTCCTTTCATTTAAGTACCATTTTCGTTGATATTAATATTTTGCTTTTTTCGACCCTTCCTATTGTCGAAAAATGGCTCTTGTTAGGGCTACGTTTTATGAATATAAAAAAAATAACATTTTTGGAATCGTGAGACAATTTCCTTTAATTTGAGTACCCACACTTACATGTTAATATGTTCCCCCGTTTTTTGACCTCCACCGGCCTTCCGGGGCTGATTTCGGGTTTTTTTAATTCCAGAAGGGGTCATATTTTTTTTTATTTGCCAAAACCCCATAAACTGCAGTTTTGCCCAAACTTCTTACAAAAACTAAAAAAAGACCTTTTCTAAAAATGGTCCAGCTCGTGAGATCAAATTGCTAGATCCGAAATATTTTGGGAATCATCATAAAACAAACCAGGGTTTAGTTTGAGGTGGGAACTTTTGTTTTCCTTTTTTTTCGTGAGTCGGTCTACTGTACGGTAATTTTCTTTAAAAAATTTTATGCGAACTGTAATAATGTCCGTAATGAAAACCCACATCATTTAATTTGGTTTTTCTTTTAAATTTTTTTTTTATTTAGCTATTAAACAAAATATGCAGTTGCTTGTGCCAAGCAATTAGCTTAAAATTTTTTTTTAACAAATGGAAAAAGCCAAGGTACTAACATACAAAATAATTAAACCAAATATTGTGATCCACTCAAATGATAAAAGTAGCGTGATTTTGAAAAAAAATTTCGCCGGCGGAGCTTTACATTCCCAAAATTTAGAAAAGAGATAACAAATGAAAATTAAAAAAAAAATGGGCGGCACCGTTTCTGGCTACACTAAAATTTCCGCTTTTTGAAATGGAATATTTATCTAATCTAAATTTATCGTATTAAATATAATGATTTAAACCAGGGATGGCAGGCAATACGGCTAAAATACCGTTATCGATTCAAAACCCTTTCAACTGACTACCGTTACCCCTAAAATACCGTTACCGAAATAACCGAAATAATGTTATCCTTAAAAAAAATACCGTTACCAAAATAACTGAAGTACCGTCATCTTTAAAATACCGATACCGAAATAAATGAAATATCGATACCTTTAAAATACCGTTACCGAAATAAATGAAATACCATTACCCCTAAAATACCGTTACCATTATTTTTAATTTTCTGCTTTTGGTAATTGCACATGGTTATTGAGTATTTTTCGTACCTTGAGTTGGTAAATTGGTTCTTTTTTTCATCTCGTTTGTTTTTTGTAAAAAAAATTGCAGGATGAATCGAAATAACTGACTACCGTTATCCTTAAAATTCCCTTACCGAAATAACTGAAATATCGCTAACCTTAAAATACCTTTACCGAAATAATCAAAAAACCGTTATATTTAAAATACCGTTACCGAAATAACTTAAAAACCGTTATCCTGAAAATATCGATATCGAAATAAATGAAATAGCGTTACCCTTAAAATACCGTTGCCGAAATAATCTGAAATAGCGTTACCCTTACCGATAACCCCATCATTTCGGTTACCATCCATGATTTAAACTTTAAGCTAAAACCAATAACAATTTGGTACAACCTTTAAGTTTAGGTGCATGAATTTCTATGAGAAAAGATTACATTTAAAGCGACTTTAAAATTTTTTTGCATTAGTTGAAAATACCCCGAAATATTTGGCCCACTCTATTACACAACCCTTGTTAAATATTAGCTTGCATGTCGCTTCAATATATGTTCATTCATAAGTATTTATTTGTATATTATTAGTTTTTAAGTTTTGTTGTAAAATGGATGATTAAACATTAGGTGCGGCGTGTTTGTTGTTTTAAGTTTATTTCTAACAAATTGTTAACATGTATTTTAAAATAATCTTGTTTTGTTTTTAAATAATTTTTGTTTATAATGTTTAAAATAAACGAAGGAGAATTTGCACAAGTCTTTTTAAAATAGCAAAAATAAACATCTAGTTAATGTACTCACATCCATTTATATTAATGTTTTGTTTTTGAGTGGATCACATTATTTGTTATTGTATTGATTTTTACAACGTAAAATTAATTGCTTGTTAAGAAACAGTTTTTATGATCATGTAATTAAGATTTTTGTGGTTGCCAGAAAGTGATTGTAAAAACTCAAATGACAATACTAATAAGAAATTTTTCGAACAAAAATTTCTATATCTCATTAAAGAAACAAGCAAAAGTTAGAAGTACAATATGATTGTTGTCATATTTTGGGAAGCGGATCAAATTCCGCGACGCGAGTTTCAATTAATAGTGATGTAAATATAGTCAAACATATAACCATAAGTGTAATAAAAACTGGGTCTGGATCAAATATTTTTGATCGTAAAAAAATCGGCACAAAGTTACTCCACCCCATACCGCATAGTACAGGGTATAATTCTATTAACTGATGTCTAAAAAGCTCAAATCCCGATTCCTTCAATATCGGAAGAGATATGGGCAATATACTAGGTCAGTAGTTAGAACTTAGCTTAGTTATCGGCATAAAAATATCCGAGACAAATCCAAAATGGCGATTGTGAATTTTTCGCTGTTTATCAGTTGCTTTTTGGGTGGCCTTGAAATTATACATTAGAAGATTTTGGCATTCAGCCGCCCAAGAATGACAACAAGTTTAGTCTTGACTTCTACTCTCCAAATTGGTACGACTGTTTAAAAAAAAAAACACAAATATTTTTATACCATGCTATTGGTACTACTTAACTTATTTCAA
Organism: Leucophora obtusa; assembly: GCA_949987735.1. Taxonomy (NCBI): domain Eukaryota; kingdom Metazoa; phylum Arthropoda; class Insecta; order Diptera; family Anthomyiidae; genus Leucophora; species Leucophora obtusa. The sequence goes on from OX465296.1 coordinate 120,292,980, forward strand.
TTTGGATATCACTTGAAAGGGGTAATTCGTAACGCCAAATCTTAACACCCTACCTAGAATAATTGACAGATCTTCAGTTAAATGGCATTTGTGCATTTCGATGCTTTTGATATCCGCCGTACTGTATATTAGTTTTAAATAATTTAACAAAAGTATGAAGAGTTTTTAATACAAATTTTAAAGTTAAAAGTTAAGAAAAGCCAAAGCTTAGTCTCAAAAATTGTGTGATGAATAAAATTCAAAAACTCTAAGATTTCATATAGAGTTTAGTAATAGAAAATATATACAATTAAAAATTTCAAAAAATTTTAACCCGCTCGGGATCGGCATCATGTTAATATTTCAACTTTACCATAAAAGTAATAAACAATATATCTTGGGCATAGATCTACATTTCCACGAAGTTTGGTCGGCAAATTGCCAGCCATTAAAATTCCCATGTCAAAGGATTAAAGCACTTTGTTAAAATTCACACAGACGTATGAGCAATAATTTATTCAAAAATTCACACTTAATATTACTCATACGCATTGTTGCCGCAATTCAAAAAATAGTAAATTATTCATATTATGAATAATTTACTGTTTTCTACACCTTTTGCAATTGTAATTCAGAAAATATCAATTGAAATTCATAATTTCCATTTGAAATTCAGAAAATATCATTTGAAATTCAGAAATTATCATTTGAAATTCAGAAAATATCAATTGATATTCAGAAAACATCAATTTAAATTCAGAAAAATGTAAACACAATTTTTAAAAGAATCCGTCCAGGTATATAATGTTATCCCCTATAAAAAAATTTATATATGGGTTTTATCAAAATAAGTAAAATTCATTTCACTCACGCGAGTGAGAACTATTTAAAATTTGTGTGCTTAAATGATTTTATGTAGACTAATTTGTTTCTTGAAACGAATAATGGATCGATAGCACAATACAGCTAATTATTCCAGTCAGTCAAATACTGGTAATTAAATTTCAATGCCAATGAAAAATCCCTAGTATGGTATAGGTAATGCAAATAATTTTTAAACAATAATATTAAATACTTGTATTTATTTTATAACATTAGTTTACTCGTGGTATAACATGAAAAAATCAACACCCTGTATCCTTCCATACATGGGTAAAGCAACTGAGGAATTGTTTTTGGATATAAATGTTAATGCCAAAGCATTGGAATTTATATGAAAAATGTATGCCTCAATTGTTTCCTCAAGTATGTATATATGCTTTCTATAAAAATAAAAAAATTTTAGATACGTAATAACTCAATGGGAAATTTTTTAGTAAAAATCCATAAAAGAAACCACATGTGCATTTTAATTTCTATGAAATCAAATCAAATCAAATAATAAATCATAAAAATGAAAGCATTTTACTAAAACACAAAATATGTAGCCAAACAATAAAACAAAAGTATCACTCAGACTGATTGATATTCGATAGATTTTTTTTATTTTTTTTTAAATTAAAAAGTTGAAACTTCATTGAAAATCAAAATTAAGAAAAGTAAACCTGTCAAAAATATTTATATATAGCACCCATATATAATTTATGGCAAATAAGACTAATTATATAGAAATAACAAAAGTTTTTATTTGTTGGCACTAAATTTTATATAACCCTAAAGTGAGCTACACTTATATATAAAAAGCCGAATGCATAAAGTTTATAAATAATTTAATTAAATGCTTTTTAGCTAATTCGCACAATTCGTTTCATAATGAACAATTTAACAATTTGTTAAAGTATGGTCAAACTTAAAATAAGTGTTAAAGACTTTTTAAAAATTTATCCGTCCAAGAATATGTAGAAAATAATATTTTGTGTTTAACAAATTCAAAAAATCTGCAGCAATTGCACCATTTAAGCTTCGCATTGAAACCTTAGATTTCATAAAATGTGAACTGCTCCCCTTTTCACATTAAGCTAACGATATATTAAATAAACTGTGAGCGTCAAAAGAAACTGTACACCTTAGGCTTTTATGTTTTCAACGTTGTTTGTTTGAGTCAGCGAACCAAATTTCATTAAAATATCTTAATATTTGCGACCTGCAGCGTGTTACCAATCCAATTTATATGGGCACTAGGTCTAAACATGGACCGGTGTTAACCAAAACCAATTGGCTTCGTCCTTGGGGCGACATAAGTCGGTGTACCAAATTTCATAAAAATATCTTAATATTTGCGACCTGTAGAGTGCGCACAAGAATGCATGCACAGACAGACGGACGAAATAAAAAAAATTCTGAGCCGATCGGTATACTATAAGGTGGGTCGAGGACCAATATTTTTTGGTGTTACAAACATCAGTACAACCTTATAATACCCTCTCCACGTAGTGGTGTAGGGTATAAAAATACACCGTCAAAAGAAATCGTACAGTAAGCATTCGACCTAAATCAGTAGGTCCACATTAGGCGTGTGGCAAAGAAGACAAAAATAACATCCCGAGTAAAAAAAATTGATCTCGCGGAATATCTAATCATATCCAATTTAATATTGTTTAAGATCTGCTGTACTATCTAGCTGATCCAATTAGATCTCAAAATTGGGTGTATCCAATGATATCGTATTAGATCCCATTTTAAGTATGGGGATAAACTAAGATCAAGTTATATCTCAAAATTGGGAGGTCCAATGATATCTTTGGGGATAAACCTAGATATAATTTGATCCGAAAAATGGCGGATCGAATTAGATCCAGTTATAAATTTGTGGATAAACTTAGATCTAATTTGATCCGAAAAATGGCGGATCGAATTATATAGAGCTATATATTTGTGAATAAACTTAGATCTAATTTGATCTCAATTTTGGCAGATCGAATTAGATCTAGCAATATATTTGTGGATAAACTTATATCCAATTTGATCCGAAAAAGTGGCAGATCGAATTAGATCCAGCAATATATTTGGGGATAAACTTAAATCTAAATTGATCCAAAAAATGGCAGATCGAATTAGATCCAGCAATATATTTGTGGATAAACTTAGATCTAATTTGAACCGAAAAATGGCAGATCGAATTAGATCCAGCAATATATTTGGGGATTTAGTAACACTTAATTTTTCAAAAAAATTACAGATCAAATTAGATCGGGATTGCTAAGATCTTAACTTTTCCGATAAATTGCAGATCGAATTAAATCCAGCGATATATTTGGAAATTTGGTAGGATCTTAATTTATCCCATAAATTGCAGATCGAATTAGATCCAGCAATTTATTTCGGTATTAAAATGGCAGATCGAATTAGAAACAGCAATATATTTGAGGATTGACATCTAAAACTATCCAGAAAAATGACATATAAAACTATGAAAGTGGTCCGTCCAAAAGAGCCCCCTGTGCACTCAGAAATGACTCCGAAAAAAGAACGTATAAAATCGAAATTTTCTTCATAAATTGAAATAATTTTGGAATCTTCTTTGAGTCCGAAAAATGAACCCTCGTTTTGAGACAGCTTTTTAGATTGTAGAGACAACTTTTAGGATTGTTTTCTGAGGGTTCATATTTTCTACCAAAAAAAAACAGTGTTTTCAAAAAAACAATAATCATTTCTATGAGCTATTTAAAAATCTTATTTATAAGCGCTCCGGAATTGCTGGCTGGGAATTTTATTTTCTATAAACGTTTTTATAAAATTATATTTTTTTTTATTAAATTGAATTTTTTAAAAAAAATAATTTTATTTATATCTTTTTAACGCTCTATACCATTTCCAATTGTATCAATTGTTTTTAAGATTTATCAATTGTATTTCAGAAATAATCAATTAAATTTCAGTTTTATAAATTAAATTTCAGAACTTATCAATTATTTTTCAGATTTATGAATTGTATTTCAGAACTAGTCAATTGTATTTCAGTTTTATCAATTGTATTTCAGAAATTATTAATTGTATTTCCGAAATACACAACTGTATTTCATAAATTATCAAACTGTATTTCAGAAATTATCAATTGTATTTCAGAAATTATGAAATGTAATATCCCGAGTAATAATGTTTTTGTATAATAATGTATAATTTTATATACCCATATATGTTTTTGTACACCAGTGTATATAACCGGACATAATTATATGTATCCATATATAATTTTTTCGTTCTCAAAAAATTGTAATATGATGTCGTATTTAGTTGCTTCTTATTACATATCGATTAGTACATAATTGTATATTGCATTTACAATTAGATACGGATAATCTAAATTTATATGACGTTATATATAACTATTTAGTACCCGAGTAAAAACAGTTACATATAGTCGTATAAAATGCGTCAAAACAATAAATAGAATAACAATAAACACCGCAACAATATTTGAAATGCATAAAATATACCAATAACAAACAAATACAAAACCAAATAGAAAAGAAAAAATATATATATGTGGCTTTCCACACCAACTGCACCGCTATATACATAACATACATACAATATACAAAAATACCTCTGCTTATCACAGTTTTTTTCAATACATTTTTTTCTGCTTCTCCAATGACCAAACAAAGGGCTTTTATGCTTGCCTTTGCTAGTGTCATTGTTGTTTTATTCCCTCACTTTTTTTAGATTTTATATAGTGCAAGTGCCTGATGTTTTGTTAGTGATGAAGGCATAGCTCTGGTCACTGACTAACCGAATCACCAACAAACAAGATACCCGGCACTTGTACTTGCGTAAATAATGTTTGGTTTATAATTTCAATTATTGTAATGACAGGAAGATTTCGCATTGACTTCTGCAATATACGCGGACTGAGGGCGAACTTCTTCTCTGTATATGCTCACATTCGATTTCATCGGCCGGATGTTATCGCCTTATGTGAGACCCAGGTGTGTGGGGATGCTGATCCACAGGATTTCTATATACCTGGTTATCAACTCCTATCCCTTTTCATTTTCCATCGGGGCCTTGCAATGTATATTCGCAACGATGTTGTGTACCAGTATCAGCAACATTTAAACTGTAATGATGCGGAATTTAACATCTTTGGGTTAAGTTCAAGATCAGGTCACACATGTTGCATTTCGGGTTCTTATACAGAAGCCCAAACATGGAGAGGACGAATACCCTTAATGGCTTCGATGTCCTTTCTGATTCCATCGCTAGAATTCTAGGGAGTTGCCCGAGTAGTGAAATCGTCGTTGCTGGCGATTTTAATATTCACAACACTTCCTGGCTTCGCCATTCGATCCACACAACTCCCGAGGGCCTTTATGTTGAGCTGTTTGCCGCGCACAACCACCTGGCGCAATTAGTGAATGAACCAACGCACATTCCGTGTGTTGAAAGTGAACATCAAAATACTCTTGATCTTTTCCTTACTTCTCATCCGGACAAGTATGAAGTAAGAACACTTGCACCTCTCGGCAATTCGGATCATTGTACCATTTCCGCATCTTTTTCGTTCTCCGACCTTCGAAACGTTTCGGCAACAGCTGCGAAACGTTCAATTTTTATTTACGAAAAAGCACGTTGGGCTGAGCTCTACGAATTTTTCCGGCAATTTAATTGGAAACTCTGTTTCCTAGACGACAACGTTGATGCCACGGCGAAAATGGTAGAACATGTTATATTGCTTGGAATGAAATCTTTCATTCCTTCGAAGCAAATTTCGGTTAAACCAAAAGATAAATGTTGGTTTAACCAGACTTGCAGAAACGCAGTCAGATCCAGAAAGTTAGCGTTCAAAAATTGGCGTGATAATAAGAACGACAATACTGCTCTGCTTCGCAAACAGGCGAGATATGAATGTTCCAAAGTACTTAGTCGTGAAAAGTTTCTTTACGAAAAACGTCTTCATACTAAAGTTCTTTCTGCTCCTCGGGGTAGCAAGAGCTTTTGGTCATTCGTCAAAAGAGTAAAGGATAATTCTAGTTCAGCTATCCCAACTCTTATAAAGAATGATCAAATATTCACTGAAACGGTTGATAAGGCAAACCTTTTAGCTGGGATGTTTGCAGGTAATTCATTCCTGCCGGAAAGCGATCAACCACTGCCAGAACTTGAAAGAGTATCCAGTACTATGCCTAAGATATTCTTCCGAGCTCGTGCAGTTAAAAGGGTTCTTGCTGACCTCAACATAAATAAGTCATCGGGGCCGGATGGCATACCCGCACTGGTGCTGAAACAGTGCTCTTCGACGCTAGCTCGTCCATTGGCTAACCTTTTTAGCGCTTTTTACCATACGGGAATTTTCCCCTCTTGCTGGAAGTTTGCCAATGTCCAGCCAATCCCTAAAAAGGGTGCGGCTAATAACCCTGAAAATTACCGCCCAATCGCAATATGCTCTGCGCTCTCAAAGGTGATGGAGAGTATGCTTAACTACCATCTCGTGAATTATCTCACTCACTTCTTAATGACCGACAATATGGCTTCCGTAGGAATCGTTCTACGGGAGACCTGTTAGCGTTCCTCTCCGAACGTTGGAGTCAGTCCATTCACCGTTTTGGTGAGAGCAAAGTGGTTGCTCTGGATATTTCTAAGGCCTTTGATCGTGTATGACACGGGGCGCTTGTATCGAAGCTTATTGCCTTTGGTGTGGGTAATGACTTCGCTCGTTTTATTTCGAGCTTTCTCAGAGATCGCACTATTCGTGTTGTTATAGATGGGATCTCATCCGACGAGTTTCAGCTTAATTCAGGGGTACCACAGGGTTCTGTTCTTTCTCCTTCCCTATTTCTTATCTTTCTTAATGATCTTCTTGGTCAAACTTTCAACCCTATCTACTCTTTCGCAGATGACAGCAACATTTGTCATTCATTTTCCTTCAATCGTAGGCCAAGCCCTGAGCAGATTGGGGGCAAAAGGCAGATTATGAATGACACACTAAATCGTGACCTCTCTGCAATTTCTGAGTGGGGTCATGCGAACAAGGTGGATTTTAATGCGCGTAAGACCCAATGTTGTATGTTGACCCATAGGGCTGTGGGGTCAACACTGCCATCTGTACATATGGGTGATATCGATATTGAGGAATCGGATACTCTTGATGTTCTGGGCATGAAAATTCAGTGTGATGTTCGATGGAATAAGCATGTTTTTCAGGTGTCGAAAGAAGCATTCAAGTGTCTAGGTTTTTTACGTCGGCGCAAGAAGTACTTAACTCCATCCGATTTACTCACTATTTATACCACCTATATCCGACCGAAGATGGAATACAACTCCCATATATGGGCAGGAGCTTTGAAGTCTATTTTGGAGCTTCTGGACCGTGTGCAAAGGAGGGCGTCGGCGCTTATCAATGACAGTAGAGTATCCAGCTCTATTGACTCATTGGAGCATCGTCGGATTGTGGGTTGTGTAACCCTGTTCTATCGATATTACCATGTGAAGTGCTCTGCTGAGATAAGTGAACTTATCCCCCAACCCCAGGTTTTTATTCGTAATACTCGCTTATCAAGTAGAGTCCATCCGTTTGTTGTCGATTGTCCAGCGGATCGCACGACGCATTACAGAGAGAATTCGTTTATCAGTCGCACCAGCCGTATGTGGAATAAACTCCCCGCAGAGGTCTTCCCTGTTACTTACAAAGTTGAGAAATTTAAATCAAATATTCACAAAAACTACTCCCTCTTTCCTTCTCCCCATAACCTATTTTCCTAATACCAACACAATGCACAATGCATCCCCTGAGTGTTGGTCTAACACATAAAAAAAAAATAAAAAAAATAGCACCATATATAGTAATATATTACTTAAATAACACCATATATAAATATATATGGCACTATATATAGAATCATATATTATCATATCTGGAACTGTATTAAAAATTTTAATCATGAGGTACCATATATGTCCATATATTGTTTAAATGGCACCATATATAATAATATATGGTTTAAATGGCACCATATATGCTAATATATTGCTTAAATAACACCATATATAAATATATATGGCACTAGATTTAGAGGCATATATTATCATATCTGCAACTGTATTAAAGATATATTGTTTAAATGCCACCATATATGATAATATATAGTTTAACTGGCACCATATATAGTTATATATTGTTTAAATGATACCATATATAATTATATATTCTTAAAATGCCGCCATATATACAAAGATATAGCTCTATATACAACTATATATGCAATAAGATCAGCCATGCTATGTAATATATAATCATATATACCATATCTACTATTATAAAGGTCGATATGTAATTAGATGAAATTATATATGGCATAATATAAAGAAAAATTTTGGAGAAAGATGTCATATATAATTATATATGGATATACCTAACGACATGTCTAATTATATATTGTAATATATGCCACATATGATTATATATATTTTTTTTTACTCGGGATGTGAAACAACACCAATGTGGTACGTTTACATACAATTTTCTTTGATTTTGGCAGTAGGGTAAGAAAAAGCAGCACCAAAGCAGCCATTATTGTACAGTAAAGCAGCCATTACTGTACTACGAGAATTTTTTAGGTCAGGTGACAGTCAAAAGCCCAAGTTTGATCCAAGCACAATTTTTTGACACTGGATGCAAATTATCTTTTGAACTGATCTGAACTGGTCTGTTTTATTCATACACTAATAGAAAAAAGTCCGTAAAGAAATTAGTTAAAACTACTAAAAATTAGTTCAAAATGATTCTGCAGAAAAAAACTGCTGAATTAGCAGATTACTTTTGCTATATGTTAGTAATATAGAAACAGCAAAAATAAAACTGTTAAATATACAGCATTTTAGTTATATTTGAGCTAAATTTTTGTAAATGGAGAATAGCAAATTAACCTGCTAAAATCAGCAAAAAATTTTAATTTTCGAAGTTTTTTTTCAATATTTTTTAAATGCAAATAAAAATCGAGCCTTTTAAAAACAGCAGCTTACAATTTTTTAGCAAATATTTGTGCTGATTTTAGCAGAATAGACTGCTATTCGCATTCAACTAAATTTAGCTTAAAAATAGAACTATTACAGGTTATCTTTGCTATTTTTAGTCTACAAATATTTAGCAAAATTTTCTGAAGATTTTACAGTACAATTTGCTATTTTCAATTAACTAAAAGTTAGCCTAGATATAACTAAAATTCTGTAAATTTAACAGTTTAAATTTTGCTGTTCTTATTTTACTAGTATTTAGTAAAAAATCTGCTAATTTTAGCAGTTTTTTCTGCAGCATCATTTTTAACTAATTTTTAGTAAGTTCTTCTGCTATTTTTACAGATTTATTTCTATGAGTGTAGTGTTCCTTGCTGCACTGTGAATATTACATTTTGATGGGCAAATTCTGTGTTTTTGCATCTATAGACCACATTTTTAACAATGTGTTGCATTTATGTTGACACTTTTTTGTTTCGATGTTTATTGATTTTCGATATACACGGTTTCCTTCTTGGAACCCGTCTACATATTCCATATTCTAAATACTGTGCTGGCGCTAATGTTGAAAACTGAGTATTCTGAATTGTATTTCAGTTCTATTTAGTTTGTTTGGTATTTCAGTTCTATTTAGATTTGGGACGATTTTGTAAATCTGAAAACTTGTTATACTTATAAATTATGTATTTGTCAGTATTTTTTCAAAATAACCATTCTGCAAGCATTTGGAAGATATCTTCCAAGAAGATATTAAAGCGATATCTTCTATTTTTCATTTGAATGAAAATAATCAAGTAGTATTTTGAAATTATCTTCCTTTTATCATTTGGAAAATAATTCGGTAATATTTGGAAAAAATAATTCAAAAATTAAATTTTTTGTCATAATTTTTTATGATAATATTGCGGCAATATTAACTTTTTATCATCCGGAAGATAAAGAAAATTTGTTTAAAATTTTTTTGTCATTTTGGAAAAATGAAAACAAAATTTGTACAAGAACAACCAACAGATACATAGGAAGCAAATTCCCCGAAAAAATCACGATTTAAGGCGCTGGAAGAATCGGCTGCGGTAAAATCAAGATAATTAATGCGTTGGTCAATTGATTATGTATGCAAAAATTCTTTTTGAGACTTAAATTTAATAATGAAAAAATAAATCGTTTATTTTGTACCGGGTAGTTTATTTGGCGATATTAACTTTTTATCTTCTAGGTGATAAATTAGCGATATCGCCAATTTATCTTCCTGGGGTATTGCATTTGTATTGCCTGGAAGTATTGCTTTCGGATAACAGTTGTTCCCGACGAAGGAAACTTCTGCAATACGAAATTGATATTGCCGGCAATAAATGTTTTCTTCCTGGCAGTAGGATCGGGGAATCTTGCCATGCTTTCTGGGCAATTTCATGCAATGTGTTTTTTTTTTTTTATTACTTTAACACAAGTTCACGAACATTCAGGAATATTTGTGAACCTATTTTGAAAATAAAATTGATTGCTCACAAATCTTCCGAGTTGAGCTGATCATGACGATATCAAGTCAACTAATAATTAGTTGATATTATCCAGAATGCGATAGCAAAACAAATAATCAAAAATAACGGTATTTAACATAAAAATTCTTTATTATAATTGGTGCAGTAGTTATACAGTTTCTTCGGCGCTAAGAATGTGGAGTTATTTTGTTTTTGTTGTATGATTTTTATTATTGTTGCTGTGTTTTCTGTTAACTATATCCAACTTCAACTTCTTCGTGGTACTACCAAAAAAATTCTACGTCAGAAGTTTTTCGATTATATCACAAATATTATAAATACATATTAACTGATTTCAAAATTTGTTTACTTTAATCGGTTTAGAGTAGATTTGCTTTAAATATTTAACGTTGATGGGTATGAACGAGAATATAGCTATTGTTGTTGTTTTTTTTATAAACATAAGTTAAGAGAGAAGAAAATATGAAATAAACTGTAAACAGAATAAACCAACATGTACAGTTTCTTTTGACACTTAAATTAAAGAACGTCTCATAATTAAGAGAGTAGTTGGCATGCTTTTCTTGTTTTATCATACAGCATTTAAATCTTAAGTTTCATGAAATGTGGACTTATCCCCTTTTTTCACAAAGCTGACGATATATTGAATATAAACAACATCGTATAACTAAGAAAGTAGTCGGCGAACTGTTACAAAACTTATGTGTTGGTGCTCATGTATTATGAAAATGCCAATTAGGAAATAGTTTTTGCTCTACAGAACAATTAGTTAATTATGAAAACACCTTTTAAAATTGTTTGGAAAGCTGTTTAAGTGCTAAATTATTTTTTTTTACTATGTTTTTTTATTCATTAATATTTAATTTAATAAGAGCAGAAAACAATTAGAAAATTACTTTTTTCTTGTTGGTATTTAAGAGTTTAATTTTAGAATTATACCCTACACAACAACGTATAAAGGATATAATAAATTCCTGCTAATCTTTGTAACTGCCCAGTCAGAAATTTCCAGTGGCACAACAAATCAAGCACTGGCATACCACTGGGTAACCACGGTATTAAAAATAAATGACTGACAGAACACTAATTTGGGAGGCTTTGCCAGCGTTTGTACCGTATTGCCAGTATTTGTTTTACAAAAATTTCGGAGGTTTATAAAAGAAACCGCTGGCAAAGCATGGGCTTAGAGTGATATGCCAGTGTTTGCAGCAAGTGGTTATCTCGTTCTACATAGACAAAAATCAATTCACTGGCAGTGCAATGATTTTATAATAAAGATGAAGCTTTGTTAAAAAAAAGTTTTGTGGTCGTAGTAGAAGGTTCGGAGTTCAAATCCAGTTGCAAGCAGAAAAATTATTTTTTTTCCCATTTTTTTTTGTTTTATAAAATCAGTTTTTTTGTTTGTGGAAAAGCTCCTTTAAGACCAACTTTCTTTTCTGTTCCCAACGCTGGCATATTAGTTCCAAAAATCTTCTGCCAGTGCTAGCATTTTAGTACAGCCATTCATTTATGTTTTTGCCACGAAGTATTATATTTCTCGTTAGCTGAGTGGGTAGAGCAATCGTCTGCCACTCTGACGGCATGGGTTGAAATCACCGCAGGACCAAGAAAAATACATATGAACTTTTTTTAATTTTATTTTGGAAAGTATATTTCCAGACCACCTATTAATTGGTTTTGCCAGAGTTTTGCCAACGTTTAAAAATTTTGTTTCTCCAGTGTTTTTCAGGCTCTTTTTGAACATCCTGTCCTTTTGTCTAATGATGCTATCATTTTGGGAACGGGAAATCACTTTTTTCCAGTACTTGTACCACTGGTTAAAGTGCTTTGCCGCCGCTTTTCCGTTTGTATTTTTCTGCCTTTGAGCTTTCAAGTATACAGTTTGACTCAGAATAACTTTTTGTTAAGCCTGGATTAGACAAACGTAAACATAGCGCTTTATAAAATTTCAATTAGTGAAATGACAGTAGATCACCTCGTATTTTAATTTTTGCCAATTTCGGATATATTTACCTATATGATTATGTCCCTCCCTTCTTTAATTTGATTTTAATAAGTATTGCGTAGGGAATTTTTAAAAAACTTTGTGATTCATTTTGACAGCATTTCTTCAAGAAAAGTGCTTTTAGTTCTCATTAAAAATTAACTTTTGACCACAATCAGTGGGTTTCTACCGTAAATACGTTAATTATCGAGAGAACCTTGAGCGGAATAATTTCTTCTTAAAGTATTTACTAGGGTTCTTCAAATTTCATGACTTTCTTTTCCAGCTAAATCAGTGTTACTACCCTTTAGTAAAAAAGTTAAAATAGTTTCAATCTTAAGGTCCCTAAATGGCGATAAAGTTACGGCTATAGGTAAACAAAAATATGAAGTTTTTAAATATCAAAAATCAAATTTAATATTCTATACATAAAATCTATTAAATATTTTGGCAATAATTACGAATATGACGTCCAAATTACAAACAGATTAATGGTTTTCGCGATATCGCTAATTAAACATTTTCCAATCGAAATATTTTTTTTTCCAAAATCTTTTCAGTTTAGCTTCCAGTACTATTTTAATGTGGAGTTTTTATTCTCCGGGATAACGCTATCGTTCCTGTAATGGTGTTCTAATTAATTTCGAATTATAGCTTTAAGACCTACCAGCTTATCTTAAAATAAACTGAGTTTAGAGCTTAACCATAGTTATGAATGTCAAATTTATATGGAAATATCTGTGGTTAACATTTATCCTTCGTTATGTTGGAAATACATAAGTTACTCGCCCTAAGAAAGACAATAAAATATATATACACTCACAATATTTTATTGTTAAAAACAATCTAAAATACATATTAATATAATTAAAAAAAGGACTACTGATTTTTCATTATATTCAAACCATTTTGCTATTTATTTTCAAACATTGTTTAAACAATTCATAAAAGAAATAAAAATAATTATAGCGTCTGTTAAAATAATCATTAATTTGTAACTGACAAAACGTAAAAAAAAACGATTTTGTGGTTTGTTTTTTTATATTTGAAAGTTTTTTTTTTGTTTGAATTTTCCAGACACTACACACACAACACACACCTTCATATTTTTATTGGCTATGTTTGTGTGTATGAGTAAGGAATTTCTTGTAATTTGAATGGAAATAATTTTGTATATAAACAAACTATTTTAACAAAAAAGAAAACCGAAAATATTTGAGTTTTTTGTTTTAAAACAAAAAACAACGAAATTATTTAAATTATTTTTTCTAAAAATAGAAAACTCAAAATAGAACATTTGACTGAAAATATCAACCCCTACAGACGACACATATTTTTTTACGGTTTGTTTTTTATTGACTGATAAAAACAAAAGTTAAACAATATGTTTCAATGTATTTTAATTGATTTTTCAATTGAAAACAAACTTTACCTATTACTTTTCAAATAAACCTCAATCGGTTATGGAAAATATATTGTGAGTGTATTAAAAGATTTCTTTTTCGTGCGGACTGGCACAAAAATTAAAAATGATATTTTTTTCTCGAAATTACACTCATAAAAATAAATCTGTAAAAATAGCAGAAAAAGTTACTAAAATTAGTTAAAATTTTTTTTACTAAATACTGGTGAAATGAGAACAGCAAAATTAAAACTGTTAAATTTACAAAATTTTAGTTATACTTAGGCAAATTTTAGTTAATTGAAAATAGAAAATTGTCCAGTAAAATCTGCAGATAATTTTGCTAAATATTTGTAGACTATGAGTGTACCTAACAGCCTCAGCATGCTACTATACAACCTTTTATGTTTAGACTCATACAAACTTAAAAGAAGTGTGCAAAAGCATACACAAATACATTCTATTATACAAACAATCCGGCATTTATAGTATCGACCAAAACATATTGGATAGAATTGCGATGTTTGTTCCGTTGGTTGTAATTAAGAAACTAACTCACATATTCAAATTGTATAAACGTTTTCCGGTAGCTGACATCCCATTAGGTTTTTTTTTTAGGTTTAGGTTGAATGGGACTCCCCAGAACGGCGAGTTCACTCGGAGAACATAGGGTCCATAGCGATTCCCTCAATCCACATGGAAAGAAATACCACGACCAGAGAAATCCTTAAACATCCCGATCCTCTTAAAAACTTCGCAAGACCAGACAGAGAAACATCGCGTAGACTGTCCAGGTCGTCGAAGAACCTGCATGCCAGATATCTGAGTCGCCGTTCCTTCAGTCCCGGACATTCCCAAAGGAGATGATGCACTGTCTCCTCCTCCTCCTCCTCATCCCCACAGCCCCTGCAGTAGTCCGCCTGGGTGTAACCCCAACGCACAGCCATTCGGCCTATCGCGCAATGTCCCGTTAGGACTCCTACAAGCAGTCCGACCGTCCGCTTGCCAATTCCAAGAAGAATCTTTGTCCTCCCCGGATCAGGCAGTGGCCATAAGGTCCGAGATATCCTACAATTGGTCAAGGTTGTCCACCTTGCCCTCGTCTCCCTATCCGATATATCGCCTATCACACCGAATAGCTCCACCAGAGGAACCAGGACCTCCGTTTGTATAGGGTCCTCAACGGACTCGGAGCCATTCCCCGCAGACTCGTCAGCCAGCTCGTTCCCCGCGATCCCATCCTGTCCTGGGACACACGCCAGCCTTACCGAGTGCCGACGAATACGGTCGAGGGATTTAATACAGTGTCGCACACACCCCGATCTGACAGTATCGGATTCCAGGGCTTTTAAAGCAGCAGGAATGTCCGCAAAGATGCTAATGGATGATGGATCCAAATCCCGTTCCATTATCATCCGTGCGGCCACGTCAATTGCATACACTTCCGCCTAGAACACGCTACAATCACCCGAGATTCGTAGGTTCAGTTCGCCGGAGTATACTCCCGACCCTGTTCCCATGTCCGCCTTCGAACCGTCCGTGTACACTGAGATATCAGCACTCCGAATAACGGAGTCGGCTGTCCAGTCTTCCCTGGTCGGTACAATCACCTCAAAGGTCCTCTGGAAATTCGTGACCGGTAAAATACAGTCCGTTTCACGATCCAGTAGTGCACCACCAATCCCATGCAGAATGGTACTATGCCCCCAAGTGCGTTGCCTCAGCTCTTGCATCTCCCTGATCTGAGAGCTGCCTTTGCCGCCATGCCCCTGATATAAATATCCAGTGGTGGGATGCCAAGCATCACCTCCAAACTTGCCTGGGGTGTAGAACGAGCCGCTCCCGTAATACCCAGATCATCCAGTCGTTGAACCTTTGCGAGAGTGGAGAGATATGAACCCGTGTCCACCGCCTTCCACCAGTGCCCCGTAGGTCAAGATTGGTCTGAAAATCGCCGCATACATCCAGTGAATGATATACGGCTGTAGACCCCACATCTTCCCAAAGGTCCTTCTACAGGTGTAAAAAGCACATAAGGCTTTTCTCATTCTCTCCTCGGTATTCGATGTTTGTTCCATTGGTTGTTATTATGAAACTAACTCACATATTCAAATTGTATAAACGTTTGTCGGTAGCTGACATCCTATTAAAAAAAATAAAAAAAAAACTACTTTAGCCATACATTACATGATTTTTAAGAGAATCCCAACAATTTATTTGTTTATCCCTTCGCGATTGATCTATAATAATATTTTTTAAGAAATACTTTGACAAATATAAAATTCCCTGTAAGTAAGAAAGCACTTTGATCTGCTTTTCAGAATGTGAACTGGGTCCATTCTGAGAGGTATATCAATATCGTCGAAAAGAAACTTCAATTTACGGTGATCTTCTTGCCAAAATATGAACTGGATCACTATATAAGTATACTGAAATTATATTTAATTATGAGCTATTAAAACCCTGTGGGAAACGGAGGGAAGTTGAATGCAAGGATCTATCCCGTAACCTATTTTGTGACCAGTGTAAACAGGATCAGTCTGAAAAAAGCAGCCCTTTTGCTAGTGAATATGGTTCAGTCTCAAAGTAGTTACCCATTGAGCTTTGCAGTGATCGATACAAATAGATCAGTCTCAAAGGACATACCACGTGACTGGTTAAAACAGGACCGCTCTGAAAGCACCTACCTCGAGACTAATAAAAAATGTACGAAGAGGTATCAATTCGTATAAGTTTTCCATAACCCTGTATAACAAAATCTTAACTTTTTAAAATTAATAGAGTTCTAACAATTAATTCTATACATTTCGGACATGCTGATTACAATGGCGTACTTTATTGGTTGAAACCATAAAAACTGAAAAATCCATATAAAACTCGAACATTGGTGTCAAAATCAAGTGTTGTGCATCAAATATAAACCCTAAATATGACTGCAGGTTCTGTGCCTACATTTCACCACAAAAAATTAGCTTTTGAAGTATGCGGGAAACATAATTACAAATTTCTTAGAGGGTCATTTTTGGTCCTGACTAATTTTAAATTGTCCATAGTAGTGAATTTTTTCAAATATTTTTTCTACAAATCGTCGGTTGATTACTGAGCTGTCATAAAGATCAAAAGCTCTGTTCCAAGAAAAACAATAAAGAAGGTTTATATTAATTTTCCTTGAAAACTACATAATAAATAATTTTTTTTTTATTCAATTTACTTTAGATTTGAACAGATTTGTCACTAGATCTGATCAGATCTTGCCATAAGGTATTATCACATATGCCATATCTGATCACATTTGATGAGATTTTGTACATGATCTAATTAGATTCAATCATATCTATTTAGATCCAGAAAGATCTGATCAGATCTAAACTTTTTTACACGGGAATAGAATTATTCAGAATTTCAGGTAAACTAACAAAAATAATCGGTTATAACAAACTCGTTCTCTAATAAATATCGTTGCCACAATCTCTTAATATGGTTTCCACAACCGAATTCGGCTATAACAACCACATAATTCGGATACCATAACCGAATTTGGTTGTCGATATTCGGTTACAACAGTTGATTTCGGTTGCTACAACCTCTAAAATTCGACTACCAAACCCTCGGCAGCTGGTTGTAAATCCTCACAATTCGAATGTGACAACCCAGAGCTTTGAAGAATTAATATCTTTTTGAATGAATTCAATACCAATCGGATTTAATATTCTTTTCAGTTGAATGAATTCCTTTTCTTAAATAATTCAATGTATTCGTCCAACTGAACGCGTTCAATAAAAAACAAATTCAAATAACACTGTATGACACTCAAAAAATTAATGAAGATCTGATCATCAGTTCTATATATTTCGGAAATGCTGATTACAATGGTGTACTTTATTTTTCTATCAATGGTACAGATTTTTCGCTAAATGTCTTTAAAGTTTGGCGGTTGTCCATTCAGTTTTTTATATACAAATTTTTCAAATTCAATTAATAGGAATTTTTTTGTATGAATGGGGGAATATTTAGTTGATCTCTTATTTTAAGTAAATGAATGTTCTTTTTAGTTTGACTCTAAATCATAAATTAATATCACTTTCTGTTTAAATTATTTTCAAATCAAAGAAAGATGATACAATTTTTACAAGTAAATTACAAAGAATAAAAATATATTTGAAAGAATTCGATAAGACCAGCAATACAGAATATGTATTTTCGGCTTTCGCTACAAAGCCATCATCAGTGCATTTCGTCTTCTGTGGGCTAATATTTTAATTTTTGTCTACTTATGTGACCGCTGAAAGAAAATCGAATTTCGTATCAACAACTCAACTTAGACTAACATCAACGAAATTTGACAATGCTATTTGTATCCTTTGTTATTATTACTCTATTTTGCTTTGAACCTTAATTCTTAAGATATCTCAGCTGATTCTATTCAACTCTGTGTATGATAACCACAGATTTTTGAATTACAACGAACCGTTAAATTTAAATTTAAATGTATATTATTTAAATTATATTTTTGCACCGTGTCAATGTGTTTTAAGATGAATGGGGGAATATTTAGTTGATCTCTTATTTTCAGTAAATGAATTTTCTTTTTAGTTTGACTCTAGATCAGTGGTCGGCAGAAAGAGAGAATGTGAATGTATTGGGTGTCTTTAAACTGTGAGAAATTATTTTATAATTTTTAATTTATATTTGTAATTAATTGTAATTCATTTCTTAATGAAGAAATGAATTACTGAATGAATGCATGAATGAATGAATGCATGAATATAAATAATAATAAAATAATGAAATAAAAATAATTCATGATAAATTTTATTAAACATATCATTTAAAAAATATTTACTGTTTGTGTATAAATTATTTATTCTTAAAAAAGTATTCAATTAGTTAGTAAATTTAAATGAATTAAAGAAATAAAAATAATTCATAATAAATTTCCTGTTCTCGTATAATTGAAAAAATTTAAGAGTGTACTATTTTTCTAAAATTTCTTAAACAAAGCGACATCAACCTGCTTTGTTGAAAGCTACCATGCTACTAAATTCAATATTTTTATTTGTTATGCTCTTAGTTGAGAGTTTTGTTGCCATTCGTGTTGTGTGCGTGTGAAAAGCCGATTATGATCGGCCACTGGTGGCTATGGATGCCGACCACTGCTCTAGATCATAAATTAATATCACTTTCTGTTTAAATTATTTTCAAGTCAAAGAAAGGTGATACAATTTTTACAAGTAAATTACAAAGAATAAAAATATATTTGAAAGAATTCGATAAGACCAGCAATACAGAATACGTATTTTCGGCTTTCGCTTCAAAGCCATCATTAGTGTCTTTCGTCTTGTGTGGGCTAAAATAGCAAAAAACCATAAAAACCTATATAAAATGCTAAGTAGTGGTTTAAATATTAAAATTAGCACTTCGCATTTATATCGTAAATATGGCCACAGGTCCTGTGCTTACATTTGAATAAAAAAAAATTCATATCAATTGAATTTGAAAATTTTTTATATAAAAAACTGAATGGACAACCGCCAAACTTTAAAGACATTTAGCGACAAATCTGTACCATTGATCGAAAAATAATGTACGCCATTGTAATCAGCATGTCCGTGATATATAGAATTTATGGTCAGAGCTCTGTTAATTTTCAAAAGTCAAGATTTTGTCATGCAGTGTAATTAATTAAATTGCTGTAGTTCTTCTTATTCAATCAAATTAACTCTAACAGTGAATTGAATCGAAGGGACAAAAAGTGAACTATGTAATTCTTTACTGAATTAATTCAGCACTGAATTCGCTCAATTTCATTTTCGTTTAGTGAACTAAAAAAAAATCGTTCTGCAAACTAAAACAAAATTTCGTTCACTGAATTAAAAAACAAAAAATTATGTCTACTGAATTGAAAAACTAAAAATTACGTTCGCTATTTTCTGAAGTTCAGTACACCGTGGAGTGTTTTCAAAATATTTTGGAAATAATTCAGCCATTTCTTTTTGGTTACTATTGTTTATATCAAAATAGTAAAAAAAAAAACTTGAGACAAGATAAAAAAATCCCACAACTCCCAAAACACTGTGAAAATTTTCCAGAAATGGGATTTTTTACTGTTCTTGACATCTTATTCACACTTAAAGCAGTGTTAAAAATTGGCATATATAGTCATATTAGGAAAAATTTGATAAAATTGAAGAAAAATTGACAAGTGCAAAATATTTTTTCCATTAGGCACACCTGGAAAAAGTACGCTTTCAGAAAAATATGAATACCATATGTGTTCTAAAAGAATCGTTTAATCTGGAGGCAAAAGAATCTTGGTACCTTTTTGACCAAAAAATTAATAGGTTTAAGTTTTTTTTAATTTTAAATTTTAAAGACGTGCATTTTAAGCGTGAAAAAGACGTTACACTGAATTTTCCTTTATCAAATAAAATAATTAGCTGATCTGCTTATTTGCAGACTATTTTACAACAATAAACTAATTATTTCATAATAATAATGACATAAGTCTTAATATCCAGTGAGATTAAAACATCTGAACATATGTGTACTTACTACATACTCGTATAGCAGGAAATATAACTAATTTTTTCAGATAATTGAACTTGATTTGGCTCAGCCATACCAAAAAATAACCGGACCAGATTATGGCAAAAATTAAAAATCTCAATTTTCAAATGTGAATAGTTTTTATACTTTAAGAGATATCCCATATGTATAAGCATTTTTATTGTACTCAGGCGCAGATCCAGGATTCACTCAAGGGGGGGATAAACATTTTTCGTATCTTATACGGTAGTCCAATCTATAGATATTTTATGAACTAGTTGCAAGAAGGGTATAAGAATAGGGTCCCAATCGCTATCAGATCGCACATCGAACCGGATATCGGACAAAACAACTGCGTCAACTATGGTATGATGGCATGGTAGCACAGACGAATATAAGGGAATTCTCGCAGCAAAAAAAAAAAAATTAAAAATGGGAATAAAGAGGCAAAAAAATCATAAAATTATGAGAAAAAAATAAGAAAAATATTGGTAATATCAGAAATTATAAAAGTGCTACAATTTATGAAATATCTAAAAATAAAAATTTTTGAGAATGAAATTTGGTCACCAATTTCTGTTAATTTTTTTTTTCGATATTTGCACTTTTTTTGTAATTTTGTTTCTTAATTCTAATTTTTTTTAAATTTTTATTGTAATTTTTAGTTTCTGTCAATTTATTTTCACTTTTTCCTAATTTTTCGATCGACTGTCTGACAACACCATAATGTTCTGTATGGTGTCCGATTGCTGCTCCTAGTCTTATACTCTTCTTGCTAGAAGTAGAAGTTTTAATACATGTTTTAGCATAGGTTTTCCCAGTTGTTCCAAAAAGTACCAACAAAGGGGTTCGGGAAAATCTCTGCTCCGCCATTTCGACATTTTTTTAATGTTTTGTTAGCTTTATTTACTGAAATAATTACAAGATTTTAATGTTCTGTTTTGTAAAAATCATTTAAAAATAAAATAATATTTTAATAGGAAACACAATGGAGATTCTGATATGAAAAAATTTTCAGAATATGATAATAGGAATGTGCCCTAAATTGTAAAATTTTTTCCAGTTCCTGTTATAGTTTTATAAGAAAAATTATTCCAAATCCTACAACTTTCATATCGAACCTAGAATATAAAAAATGTTTCATGTCAAACAGTTTTTCGAATACAACAATTTTTCCTAATCCAATAGATTTAATTTAGAAGAAGTGCTTAAGGAGCAGTTTTATAGTCAGAACTAGAGTCTTTGAAAATCTCTTATTTAAGAAATATTTAAGAAAAAATGATCCTAATGTCCTAACATTCATCTTGAAAAAATATTTTAAAATTTACAAAAGTAAACAACTAAAGAGGAAACTATCCCGATGAGAGCTCTGCGACAAACAAGGCCATAAATCCAAGTCACAACAAAACCTCCTACTATTACCCGATAATGAGTTTTTAAAGAAGAAGTTAAGATATGTAACCTCTTACTTTTCTATTATAAAGCGTATTATTTTAGCAAGGGCGTGTCAATCACGGTAACTCTCTAAAAACACATTCATTAGTTCTATACAGAGAGAATTCTGGTCGACGAATTTTAATGAGATATTTTATTAAACTTGTGGATTTTTCTTTACCAAAAAATTAAAAATTTCTTAGAATTGATGAAAAAGCTTCATATATTTTACGAAACTGTTTCATTGAGTGTATGATACTTTTAATGAATAAAATGAAAATTTTCACAACATTTGGTGAAAAATTCTATTAATTCAATGGACAAATTCCAATGAAACTTCATCGGTTTTATGCAAAAACTCATTAATATCGTGCAGATAATTCTCACAGAAGTAATGGCTTTTTTAATTTAAATATTTTTTTATTTGTGTATTAAATCAAAATTAACATATTTTTAATGCTACATTTACAATTAACCAAAAAATAGTAGTTTTTAAAAACTACTTCTATTTATTTGTCAAATTCAATACAAATTTTTAATCAAAAACTAAAACTTTTTAAAAACACCAGTTTATTTAGAATAAAAAAAAACTTTTAAAACACTGCAAAATATGCAATTGATATTCAATTTGTGTGCAATTTCTTTGAAATAATACGAAAAAGTATTAAAAATACTTTAAATGGGGTGATTATTTTAATGAAAATATGACTCCAATTCTGATATTTTTTTAATGTCTTGAAATTAACAAATTTCTTTTTTAAATGTAAAATTTTTCTACGGTAAAAATTCAAAAAATTTAGAATATGAGAATTTTCATATCAAAAAATTTGCGGGCCGATATTATAGTAAACACTTAAATAAAACCAAATACTTAAGTGACATTTTTCTAATATTTTAAAGGGTTTCTGAGCAATACTTACGGTTGAGATTGTTTTAGTAAGTAATTTCGTTTCAGATCGATCTGACAATAAAACTGGCCCTAAATATTGATTCTTAAAATGAATTAACAAATTTGTTGAATTGCAAAAAAATGATTAACAGTTGCAACAATAATTCTATAAAAACAAGCTCATTATAAAAAAAATTTTAAGAATTATCTCTTGAAAAAATGTAGAAGCTGTCATGTTTCCTGAACAAAGAAATTCGTTCTTGAATCCAAGAACCTGCACAAAATCTCAAAATTTAAAATGCTTGTTTAATGTGAAATTCTAAAATGTCTGTTAAAAAAATTAATCTTGTCCTTTATAGCATTATTACCAAAAAAAGAAAGTTGGTCCTCAAGGGGGGATTTAGCCCCAATAGGGGGGGGGGCTATACGCGCCTGATTGTACTAGTAGATTATAAAAATAGTACTCTTTTTAAAATTTGTTCATAAATTAAAAAATAACAATCTTTCAAAATTTTCACATGCCCGAGGTGCCCATTGGCACAGCTACCGCTGGGTCTGTTTGGTCGACCGTTAAAACTTCAGCTCGAAATTACGTTTGCTATGGGAATGTGGAATTTCATCTCAATCCGATCAAATGCATTGAAACATTCCACTGTGTACTGAACGGAAGAAAACAGCTTTTGAATTTAGTGAAGTTAATTTTTTATTTTTCACCTCAGTGAACGTAAATTTTTGTTTTTCAATTCAGTGAAGGTATTTTTTTTTTAATTCACTGAACGCAATTTTTTTTTTAGTTCACTTAAAGGAAATGAAATTGAACGAATTTAGTGGTGAGTTAATTTAGTAAGGAATTAAAAACCTTTTTTTAACCTTTCAATTTATAAAATTCAACGAGTTCACCAGTGAATTAATTCATTTGATTTAATAAAAAGGACTATATGAATTAATTCGTAATAAAAGAAATCGAGCGAAAATATATTGAGTTAACTCCATTCAATATATGTGACAGCGAAAAGAGAAAGGGACCTAAGTGTAAAAAAATCAATTTTTTTTTGATGTGGACAACATCTGAGCATCGAATGAGACCGATCCCATGCCCTCCTGGGGGCATGGGGACCTTAGGTCCCTTTCTATTTTGCGCGTCACATATAGTCTTTTGTGAATTAATTCATTGAATTTTTAATTCAGAATTCAAAAATTTTATTTAAGAATTAATTCTTCAAAACTCTGTAACTACCCCATTAATGGAGTTGAGACAACCCCATTAACAGGGTTGAGGCAACGCCGTAAATGCGGTTGGAACCTAATATGGTTAGGAAAATACATTTTTTGCTGGGTGCACAATAGACCGTACCGCAAAAAAAAGTGCGCCGTACACCCTCCAATATGAAGTATTTTTGCAAGGCAATTTAAAAAATATTTTTTTTTGCCGAACATAGGGGTCGCCTTTTGAAATTTTTTATTATAGCTTCGGCATTTAAAGTCGGATTTTAAAGTGTGATATATCGATTTCTTTTGCCTCGAGGAGACCAGTGTTTTGCTATAAAGTAAAAATCCAATGAAAAAAAAAATTAAAAAGGCCTACGTTCGGCAACCAATATATATAAAAAATTTCTGCTGGGTT
The DNA here is from genome assembly GCA_949987735.1 of Leucophora obtusa. Taxonomy (NCBI): domain Eukaryota; kingdom Metazoa; phylum Arthropoda; class Insecta; order Diptera; family Anthomyiidae; genus Leucophora; species Leucophora obtusa. The sequence goes on from OX465296.1 coordinate 120,317,229, forward strand.
TATCGAAAAACTTCCTTAGCAAAAGTTTAAAGATTTTTTGCTAGCTTTCATTTTCTGACATTAGAGTGGTATATTACGGTGGTAGCATCTGAGATCTGGTGGGTAACTACTAGAACGGGATACTTAAGGTCAATGACCCTTAAAGCAAAACACTGGCCTCCTCGATAGAAAATCATCGGTGTATCATACTATAAGATCCGACTTTAAATGCCAAAAATATAACGAAAAACGTAAAATGGCGACCCCTACGTTCGGCAAAAAAAAAAATTCTTTAAACCTCCTTGCAAAAATACTTCATATTGGAGGGTGTACTTTTGTTTTGCCTATAAGGCGGTACGCTCTAGTGTACAATCCAGTAATTACATTTTTAATGCTGTTAATTAGGATGTGGCGATTTTCGTTTCTCTATCGATAAGTGTTTATATAATTTGAATATGAAATTGCTTTCAAACAAATATATACGACATTTTTCTCCACTATATTTTGGCAGACACTGTGTGCATTCATACGTTATAGACACATAAACAAATGCTAATAGTATATGGCATACATGGGCAAATCCGGCACCATGCATGAGGGCCGCCAAGAAATTTCGTTCATTAATTTAACAAGAACAAAAAAAAAAAAAAATTAAACTTGAATTAAAAAAAAAGTAAAACGAATAAGATCAGAATATTAAAATATAAGTAACATAGAAAACATCGATAACAAAATAAATATAGAATGGAGCTTTAACAAACAATTGCACTAATAAACAAATGTCGACTATTTTGTACGGACTTTCCGTAAAACTCTTTTAATATATTTTCGCCTCACACCCTCATACAAAAAAAAATGTAAAAATAGCCGAAAAAGCTACTAAAAGTTAGTTAAAAATGACCTTGCAAAAAAACTACTGAAATTTGCAAAATCTTTTTCCCAAATATTAGTAAAATAAGAATAGCAAAAATAAGTTTTAAAAATAATTATAACTATCCTGCTTAGTTCAACAGAAATATTTGATTATTTGCGTTTCTTTTTAATCTACAAATATGTAACAACAGTTTTTGCTGATTTTAGCAGGGTCAATTTTTGTTTCACTTAACTAAAAATTAGATCAAATATATTGTAATTTTAATTCTGTATATTTAAAGCTTTATTCTTGCTGTTCTTTTCTTTCTAATATTCAGCAAAAAACCTATAAATTTCAGCAGCATTTCTACGAAGTAATTTTGAGCAGCTTTAGACAAATATTTTAAACACTTTTTTCTACTATTTAGTATAGTTAACATGACCAAGCATCCCGCCATTGGTGGGATTATACCAATTTTAATATGATTTTAGAGTTTTAAATAACTTTTTCATAGTTTCCCTTTAGAAAAACGTGTAAGTCCACACAATGTAATCGATTTCGTGTACTTCACATTGTGCGTACTTACGATATGGGATACTTGTGTATAACAATTGTATATAAAACTGAAAATATTTGAAAATTTTTTTTTTGTCTAACTTACATGCCACTATACTTGTGTGTACTTACAAAGTATATTGGCTTGTCGGCCATTACAATGCGGCCATACCCTGGGTAAGTAAGCCAACTTGTGTGTAGAGTTTGAAAGCACTCGGGGATGCTAATAAGTACACAAGTATCTCCGAGTACTTTCAAACCCTACACACAACGTGGCTTACTTTACCCAGGTTATGGCCGCATTTTAGGCCAATATACTTCGTAAGAACACACATAGAAAAATTCTAAAACTGACATTTTCTAGATCTTCGCGGTGTCCTTAGAATACCCCAGAATATTTCCCGACATGATCATTCTCAAATGAAGGGCTATATTTTATGCAAAATTCGTATCCATACACTTAAAATTATACGTCAGTGGAAAAATCTGTCAAACCGGTTTCAAATAGATTTGACTAATTTTAAACAAATTTTTAGTTGAACCCCTGATTTAAGCAAAAATGTTAGTTATCTTCATTTAACACAATACTAAAAATCCTCAGTAATATTTAAACTATCCAGTGTAGAAACGGTAATGACATATCATTATGTAATGACACCCACTTACCTTCTCCATTATTTTAAAACGTATAATAATGAGTTACTGATAATGACTTATTTTTATCATTATTTCAAATAGAAAATAATTTTCTAGATTTTTTTAAAATTTTTTGTAATCTATTTTTAGACTCAATATTTTTTAAACACTGGTAAGGATATATTTAACCACATATTTTTTGATTTTTTGTATGTTGGCGAGTAAGCTTACTTGTGTGCAGTAGGTCAATTATGTTTTTATCTATTAAATATTACATGTCGATATAGCTCAGATGGTAGAGCTATTGACTGGCAATCTGTAGACCCAGGTTCGATTCCCGCACCAGCAAATTTTATTAAAAAAAAAAAATACAATAAAAATATATTTTTTTTTTATATAATTTTTTTTTTGAAAATCTATTTTTAGACTCATTATTTTTTTGAGTATTGGTAAGCACATAGGTAACGATATATTTCTTGATTTTTCGTATGTTGGTGTGTAACCATAACTCATTATTTTTCGCGACATCGCCATATAAAGGTAATAAGAAATGTAGTAACAAAAGTAACTAGATACCAGTACCAAGTATGTAGTTACATAACCACATATCTGGTAATGATTTTCTACACTGGGTAGTATTGCGTGTTAGTTTTGAAACTTATTTAAAACTAATTTTTAAGAACCCATTCGTTAAATTTAACAAAATTTATTGTTGGCTGTCCGTCTCCAATATACACAAATTGCCTGCATTTGTACGTACAAACCATACGTCAATGTGACAATATTTGTGAAAAGGTGACACGGAGGAGATAAGAAGATAAACAGAGAAAATCTGAAGTAGAATGTTTGTATATGTCTGTTTGATCACTTCTGAAATTATTCATATAGAGACAATCTGACAATAAAAATATAAACAATAATACAATTTAATGGAAGATCACTGATGAAGCCTGTCCATAAAAGGGCAGAAACTAGATCTAGATTGATTTGCAAATTTAATGTGTTTATAACTTTTGAGGAAGGTTTATTCTTCTTCTTAACCTCAAATCTACTAAATTAGAATTAATAAAAATACATATTAATGACAATATTAATGTATTTGGTCTATACGACGAGTTTGAAAAAACAACACCTTACTATAATATTTTCATGTTTCTCTTATTACCCGGTAGATGGCGCCACCAGTGTATCTGAAGTTTTAAAAATGGCACTATTTCTTTCCCTCCCGATTTTTTAAAATGGCCCATATCTCGAAAACTAAGAGAGATAGAGCAAAATTGATGAAAATGTCGACTACCTCTGACCGCGAAATACCCCAGCGAAAGGGGTTATCGAATGTTCTTTTTTAGTTTGACTCTAGATCATAAATTAATATCACTTTCTGTTTAAATTATTTTCAAATCAAAGAAAGATGATACAATTTTTACAAGTAAATTACAAAGAAATAAATAAAAGGGGTTATCTTTATCCAAAAATAGACCTTGGCGGGGTCTTGGACCCTCGGAAATTTTTAATAAAAATTTTTCACTTCATAAAATGGCCCATATCTCGAAAACTAACCGAGATAGAGCAAAACGGACAAAATGTTTGCTCCATCGGAGTGCCCTTATATGCCCTTACATGATATGGACTAGGCTCGGGGAGGGTCCAGAGATCCTAAATTTGGATAAACTTTACGACTCAGTATAATTACAGATAAAACTGTGGTTTTACAAATTTTTTACTTAAATTTAGATTTGTTAAATTTAACAAAAGAATTTGTTAAAATCAACAAATTTTATTTTAAGCCAAAAAACAGGAATAAATTTTGTTAAAGTAACAAATTTTTCTGTCCAGCCAAGAGACGTATTTTTTTTTGAGTGTAAAAATTATAAGAGTTTGCTGTACTTCCACCCAATATTGACACATAAAGAATTTTGCTTGGGTGTGGGCATAAAAAAAGAAACACAAAATCGTTTTCTGTTGACTGGTGTAATATGTTGTAGCCATCCATAAGTTTGTGATATCCCGAATTTGGCCCTTAAGCCATTAATGTGCCCAACCCTGGTATATGGCGTAAAAATGTCTGTCTTTTCTATTTCTGTTAGCGCTTTCCTTTTGTGGCATTAAGTTGTTTTAGAGATTAAGGTGATTATTGTTTGTTTATGCTAATGACAGAAAATGTGGTTTCGTAAGAGTGTGTATGTTTATGCTAAATATGCATAAGCTTTTTGTCTTTGAGTGTGTACAATTCTTTTATAACTGTGTTATAATATTATTAAAAATTCAAAGGATAAATAACGAAAATAAATACAATAAGATAATATTCAAACATGTATTATAATTTTAATGTTCATAGGTATGTGTATATGTAATTATGATGTATGTGAATGCGCTTATTTATGTTGTTGCTCGACAACAGCTAAAAGATTTGCCCTAAGTTTTCTTTAGAGGCATAGATATATTAATAAAAAAACAAATTCAATGGAATGGCGAAAATTTTGTTTTTATTATCTCACAAATTTCATGGCATTTAATATTTAAAAATAATTTATGACATTCGCGACTGCATCTTATGAACGTCATCCTGTCGGTCTTATTTCGTCAATAGTGCGTCAAATGTTGGCTTCTAAATCGTTGCTGGTTTATCAGCTTAGACCAGAGATTTGACGTACCCCCACAAAAAGTATTCCAAAGATGTCAAATCACACGAAAGAAGTGGCCAATTCACAGCTACATTTCTTGAGATAATTTGGTCACCAAACGTTTGGCTCAACAAAGTGATAGTTTCACGCGCTGTATGACATGTTGCGCTGTCTTGTTGTAACCATTTCCCCTCCAAATGATTTGCAGTGATATGAATAATAAAAAAATCACGAATCAGAGACCTAGTTACTGAGAACGGCATCGGATCGATAAATACGAGTCTTCTCCACACTCACGTGAGTAAATCTGTCCATGCATTTTTGTGCGCACTCTACATGTCGCAAATATTAAGATATTTTGATTAAATTTGGTATACGAGCCTGTATCCAAGGACGAAGCCCATTAATTTTGGTTAAAATCGGTCCATGTTTAGACCTAGTGCCCATATAAGGGTCCCCCCAAAATTGGCTTGTTTACACGCTGCAGGTGCAGATACGAATATAATTGAATAAAATTTGGTACACGAATGTATACGAATTTCATTGAAATATATTTCAATGAAATTTGGTTCGCTGACTCACATGGTGCCAAGGACAAATCCTATTGATTCTAGATAGGATCGGTCCATTTTTCCACCTATCGCTCATATGTGCTATATTTTCGACTTTCTCTTGTTTTATAATTTTATAGAACATTTTGACACCAGTCCGTTTTTAACCCATTCGAATTTCGGATCCAAACATTAGTTGGCCTTTAACAAGACTGGTGTAGGGTATTATATAGTTAGAATTAACTTTTTTACTCGTTTTTAAATATACACTTATAAAAAAAGTTAGTACAAAGTTCTAGTAAACGCGTTCTGATTTAATTGAACTAATTTTTCTGTTTTGTTTTAAAATTTAGTATTGAACTTATATTTTGGTAAATCCAAAATAGCATAACAATTAATTTGATCCGTGTTGTCGTGGTAATTTTTCGTAAATTCTGTTTCTTAATTTTACAATTTTTTCAGCTAAGTAAAACCACAATTATTTCCAAATATTCTTGTGCCTCTGCTATCATAAAATGGCTTATATCCCGGAAACCAAACGAGATAGAGCAAAATGAATAAAAATTCGTTACTCTGTACTTATTAATCCTTGTCAGCCAACGGAATTTCAATTGTATCAAGAATAATTCGGTAGTCGTAACCGAAAAATAAAATTTGATGCAACTGAGCGATTCGATTAGCCGCAAATTGGGTTGTCAGCAAATACAGGTATTATTTCCTGTTGTTTTAGCAGAATTTTGAACTATTAATACGGTCTTTTTTATGAGTGTACGGTTATGTTGTTTTTTTTATGGAAACCCTCCAAAAATATTTATATTTTCAAGTATTTTGATTGGTTGAAAATAAATAAACCAATCACAATACTCCATAAATGGACCAAGTCAAATCATTAATCTTTGACGTCTGCAAGGTTTTGGGTGGTCACTCATGTTTCTTAATTTTTGAAGGGGCTTTAAGCTAAAAATAATAAAACAATAAAACCATTTAAAATAAACTGGCTTTCGGTCACCGTTTTTTGCAATAGATAAAACTTATTTTATTATCTCAGGGGATTTTCTTATTATCTTATTTTTAAACTCAGATAATTTGACTAATTTGCTCACATTTTCACAGGCATTTAAATTTTGTAAAAACAAAATATACTTATGATTTTAACCACTGTACAAATATATGTAGTAGGATTACGTGGTTGATATCGTCATATACATTAATTAAAGACAACAAACGGTTTAACTTTTGACGTTTACAAAATATATAAGAAAACAACAAAAATACATTAACTAATGTCAAGCAACAACATCAACACTAGAAAAACGAGTAAAGTCGGGCATGCCGACTATATAATACCCTACACCAGTCTGATTTAAAGCCAACTAATGTTTGTATCCGAAATTTGAATCGGTTAAAACGGACTTGTGTCAAAATTTTCTATAAAATCATAAAAGAAGATAAAATCGAAAATATAGCCCATATGGGCGATAGGTCCAAATATGGACCGATCCTATCTAGAATCAATAGGCTTTTTCCTTGGGACCATGTAAGTCAGCGAACCAAATTTCATTGAAATATCTTAGTATTTGCGACCTGCAGCGTGTAACCAAGCTAATTTTGGGGGGTACCCTTGTATGGGCACTAGGTATAAACATGTACCGATTTCAACCAAAATCAATAGGCTCCGTTCTTGTGCCGACATAGGTCTGTGTACCAAATTTCATTGAAATATCTTCATATTTGAGACCTGCAGCGTGTAAAAAAGGAAAATTTTGGGGGGTACCCTTATATGGGCACTAGGTCTAACCAAGGACCTATTTCAACCAAAATCAATAGGCGTCGTCCTTGGGCCGACGTAAGTCGGTATACCAAATTTCGTCAAAATTTCTTAATATTTGCGACCTGTAGAGTGCGCTCAAGAATGCATGGACAGACAGACAGACAGACGGACGGACAGACGGAAATCGAAATAAAATAAAATTCTGAGCCGATCGGTATACTATGAGGTGGGTCTAGGACCAATAGTTTTTGGTGTTACAAACATCAGCAAAAACTTATAATACCCTCTCCACTTAGTGGTGTAGGCCCTACAGGGTAGGGTATAACTTACATTTTACAGGGAAAAGCATTTTAATTTTTTTTGTTGTTTTTAGTCTTACACAGGATAAATTTTGATAAAATTTGGATATGTTATAAAGGATAAAAAACAAATATTTTTTAGCTGCCCAATCTCACTTTTAGTGGTTCAAAGGGTGGGGAAACAATGACCCAATTTTAATTTTTCCGTTTTTTTCATGTTGGGTCCAAGAATTTATAAACATAGCAAGTGTCAAATAAAATAACGATGCATAATACATGCCCGAGCGTGTGCAAGTTTTTAGGTTATTCAATGAAGAAAAAAGAGCGTAAGAGACACTTTGCGGTCACGAAAAATGTATACAAATTATAGTTTGTGCAAAGGAGTTGGCACTTTTGCTTAAATTCGTAACGGTAGTTCTCAGAGATACAAAATTTTTAGAGAAGATGCAATTGGTTAAGAACTATAAATTTTTATCAAAAAACGACAATCGAAAATCATGTCTCAAATTTAGTTTTATCGGGATAAATAATAATTGTATTAAATGAATTAAATGTGCTAAAATCCCAAAACTTATTTGGCAAATTGTGAAAAAAGAATCTGTTGGAGGCATGTCCCTCTCCAGATTTCATTCTTGCCTAAGGAAATCGTCAGGAGACGACGTTTTAGAATTTCTAGAAATATGTGTAAGGTTAAATCACAAACTCTATGAGAATTGCTTGTTCTCGTCTAGGAACGTGATTTAACATTTAAAATATCAGAGAAAAAACAAAAAATTTTACCACAATTTGCTTTGTCATCTTCAAAATACTACTCTGTTGTTTTGACAGATCTAGCAATGTTGTGACATCTATGTCACTTAAGCTTTTTTGGCGGTCATGACTCGACATATTACTTTCTTTCTATGTGCTCTGTGCTGAAGTAGTCAAATAAAATGACAAGTTTTTCAAATACCGCTTCTTTCTTTTTTTCGTCACGATTCTATTCCATTTCCTTTTGTATCGTGCTTATTTTCGAAGTCGGTTTTTATCTATATTGTGCCTGTATATTTGTAGTTAATCTCAAATTCATCTACGAACATCTAAATGATATTCTTCTACTGTAGTTGCTCTCTTGCACTAATATTTATACTTTTTCAAATTGGGTTTTTTGTGTGTGTTTTGTTGCAGCATAGTGGGACCCAAGTGCAGTTTTTTACTCTAAGTGTGTACTTCTTGTTCTGAGATCTGATTTGTGTGAAGCAAGTCTTGTTTTTAGTTCTTGTAGTCGTGCCGACATATTTATTAATAAACATCGGACTCGACATCCTTATATTAGTATGTGGATCTATAAAATCGGTTGAATTTTTCCTAATTAGGAGTTTAGATTTTGTGTCACTGATTTCTAAGATTAAATTTTTTTGATAGAAATAAGAGCAACTAAAGTAATTTTAAATAAACATAATATTCTAATATCTTGAACTTCACTTTGCATTTGTAATTATACACAGATACATAAACTTGTGAAAATACGAGGCAGTTCGAAATGTTCTTAGCCTTACAATGAAAAACAAGAGCTAGATTTTTAAAATTATTTTATTTTTCAATATAATCTCCTGAAAATGCAATACACTTAGTCCAACATTTTCTAGCAATTCTATCCCTTGATTAAAATAATTTTCCTGAAGCTCCTCAAAGCAATTGTTTACAGCTGCCATTGCATCTTCTTTCGAGGTAAAAGAATTGCCAGCAAGGACTTTTTTTAGATTTGGGAACAGGTAGAAGTCACGGAGCTAAATCAGGAGAATAAGGTGGGTGTTCAATCAATTCGTACTTCAATTCGTTGAATTTGGCCATTGTTAAGACACTCTTTTGGGATGGTGCGTTGATGAAAAACTATTTTTTTGTGTTCTAAACTAGGTCGTTTTTCACGAATTTTCAAATTCAATTGATCCATAAGGTTGCAACAATATTCCGAATTTATTTTTTACCCTTTTGAAGACAGTCGATCAATAAAATACCTTTGTAATCCCAGAATACTGTTGCCATGAACTTACAAGCCGATTGAACGGTTTTTGACCCCTTTGGTGCACTTCCACCAGCTTCAGTCCATTGTTTGTATTGTTCTTTTGTCTCTGGTTTATAGTGATGGATCCATGGTTCATCAACAGTTATAAACGATGCTTAAAATTCATTTTATTTCGCTTAATTGTGTTTTTGTTAACAAATGCGGCACCCCTCTTGCAGAAAGCTTTTTCATCTGTAATTCTTGATGCAAAATAAAATGTACTCGATCATTTGAGATGCCTATGGCATTTTCTATTTCACGCACATTCAATCGTCGATCGTCTGATACCATGGACTTTAGCTATGATTTCTGGCGTTATTGCAGTTTTTGGACGTCCACTTCGTGGTTCATCTTCATTGCTTGTACGACCACGTTTAAATTCAGCAACCCAATTTTTTACTGTTGCATGTGAAGGAGCACTTTCACTTAGCACATTCACCATACCATTATGAATTTCTTGTCTCGATAAACCCTTCTTATGTAAACATTTAATCACACCACGAATTTCTAATTTTTCCATTACAAAAAAAATCACTGAAGCGCCTTTTTTGAACACCTGTTACTAAACAGATGAGCTGACAGATCGAAATGAAATTTAACATGTGTTCATATGATGGATTGAAGTTTCCATTATACAAAGCTTTTTGATGTTTATACCGCCATCTCTATGTCAGGCTAAGAACATTTCGTACTGCCCTCGTAGTAGAAAAAGTTACTAAAAATTTGTTAAAAAGCTCCTTGAGAAAAAAACTTCTGAAGAAAAAATCTAGACGATTATTTTATAGATGGTGGATCTATAAGTCCGTGTGTTTTCGAACTTACCTCGTGGTTACCACTGTCAAATTTTTAGCAACTTCCAGCATTACGTTTAGTAGGTGTGCAAAGCAAACAACCTCGTGGATTTTTGTAAAAGTGGAGAAGTAAAGTTCGTGTGCTCATCAAATATTTTTCTTTGAATTTGAATTTATTTATTTGAATTTCTATGCTACAAGATATAATCTTATAATTACAGCATAGAACTTAAATTGATTTACATAGGTGATTGTTTTATTACAAAAAAATTGATCATACGAATAAAAGTAATGAATAATTTTTTTAAAAATAATACAATAATAATTAATTGAATAATAAATTATAATAGTAATGATGATAATAATAAAAACCAAAAGAAATTAAAATAAAAACCAGTCAAAGCTTGATAAATACTATGGGAAAGCTTGAAAAGTACTATGGGGACTCTGCACCAGTGTTGCCATTTCAGTGCTTTTCGGGTATTTTTTGGTGCTTTTTTCCTTTTCGTACCCGGTGATTTTTTACAAATACCAGTTTTAAACGAGTAAAAAGGTTAAAGTCGGGCATGCCGACTACACAATACCCTACACCAGTCTGGTTAAAAGCCAACTAATGTTTGGATCCGAAATTCGAATGGGTTAAAATGGGACTTGTGTCAAAATTTTCTATAATGTGAGTCAGCGAACCAAATTTCATTAAAATATCTTAATATTTGCGACTTGCAGTTTGTAACCAAGCCAATTTTGTGGGACCCTTATATGGGCACTAGGTCTAAACATGGACCGCTGTTCACCAAAATCAATAGGCTTCGTCCTTGGGCCAACATTGGTCTGTGTACCAAGTTTCATAAAAATATCTTCATATTTGCGACCTGCAGCGTATAAAAAATATAATTTTGGGGGGACCCTTATATGGGCACTAGGTCTAAACATGGACCGCTGTTGACCAAAATCAATAGGCTTCGTCCTTGGGCCAAAATAGGTCTGTGTACCAAATTTCATCAAAATATCTTAATATTTCCGACCGGCGGCGTAGAAACAATATAATTTTGGTGGGGCCTTTATATGGGCACTAGGTCTAAACATGGACCGATTTTAACCAAAATCAATAGGCTTCGTCCTTGAGCCGACATAAGTCTTCTTAATATCTTAATATTTGCGACCTGTAGAGTGCGCACAAGAATACATGGACAGACAGACGGACGGAGGGACGGACGGACAGGCGGACATCGTTAAATCGAAATAAAAAAAAATTCTGAGCCGATCGGTATACTATAAGGTGGGTCTAGGACCAATATTTTTTGGTGTTACAAACATCAGCACAAACTTATAATACCCTGACCACGTAGTGGTTTAGGGTATAAAAAGCGGGTATTTACAGTGCTTTTTCAGATTTCTGGTAGTGCTTTTTGTACAGTTTATATTTTTCGTATTTGTTCTCGTTTTTTTTAAATTTTTCTTAAATTTTCTGTCAAAGTTGAAAAAATAATACGAACTAAACAAAAAATACATTTTTTCACAAAGTTTGTAGTACAATTTTAAATAGAAACTTCGTTATATTTAAACTTAAATATTTTGAAATATTAGTTTGGGCGTTTTTACCCCTTTCTTGGTTATTTTTTGAACCTTTTTTACACGATTTTACAAAGCTGAAGTGTGTTTTTAAATTCTTGACTTAAATTTTTCAAAAAAATTAATATCGTGCTTTTTTACTCCATTTTTGGTAAATTTTTACCCTTTTTACCCGTTTTTACAGTGATCACGGTGCTTTTCTGCCTTCAAGAGTTGGAAACACTGGTCTGTACCATGAACTCCAATAGTAAAAAAGTGGTTTACTGATTTTCGTTGTGTTCTCTCCAGCACTAGTGACGCTGAATGTGCTGGATGGCCAATTACGGTCAATACACAAATGTCAAAAAAATTCACGATATGGTGCTGTCCGATGGGAGAGTGGAAGTGTCTTAGATTTTTGATACCATAGGCATTTCATATGACACTGTGGTTCCGATTTTAAATTATCAGTTGTGTTTAACAAAGCTATCAATTGACCATAAACGCAATCGTGTGACAAATTCAAAGTAACCGAAATTCCAATGAGTTTTTGCGGTGTTTTGTAACTGTGGAGAAAATATGGATCCATTACAACACACCGGAGACCAGATATTAGTCAATACAATGGGTTTCTACGAGTGAACCGGCTCCGAAGAAGCCAAGGTATAATTCACATCGATTATCTTCAAAAGGGAAAAACAATAAACGGCGAATATTACGCCAACTTATTGTGCCGACTCAACGACGGTTTAAAAACAAAACGGCCTATGTGGCCAAGAAAAATTCTTTTTCATCAAGATAATGCACGACTGCACACGTATTACTTCATCCGCCATATTCTCAGGATTTAGCTACCAGTAACTTTTTTCTTTTTCCAAACCTAAAGAAATGGCTAGTATGGTGGAAAGATATTTAGCTCCAACGATGAAATTATTGCTCAAATTTGTGGACGTTCAGAAATCCTATTTTTTGGGAAGAATAAAAAAATTGGAGAAACGTTGGGCTAAATGTATTGAGCTGAAAGGAGAATATGTTGAAAAATAAAAATTTTTTTTGCTAAGAAAACTGTATTGATCGGCCCTCGTTTTTTGAATAAGGATAAAAATAGGTTAGTATTGGTAACGCATTGTTTTTTTTTTTGTATTTCAAATAATGGAAAAAGTAACGAGTTATTATTAACTTATTATTATGTGTTTTAAAATAATGCAGAAAGTAAGTCGGTGTCATTACTGGTAGTGTAAAAAATAAGGATATTTCATCACCGTTTCTACACTGTACTAGTGGTACATAAATCACACCAGCCAACCCATGACACCCATTTTGTTGTATAGTGTAATTTGTAGAAGATAAAATTTTTTATTATATTTTTCGATTTTTTTTCGATACTTTTTTTAGTATAATTATGTTTGTAGTAGAATACCACGATAAAAGTAAAAATAATAATAATTACTATTATGCTGTTGGTATTGTTAAAATAATCATCAGAACTCTTTTGTAGTTATGTATATATAAACGTGGATGTTAGTTAAGTCATTTCATTCATTTTTATACAGAAAGTTTACGCTATTTTGTTTTTAATATTCTTGACTTGTATCCCATTAATTCCAGTTATTTAGGTACTTTATCAAATTTGGAGAATCTGTTAAAAAAGTTGTGTTTGTTTTATTTTTTATATCTTCCTTTGTAAATTTAGGTCGTCTAGGTTGTTGTAGTGTTTTTTAACATTTGTTTTTCTTTCATTGGGTTAAGGGACCAAAAGTAATGACGTCATTGTTTTCACATTATGCTTTATACGGATATACTTATTTTGCCTTAAGAGAGGACTAACATACACTGGGGGATGAATACTGTATAGCCGGCTGTGGTATGCTCTTAGAAGTGATAGAATTTATAAAAAAACAATATATGTATGTGGCTTTCCACACCAACTGCCCCGCTACTGTAAAACATATGTCGTATCAATGTCAAAATTTCGGTACTTGTTTTTCTACATTTCTATTAACCGGGCTAGGTAGGCGTGGTCAAATGTTGTTAAAATTAATTTGAACATTAAATAAAAATTTTTTGAAATATAACCTATAATTAAACATAATCTATACAGTTTCCCACGTGCTATTTTCTGAATAAGAGAAAAAACTAAAAATTTCGGAACAAGTTCTGAATTTGGATTTGTTGTGTTTTTATGAAAAACTCAATTTATAAAAAAACGAGTAAAAAGGTTAAAGTCGGGCATGCCGACTATACAATACCCTACACCAGTCTGGTGTATTGTTTGGATCCGAAATTCGAATGGGTTAAAATGGGGCTTGTGTCAAAATGTTCTATAATGTGAGTCAGCGCACCAAATTTCATTAAAATATCTTAATATTTACGACCTGTAGTTTGTAACCAAGCCAATTTTGGGGGGACCCTTATATGGGCACTAGTTCTAAACATGGACCAATGTTCACCAAAATCAATAGGCTTCGTTCTTGGGCCAACATAGGTCTATGTACCAAATTTCATCAAAATATCTTAATATTTGCGACCTGCAGCGTATAAAAAGTATAATTTTGGTAGGACCCTTATATGGGCACTAGGTCTAAACATGGACCGATGTTCACCAAAATCAATAGGCTTCGTCCTTGGGCCAACATAGGTCTATGTACCAAATTTCATTAAAATATCTTAATATTTGCGACCTGCAGCGTATAAAAAGTATAATTTTGGTAGGACCCTTATATGGGCACTAGGTCTAAACATGGACCGATGTTCACCAAAATCAATAGGCTGCGTTATTGGGCCAATGTAGGTCTGTGTACCAAATTTCATCAAAATATCTTAATATTTACGACCTGCAGCGTATAAACAGTATAATTTTGGTAGGACCCTTATGTGGGCACTAGGTCTAAACATGGACCGATGTTCACCAAAATCAATAGGCTGCGTTATTGGGCCAATATAGGTCTGTGTACCAAATTTCATCAAAATATCTTAATATTTACGACATGCAGCGTATAAACAGTATAATTTTGGTAGGACCCTTATATGGGCACTAGGTCTAAACATGGACCGATGTTCACCAAAATCAAACTTGTTCGTCCTTGGGCCAAAATAGGTCTGCGTACCAAATTTCATCTAAATATCTTAATATTTGCGACCTGTAGAGTGCGCACAAGATTGCATGGACAGACAGACAGACAGACAGACAGACAGACGGACGGACGGACGGACAGACGGACATCGTTAAATCGAAAAAAAATTCTGAACCGATCGGTATACTATAAGGTGGGTCTACGACCAATATTTTTTGGTGTTACAAACATCAGCACAAACTTATAATACCCTGACCACATAGTGGTGTAGGGTATAAACACCTTACTTTTTTTATTTTTTAAATACTTAAAAAAAATCTCCAGATAATGCGTAAGAGTAATATATATGTATGTGGTATAATATTCTCTGCAAAAATAGAACATCCAGTTTTTAATGAATGACTTTTTTCTCTACATTCAAAATTAGATAATGCAAAAATAAAATAAAACAAATAGAATGACACATAGCGACATGACGCACAAGCATAGTTTTCTACTGAAAAATTGTTAAATTTACAGCAGTATCGGATCTTTCCTATGACACGCACGTGTTAAATTCATTGATGGAAATGCCAAATTTTGAACTACTAAGAGCTCCATAACACAACTAAAAAATAAAAGTAGTTCAAATTTGGCATTTCCATCAATGAATTTAACAAGTGCGTGTCATAGGAAAGATCCGATACTGCTGTAAATTTATCAATTTGTTAAAACTGCCCATAAAGTACTTACATGTAAATTAAACGTTAATCGTACTACAAATTCTGTTAAGCAAGTGCGCCTTTTATTACTTCTGGAAAATCCTTTATGATAATTTTATGCTCAGTTCTACCTGTAACCGATTTTGTTGTCAAAACTGCCCATAAAGTACTTACATGTAAATTAAACGTTAATCTGACCACAAATTCTGTTAAGCAAGTGCGCCTTTTATTACTTCTGGAAAATCCTTTATGATAATTTTATGCTCAATTCTACCTGTAACCGATTTAGCTTAAGTAAGTTTACGACATGCAGCTGTGTCTTGTGGTGGCTTAAAAAACCCACACAACCTATTTTACGACCTGCAACAGAACGACACGTTCAATTGCTAGCTAGCGTTTCCAAACGAGTTATACCGGAAAATGTAGAGGCTGTTATGGTGACGACATTAGAGAGCCGTGCGAAATTGCCCAGACTTGAAGGCAAAAAAGACTTCAAACAGTAATTTTTTTTATTTTCTTTTCTATTACTAAGTTAAATTAATTTTTTCATTTACATATGTTCTGACTAAATAAATTTCTAAAGAAAAAAAATAAATAAAATAATAAAAATAAATAAAATAAATAAAAAATAATAAAATAAAGTGCCAAAAATGGTGATTTTTTTAAAATGTTTGTATGGGGAACCCCCCAGGGGAGTTCCAGGGGGTGTGCCACTGGCATGGGTGGATCGGCCCTCCAAAGTTAGTGGGGGTCGGTCATACATTTGGACTCGATTGGGGCACTCTAAATGGGTCAAAGTGGGATTTTTCAAAACTTGACCCTACGGGACAAAAGTCAACAGTTGGGGGTAGTAGAATTCGTTTTAGAGGTATGGTTCCTTCCGCAAAGTTTTTTATTTTGATCCCTAGAATATGATTTTCCCTGAGGCGAATTTTTTGCCTCCCCACAAATCGACCCGGCCTAATATATATATATGACGCGCAAAATAGAAAGGGACCTAAGGATAGAAAGGGACCTAAGGTCAGGAGAGCATGGGATCGGTCTCATTCGATGCTCAGATGTTGTCCACAAAAAAAAAAAAAAAAATTGATTTTTTTACCCTTAGGTCCCTTTATCTATGCGCTGTCACATATGTATATTAGGGTCGACCTTATTATGTCAACTTGCTGTTTAAGGCGCCCCCCCCCCCTAGAAATGTGCCTTTGGATATAAAAATATACTATGCAAAAAACTAAGGTGATTGGATAACTGGAACACGTTCCGCATCGGACCTGAAGTTTGAAATACGATTTACAAGGTCAAAAAATAAATTTTTGGTTTTTTTTTTTGCAAATACTGGCTCTCAAATAACTGTATTTTTGGAAAATGTAAATATAATCATAATCTAGACTGAATTCCCTTTCTGGTAATGTATAGAAATCCAAAATCGGTTGGAAAACATTTTAGTAATTGCAATTTCAATAAGACCATTGTAGGGTTAAAATGAGATAAATTATGAAAATCGTAAAAAGTAAAATATTTCTTTCAAAAATTTACAAAGCTATACTCTAGTTTCATTTCTAAGATCCACAAATAAACAGACAAAAATTTCTGTCTCTCTTGGCTTATGATAACCTAGTCTCAGAATTGGCCAACGATGTGATTTGTTTTTTTTTTATAAATTTGAATAACTCTAGTTTTGAGTTTTTTAAAATTTTGTTCAACAAAACATAAAAAAAGTGGTCAACGCATTGGGTTTACTGAGTACACCTTAGAGAATAATTCTACTGAAAATTATACATATACCTCTTTTCACTTAGCAGTGACGGATTTTTAAATTTGAAAATTTTAGAGAAAAGTGTGATTTTGGCGAATAATTTAGATAATCGTATTAATTTTTGTGTTTTTAGCTAGCTGTAACAAATTCACTTCCGATTTCTTCCGAAAATTTTGTAAAACTCCGACAACGTTAAACCTTTCTTTACCAAGGACAAAAGTGAAATTTTTAAAATTTTTCGATTTTTCCTGGAAGTATACCAAAACAATGTGTTGTTTCTTGCGGAATATGGTGACAGTTCTCCAAATAACTCTGTTAACGCCAAATTATATACATAGTAATAAAAAATTAGAAATAAACCCTTACAGACACATGGGGTCGAAATGACCCCAAATTTTTAAAATGTAAAAAAGTGCCATTTGACATGAAAATCGATATAAAAACCATTAATTAATCATTTTCTGAAAAAATAAATCCAAATTAACCTATTTGAGAGCATGGTGTCAAAATGACCCACTTTTTATGATAAATAACGCTGGTTGGCTGAAAAATGTATGTAAAGAAAGGGTTAACGTTGTCGAAGTTTTACAAAATTTTCGGAAAACAATCCCTCGTATCAGGTTTAATAGAAATCGGAAGTGATTTTGTTACAGCTACAAAAACACAAAAAATTATACCGTTATCTAAATTATTGGCCAAAATCACACTTTTCTCTAAAATTTTCAAATTTAAATCTCCGTTACTGTTAAGTTAAAAGAGGGATATGTGTAATTTTCAGTAGAATTATTCTCTAAGGTGTATTTAATAAACCCCTAAGCGTTGACCACTTTTTTATATTTTGTTGAACAAAATTTTAAAAAACAAATTTATAAAAAAACAAATGGCATCTTTGGCCATATCTGGGACTAGGTTATCATAAGCCAAGAGACAAAAATTTTTATCTGGTTATTTGTGGATCTCAGAAATGAAACTACATTGTAAATTTTTAAAAGATATATTTTATTTTTTACGATGAATGAGGGAAATGTTTAGCTGATCTCTTATTTAAGTAAATGAATGTTCTTTAGTTTGACTCTAGATCATAAATTAATATCAAGATTTTCATAATTTATCTCATTTTAACCCTACAATGGTCTGAGGAAATTGCAATTACTAAAATATTTTCCAACCAATTTTGGATATTACCAGAAAGAGGATTTAGGTCGTGTGCGAAATGGCTAAATAAATTCTAAACTTAATACAAATTGACAAAAGTGTTTAAAATTTCATTTAAATTTTTTTTAATTTTTTTTAAATTTCATAGAAACTTGGAAACCTGAATTTAGTTTAGATTTTATTTAGCCAGTTCGCACCCACACTTAGTCTAGATTTTGATTCTATTTACATTTTCCAAAAATATAGTTATTTAAGAGCCAGTATTTGCTAAAGAGCCAGTATTTCGCCTAGTAAATCGTATTTCAAATTTCAGGTCCGATGCGAACGTGTTCCCGTTATCCGATCACCTTAATTTTTTGCATGGTATATTTTTATACCAAGAGGCACATATGTAGGGGGTGGGGCGGCCTTAAATCGCAAGTTGACATAATAAGGTCACCCTAATGTACACTAACCGCAAAATACTAATAACTATTTAAAACCCTTTCAAATGACTACCGTTAACCTTAAAGTACATGATATTCCACTTCTGCCTTAAAAACGTGCAAGAAAGTAGAAAATATTTATTCGTTAGGTCTTGGAATAACAAACACCGAATATATTTTATCATACTATTTATTATATTTGTTCGAAAAATAATTAAATTATTTTAGCTAAAAAACATATAATACATTTATAAAAAAGTCTGATACTTATAAAAAAATATTTATAAATAAAAAAACAAAACATAAAGTTTGTCATAAGTTGACAACTCGTACCTAGAATTAGTTAAGAGCATGCCAATCGGCTTCTCTATCATATATAAGCTATTTCATCCCTTTTATCATATAATATCCCAGGAAACTTTTTTACAATCGGTAGCCAAACCCACCCATTCTACAACTGGTTACACTGCAACCGATTCCATGGAACTGATTCCGGAACCAGTTCCTGGTATCCTATATCTATCAGTTCCAAAACTAGTTCCAGAACTGATTCTAGAGCAACCGGTTCCACTTTGGAGCTATAGAAGGGGTTGCTTTTGGGACAATTTCAAACAAAAAGAATCGGTGTTAGAATCGACAGTTGAAGGGCTTGTGAATGAAAAGTAGCTATTCTACGACCGATTCTTTGGAACACAAAATTTTCCTGGGATATATCAAATTCTGAACAAATCGTCAGCAAAGGGTTGGCTAGGTATCACCATCGGCATGATCTTTTATAGGTTTAAACATTTTTAGAGTGATATTCGGCTTGTTTTGTGAAAAAAATTACATTTAGGTATTATTGCTAACACTATACCACATATATATCGCTCATACGCAACCATGCACAAATTTCCCAACATACGGTACAACTTCATTTGTACCATATTCAATGTAAATTTTCTCGAACACTAAGCCGAACACATCTTCAATTTTTTCTTAGCAATAGAAAATTATCCGGAGATTTTTTTAAAAATATTTGACAAAAAAAAGTAGGGTGTTTTTTTATTAAATTGAGTTTTTCATAAAAACACAAAAAATCCAAATTCAGAACTTGTTCTGAGAATTTTATTTTTTTTTTCATTAAAAAAATAGTCGGTGAAAAGCTCAATAGATGTTGTTTAATGTTAGGCTCTTGGCTTTTTCAAAAATTTTTAACGAATTGTTTACTGAAAACACTTTTAAATATTTACAACATTTGACCACGCCTACCTAGCCCTCTTTGCAGAAAAGAAAAAAAAACAAGTACGGATTCTATTTTGCGCTACACAAACCTATGTATATTACCGAAAATTTGACATTGATATGACACATGTTTTACAGTAGCTGGGCAATTGGTGTGTATATTTGAGATAATTTTTTATTTTTTTTATTTTTAAAATAAGCGTGGGTAAAAATCTTTAGATGTTTTTTTTTATATTTTTTATTTTATGTTTAATTCATGTAATGTCATATATAACGTAAGCTTCATATTTTTATAACATTTGTGGCAAACATATTTTACCAGCCCTGAAAACTTTATTCCATAATTTGTTGTGTTTTTTATATTTGCAAACTTTTTATTACTATTTAAATTTCATTGCCATTAATTTTCACTAATGACAATGAAAAAAAATTCATTATTATTTAACCCTCTAATGCTGAAGGTTTCTAAAATTGATCATCAGATCTTAAGTAGGTTTTGGTTAAAAAACAACTTTTTTTAAAATAATATATATTATGTCGATAGAGAACACAATTTATTACTCCTTTTTCCTTAAAACATTTATTGTATAATTAAGGATTTTCAAGTGAAAAGGCTGTAAAATCAAATTTTCCTAAATTTGAAAAACTAACTTTTTAAAGCAGAAAAAAAACATTTGAAAATCGTTCAAAATCTGTGATCCGGTAAACACTATTGATGATAATAGATCTAATTCAGAGTACTTATTTGTAAAATAAATTTTATTTTTGCTCCCGGACTCACAGGATACCGTAAGGACACGTCTTACGAATATCTTTCGAACTCAAAAGCTAGCTGATAATTGTTTTGTTTTTTAATTAAGCACAGATTATATACTCAGAGAAACTAATTTCGTTAAAATTTATTGAGGCTAAAATAACAACACTAGATCAACAATTTTCGGTATAACATTTTATTCTACTGGTAGTGTAATTTATGGTAAAAACCGAAATTATTTGATTATTGAATTTCTTGATTTGTCGTGAACTTTGATTGTGGTATATCGCCTAAATAAAGTGATAAAAACAAAATGCACTTGTACGTCAATGCGGCAATATTTGTGAAAAGGTAACACGGAGGAAATAAGAAGACAAACAGAGAAAATCTGAAGTAGAATGTTTGTATATGTCTGTTTGATCACTTCTGAAATTATTTATATAGAGACAATCTGACAATAAAAATATAAACAATAATACAATTTAATGGAAGATCACTGATGAAGCCTGTCCATAAAAGGGCAGAAACTAGATCTAGTCTGATTCTAGTTTATAACTTTTGCGGAAGGTTTATTCTTCTTCTTAACCTCAAACCTACTAAATTAGAATTAATAAAAATACATATTAATGACAATATTAATTATATTTGGTCTATACGACGCGTTTGAAAAAACAACACTTTACTACAAAATTTTAATATTTGTGCCATAATTAGTTTTCAATGCTAAATATATGGTATAAATATTAACATTGTCAGAAAAACGGGCATTATAAGGTTAATTTAGATGAAATATTTTTCATTACAAAAACATTACTAATGATAATGAAATGAAACTAATGTATATAAAACTAATTTCGGTTGATTAAAAAACCAATTGTTTACAAAAAAATCTTGTGGACCGATTCCATAAGAAAAACCATATCGTTTTGGTCAAATCGAGATCTAAATTGTTGTGGTTTTAACGATAACACTGTGAGACAAATGGTAGGGTTCAGTGATCGGGAAGGGTTCAAACTACCGGGGAAAGTTATATCGGTAAAAAAGAAGTTATACGTATCCCGGCGTTTCGCTGGGTCACCCCTAGGAATCGAGATATATCGATTTGACCTTTGGTGGTCTTTTTTTTGACATAACTCAAGAACCACTAGTCCGATTTTGCTCAAACAATTTAAAAAAAAATTAAAAATTACAATTCCTTTAATCTGTTTTGCAAAATTTACTCAACAGTTTTGCCGGTAAAAATAAATGTATGAAGAAAAAAATATTTTTTGCCTAAAATATTAAAAAAAAGTAATAAACAAAAGGTTATTGACTTTTATGGTAGCGGTAACAAACATTTATTTTTACCGGCAAAACTGTTGAGTATATAGAAAAACGTTATATTAACAGATTAAAGGAAATGTAATTTTTTTAAAATTGTTTGAGCAAAATCGGACTAGTGGTTCTCGAGTTATGTCAAAAAAAAGATATATCTCGATTCCTAGGGTTGACCCAGCGAAACGCCGGGACACGTATAACTTGTTTTTGACCGATATAACATTTCCCGTTGGTTTCATCCCATCCCGACTTTGACTGTCGCATAGTGTAATACTTACAAAAATTATGAACTATACGATGCAAAATTTAAAACTATTAACATTAATTTTTATGCAACATGGTAGTACTTGTACTTTGAAAAGTGAACTATAATTGCTTATCGCCTTGCAGAATCTGGGCACTGATAAATGAAAATGAACAACGGGTTTGGCAAGTGAAGCTATAATACATAACTTTTTATTCCTTACACCACTACGTGGACAGGGTATAATAAGTTTGTGCTGATGTTTGTAACACCAAAAAATATAGCACCTAGACCCACCTTTTAGTACACCGATTGACTCAGAACCAATTTTTGTTTTGATTTAACGATGTCCGTCTGTCGGTCCATGTACTTGTGCGCACGCTACATGGGTAGACCTAGTGCTCATATAAAGGTTCTCCCAAAATTATATTGTTCGCACTCTACTGGTCGCAAATATGAAGACATTTTAATGAAATTTAGTGCACTCACTCACATAGGTCCAATACCAAAGCCTTTTAGTTTTAGATAGGATCGGTCCATATTTGAACCTATTGACCATATGAACTATGTTTCCTACTTTCTCTTAAAGACACCTAACGCTAGGTAAAATCAAAATTTCTTACAGTTTTTCTAATGTTTTTATCATCTGACGCAAGTCTATTTCAACCCATTCAAATTTCGGAACCAAACATTAGTTGGCTTTCAACCAGACTGATGTAGGGTAACGTATAGTCGGTATTAGAGCCCCCCATTACCCGGTTTTACGGTCGACCGGTCTACCCGGTCAGACCGGGTTTAAAACCGGTCGACCGGTCTTTACGGTCTACCCGGTCTTTACGGTCTAGACCGGTCGACCGGACGACCGGTCGACCGGGTAGACCGGTCTACCCGGTCAGACCGGGTTTTAATACTATTTACAAAAGGCAGGTTTTTGGTACTTTTTAGCATAATATACTACAAAATATAAAAATTGCTAAAATTATGTAAATTTTATATAAAAAAATCGAAAATTTTTAAAAATTTATAAAAATCAATAAATTTTTAAAAAAATTGATAAATTTTTAAAAAATTGACGAATTTTTAAAAAATTTACAAATTTTTAAAAAATTTACAAATTTTTAAAAAATTTACAAATTTTTGAAAAATTGATAGATTTTTGAAAAATTGATAAATTTTTGAAAAATTGATAAATTTTTGAAAAATTGATAAATTTTTGAAAAATTGATAAATTCTTTAAAAATCGATATATTTTTGAAAAATCAGCAAAATTTTGAAAAATCGATAAAATTTTGAAAAATCGATAAAATTTTTAAAAATAGATAAAATTTTAAAAAATCGATAAATTTTTAAAAAATCGATAAATTTTTGAAAAAAAATTTACAAATTTTTGAAAAATTGATAGATTTTTGAAAAATTGATAAATTTTTGAAAAATTGATAAATTTTTGAAAAATTGATAAATTTTTGAAAAATTGATAAATTCTTTAAAAATCGATATATTTTTGAAAAATCAGCAAAATTTTGAAAAATCGATAAAATTTTGAAAAATCGATAAAATTTTTAAAAATCGATAAAATTTTAAAAAATCGATAAATTTTTAAAAAATCGATAAATTTTTGAAAAATCGATATATTGAAAATTTTTACAAAAAACCGATAAACTTTCAAAAATACCAATAAATTTTATAAAAATTGATAAATTTGTAAAAATCAATTCATTCATGGATATATTTATAATAATGTATAACAAAATAATGCGTATTTGTATTATATTTATATGAGAGACCCACGGTCTTTTTCGGTCCCATGTACGGCGTTTTTTTGTTTGGGGTCGTTATGGGCTAAAATTTTGCAGAAATAATCTAGACGTAATTCTGACTTAGAACTGTAAACTTTTTTTCAATGTGTGGAGCAAAAATATTCCGAAACTGGTTCTTGAATTCAGAAAGTCCTGCACTTTGCATACATTTATATGAAAATGCCACGGTCTTTTTCGGTCCCATGTACGGCGTTTTTTTGTTTGGGATCGTTATGGGCTAAAATTTTGCAGAAATAATCTAGACGTAATTTTGACCTAGAACTGTAAAATTTTTTTCAACGTGTGGAACAAAAATATTCAGAAACAGGCTCTTGAATTCAGAAAGTCTTGCAGTTTTAATACATTTATATGAAACTGCGACGGTCTTTTTCGGTCCCATGTACGGCGTTTTTTTGTTCGGGGTCCTTATGGGCTAAAATTTTTCAGAAATAATCCAGACGTAATTCTGACTTAGAACTGTAAACTTTTTTTCAATGTATGGAGCAAAAATATTCAGAAACTGGTTCTTGAATTCAGAAAGTGCTGCACTTTGCATACATTTATATGAAAATGCCACGGTCTTTTTCGGTCCCATGTACGGCGTTTTTTTGTTCGGGGTCCTTATGAGCTAAAATTTTGCAGAAATAATCCAGACGTAATTCTGACTTAGAACTGTACATTTTTTTTCAATGTGTGTAGCAAAAATATTCCGAAACTGGCTCTTGAATTCTGAAAGTCCTGCACTTTTCATACATTTATATGAAAATGAGACGGTCTTTTTCGGTCCCATGTATGGAGTTTTTTTTGTTGTGGGTTAACATTTTGCAAAAATAATCTAGACGTAATTCTGACTTCGTTGTTCCAAAACTGTTATCCGTTTTCATTTATCTGATTTAGTTTTCAAGATACGGGCGATAAACCAAATACAAGCCCTTTTCTCTCTAGGAGGCTTAGTTTTCGAGAAAAACGCAATCTTAAAATCTAGCAATGTAAGTCGAAATTTAGTTTCGGTATCGGGGTATTATGGGCGGGTTTTGACTTCTGGTGTAAACATTTTTCCTCTAGCTCTCTTAGTTTTCGAGATATGGGCCATCAAAATTTTATTAAAGCGATTTTCGCATTTATTTTTCCACATATAATTCATTATGACTTCCTTGTTCCAAAATTGCTGTCCGTTTTCATTTATCTCACTTAGTTTTCAAGATACGGGCGATATTCCAAATAAAAGCCCTTTTCTCTCTAGGAGGCTTAGTTTTCGAGAAAAACGCGATCTTAAAATCTAGCAATGTAAGTCGAAATTTAGCTCCGGTATCGGGGTATTATGGGCGGGTTTTGACTTCTGGTGTAAACATTTTTTCTCTAGCTCTCTTAGTTTTCGAGATATGGACCATCAAAATTTTATTAAAGCGATTTTCGCATTTATTTTTCCACATATAATTCATTATGACTTCCCTGTTCCAAAACTGCTGTCCGTTTTCATTTATCTCACTTAGTTTTCAAGATACGGGCGATATTCCAAATAAAAGCCCTTTTCTCTCTAGGAGGCTTAGTTTTCGAGAAAAACGCGATCTTAAAATCTAGCAATGTAAGTCGAAATTTAGCTTCGGTATCGGGGTATTATGGGCGGGTTTTGACTTCTGGTGTAAACATGTTTTCTCTAGCTCTCTTAGTTTTCGAGATATGGACCATCAACATTTTATTAAAGCGATTTTCGCATTTATTTTTCCACATATAATTCATTATGACTTCCCTGTTCCAAAACTGCTGTCCGTTTTCATTTATCTCACTTAGTTTTCAAGATACGGGCGATATTCCAAATAAAAGCCCTTTTCTCTCTAGGAGGCTTAGTTTTCGAGAAAAACGCGATCTTAAAATCTAGCAATGTAAGTCGAAATTTAGCTTCGGTATCGGGGTATTATGGGCGGGTTTTGACTTCTGGTGTAAACATTTTTTCTCTAGCTCTCTTAGTTTTCGAGATATGGACCATCAAAATTTTATTAAAGCGATTTTCGCATTTATTTTTCCAAATATAATTCATTATGACTTCCCTGTTCCAAAACTGCTGTCCGTTTTAATTTATCTCACTTAGTTTTCAACATACGGGCGATATTCCAAATAAAAGCCCTTTTCTCTCTAGGAGGCTTAGTTTTCGAGAAAAATGCGATCTTAAAATCCAGCGATGTAAGTCGAAATTTAGTTTCGGTATCGGGGTATTATGGGCGGGTTTTGACTTCTGGTATAAACATTTTTTCTCTAGCTCTCTTAGTTTTCGAGATATGGACCATCAAAATTTTATTAAAGCGATTTTCGCATTTATTTTTCCACATATAATTTATTATGACTTCCCTGTTCCAAAACTGCTGTCCGTTTTCATTTATCTCACTTAGTTTTCAAGATACGGGCGATATTCCAAATAAAAGCCCTTTTCTCTCTAGGAGGCTTAGTTTTCGAGAAAAACGCGATCTTAAAATCCAGCGATGTAAGTCGAAATTTAGTTTCGGTATCGGGGTATTATGGGCGGGTTTTGACTTCTGGTATGAACATTTTTTCTCTAGCTCCCTTAGTTTTCGAGATATGGACCATCAAAATTTTATTAAAGCGATTTTCGCATTTATTTTTCCACATATAATTCATTATGACTTCCCTGTTCCAAAACTGCTGTCCGTTTTCATTTATCTCACTTAGTTTTCAAGATACGGGCGATATTCCAAATAAAAGCCCTTTTCTCTCTAGGAGGCTTAGTTTTCGAGAAAAACGCGATCTTAAAATCCAGCGATGTAAGTCGAAATTTAGTTTCGGTATCGGGGTATTATGGGCG